>CM035110.1:40865455-41548917 GCA_020205505.1 Panax japonicus | reverse complement strand
AGGAAGCTTCTCAATGAGCTGGGGTAGCAGAGAGAGAGGTGCAAGTAAAGAAGATCAAGATGGAGGAGATGAATAGCGTTTTAAACACTGATGTAAAACGAGCTCAAGACCGAGTAATTTATTATCCGATTTAGTTCGAAACACAGCTATGGTACATGCTAGACCGTCGTACAATGTTTTGTATTATGGAAGAGGAGTGTCGTAAGGCTATGCAACATTTTAGTAGGTCATAATAAGAAATGTAATTATTGTGTGATTATGAGTAAATAAGATATAAATCCCGGATATTATATAACCAATAGGATATGATGATGATAATGATGTCATCCTGAAACTTTTGTAGTTCAGGAAAGTAATATAGATAGTAGGGATGCTGTCATGGTAATGTTTGTTAAGGAGGATGAATAAATAAAAGTTACTATTTATTCAAGATATTGTGTGCTATGTGGTAATTTTTGTGATGTGCAAGTTGAATGTATAATACTTAAAAGATTGAATAGACTATTCTTGGCAACGGATACTTCTTTTTAATAGTGACTTTGTTTAATTCCCTATAATCAAAGACGCATTGACCCATCCTTCTTCTTCATGAATAACATCTGTGCTCCCCACGGTGATACACTAGGCTGAATTTATTTCTTGTCTAGAAGTTCTTGCAATTGCACCAACAATTCCTTCATCTCTACTGGAGCCATTCTATACGGGGCCTTTGATATTGGAGCAGTTCCTGGTGCTAAATCGATCACGAACTCGATCTCTCTGTCAGGTGAAAGTCCTGGAAAATCTTTTGGAAACACGTTCACAAAATCTCTAACTACTGGTATCTCCTCCAGTTTCACACCCTTTTTCTTCTGAGTATCGACTATGTGAGCTAAGTATACTACACAGCCTTGACTCAATAACTTTTTGTCCTGTATAATCGTTAGACATCTCGTTTATCTAGGAAATTTGCTTCCATAGAAAACTACCTTTGACGGAGTCATAAGGTTTGCACATTTCTTTTGGCAATCAATTATCACTCCATAATTGAATGGCCAATCCATTCCCAATATAACGTCTAACTCTCCAATAAAAATCTACTGTCATAACATTCCCCTTAATATTTGTGATACCCCCGAATTCGGGCCCCAAATCACCGCGGATCCGGTATACTATTACTATCACTATTTGCGAAAGATATAAACATAAATTGTTTATGCATTAAACTTACACATAATCCCCAAGGTCGAGTAACCTTAACTTAATAGACATTTCATATCTTTCTAACATATAACACCTTTATCAAACTATACTATTACATAATAGCCGCATATTTTATCCCAAGCTGAACATGGCTTTAACCTTTTCCTATATCCAAACGCATTCGCCTTATCTGCAATGTTTTATCACGATATAGCAAGGGTGAGCATGAAAGTTGCCCAGCAAGTTTAAATACAATAATATAACGATATATCATGATTGAAGAGTATGAATAATAAGTTGGCTATAATTCATCAATATAATTGAGAACTAGCACGAACAAACTTTTGACTGAACAAGTTTTAAACATGAACAAACATTTTTGAACCAACTGGTAATGAAGGTGATCAGCCTTTTATACCTGACTTATATATGCAAGATGTACATAGTACAATTTTCGTGGAAATCAGCAATGATTAACCATAAGCTTGAATAAAACACTCTTATTAGAATTTAGTAAAAAGAAACTTGACTGAACCGTTGATTACCGCAACACAATTTATAAGGCTTTACCCGAAGACCTAATATTAGTAATATAGATCTCAAATATTAGAATAATATCATCACAGTATAATATTGTTATATATATATACATAAAATAACCTAAACACATAGCTCATAACCCTATCAGTATATAACACACATAAGACTAGGTATCAAGTCAAACTATTGCAGTCTGAGTTGAACCCGACACAATTCTAACATCTCGACGGTCTAGTCGGTCAATACTCGAGTTTAAGTTCAATTAAACTCTGCTTAAACACTTAAAAATTATCACAAATAATTTTCTTATCAGTCAAAATAATTTCCATAGGCTAATAACAATTTTCAAGTAATTATTATCATTTATCATGATTTTTAAATCATTAATATCGTATTGAAATGAATTAAATACCACATAATTCCTTAATCATTAATATTTATTTAATATAAAATATTAATGAAAATCATAACATAATATTATAATATATTTATAATATATCTAAGTATTTTTAATACCTTAAAATCATATTTATATGATTTTTAAACCATTAAATCTATTATTCGATAATTAATATTAATATTAAAATATTAATATTTCCATGACTAAATATCAAAAGTTATATTTTATAACTTAAAATATTTTTATAACACTTAAATCATTTTTATATGATTTTTAAATCATAATTTCTAATTTTCAATAATTTATTTAATATATCTATTAAATAAACTAATTATCATTAATATTGATTAATTAATGAATTTCATCCTAAAATATTAAAAGTCACTTAAAATAACTTAAAATATTTTCTTATACCATAATATTATTTTTCATAAATTAAAATTATTTTTAATTAATTTATCTAATATTAATATTAAATAAATAAATACCTTTTATATTCTAAAAATATTAAATATTTTTGAAATAAACTTAAAATAATTAAAAACAATTTTTCAGAATTTAAAATAATTTTTCAGAATTTATTTTGTATTTTTAATAATAAAAAACCATTTTTATCTATTTTTTAATAATTAATTTCTATTTTTTGAAAATAAAGTGTCACTAAAGGGCCCTATAGCGACAGACCCGTCGCTATAGGTGTTCTTGAGGTGTTCTTGAGCTGCCCAGAAAACGCATGTCAGTGTTCGAGGTTGGTGGTTTGACCATCATTTGATCTATGATCCTAAGGTTTTCTGGACATATAAAAGTGTTTAGATTGTAGTATAATTGTAATACTACCATCATTAATCCATTTCATGTCCATAACACATAATTACAGAGAGATCTAGGCCAACTAAATTGATGTCAGACATGTTCTTCAAATTCTGGGTTTTCCAGATTTGAAGAACAACCTTAGGTTCTTACTTTGATGCCTTGTAACTTGCCGTCTATACATTGTTTGTCTGAACTAAATATTTAATCTTGAATACCACATGACAGGGTACAATAATACATCAACAGATTGGTCTAACAACAACATATAAAAGAAATCATTGCTGGTCAAAGTGCATGCTAAAAACTGCCTTTGAAGATTTCTGGGTTACCCAGAATCTTCATCCGGCGTGATGGTCAACGCCTGTTTGACCACGAATTTCTACACTTATGTTAATGATCTGGGAAAACTAAAGTCTTTAGCATGTAGTCTTCATGGCAGAATACACGATTAAACCATCAACAAACTCAAAACACTAACATACAGAAAGATCAAGGGTTTAAAAAATCTTGTCAGACAATCTGGGAAAAATCTGGGTTACCCAGATTAAAATTTCGTGATCGGTCAACCAGGTTTGACCGTTCATAACTTTCCATATAAACATGATATAAACCTGATTTCAGTCCCATATCCAAGTCCACATGGCATACTACAGATCTATAACATAAAACACACAAAAAACTTAACACATACGGATCTAAAGGCCTTGACATATGGCTGTCCGGCCATATTTTTCAACTTTTCCAGATTTCTTAAAATGCTAGATCCGTGCATCTAAGTGTTATAGATCTATGATCTATCAACCCAGATCACTTATTAACATCCTAATGCACAACTTTAACCAACAACTAACATAAAAACACAAGATTTACAAAAATTAGGGTTTATACCTTTTTAGAGTTTAGATCTTTGATTCTGACTTTTTGATGCTGTTTTTGTTTACTAAGAACTGATTCTAACTTTGTTTATTACCCCGCTTTCACTCTTAAACCCAAAATATAGAGAGAGGGTGGCTTGGTGAAAAATGAAATGTATGTAACCATTTCCTCTCTCTCATAATCTATATATATGTTTCCATGATGCTATGATCTGATTATTTTCGGCTGGTTGCTTGATATTTGAGTCATATGGAGTTGTTGGAGTAGTTGGCCAACTCTCATTTAGCTAGATTTGAAAGAAACATCCAATAATGCACTAAAGGGCATTTTAGTCTTTTCCATTTTAATTTTAATGGCATTTTGGACATTGTCCCAAACCCTTAGGGTTTAGAGCATTTAGGGTTTAAGGTTTAAAACCCTTAGGGTTTACAAAATTAATTTTCTACAATATCCAATTTAGGTTTTTAAAAAAATAGAAAATAAATATTTCTAACTTATAATTAGAATTTACTAATTAAATTAAAATTTCTTAATCACAATTTAAATATTTCTAATTAGGATTAGTATTTCCTAATTACAATCGCTAATTAAGCAATTAAGGTCAAAATCACGAATTAGGGTTTATAAACCACTAATTAAGGTTTCTAATAAAAAATTAAATTTTCATAATTAGATTAGGGTTTTTTAATTACTTAACTTGAAAATTAGAATCAACATATCCTAATTAATATTACAATTATTAAATTAAAACTTAAGTTTTCCCTAATTATAAAATTAGGGTTTCAATCCATAAATTAGGGTTTAATAAATAATTAAGCTTTACCCTAATTAACATTATACTTAATAGCACTTGAGCATTATAATTCTACATTGAGTTCCCAGATTAGGGTTCCAAATATTCGAAATCTGAAACTAGAATTTTCAGATCGGATATTATGATTTTCTAATAATCAAATCGGGTTTCCAATAATTCATTAGGGTTTTTTTCCTAATAAATTAAAATTAATGACACTTAACCTTATACATATCAATGCATTCCCAATCTAGGGTTTTCAATATCCGAATTAGGATTTCGGATTCCCGAAACTGAGACTAGGGTTTCCAGAACCGATTTCTAAGGTTTCTTATCAGACGTTAGGGTTTTCTAACTGAACGTTGGCGTTCTTAATATATACTTAGGGTTTGACATTGATAAAATTTATCTGGTTAACCCTTGACCCTTATCCACATTCTGAACACATACATAACCATAACATAGAACATAGTCATATAAATCCTTAATCCTGAATAATTCACCTAAATCCTTCACAAAATTTTGAAATCCTCAAAATTCCATCCCAATAACATCAAACTCATACACTTATTTTCTGTCTAGATCTATTATTTGACCTTAAATCAATCATTTAAGATTTTAATAAATTGTCTAATTTCTCGGGTTGTCACATTCACCCCTCCTTATAAGAATTTCGTCCCCGAAATTCACCTTACACCTTACACAGTGCACTTTATACCATTTATACTGAGCGATCACACAAGATCTTGAACTTATTTTCTCGGGTATCTATCAAAGATAGTCAAACTTCTTGGGTATCTATCAGAGATACTCAAACTTCTCGGGTATCTATCAAAGATACTCAAACTTCTCGGGTATCTATCAAAGATTTACTTTGATACATACGTAATTTCTCGTGTATCTATCAAAGATATTCAAAACGCGCGCAAAGGTCAAATTCACACTAAGTATTCCTGTATTTACAACTCCATCACATTTTTATCATCTCTGCACCAGGTTACATGGTACATGAGTGATAATTAAATTTTTTTTTTGATATTTCAAATCATTTGCTTTAACATTCCATCTATTCCTATAATCCTTAACACTTCATTCACACACAACTATACCCAGTTCATAAAACAACACTTATGAGTTCATAGCCTGGCCACAATTATATGAGTTTAAGAACTTTCCTAGACAGACCTTTGGCGTCCATTCGCTGAGGTGTTCATAAACATTTCATATAACTATGCGTCAAGAATGTCACATAAGTTTGAGTTTTAAGAACTCGTACTTAAACCTATATTCTCTACCTATGACCTATCTATCTGTTATACACATGAGAAATAAATCACCATCTTAACACGCATATAGCAAATAGCACGACACAAACATTTCAATGATTATCAATGCCATAAACTAAGTGGTTGTCAAACCAAACTCGGCCACTAATCAATATAGGAAGCTAAGTGAAAAATTCCCCGCACATACAAAGAATTTGTCAACCTAACCACTACATCGACCTAGAAGCTAAGTGATTCTAAAACCAAGTACAAATTCCCCGCCCATATAAGGAATCATACAACTCAGCTGCCGACATATGTCCTCATTGAAATCCCCACCTAATCTTAACACCTTTTTTTTTCAATACGAATTCAATTCGTATTCATAATCCATAACTCTTTCATGAGTTTTCATAGTACAATTTCATAGTACAACTGATACACAGCATCTTGCTGTAAACTTTTCAATCATCAGATTGATTCTTTCTGGCTATCATAACCTTATCAGATCACGGGGTGATCTTATCGTATATATTACGATTCAATTCCATGCACTATGATCATTTTGTTTTACGATCTTCTATCCCTGCACTTTCAGTCTTTTAGACTCGATTTATTCACCATTACTGTTCAACTTTATTATCAGAGTTAGGGAACTCTGTGTCTTTACACTCGCCGAGATTCATCTTTGAATCTTACCGATACACTAACTCGATTTGAGTTAATACTTAATCCTAATCACTCCGGTTATTGGTCTGAGGTATTACTACCTAAGCTTCATAACAAACAGTTTTGATACCAACTGTGATACCCCCGAATTCGGGCCCCAAATCACCACGGATCCGGTATACTATTACTATCACTATTTGCAGAAGATATAAACATAAATTGTTTATGCATTAAACTTACACATAATCCCCAAGGTCGAGTAACCTTAACTTAATACACATTTCATAACTTTCTAACATATAACACCTTTATCAAACTATACTATTACATAATAGCCGCATATTTTATCCCAAGCTGAACTTGGCCTTAACGTTTTCCTGTATCCGAACGCATTCGCCTTATCTGCAATGTTTTATCATGATATAGCAAGGGTGAGCATGAAAGTTGCCGAGCAAGTTTAAATACAATAATATAACGATATATCATGATTGAAGAGTATGAATAATAAGCTGGCTATAATTCATCAATATAATTGAGAACTAG
This sequence comes from Panax japonicus, assembly GCA_020205505.1. NCBI lineage: Eukaryota > Viridiplantae > Streptophyta > Magnoliopsida > Apiales > Araliaceae > Panax > Panax japonicus. Next base: position 41,541,836 of record CM035110.1, on the reverse strand, counting down.
CACGAACAAACTTTTGACTGAACAAGTTTTAAACATGAACAAACATTTTTGAACCAACTGGTAATGAAGGTGATCAGCCTTTCATACCTGACTTATAAATGCAAGATGTACAAAGTACAATTTTCGTGGCAATCAGCAATGATTAACCATAAGCTTGAATAAAACACTCTTATTAGAGTTTAGTAAAAAGAAACTTGCCTGAACCGTTGATTACCGCAACGTAATTTATAACGCTTTACCCGAAGACCTAATATTAGTAATATAGATCTACAATATTAGAATAATATCATCATAGTATAATACTGTTATATATATATATACATAAAATAACCTAAACACATAGCACATAACCCTATCAGTCTATAACACACATAAGACTAGGTATCAAGTAAAACTATTGCAGTCTAAGTTGAACCCGACACAATTCTAACATCCCGACGGTCTAGTCGGTCAATACTCGAGTTTAAGTTCAATTAAACTCTGCTTAAACACTTAACAATTATCACAGATAATTTTCTTATCAGTCAAAATAATTTTCATAGGCTAATAACAATTTTCAAGTAATTATTATCATTTATCATGATTTTTAAATCATTACTATCGTATTGAAATGAATTAAATACCACATAATTCCTTAATCATTAATATTTATTTAATATAAAATATTAATAAAAATCATAACATAATATTATAATATATTTATAATATATCTAAGTATTTTTAATACCTTAAAATCATATTTATATGATTTTTAAACCATTAAATCCATTATCCAATAATTAATATTAATATTAAAATATTAATATTTTCATGACTAAATATCAAAAGTTATATTTTATAATTTAAAATATTTTATAACACTTAAATCATTTTATATGATTTTTAAATCATTATTTCTAATTTTCAATAATTTATTTAATATATCTATTAAATAAACTAATTATCATTAATATTGATTAATTAATGAATTTCATCCTAAAATATTAAAAGTCACTTAAAATAACTTAAAATATTTTCTTATACCATAATATTATTTTTCATAATTTTTCATGAATTAAAACTATTTTTAATAAATTTATCTAATATTAATATTAAATAAATAAATACTTTTTATATTCCAAAAATATTAAATATTTTCAAAATATACTTAAAATAATTAAAAACTATTTTTTAGAATTTAAAATAATTTTTCAAAATTTATTTTGTATTTTTAATAATTAAAAACCATTTTTATCTATTTTTAATAATTAATTTCTATTTTCCAAAAATAAAGTGTCACTAGAGGGCCCTATAGCGACAGACCCGTCGCTATAGGTGTTCTTGAGGTGTTCTTGAGCTGCCCAGAAAACGCATGTCAGTGTTCGAGGTTGGTGGTTTGACCATCATTTGATATATGATCCTAAGGTTTTCTGGACATATAAAAGTGTTTAGATTGTAGTATAATTGTAATACTACCATCATTAATCCATTTCATGTCCCTAACACATAATTACAGAGAGATCTAGGCCAACTAAATTGATGTCAGACCTATTCTTCAAATTCTGGGTTTTCCAGATTTGAAGAACAACCTTAGGTTCTTACTTTGATACCTTGTAACTTGCAGTCTATACATTGTTTGTGTGAACTAAAGGTTTAATCTTGAATACCACATGACAGGGTACAATAATACATCAACAGATTGGTCTAACAACAACATATAAAAGAAATCATTGCTGGTCAAAGTGCATGCTAAAAACTGCCTTTGAAGATTTTTGGGTTACCCAGAATCTTCATCCGGCGTGATTGTCAACGCCTGTTTGACCACGAATTTCTACAATTATGTTACTGATCTGGGTAAACTAAAGTCTTTAGCATGTAGTCTTCATGGAAGACTACACGATTAAACCAACAACAAACTCAAAACACTAACATACTGAAAGATCAAGGGTTTTAAAAATATTGTCAGACAATCTGGGAAAAATCTGGGTTACCCAGATTAAAATTTCGTGATCGGTCAACAAGGTTTGACCGTTCATAACTTTCCATATAAACATGATATAAACCTGATTTCAGTCCTATATCCAAGTCCACATGCCATACTACAGATCTATAACATAAAACACACAAAAAACTTAACACATACGGATCTAAAGGCCTTGACATATGGCTGTCAGGCCATATTTTTTACCTTTTCCAGATTTCTTAAAATTCTAGATCCGTGTATCTAAGTGTTATAGATCTATGATCTATCAACCCAGATCACTTATTAACATCCTAATGCACAACTTTAACCAACAACTAACATAAGAACACAAGATTTACAAAAATTAGGTTTTATACCTTTTTAGAGTTTTGATCTTTGATTTTGACTTTTTGATGCTGTTTTTGTTTGCTAAGAACTGATTCTAACTTTGTTTATCACCCCCTTTTTACTCTTAAATCCGAAATATAGAGAGAGTGGCTTGGTGAAAAATGAAATATATGTAACCATTTCCTCTCTCTCATAATCTATATATATGTTTCCATGATGCTATGATCTGATTATTTTCGGCTGGTTGCTTGATATTTGAGTCATATGGAGTTGTTGGAGTACTTGGCCAACTCTCATTTAGCTAGATTTGAAAGAAACATCCAATAATGCACTAAAGGGCATTTTAGTCTTTTCCATTTTAATTTTAATGGCATTTGGGACATTGTCCCAAACCCTTAGGGTTTAGGGTTTAGAGCATTTAGGATTTAGGGTTAAAAACCCTTAGAGTTTACAAAATTAATTTTCTACAATATCCAATTTAGGTTTTTAAAAAATAGAAAATAAATATTTCTAACTTATAATTAGAATTTACTAATTATATTAAAATTTCTTAATCACAATTTAAATATTTCTAATTAGGATTATTATTTCCTAATTACAATCGCTAATTAAGCAATTAAGGTCAAAATCACGAATTAGGGTTTATATACCACTAATTAAGGTTTCTAATAAAAAATTAAATTTTCTTAATTAGATTAGGGTTTTCTAATTACTTAACTTGAAAATTAGAATCAACATATCCTAATTAATATTACAATTATTAAATTAAAACTTAAGTTTTCCCTAATTATAAAATTAGGGTTTCAATCAATAAATTAGGGTTTAATAAATAATTAAGCTTTACCCTAATTAACATTATACTTAATAGCACTTGAGCATTATAATTCTACATTGAGTTCCCAGATTAGGGTTCCAAATATTCAAAATTTGAAACTAGGATTTTCAGATCGGGTATTATGATTTTCTAATAATCAAATCGGGTTTCCAATAATTCATTAGGGTTTTTTTTCCTAATAAATTAAAATTAATGACGTTTAACCTTATACATATCAATGCATTCCCAATCTAGGGTTTTTAATATCCGAATTAGGGTTTCGGTTTCCCGAAACTGAGACTAGGGTTTCCAGAACCGATTTCTAAGGTTTCTTATCAGACGTTAGGGTTTTCAAACTGAACGTTGGCGTTCTTAATATATACTTAGGGTTTAACATTGATAAAATTTATTTGGTTAACCCTTGACCCTTATCCACATTCTGAACACATACATAACCATAACACAGAACATAGTCATATAAATCCTTAATCCTGAATAATTCACCTAAATCCTTCACAAAATTTTGAAATCCTCAAAATTCCATCCCAATAACATCAAACTCATACACTTATTTTCTGTCTAGATCTATTATTTGACCTTAATTCAATCATTTAAGATTTTAATAAATTGTCTAATTTCTCGGGTTGTCAAAATATTCACCCTAAAATTCTTGTATACGAACTTAACAGGAATTACCTCCCTATTCGTAATTTCTATGTGTAAAGGGAAATTCAACTCTTCACTAGGTAATTCTTACCTCTTAGAAAACTCATCGGATATAAACGAGCAAGTAGCACCCGAATCAAATAATACATATGCATTTATATCATTGATTGAGATAATACCTGACATGACATCTTTTGATTGCACCGCGTCCCGCACTTTCATGTTAAAGGTTATGGTTGTGGGCTTATTTGAAGACGTTGGTCCCACAATAGTCAATGTACCTCCACTACTACCTTCTTTGCTTCTGGTTGTCTCACCAGATTTCTTCTTAGGACACTCGCGAGCAAAATGATCATTTGACCCGCAGGTGTAGCAAATATTTTTCTTGGGTTGACTACAATTTAGGGCAATGTGACCCTCCTGGCCACAATTATAGCATACTCGTTTTCCCCTTAAGCACATACCCATGTGAAAACTTTCGCGGGTAGCACATGCTTCAAACTTCTTCTTCTGCTGGTTACCCTACTTGTTTCCAACACCTATATTTCCATTCCATTTTCTCTTTAAATTATTATTACCATTTACACTAGCACCACTATATATTCTTAGCTTCACCCTCATTCTTCTTCTTTCTCTGCTCTTGGTTGTACTTTGTTACAGCCTCGCCTCCACCCTCAGCGAGAATTACTTTCTCTAGTACAGTTGTAAATGTCTTTAGTTGAAACATAGAAACATTGTTGTACAACTAGGGCTTCAGTCCTTGTTCAAACCTCCTAGCCTTGCACTCATATGTGTTTACTTGATATGGCGCGAACCTCACCAACTCATTAAATTTAGCGACATTCTCCGCCACCGTCATTGATCCCTGATTCAGTTCTAAAAACTACACCTCCATCTGATTTTTCGAACTCTCTGGGAAATAAGTCTCGAAAAATACCTCCTTAAACCTATCCCCAGTCATTACCCCTTGACCTCCTCGAGTTTATTGGCTTGCCACCAATAACTCGCCTTTTATTTCAACATAAATGTTTCAAAAGTAGTTTTCTAGTTCTCACCTACTCTAGCCACGTTGAAAACTTTCTCTATCTCAATGATCTAGGTCTGTGCATCAACCAGATTCATGGACCCACTAAATTCTGGTGGCCCACCTGCCTTGAAATCCTTAAATGTTGCATCTTGATTTTGCGGTTTATTCTGCAATGCTCCTTTTAGTAACGTTACTAATTGCTGAATCGGATTAGCCTCAACATTGTTATTATTGGTAGATCCCTCAGGAGTCCTTTGTCTTGGTTGACGTCTTGGAGGCATTTTCTGTTAAAATATTCCCATGACTTGTTTGATCAATTAAAGGGTGCTAGATATTTCTCGAAAATAGATTTGAGAAGTGGGTATCACCAATTGAAAGTAAGGAAGGAGGATGTAACGAAGAAGGCATTCCGAACTCGGTATGGACATTACGAATTTTTGGTGATGTCTTTTGGTTTGACAAACGCATCTGCAGCGTTCATGGATTTGATGAATAGTATGTTTAAACCATTTCTAGACAAGTTTGTAGTAGTATTTATTAATGATATTTTGGTGTACTCCAAATCTCAAGAAGAACACGTGGAACACTTACGTCTGACGCTGGAGACGCTAAGAAAAGAAAAGTTGTACGCGAATTTCTCTAAATGTGAATTTTGGCTGGAACGTGTACAATTTCTTGGGCATGTAATTGACAAGGATGGGATTTCAGTGGATCCATCAAAAGTTTAAGCTGTGATCAATTGGGAACAACCAAGAACTTCATCAGAAGTGAGAAGTTTCTTGGGATTGGCAGGTTATTATAGACGATTTATTCAGGATTTTTCCAAGATTGTCACTCCATTGACAAATTTGATGAGAAAATCTGTAAAATTTATTTGGACAAAAAAATGTGAAGAGAGTTTTACTAAATTGAAGGAGAAGCTCAGTGTGGCACATGTGTTGTCATTACTAGATAATATAGGAAACTTTGTGGTGTATAGTGATGCCTCACACAAAGGATTAGGCTGTTTCCTTATGCAGAACGACAAAGTCATTGCGTATGGATCAAGGTAATTGAAAGATTACGAGAAATGGTATCCGACTCATGACTTAGAGTTGGCGGCGGTGGTGTTTGCTCTGAAGATATGGAGACACTATCTCTACGGAGAGAAGTGTGAGATCTACACAGACCATATGAGTCTGAAGTATATTTTCACACAGAAAGACCTAAACAAGCGTCAAAGAAGATGGTTGTAATGCCCCGAAAAATCGAACATTTTGTAATTACTTTTAATAATGAATAAAATAATATTATTTATTATTATTACGTGTTGAGAAGATGAAGGTCGTTCTATAACCTAGAAACGTCAGAACGTCGTAGTATTTTAACTATGTGGGAGAATTAAAGTGTTTGAATTTCTAAAACGAAAATAAAAGTTTTCCGAGAAATTTTCTGAAAAATACTATTCATCGATTTCTGCTTGGGAATTATTTTTGAACTTCCGAGAAATATGAAACGTTATAATATCAAGGTGAGATGGATTATGTAATAATAATCTAAGTATGGAAAATGTAATATTTCGCATGCGGACTTAATTTGGGAACGTTAGGTTATTAAGCGTTAAAGGAAGAGAGTTGTGATTATATAATGTGTATACATTATATGAAAGTAAAGAATGTAAGTATAATACTATGTATTATACTATTATGTATGAAGAATGAGGTAACGTATATTACAAATTAATATACGAGTAAGTATATGAAGATTATGCGTGGGGTACAAAGGTTAAGTTATATAATTTAAGGTAATGGACTTGTAGGATTGATTCTAATATAGAAGTCCAAGGTATGTGATCATTAAGCCCAAGTGTTTGATTATCATAAGCCCAAACTGTTGTAGCATGAGCCCATTAAGAGAGAAGCTAGATTAATTATCAAAGCCCAATAATTTAGACATGATCCATGGAGCGATCCAAGTGTAAGTGGGTAGACTTGATGGGAAAGGTTAATGTGTGGTGACCAAGTGATGTGATGAGCAAGTGTTGTGGCTAGCAAGTTTACTTAGTGGCTAGATAATGAATAGTAAGGAGGTGGAGTGAGGAGGTGGAAATAAGGAGGTGGGATGTGTTAGTGACCATTCTACGCTAGCTTTTGATAGCCTATAAATACCAAGCTCATTTCAATTTTGTTGGTTGTTATTTCATCCAACTTTCCTCTCAATATAAAGCTACTTATTGGTTAGGGAGAATAAGCCACTTAAGCACTTATAAGCCACTTCAACCTTTGCTAGTTTTCCAAAGTGAATTGAAGTCTTAGTCTTCAAAGGTAAGACTCATCTCTTTTATCTACATCTCTTCTATGATAGGATTGATAGAAAAGGGGGATGGTTTGATAATAACATGTAATAAGTTATTAAGTAATAAACTTAAGCCGAATAAGTTGAATAAGCAACTCGAACATTAATAAGTTTCTAGAACCATGAAGAACATATCATGTGTTGCCATATGATGATTAGTATGTTGAATTTAGCATGAAAACATTGATTAGTGGACTTAAGTTGCTAATAAGCCTTGTGCATGGAGATTTCTAGTTCATAAGTTAAATAAGTTAATGACTTATGGAAATAAGTCAAAACCTATTTTGATTATAAGTTGGTGTAGTAAATAACTTGTAATGATCATATGTTGATTAAAATCCATTAAGAACGCTTAGTAATGTAGCTTTGCCGGAATTCACACGATTGGACAATTATCGTCGAATTCGTGAAATTCTCGGAATGGAAGTTGTATTTTGTGTTTGAAGTCGGAAACGTTGGTTTTCGATGGAGATAAATCATTTTAGTCATTATAGAGTTGCGAACTTGAAAATTTCCAGATTCCGACTCGAAGCGAAGAAACGAGTGTTGAACGTTCACGAACGTTTATCGTTTTCGTTAAAAATGAACTCATAGGTGAATTTTTAGTAAAGAAAGTTAAATAGATAAAATTCTTGCATGAACGCTTAGATTATGAAATTTGTGAACCATAGGCTTTTGAACAGACCAATTCGGACTTAAAACGAAGAAGTTATGCGTCCGAAAGTTCACAAAATTTCAAAATTGCAAAAATTTTCTAAGGCACAGAGTCCGCACCGCGGAGCGACTCTAAGCCTGGAATGGCCGCGCTGCAGCACGAGGCCAAAGGCTGGTGCACTGCTAACTCAAGCTGCAGCGCGAGTCACAAGGCAATACTTGGCGCCGCGGCGCCAGATCGGGAAAAATGATGGTGAAGAATGACTTCAAGTGTAGAAGGAAAGGGAACTTATTAGTAATGAATTAAGATGTAATCATAACATAGTTAAGACATTGTAAGATACTTGTAAGACACTAATGCATGTTGATTAAGAGTTAATAATTAATCGAATATTTAGTTGAATGTGAATGACGTAATGAAAGCCGAAAACCCTAAATAACGAATCTAAGTTAGGATTTACATTGAGATGAAGGGTAAGATATAATAGTATATATACTTGATTGTATAATACCTAATGTGGTACGCTATATGATTATGTATTGTAGAATCATAGAGACTTAAAGTGTACGTGTGTTAATTAGTAAGCAGACGCTAAAGGAAAGTATTCTAACCCTTGTTCCAGTTCAGTCTGGACAAGCTGTGTAATTCATGTATTCTTTTGCATGAAGTTTTTAACGATGAAGTCTAAAGCCAATTCTTTCGGCTAGACTTATATTATGATTCTGTCTAGCATGATTTATGTTTACCGAGTTATATTGGTATGGTTTTTAATCGAAGAACAATTATGCTAAAATGTTTTTGTCGTTTAACGACAGGCACGTGAGGTTGCCACAACTTAAAGGTATACACGTTTAATGAATATAGTGTTGATCAACATAGTGTATTAAGAGCTGATCACTCAGAAGTGCTCATAAGCTATGACGGATTTATGGACTTAGTGCTGGGTTGTCCTTTTCAAAAGAACTTATGATATGCTCATAGATTTGAGCCATAATTGTTATTCTACCAAGTATGGTTGTATAAAATGTTTTGAAGGAAAAGAAGTGCTATTTTGAATTATCGATAGTACTTCATAACTATCTTTCAGTTATTGAAGTTATATGAGTTCTATGTTTCAAGCATGTTGTTTATTAGAATTGTAGTACTTGCTGAGCTAGCCATGCTCATTCTTGCTTGAACAATATGAACACAGCCAAGATCGAGCGGACCGAAGGCTTGGACAAGAATAAGGGCAAGGCGAAGACGAACCCTTAGATACTTATGTAATAGTATAGGTGAACGATTGTAATATATTTGATATTATGACATGAACAAACGAATGGGTTACAAAGAACCTGGGAAATGTAATATTATTTTGGATATATAGAAGTTATATTAGTCCTTTTGTGACTATTCAAGTGAATGAATGAATGAATGGTAGTACCGTGTAGCACAATTTGTCGGGTTGGAAGAGACCCGGATTTGTGGGCGTCGCAATGGTTGGAATTAATAAAAGATTATGACTGCGAGATCTTTTATCATCCAGGTAAAGCAAATGTGGTTGCAGATGCCTTGAGTAGGAAAGGCCGAGAAAGGTTGATGTTGTTAACCATCCAGGAGGAGCTCGTTTTAGTGATGGGAAGGCCAGAGTTGGAAATCAAATTCCAAAAGAATCTGATGAAAGATTAAACCAGATGGAAGCTAGTCCAACTTTAGTGGAAAAAATAAAGAATGCTCAACTGCAGGATGTAAAATGAAGAAAAATAAAGGAAAGTATGGTCGAGGGTAGGGAGGTGAGGTATAAGGTTGATACTGAAGGAGTTGTGACGCACCCAAATCTGGGTCTCTTCTAACCCGATAGATGGTGCTACATGGTACTGTTATTCATACATACATTTAATTTAAATGCCTCAAAAGAAGGAATATGTCTTCTATATAATAAAATAATATTTACATTCCCCAGGTTTTTTATAACCCTTTCACTTGTTCTTGTCATAATATCAAATATATTACAATTGTTCATCCTATACTATTACATAAGTATTTTACGGTTTGTCTTCGTCTTGCCCTTATCTTTGATGGAGCCTTCGATCCGTTCGATCTTAGCTGTGTTCATATGGTTCAAGCAAGAGTGAGCATGACTAGCTCAGCAAGTACTACAATTTTAATAAACAACATGCTTGAAACATAGGAATCATATATCTTCAATAACTGAACAATAGTTATGAAGTATTATCGATACTCTATTCCATACTCTATTCGTTCATGCAAGAATTTATCTATTTAACTTTGTTTGCTCAAAATTTACCTATTAGTTCATTTTTAACGAAAACGATAAACGTTCGTGAACATTCAACGCTCGTTTCTTCGTTCTAAGTCAGAATCTGGTCATTTTTGAGTCCACAACTCTATAATGCCAAATATGACTTGTCTCCATCGAAAACCAACGTTTCTGAGTTCAAACACAAAATACGAATTCCTTTCCAAAAATTTCACGAATTCGACGCTTAACGTCCAATTGTGTAAATTTCGGCATAACTTCGTTACTAACGATTTGATTATTGTTCTAAATGGATTCTATTTCAAACTACTTATCACATTAACTTATTTTCAAATTAGGTTTTAACTTATTCTTCATAAGTTCATGACTTATCAACTTATAACTTTCATAATTTCATTTACTTATGACTTATTATTGATTTAAGTCCTTTACTCAATGCTCTCATATCTTATCCAACATACTAGCTTCATATGACAAAACATATTTCTAGTTTATAATTTATTTAGGTTCATGTTGCTTATTCATAACTTATTCAGCTTAGGTCCATTCATTAATCAATTCTTATATATTCTTAACATACATGCTTATTTCATTACACTTCTCTTATCATCCTACAATGATAGAGATGGAAGAATATTGGACACAAGATCATTACCTTTGATGAACTAGTTCTTCTTCTTGGAAAATCTAACAAAGGAAGCTTTGACTTAAAAGTGCTTATTCTCTCTAACCAATAAGTTGCTTTATATTTGGAAGTTGTTAGTGTTTTGAATAATGAAAAAATGTCTAGCAAACTTCCTCTATTTATAGGCTTGACAAGGTAAGGGCATTAGGGTTAATAACACATCCCACCTCCTTACTAACATTCTTACTATTCATATCTTAAGCTCTAAGTAAACTTGCTAGCCACATTAATTTCTTGATCACCACATAAAGTTCTTGCCCATCAAGTCTATCCATGGGTTGCACCATGGATCCTAATTATCCAATGGATATAATTTGGGCTTTAATCCACTTACCTTATCTCAAACCTTTGGGCTTACATTAAGTTACTATGGGCTTTAGCATACTAATTACTTGGGCTTGCACATTCAATTCTTATTAGACTCTACCAATTTATTAACAATCCTACAAGTCTCACTTAATTGGCTAAAAAGCCTTATATCATAAACTATACGTATAATTCCTGTATTCTAGTTCGTATATTAATTCGTAATATACGTTATCTCATTATTCATAAATATTCGTACAATATCTCGTATTCAATACCTTGTACAATACATACGTATCATACCATCCTTACACTTTCTTCTTAACATTTAATATTCCTAACGTTCTCAAATTAAGTCAGCATGCGAAATATTACATTTTCCATACTTAGATTATTATTACATAATCCATCTCACCTTGATATTGTAACGTTACGTATTTCTCGGAAGTTCAAAAATAATTCCTGAGGGGAAATTGATGAATAGTGTTTTTCGTAAAATATCTTGGAAACCTTTTATTTTCGTTTTAGAAATTCAAACACTTTAATTCTTCCACATAGTTAAAATACTAAAACTTTCGGACGTTTCTAGGTTATAGAATGACAAACATCTTACTACCACAGAATAATAATAAATAATATTATTTTATTCATTATTAAAAGTATTTACAAAATGTTTGATTTTCTGGGGCGTTACACTCTCTCCCCCTTATAAGGATTCTATCCCCAGAATCTCGCTATATATAAAAAAAATTACACAAATAATTGAGGGTAATTCTTTTTCATCTTTTCTTCAAGTTCCCATGTTACTTCTTCTGCATCATGGTTCTTCCATAACACCTTTACTGAAGGTATAACTTTATTCTGCATAACTTGTTCTTTTCTATCGATGATTTGAATCGGCAACTCTTCGTATGTTAAGTCCTTCTCGATATGAATAGGCTCATATTCTATCATGTGCTTATAATCTGGCTTATAAGGACGTAATACTGATACATGAAATATATTATGTATTCGCTCTAAGTCTTGAGGTAATGCTACCATGTAAGCTACCTCACCTACCCGTTTTAGTACTTCAATAGGTCCTATAAACCTCAGGCTTAACTTCCCCTTCTTTCTAAAACGGGTAAGAGCCTACTTCGAATTCTCTATTCTCTCGATGCAAATTAGTAAACTTCTTCTGTCTGTCTTGAGCTGCTACCAAACGCATCTGTATCAGTTTAACAATGTCCCCTGTTTGCTGCACTAATTCAGGTTCTAGCATTCGGCGTTCTCCCACTTCATCCCAATATAATGGTGTTCTGCATTTCCTTCCATACAAAGCTTCGTAAGGCTGCATACCTATGCTTGCATGATAACTATTATTATACGTAAATTCTACTAATGGTAGATGATCATCCCAACTACCCTTGAAATCTATGACGCAAGATCTTTACATATCTTCTAATGTCTAAAATGTTCTTTTGCTCTGTCCATCGGTCTATGGATGATATGCCGTACTCAGCTTCAACTGCGTTCCCAACTGCTCTTGTAAACTCCTCCCAAAGTTCGATGTGAATCGTGGGTCACGATCTGACACAATCGATACTGGTGCTCCATGTCTAGAAATTATTTCCTTAATATAAAGTCTAGCTAATTGGTCTAAGTTATACTTGACCCTAATTGGCAAAAAGTGAGCCTACTTCGTCAACCGATCCACTAGTACCCAAATCTCATCATACCCCTTCTGAGTAGTCGGAAGTCCTACCACAAAATCCATCGTGATATTCTCCCATTTCCATTCCGGAATTTCTATTGACTATAGCAAGCCACTTGGTCGCTGATGTTCGGCCTTAACTCTTTGACAAGTCAAACACCTACTTGCATACTCGGCGATATCTCTCTTCATGTTCAGCCACCAGAAACTCTGTTGAAGATCTTGATACATCTTAGTGCTACTAGGATGAATAGAAAACCTCGAACTATGAGCCTCTTATAAAACTTGCCCCTTTAATTCCATCTCATTCAGAACCCAAATTCTTCCTTCAAATCTCAATAACCCCTCGTTATGAAGACTGTACTTAGTCTCTTTTCAATTGGTTAACCGCTCCTTTACTCGGTTAAACTCATCAGTTTTGAGCTACACCTCCTTGATTCTCTCTACGATAGTAGATTGCATCTCTGTCGTAAAAAGTATATGCCCCGCTTCACTTGGCAAATTCAATTCTATCTCCATCCTAGCCATCTCTGGTATTAACTCAGTTTGAGCCATTAACATAGACAACTTTTCTCGACCCTTCCTACTTAAGGCGTCGACAACTTCATTGGCTTTTCCAAGGTGATACATGATTTCACAATCATTATCCTTTATCAACTCCAGCCATCTCCTCTGCCTCATATTCAACTCTTTCTGTGTGAAGATATATTTCAGACTCTTATGGTTCGTGTATATTTCACAATTTTCCCCATAAAGATAATGTCACCATATCTTTAGAACAAAAACTACTGCGGCTAGTTCCAGATCATTAGTAGGCTAAACTTTCTCATAATCCTTCAACTGCCTAGATGCATACGCAATGACCTTGTCGTGCTACATGAGCACGCAACCAAGTCCTCTATGTGAAGCATCGCTATAAACTACGAAATTTCCTGTGTCATCGGGTAATGATAAAATAGGAGCTTCACTCAATCTCTTCTTCAGCTCTTGAAAACTATCCTCGTATTTATTCGTCCACGCGTATTTCACCGTTTTCTTTGTTAAATTAGTCAACGGAGTAGCTATTTTTGAAAAATCCTGGATGAATCTCCGATAGTAACCCGCTAACCCTAGGAAACTCCGCACCTCACTCGGCGTTTTCAGTTGTTCCCAATTCATCACTGCTTCCACCTTCGCTGAATCTACTGAAATCCCTTCTTGATCAATGACATGACCTAAAAACTGCACCTTCTCTAACCAAAATTCACACTTAGTGAACTTCGCATAAAACTTCTCCTTCCTAAGTGTCTCTAACACTAATCTTAGGTGTTCATCATGATCTTCTGGCATCTTAGAGTAGACTAGAAAATCATCGATAAACACCACTACGAACTTGTCCAAATATTGTTTGAACACTCTATTCATCATATCCATAAATGCAACTGGTGCATTATTCAACCCTAATGACATCACAAGAAACTCGTAATGACCATAACGAGTCCTGAATGTTGTCTTTGGTACATCCTCCTTCCTAACCTTCAACTGGTGATACCCCATTCTTAAATCTATTTTAGAAAAATACTTAGCCCCTTTCAACTGATCAAAGAGATCATCAATCCTGGGCAAGGGGTATTTATTCTTTATAGTTAACTTGTTCAACTCCCTGTAGTCGATATAAAGTCTTAACGATCCTTCCTTCTTCTTGACAAACAGTACCGGTGCTCCCCCACGGCGAAACACTCGATTGAATGTACTTCCTGTCCAACAGTTCTTACAACTGCACCATCAACTCCTTCATCTCCACTGGCACCATACGATATGGTGCCCTGGAAACTGGTGCCGCTCCTGGCACAATGTCTATTATGAACTCGGTCTCCCTATCCGACGGAATACCTGGCAGTTCACTCGAAAATACATCCGCAAATTCACTCACTATAGGTATTTGTTTCATGGTTGCTACCAATCTCTGGGTATCAACAACATGACACAGATAACATACACACCCTTTCCTCAATAATTTTCTCATATGTGTCATCGTTAGACAACACGAACGTCCCAGTGATCTATTTCCATAAAATACTACCTGAAGTTGTCTTAATGTTCTAATATTCACATATTTCTTTTGACAATCTATAATTGCCCCATGGTTTACCAACCAATCCATTCCGAGAATTACGTCGAATTCTCCTAACTTTATCGGTATCAAATTTATCGATAATTTACAACCCCGTATGTCTACGCAACAACTCCTATAAATATCTTTAACAGGAATTATCTCTTCATTTGCTACCTTAATATTTAAAGGTATAGACAACTTTTCGGGAAGTAATTCTAATCGTCTAGCAAAATCACAATCTATGAACAAACAAGTAGCACCCAAATTAGACAGCACGTAAGCATTTATGTCGTTGATCGGAATAATACCTGCAACGACGTCCCCCGATGCAACTGAATCTTGGACTGTCATATTAAAGGTAAGACCCATCGGCCTACCCAGCTGCGCTGGACTCCCAATAGCTAACTTCCCGCTATTAGTGGTCTGGTTCCCTTCCATACCCTTCTTTGGACAACTCTTTGCCATGTGGTCAATTGACCCTCACACAAAGCATCCACGATTCTTCTTCGGACTGGGACAGTTAGGCGCAATGTGCCCCTCATGTCCGTAATTATAACACACGACTTTCCCCTTGAGACAGACTCATAAGTGAGTCTTCCCGCAGGTCTTACAGGCCTCCATCATTCTCTTCGAGTTAACTTGCTTTACTCTGGTATTCCCAGAGCTAAATACCTTCCTCTTCTCACCAATGCCACTAGCTCCTTCTATCTTGACTCCCCCATCAATCTTCCCCTTATTCTTTTTTTCTTTGTGCTACTGGTTCAACGCCTCACTAACACCTTCGGTGATTATCGCCTTCTCTAACATGGTCCCAAAAGCAGTGCTCTGGAACATAGATACACGATTATAAAGCCAGGGTTTCAAGCCTTGCTCAAATCGTTGCGCCTTCCTTACCTCGGTGTCCACTTGGTGTGTAGCAAACCTTGCCAGTTCATTAAACTTGGCGGCATATTGGGGAACTATCATGTCCCCTTGTTTCAAATTGAGAAACCTCATCTCCATTCTCCCCTGCATGCTTGTGGGGAAGTAGTTCTCAAAGAATGTCTCCTTGAACCTCACCCACGTTACGTTCCCTATATCCACTCTGGCTAGATTGGCCTCCCACCAAAAGTTGGCCTCTCCCTTTATCATATAGGTTGCAATGGCAACCTCCTGGGCCTCGTCGACATTTGCTATCACAAATGCCTTCTCAATTTCCTTTACCCACGTTTGGGCCTCAATAGGGTCCGTGGTTCGTTTGAACTCCGGCGGACCAACGCCCTTGAAATCCTTAAAGGTCGTAGCTCGTGCCACTCCCGGGTTTACGGGGATATTAGCCCTTGTTCTATTAAATTCAGCTGTTATTAAGTTAACAAACTCTTGCATTGGATTAACCGAACCTCCCTCCTGTTGGTTTGCATTAGCGCCTTGGTTTTGTTGCACTCTTCTTGGCAGCATTTTACTGATACAATAAACAACACATCACGTTATTATTTCCTTCTTATTAGTTAGTTATTAGTAAAGATTAAACAATAACTTCAACATCCATTGCTCAATTTTTCCATAAAAAAAGGTTTATATCCATTCATTCCTTGTAGTATAATACTAGATCGGTTACATTACAAAGCCTAAACTGATTACATTATTATCCTGCTATTGCTTTCCAAAAATTGGGATTTACAGAAGACTACCCTTTTCTATACAAAAGAGGGTTTTACGTCATTACTAGCTATAAAAATATTTACATACCTAAACTAATTGACCACATCTGCCTCAAGGCATTATCAAAATCTGTCTTGGCAAGGCCGGTAATAATATCACGGCTGATAGTATGTCGCGTCTGCCCTACCTCTACCGGATAACTAGCTACCTGCTGCTGGAAATCTATATGAGAACTCCTATGGTTATAGGACATTCTCTCATCTTCTGACGTTTGGTTTTTTAGCTCCTCTTTGAGCTCAAAAACCTCATGCTTCAACTCGTGGACTTTTTCCTTAGCCAAAATCCTCTTATCATATTCTTGCTCCCACATGGACTCCACGTCCATCTTATCCTCTATAACCATCTGGAGCTCTACTTTCAGCTCCTTAACCTCCTAACAGTAATGGATATTTCTATCCAACACTGACATAAATAATGACATCATTGACTCCCCAGGAGCCATCTCCGCTGCTATAGCTACTGTATTGAAGGACACTACCTCCACTTCTTCTTCGATCATACCATCGAATATTGACATGAGGTCCGGATCCTCTGAGTCTCTAGACTCAATAAAAATTACTTCAGGTTCTGCCACTATGGGGTTCGGTATAACCTCTACTTGGTTAACCAACTCTTCACTGACTGTTTGAACATCTAACTGCATTCCATTTACTCCTAACATCTACACAAAATAATTAAGTTGATTAGTACATGTCAGTAGAATGATAAAAACACATAACATAATCATAATGCATTTTTTATAAGGTTATTTTTCTTCGTTTACTTCTTTGACTTCTCTTAAGGTTATGACTTAAGGTTTTTAATCCCCCCTTAAGTTTTATAACCTCTTGCTCTGATACCAACCTGTTACGCCCCCAAATCTGGGTCTCTTCCAACCCGACAGATGGTGCTACACGGTACTACCATTCAAACATACATTCAATTGAAATGCCTCATAAGAACAAATATGTTTTCTATATATTAAAATAATATTTACATTCTCCATGTTCTTTATAACCCTTTCACTTGTTCTTGTCATAATATCAAATATATTACAATCATTCATACTATAATATTACATAAGTATTCTACGGTTCGTCTGTGCCTTGCCCTTATCCTTGCCGGAGCCTTCAGTCCGTTCGATCTTAGCTGTGTTCATATGGTTCAAGCAAGAGTGAGCATGACTAGCTCAGCAAGTATTATAATTCTAATAAACAACATGATTGAAACATAGGAATCATATATCTTCAATAACTGAACAATAGTTATGAAGTACTATCGATAATTCAAAATATCACTTCTTTTCATTCAAAACGTTTTACAACAACAATATTCAGTAAAACATCAATTATGGTCCAAGACCTTGAGCATATCATAAGTTCTTTGAAAAGGACATCCCGACACTAAGTCCGTAAGCCCGACATTTCTTACGAGCACGTCTAGGTGATCAGCCTATAGTACTCTATGTTGATCAACATTACATTCATTAAATGTGTATACGTTTAAGTTGTGGCAACCTCACGTGCCTGTTGTTAAATGACAAAAACATTTTAGCATACTCAGTCTTCGATTGAAAATCACACCAATATAACTTGGTAAATATTAAACATGCTTGATAGAATCATAACATAAGTCTAGCCGAAATATTTTGTTTTGACTTCCTCACACAAGACTTCATACGAAAGAATACATGAATTTCAAAGCTTGTCTAGATTGAACTGGAACAAGGGTTAGAGTACTTGCCTTTGGCGTCTGCTACAGTTAATACCTCGTTCTTCGTTTAAATCTTTAAGTCTCTATAGTAATTAATAACATCATATAACACATTAGGTCATGAATAAACATACACAGTCCTTAATGTATCTTACCCTTCTTCTCAATCTAATTACAACTTAGATTTGATATTATTGGTTCCGGCTTTTCATTATTTCGTTCTCATTACATTCATCTTCAATTGATTATTAACCTTTAATCATCATATATTAAGTGTCTAACAATGATTTAACAATGTTATATTTACACCTTAGCTCATTACTAATGAGTTACCTTTTATTCTATACTTGTAACCTTTCTTTTCTTCCTAAAATCTAGGACTGGCGTTGCGGCACCGGTCATTGCTCTTCATCTCACGCTGCGGCGCGAGTTAGCAGTAGCCAGAGCCCGGCCTTAGCACCGCGGCACCACACTTTACTCTCTCAGTCGCGGTGTGGTGCGACTCTATAGTATGTTCTTGCACTGTATATGGCGCCAACTCTGTGCACCAAAATTTTTTTGACAGACTTTAAATTTTACGAAACTCTTAGACGCATAACTTCTTTGTTATAAGTCTGAATTGGCTCGTTAAAAAGCCTACGGTTCATAAATTCCATACTCTATTCATTCATACAAGAATTTTATCTATTTGACTTTGTTTGCTCAAAATTTACCTATTAGTTCATTTTTAACGAAAACGATAAACGTTCGTGAACGTTCAACGCTCGTTTCTTCGTTCTAAGTCGGAATCCTATCATTTTCGAGTTCACAACTCTATAATGCCAAATATGACTTGTCTCCATCGAAAACCAACGTTTCTGAGGTCAAACACAAAATACAACTTCCATTCCGAGAATTTCACGAATTCGACGCTTAACGTCCAATTGTGTGAATTTCGGCATAGCTTCGTTACTAACGATTTTATTATTGCTCTAAATGGATTCTAACCATCATATAAACATTTCAAACTACTTTTCACATTAACTTATTTTCAAATTAGGTTTTTTACTTATTCTTCATAAGTTCATGGCTTATCAACTTATAACTTTCATGATTTCATTTACTTATGACTTATTATTGATTTAAGTCCTTTACTCAATGCTCTCATATCTTATCCAATATACTAGTTTCATATGACAAAACATATTACTAGTTCATCATAAGTTGATAACTTATTTAGGTTCAAGTTGCTTATTCATAACTTATTTGGCTTAAGTCCATTCATTAATCAATTCTTATATGTTCTTAATATACATGTTTATTTCATTACACTTCTCTTATCATCCTACAATGATAGAGATGGAAGAATATAGGACACAAGATCATTACCTTTGATGAACTACTTCTTCTTCTTCTTGGAAAATCTAACAAAAGAAGCTTTGACTTAAAAGTGCTTATTCTTTCTAACCAATAAGTTGCTTTATATTTGGAAGTTTTTAGTGTTTTGAATAATGAACAAATGTCTAGCAAACTTCCTCTATTTATAGGCTTGACAAGGTGAGGGCATTAGGGTTAATAACACATCCCACCTCCTTACTAACCTTCTTACTATTCATATCTTAAGCTCTAGGTAAACTTGCTAGCCATATTAATTTCTTGATCACCACATAAAGTTCTTGCCCATCAAGTCAATCCATGGGTTTCACCATGGATCCTAATTATCCAATGGATCATAATTTGGGCTTTAATCCACTTAACTTATCTCAAACCTTTGGGCTTACATTATGTTACTATGGGCTTTAGCATACTAATTACGTGGGCTTGCACATTCAATTCTTATTAGACTCAACCAATTTATTAACAATCCTACAAGTCTCACTTAATTGGCTAAAAAGTCTTATATCATAAACTATACGTATAATTCTCGTATTCTAGTTCGTATATTAATTCATAATATACGTTATCTCATTATTCATACATATTCGTACTATACCTCGTATTCAATACCTTGTACAATACATACGTATCATACCAACCTTACATTTTCTTCTTAACATTTAATATTCCTAACGTTCTCAAATTAAGTCCGCATGCGAAATATTACGTTTTCCATACTTAGATTATTATTACATAATCCATCTCACCTTGATATTGTAACGTTATGTATTTCTCGGAAGTTCAAAAATAATTCCCGAGCAGAAATTGATGAATAATATTTTTCAGAAAATTTCTTGGAAAACTTTTATTTTCATTTTAGAAATTCAAACACTTTAATTCTCCCACGTAGTTAAAATACTACAACTTTCCGATGTTTCTAGGTTATAGAACGACAAACATCTTACTAACATAGAATAATAAATAATATTATTTTATTCATTATTAAAAGTATTTACAAAATGTTTTATTTTCTGGGGCATTACAGGAGTGATAAGATTCGAGGGACGAATTTGTGTTCCAGCAGTATCGGATATTAAAGAAGAAATCTTGATAAAAGCTCATAGCACAAGATACTCGATCCATCTGATAAGTATAAAAATGTATCAAGATTTATGGCGACATTTTTGGTGGCCAAATATGGAAAGAGACGTTGCAGAATGCGTTGTAAAGTGCTTGACATGTCAGATAGTGTAGGCCGAGCATCAAAGACCAAGTGGATTACTTCAACTGTTGGACATAATGAAATGGAAATGGGAGAATATCACAATGGATTTTGTGGTAGGTCTTCCAATGACTTAGAAAGGATACGATGCGATATGGGTCATAGTGGATAGACTAACGAAGTCAGCACACTTTTTGCCAATAAGGATTAGATTTAATCTTGATCAGTTGGCAAAACTGTACGTCAAGGAGATCGTGTCGAGACATGGAGTTCCGGTATCAATAGTTTCAGATAGAGATCCGAGATTCACTTCAAATTTCTGGAAGAGACTACAAGAATGCATGGGAACACAACTGAAGATGAGTACATCATATCATCTGCAAACCGATGGTCAAAGCGAATGAACAATCCATACATTAGAGGATATGCTTAGAGCATGCATCATGGATTTCAAAGGAAACTGAGACGATCATCTACCGTTGGCAGAATTCACCTATAATAACAGTTACCATACAAGCATTGGCATGTCGCCATACGAGGCATTATATGGCAGGAAATGCAGAACATAACTATTTTGGGATGAAGTTGGTGAACGTTAACTGTTAGGACCAGAACTGGTATAACAGACCCCTGAAGTTATCAAGCTCATCAGAGCAATACTGGTAGTTGCTCAAGATAGAAATCAGAAGTATGCTGATCAACACTAGAAGAAAGTTTCACCCTGGAAGGGGAAAATTTGTTTTTTTAAGAAAGGAAAGTTAAGCCAGAGGTTCATCGGACCTTTTGAAGTACTGCGAAGAGTAGGAGAAGTAGCTTATGAGGTAGTTTTACCTCCAGAATTAGAACATGTTCAAAACGTTTTTAATATTTTGGTATTACGACTGTATAAACCCGATTACAAACATGTGATCGAGTATGAACTGTTACAGTTCAACAAGGATTTATCTTATGAAGAGGTTCCTATCCAGATAGTTGACAGGAAAGAATAAGTGCTCAAGAATAAGGTGATACCTTCTGTGAAGGTGATATGGAGAAACCACAATGTCGAAGAGGCTACGTGGGAACTTGAAGCTGAAATGATGAAGAATTACCCTTAGTTATTTGTTTAGTCTGTGTCTTCGATTCTGGGGACAGAATCTTTGTAAGGAGAGAATAATGTGACGAATGAATTATTTGAGTTGTGATTCTGGGGACATAATCCTTGTAAGGAGGGAAGGATGTAACAATCCAAGATTTTATTATTTGTAATTTAAAATATTTATTAAAATAAATAAATATTTTATTGAGGTGGTTGTTGTTAGTGAATATTTGTGAATTAAATTTATTAGATAATACTATAATTTAATTCAATAGTTAGAGAAGGAATGCTCAGTTTTAATTTAATAATTAAAATGGTATGTGAAATTATTAAATAAAATTATAATGAGATTATAATTTTGTGGTACTTGTTTAAGTGGAAAATTTATTTAAAATTTAGTATGTGTAATTAGTTTGTTTAACTAATGTTGGATATGGAGATCCAAATAAATAATATGAGAGTATAAAATATAGTGTAAGGATTTATTAAAATAAATTAAATAGATTTACCCAAACAAGGCTTAAAATATTAAGTCTTTATTTTAAAGAGTTTTGCCAAACAAAGCCTTATGTCTTTTAAATTTTGAATTTTTATTATAATAAATAAAATAAATTAAAATAATAAATAAAATATACTATAACTGATGTACGTTAAGGTTGTAACCGTTGTTTTTTAATATGCGTATTATGGCCCTATCAATTTTATTCTTACGCATAAGTGATAGTTGGTTTTACGTGATAAGAAATTGGCTTACTAATACTAAAAGGAAGAGAGATTAGAGAGAGTTTCATAGAAAGTTTGTGATTTCAAAACAATTATCAGTGGTTAGCAACGATTTTTCAAGCAAAAGAAGGTATATTTTCATAACCTTGATATTATATATATGTGTATCATGTATTTCTATTCTCTTTGAATTCAACTTTTCTGGAATTATTAATATACAATTGATTTCTTGTGATTGTATGTAGTTATGATGTTAGAGTTGGTATTTAGACAAGAATTAGTATGCTAATTACGTTTAAAAAGGATGAAAAGTATTTACAGTACTCGTTTATACACATGGCTTGTGAAAGGGCAAATTTGGCGGCTAATTTGTAAGCTAATCTATAAATTGAGCCTTAAATATGTTAATTCGGTAAAAAAAAACGAAGAGAACGTAGCTTGAATGAGTTAATTTGGACAAGAATTGTGATCACAGTGATGATTTTTTTGAAGGATGTCAAAATTGGAGTTTTTGTACAAAAACATGAAATTTATGGATTTAAATTAGTTGAAGTTGTTGTTTAGTTGTTCTAAGCTGGTGAATATATGAAGAATCATGTTTGTGTTAGTTCTAGACCAATTGCATATGTTAAATTTACTATTTTGTGGGTGAAATTCGTGTTAGTTGGGCTAAACAGAGCACTGTTAAAAGTCTGCATAATTTCTGTCTGTGCACCAGCGCAGCTGCGCCGGTCCCAAGCCTATGTATGGCGCAGCTGCGCCATACCCTGATCAGAGATAGCGAGGTCTGTTATTTCTGAAAACTTTGAACACCTAATGTAACTTAGTCAAATGGTATGTTAAGGTGACAAATATGTAATAAAGAAGTCAAAACAGAATCGTACCGTGTCATTAGTAATTTCAACGTTGTAAAATTTTGCAAGTTAGGAAAGTTATATGTTATGATTTAAGACACATAATGAATAGTGAATAAGTGTTGTGAAGTTAACACTTATAATTTCTGTAATGTATATGGTAAAGTAAGACTTATACTAGAATAACAAGTTTAACACTTATAATTTCTTTGTTCCTAAATTTTATTTGAGCAAGCTATAACCCTAACTTTATTGGAACAAGTTTTGAATTCTAATCATTATTAATTTATTCTAACTTGTTTATATTTAAGCAAGTTTCTTTAGTTCCACTCTTGTATAGTGAATGCATTTTCTCGAATTCCAATTTCTAATGTTGAACTGTCTTATTTCAATTACTTTGCACAAGTTAGTATCGTGTTGAGCAAGTTTTGTTTTCAGCTTGCAGTCAGTTAATACATGTTCAGTAATTCCATTTCTTATTTAAGAAGATTATAACCTTAGCTTAATATTGTTCCAGCAAGGTTTATTTTTTTATTCAATGCTTATGCTTTTGATTATTTCCAAGCATGCTTATGATTCATAAACATTTTACCTTAAACTGTAATTGATCACTCGTAGTGCTGTTAAGTCTTGTTGATTCAACTAATCCCATAGTTGATGGTCGTGAAATCCTAAATTACCCTTGAAGCTTATCCAAACCAAACTTTCTTTGGTGCGGACTTGTACTCTAAAAACTTAGAAGAACAACCCTATATCAGGGGATTATTTTAAAGTTATGTAATGGCGTTAAAATGTTTGTGCAATACATAATACAAACGGTTGATCACCTGGAGTACGAGATGATGCTCCATATAGTCGTTTAGACTGTTAAAGATTATAGTAAAAACACCTGTTAACCTAGGACATAGATGATGATTATAGTCTTTAAGACTGTTAAAGGTTATAGTAGAAATACTTGATAACCTAGAGCATAGTTCATGGTCTTGTGACCCTCAATTATATTTTGTATGTTGATATCAGTTTTTGATTATCATTGACAGTGTATTATTCAACTTTGATGAGCTTATTCATTAGGAATTATTGTGCTATTATTATTCATTGTTATTCCATGTGGGCATTTGTTTTGCTCACTCTTGTATATATATACTCATTGCAGCTAAGGTCGAAAAGATCGATGAACCTACCACTAGCAAAGGAAAGGGAAAAATGAGCAAGTGATGAAGACTTGAAATTTATTTATTGTCATGATGATAGACTTTATAATTAATGATGTGATGTATTTATTTTATTTCCGCATTTGATTGATGTAAAGGTTAGATAACCTGTGAGACTTTTTGATTAATGATGTAACCCTAATTATGGGAGGAGTCATGGTTTAATTTTATTATATTTGGGTAGTTAGATATAAATGAATGGAAAATGATCACCAAATCTTGTGGGAATGAAGTGCCAGATTTGGGGGTGTCACAATATTCCTTTATTTATAAGCACATTGGAATTTACATTTTTAACTAACATAGTCATTCACATAATTCATATTGTTCCTATCACGGCCTATTAAGACGTGGAATAGCTTTTCTGCACTCTTCTTCCATGATACGAAACATCGTTCTGTGATCCAACATGTACAAAGGTAAGTCCTCAAACTGAATTGGATAGTACATAACTCGATCCTGGGCCTTGTTCACCGCAGTATTGAATCCACAATCAATCTTCACCATCTTTACCTTACTTGCTTGCACCTCTTCTTCGGCTACATCTACTCGCTGGGAAGCGTACTCATAAGCATCTTCAGCTATAGCTTGTTTGGAAGACTCCAACCTCAAATCACCCTTCAGCTTTGCAACCTCTGCCACCAGCTCCTCATTTTCACCCTCTAAGTGAACTAATTTTCACTTCACATTTCCAAGACATGCATCCAGACCTTGGATTTTCTCATTCTTCTAACCTATAGTATCTTGACGTCTGTCTGCCAACTCTTCTAACTCTCTGACTCTATCCTGAAGTTCGATGTTACGGTCATATACCTCATCATACATCTGAGTTACAATAGAGTTCGGTGGGAACTCATCTTCCTCCTCTTCATCCTCAGGGTCCTCCTCTAGATCAGACTCGGGCTCATGCTCCTGACCAACAACAGTGATCAACGGAGATGGCTCTCTCTGTACCAACTACTCTTGGACAACACGGATATCCCGGGGCTCCTCCTCCCTAAGCACTCGGGGTTCCTCCTCCCCAGCTCGACTAGATCCTCCAACATCCGACATCTTGACAACATAGATTTATGTTTCAGTTACTAATCGATACTCGCGAGCACAAAGTTTATCACATAAGCACATATAGTCTTTTATTATCATCAATGAATTAAGGACTTCATTTCTTAGAACTCGATAAGAGTTTACCACCACTATGTTCTCGATCTCCTATAAGGCTACTACCTAAGGTTATTCCCCCACCTAAGGTTTATAACCTACATCTTTAATACCAACCTGTGACACTCCCAAATCCGGGTACTTCACTTCCCACGGGATTATGCATTCACTGTACAAATATCACATGTCTATCTACCCAAAATAAATGAAAACCATAATAGATAGAAATAAATCCTCTACTTATGGAGTTACAACATTTGATTTTAAATCAACCCCGGGTCATACGAACCTTAAATCTCAAATGCGGAAACAAATAATAAGTCTTACATAATTTAAACATAAGTCTGAAACATAAATATATCAAATAAACAACAAGTCTTCATCATTTGTTAACCTTGCCCTTGCCTTTGCTAGTAGAAAGCTTGTCAGACCTTTCGTTCTTAAATCTGCAATGTTATTATTACGCAAGAGTGAGCACAATTGCCCATAAGTATAATAATATAACAACAAAATAATAACATACGAGTGAAACAAATACTTCTAAAATAAGAGCTCAAATTTTGAATCAAGAATGAATAACAAGAATCAAAAGAACTTCTGATGGGTCATAAGACCTTGAACTATGTCCTAGGTTGTCAAGTGTTTATACTTGAAACCTTTAACAATCATAATACTATGGACTCTTCTTCTCGTTCTTAAGGGGATCAGCCTTTAGTACCATACTGTGCACAATATCTTAACGCTAAAGCATAATTAATCCCCTACAATAGGTTTGTTCATCTCAGTTTGACATTAGAGTCCGCACCAAAGGAAGTTTTGTTTGGATAAGCTCAACAATGGTTATAAAATTTAGAACGTTCATCAACTATGGACTAGTCAAATCAATAAGGGTTCGCTAGTCTTACATGGTTCAACAACAATTGATATTCAATTTGAATAATAAAATTCAAGAGGTATACAATCGAATAAGTATTGTATAACAAGAATCATGCTTTTAAAGTACGATAGCATCTAATATGAAATCTTGACTTGAACAGTAATCAACAAGATGGAATAAGGAACTTGCTTTATATAAAGAAACAGATTATAGGAAATTGCTCAAATAAAGTTAGGGTAAGGGAACTTGCCTCGTGCGCAAGCTACAATTATAGTTACAAATCAAAATTTTCAACGTCCTACACATTACATGCATTCTTAACATTCATTAGTTACCTTCATATTAACCTTATAGGTTTAGTTCTATCTTTTAAATCCAATTTGTTATCATAATTCAGGTTCTGACTTTTGAATTAGCGTCATGTTATCAGTTTGAAATCATAGGGTTATCAAAGCAATATAACCTTTGAATACATTTCAAGGCTTAACCAATTAACAAATTAAAGTTGTTTATAACTTATTAACTTCACAATTTGAAATCATTGAACACATGCTTACAATTAATTATAAAACCTCATTACATGTTTAACATACTATCTTGCACCTTAGACTAGGTTAGGCCAACATATCATGGAATGCAAATTAAAAGAAAAAAAGTTGTTCTGCTCAGGGTAGGGCGTAGCTACGTCACCCTAAGCCTTGGCACAGGCGCTGCTACGCTGGTGCTCAATACTAAGTATACTCAGCAGGCGCAGATGCGCCGTTTCTGCCTTTGGAACTAGCTCAGCTGTGTCGGTACACAGATAGAAAGCTCACAGGCTACGTACTCTACTTCACAGTACAATCCAAAACAATGGAATTACAGAAATTTTACATACTCTAAAGATATAATTTGTTAATTACAACACCAAGCACGCACATCATGATTCTAATAATATGAACATCAAACAAAATTAACTTGTCAGGATCAAAATCATGTTTTTACTAGTTTTATTCATATTTCAACATATTTAGCAGAAACAACCACCAAATCTTCATTTCTTAACCAAATCAAGCCATTTCGGTTGTATTCTTTTCCTAATTCAACATACTAACAAATTCTAAAATCAAATTTACATATTACAATAAGAATTAAACACTACTCTTTGTTCTAAAATAGCCTTTTTGTACTTTTTATAACAAAACCAAAATCTTTACCTGAAAACCTATTTCATATAATTTCAACTTCTGAAAATAATTTTTAATTCACATATAATAGATTATATATACATATCAATATATATAACAATCTATCCAACCAATTTATCAATAAAAAAACCAATTTTAACACCAAAATCACGTATATTGTATATTTATCATTATAACCAAAGTTCTTTAAGCTTTAACAGATTTGATTACTCTAAATCACATACAAATTATATAGAATTGGATTATTCATGCTAATAAATGTATATAATCCATTTCTTAACAAATTGGATGTGAAAATCCAATTATGAAAACTAAAAAGCAATTTTCATGAAAAGTTTCTAAGCACGTAAATTAAAAGTTGGGTTAAGGAATTACTCTGCTAGTTTGCATATATGCTTCAAAGATGATAAAACTCTTCTCTTTTTTTTCTCTAATTCACACTTCCTCCCAATTTTTCTCTAAACTTAGGTCTTGGGAATAAATGCGTAAATGATATATAAAACTGATATAAGTGTGCATACTGGCGTTGTCATGGTCGGTTAATCCCGTAGTGGGTTAACTGGCTAACTTTTTTTAGGGCCATATTTGGCTATCTTATTAATACTCTTTCCCCATTAATTTAATTAAACTCTTATTATATAGTTAAATAATGTCACACCCGTTTACATCAAATATATATTATTTAATTGGCAAAACTATGTATTTCACCACTATACTTGGCAGGTTTTATTTAATACACCATTGAACTTTTAATTTTTTGAATTACCCCATTAAATAAATTAAAAGTTTTTAATTGGATCATTATATTAACTGTTCCTCAATTCTGTTAACATCAACGTTAGATGTATCCTACGTGGCTTTCTTTAAAAAAAAAAAAAGAAAAATGACTCAGCCACGATGGCGCAATCCAAGGTGGATTATGCGGCAAAAGAAAAGTACTATCAAACCAAATCAAACGAAGTCTGAGTCATTTTTTACAGATAGAGCGAGAGAGCGATAATGTGAAGAAGGCGATTGCTACAAACTAGGGTTCCAAACTACTCGAAGTTCACACACACACACACACAGAGAGAGCGAAGAAGATGATTGCTACAAACTAGGGTTCCAAACTAGTCGAAGTTCACAGAGAGAGAGAGAGCGACTGAAGAAGAAGAAGGGGCGATTTGATCTGCTAGGGTTTTGCATGAAAATCTCTGCAGAAGAAAAAGGTATGTATGGGTTTGTGTGAATTTTTTTATCTTTGTCGAGATTCTTCTGCAAATATCTGAGTTAGAGTGGTTTCCCACTGATTATTGTTCAATTTGTGTTTAAATGTAACACCCTTAGAATATCTCCTGTAATTTTCAAAATAATGATTTTTTTCCACTGATTGGTTTTTGATTTCGGTTTATATATCGATTTGGGTTTAAATGTAAATATTTAGATTTTTTTTCCGGACTGATGTAAATATTAAGATTTTTTTTCTTTTACTGATTATTCTTTGATTTGGGTTTATATGGTGATTTGGGTTTAAGTTATGAATCAGCTTTGGTACATGATTGTTCCATGATTTGGGTTTATATGTATATTTCTTCCACTGATTGTTCAATTTTACAATGTTTATTATCTAATGTTGTGCCCTGTACCTTTTGCAGCATGGGTTTGTTTTCTGTGGAGTTTAATCATGGTGGTAGGTTCATTGAAGAACCAATATACCACTATGGAGGAGGTTTTATAGAATTGCTTCATGACGTTGATGGTGACTAGCTGAATGTTGACAAAATATACAACTTACCTAAGAAGTATGGTTACAAAAAGAATACTGTAGTGTATTTCAAAGTTGGGAACTTGGATATTCGTTATGGTTTAGAGTTGATACATGATGACCATAATATTAGGTTACTAGTTGAGGAGGGTGAACGAACTGGTGTAGTTGATCTATATTGTGACCACTCTACTGATGAACTCTTACCATTTGAGATAGAAGTTCGTCAGGGAGGTGAGAGGGAAGTTAAGCAGCTTCTGCAGAAGGGAGTTGATGTTGTTGATGATGTGCAAGTTGATGCACCAAATGGAGATGATGAAGAATCTACTGATGAAGAAACAGATACTGACTGCAGTGAAGAAAGTGATGATGATGGGAATGAGGAGTTGATCAATGTTAGGCTGCATAAGGAAGAGATAATAAAATCAAATATTAAAGAGTTGGAAGTTATTTGTGAAGTTCAGTTGGAAGATGAAGTTCAATTGGATGATAAAGTTCAATTGGATGATGAAGTTGAAGTGGATTGTGGTGAAGTACCTGAACCTACAGGGACTCAAGCTTCTAGCTCAGTACATGTTAACAAGGCATCAGATAATCATGTGACACTTGAGAAAAAAATCAGGATAAAGAAAAGGTCAGGACTCAACACACCTAACAAGAAGAAGAAAATTGTTGATGAAGATAATGTGGAGCCTACTTTCTCATCTGATGATGAGGTCATCGCCAAATTTGGTACAAGGGGCATGAAACCATGGGAGGAAATATATGAAGATTCTGACTTTGAAGTTCCTGCAACTCCTCCTTCAAATAGTGATAGTGAGTGGGAAGGTGAAGAGCCAAGTATTAAACAGAAGAGAGTTGTTCCTGTGTATAATCCAAACACAGCAATCAAAGATGTTGAATTTGAGTTATACATGACTTTCACTGGGGTTGACCAACTAAGGAAAGCAATACAAAATTATGCAGTTGGGAAGGGGAAAGGAATCTGGTTTAAAGTTAATGAAGCTACCAGAGTTCAAGCTAAATGTGCAGAAGAATGTCCATGGAAGCTTTGGGCAAGCTATGTTCCTAGGGAAAAATGATTTCAAATTAAGGCTTACCCTACTAAGTTCCACATTTGTATTAGTTGAGGGAATTACAAGAGGCAATAAAACAAAGGTATAGATTGAAATCTTCTATTGCAGAGTGTTTGCAAGTTAAAAAATTGGCCTTATCTGAGATAGAGAAAGCACTGGCAGAGCATTATGAGGGTGTTTGGGACTATGGACAAGAGATGCTAAACACCAATCCAGGTAGCACTGTACAAATTAGGACTGATCAGGGCACTTCAAAAGGGTTTCAAAGGATGTATATTTGTTTTGATGTTGTGAAGAAGAACTGGTTGGAGGGCTGCAGGCCTATTATTGAGCTTGATGGTTGTTTTCTAAAGACATATTGTAGAGGGGAGCTGTTAACTGCAATAGGTAGAGATGCTAACAACCAGATGTTCCCAATAGCTTCGGCTGTGGTGGAAAGTGAAAATAAAGACAGTTGGAGTTGGTTTTTAACTTTGTTATGCAATGATGTTGGATTAGAACAAGGCCGAGGATGGACATTAATTACTGATCAACAAAAGGTGTAGTTAACAATAATTTCATTTACACAATAATTTGCAATTTAAGAATACTTTGCATTACACATGTATATATCATTATGCTAATAATTTTGATTATTTGCATAGGGTTTGGTGCCTGCTATTCAGGATTTACTACCCCAAACAGAGCACAGATGTTGTGCAAGACACATATATGCAAATTGGAGGAAAAGGTTCCCTAGGGCAGCTTTGAAGGTGATGTTCTGGAAGGCATCAAAGGCCAATAATCCTGCTGATTTTCAAAAGGCAATGAAGGACATCAGGAAGGAATCAAAGGATGAACATACTACCTTGATAGGTATTCCTCCTAAACTTTGGAGTAAGGCTTACTTTGATACCACCACCAAATGTAATGTAGTGACAAACAATATGTCAGAGTGTTTTAACAGTTGGATCCTAGAGGCTAGGTATAAACCCATCTTAACAATGTTTTAAGATATCAAAACCCAGGTAATGGAGAGAATCCATATCAAGAGAGATCAGATGCTAAAAAGAGATGGAAAATTATGTCCTAGGATACTAACTAAAGTGAATAGGTCAATTGGATTGACAAGGTACTGTGATCACCATTGGGATGGGGGGCATATGTATGAGGTGAGTGACAGGTGGTCAGGTAAATATGTGGTGAATATAGTGAAAAAACATGCTCTTGTGGGGTATGGGCAATTATTTGAAATACCTTGCCGTCATGTTGTCACTGGGATACTTCATCTAGAGAGGCATGTTGAGGATTTCGTGGTCCCTTGTTAATACATTAAAACCTATCTCAAGTCATATAACCACCTGTTAAAGCCCATGAGTGGTAGCAATGGTTGGCCTACCACTAATTTACCAGTCCTGTTGCCTCCATTGACTAAAAGATTAGCTGGAAGACCAAAGAGATGTAGAAGGAAAGATCCAACTGAAGAAAAAAAGCAAACTGGTAAAATTTCAAGGAAAAGGACTCCAATGATTTGTTCCAAATGCAAGAAATATAGATATAATAAAGCAGGTTGTAAGAACACACCTGCCCAAGCATAACATGGTCCAGAAGCACGACATACTGCCAAAAGGCCAAAGCTTAGTGTGAGTTATTTAATTCTTAAATTTACACTGCCTTTATATATTTCCTTCAATTTTGAAATGTACATACTAACATCCCGCAACTGTTTTATAGGTTAAAAGGAAACAAGGTAGTACAATTTGGGAGAGGACTGGAACTGTGAGACAGGGATCAGGCAATGGTGGTGGAACACAGTCTGGCTATAGCACTGCTGCAGATGAGGGACAATGAAGGCTCTTCCATATGGATCTGTTTTAGTTTTAGTATCTTTTTGTGGTTATTTTAGAACAATTAGAACAGTGAATGTTTAGTATCTTTTTGAGCTGTTAACTGTAGTGTTAGTATATTTTTGGGTCTGATTTGAATACTTTTGTCATGGTTTTAACTGCAGTTTTACTATTTTTTGGGTCTAATGTAATGGTATTGGCAGTTTATATATGACCAGGTTTGGTATGTAATTGTATTGGCAGTTTTATATGCAATGGTTTGGCAGTGAATTTTATTGGCAGTTTTATATGCAATTGCTTGGCAAGGAATTTTATTGGCAGTTTTATATTGATTGGTTTCAAAGCTTACTTTAATATGCAATGGTTTGATTTGGTGTTTCATAAGGCAGTTTTATATGCTTAGGTTTGGTTTTGCATAAGGCAGTTTTAAACTGGATGTGTTTGCAAGACAAGGCATTGACAGTTTGGATGCCATTTGGACATTTGCTCAACAAAAGACAACCTAGACATTACATAACAGTGCATTATACTAGACATTACATAAAATGGATCCATAACTTCATAAAATGAATTCATAACTTCATTACATAACTTAGTACAACACAAAATGCCATTTGTTGATCAACAATAGACATTACATTGCATTAACAGGGCATACATAAAATGAATCCATAACTTCATTACATAACTTTGAATGCATAAAATTCCATGAATACATAACTTAGTACAACACAAGTCACCATCCATGACAATATCACATACAATTGTGATTTCTTATTTGCCTCTCTTTGTCTGACAGTTTCTAACTCCAATTTTAAGGCCTCCCTTTTCAAATTATTTAACTTCTTTTTCAACTTTCTTGTTTTGTTCCTCAGAAAATCGAGTCCATCTTCATTCATTGAAACATAACCCATTTCACTGAAACCACTATCATGACCTTCATTTTGGGAAATTATGTCCAACCATTGAAAAAATCCACAATATTTATTAACATCCTGCAAAAGACCAAAAATTTTAAGCAACTTAAATCCAATATAAATTACAATAATAATATTAAGATACAATTATGGTGCTTAAGAATCATTTGTGAATACCCTCACACCCTTTAACAGTCATAGTCATAAACAAATGCTTATTTTTTCATGTAAATGAAGAATCAAATATGAATATGAATTTATGTACTTACTG
The DNA here is from genome assembly GCA_020205505.1 of Panax japonicus. Classification (NCBI taxonomy): domain Eukaryota; kingdom Viridiplantae; phylum Streptophyta; class Magnoliopsida; order Apiales; family Araliaceae; genus Panax; species Panax japonicus. Next base: position 41,508,115 of record CM035110.1, on the reverse strand, counting down.
GGTAAAATCGACATCCATAGAATCTTCGTCCCTTTCATTTGTTCTTTGTGGAGACACAAATAGATGCAGATACACCACAGAAATATTCTACCCTCTTTTTAATAATAGACGAGGATCTACTATGTGTAGATACCATTAACAACCCCCTAATTTTCCCCTTTGATTTTTTCCAAATCAATCTCCTCAAATGCGAGAGACTGAGTTGGAACCTTAGTTTACAGTGTTAAACGAATGAAGAAATCAGTGAGGCGAAGAGGAGTATCACCAGAAAATAATACATACCTTTTATTTTTTTCTTGTAGAGACTTAAGTTGATACCAAAAAACTAGGGTTATTTTCCACCCTTTTTACAGCAATCAATCACGGTCAACTAAGACAAGATGCCATTAACCTTCCTCTAGGTGTTCGAAACCTTTAAAGAGATGACATATAGCAATAACCCAAATTTTCCCAGCTGATTTTGGGCGAATTGATCTCCAAGTTGGTTTTGGAGTACTAGATTCGTTGTCTGAGATTTTTCAAATGCGTAAGTGGCTAAATGAAAGAGAAGCTAAGTTGTTATATATCGATAGTGGTTGAGTCATTTTTCTTTTTTTTTTAAAAGCCACGTAGGAAACATCTAACGTTGATATTAACAGAATTGAGGAACAGTTAACAGAATGATCCAATTAAAAACTTTTAATTTGTTTAATGGGGTAATTCAAAAAATTAAAAGTTCAATGATGTATTAAATAAAACCTGCCAAGTATAGTGGTGAAATACATAGTTTTGCCTTATTTAATTCGATTAAATAAAATAGAATAATTCTGCATTAAATCACATAGTCACATAATTAAATTCTCATTTATTAACTATATTAAGTCATTAAATCTCTAATTAATTATTTAAATTAATTAGAATAACATTATGCTTATTAAATAATTCCTTTAATCAAATAAGCACAATTAAATACATACTTTTGAATAATAAATTCTCCACATTAATTTAATCAATGTAACACATATAATTAAATTAATCTACCACAAATTCATTAATTAATTATTTAACTCAATAATTAAATCATCAAAAAATATTTATTTAATTCAATAAATATTCAAATTAAATTACAAAAATATCGTTTGTCACAGTTGCTGCGCAACCAGGTGCTGTCCCGCCTCAAATAAGTCTACAACCGACGATACAGCTCTGTCTCGGCACTGCAGAGTGCCATTTATACTGGAGACAAGCGATGCGGCGCTGTGGCTCAGCAGCAAGCAAACAAGCCTGTTAAGCAGCGGTGCGATGTAGTATTTGTTTCTGCAGTTCGCGAAGAACACAAAACATGACCAAATTAGGCCAAATCTTCAGTCAAACAACGAATTCAATAACCCATAAGTTATAAGCTTAACAAAATCATTTTATAACATTCTTAGCATGCTTTTAACAATTTAAGTCACATAAACAACAAAATTTAAAGCCATATTTTTGATGTTTTATGAAAAACTCCATTTTGACATTCTTAACGAAATCAACTACTACGAACCCGTTTTTCAACCAAATCAGTGAATACTGTAATATCCTAAATTTTTCCATGTAATTAAACAATTTCAATAAACAAACTTATGTGAAATTCTTATGTGATAATTATTTTTAGATGAATTATTTATTTTATTATATGTTATGTGAGAAGATGCATATTAATAGTTGTTACGGTTAGGCCAATTATTTAAATTGGTTAAGGGATGGAATTAACTCTAATTAATTTTGTAGGATGACTTACAAATATGAGTTTGAGTTTGGAGCGAAATTTAGAGACGCGGTCTGCGTATTTGAGTCCGAAACGTCGAAAATAGGCAGGATAGACTGTAACCACGAAACTGAGACATGTCTCATAATATTTTTAAATGTGTCACGAAAATGAGACATGCCTCATAATATTTTTATATATCAATCATTCTCTTTTACAATGCTCTTATTTATAGATATATGGACTTGGAAGTTTCATGACGTAAAACATCACATACAGTCAAATCTATTCTCTTGGAACTTTATTAGATATAATATTATCTTAAATTTAGCCCAAACACACTTTGGAGACACGAATTGTCAACTACGAATTTTGAAGTTGTGTTTGACGAAACGGAGAGTTCCATGACGTTCGGGACTTCGACTTTAGTAGGAATCGATATAAGTATTGACACGTTTGACTACGGAGAGCAAAATGGTCAAAATGACTTGTTAATTGATTAAAATAATATTTTTATTTACATGAAGTTCAGTTGCTGGGAGTTCTTGTGACAATCTATATGGGACAAGGGAGGGAGTATACGTACTATAAGGATTATTGAGGGAGGGGGGCTACTCTTGTGTTATTAAACAAAAACCTTTCATTTTCTTAACTCCTACCCATAATTAGCCTAATGAATTGTAAGGGTAATGATATCTGATCATGGGAGAGTTGTAATGGGCTGGAGATTTAAGTTTCATTACACTATATATGAGGTATATACATTCCATCTAAGCCTCTTCTTCCTTTCACAACAACTTTCTAACTAGAGAGCAAAAATAAAGAAAATAGAAGAAAATATTTAGAGTAATAGATGTTGTGGTGATTTCTGGAGATTTTGGAGAGTCTAAGCAAGCAAAGAGTGAGTCTCTAACAGATTAAATCAAGAGGAATTCGCCAAAGAGGTAAGCTATGAATCCATTCTCTATGTTCTTCCAAAACTATGAGAGAATATGCATAGGAGACCTTTATAAATGATTTTTTTTGGAGTATGTGATGTTGTGTAATTGTGGTCTGATTATTATGGTGTAATAAGAACATAGGTTCTGGACAAATCATGCCATGTATGCTTTAAAAATACAAAGAGTTATGCCATGCATGCTAAGTGTTTGATATTATGCCTCTTAGTTTCTAATTTGATCAAAACATGAAAAGTTAGAGAAATGAATTGTTGTAACATGTATATATATGTTATTAGAAGTGGTCTGGATAATAGGAATCAAACACATGCATGCTAGAATCAAAATCATGATTTTCTCAAAAGTTGGGTTAAACTAGTTTGCATGATTTTTCAGGATTTTTGGTCACTCGAAATCATGTCTTACATAATCCATTTGTTATATGTAATAATTTTGTAAAATAGTATGTAGCATGAGGTATAACATGTCCAAATTTTATTCAGATCGAAGCTATATTGAGTGAGATATGAAAATCGTAAGGTCGCGAGATAAACATGTTAGAAACCGAAAAAATTATGAACTGCTGACCCTAAGGACAAATTCAGGGCTAGCTACAGTTTTCATAAAATTTTGGGCTTTTGGGTTATTATAGTACACTGAATAAGCTTTCTATAGACTCCAGAATGGACTAATTCCGACTTCGGAGCAAGGAGTTATGACTTTTCAAAGCAGTTGCGTCAAATCTGTCCAACAATTTCGGAGCAGTCTCCTTGCACGGATTTTCTAGAATTTTGTGCTTGGAATTTGAAGATGGTTCATGAACTAAAGTTGTAGTCCCAGAAGTTAGCTTCGCGTGGGCGCAAGAATCGCTCAAAAATGTTTTAAAACGAATTAGTTATGACTGTTTTAGCGAGGTATGGTAAAGCTGAGAAAAAAAGAAATGTAAAAACTATTATGTTTGGGCATTTTTAAGTTCTGTTTTGGGCTGCCTATGATATCTAAAATGGGTGGCATATATTTTCTAAATATATTCTATTATGATGTTTATAGCATATCCAATAGGAGACCCTTTTACTTCAAACTAGATTGTGTATGAATTGTGATTAACGAGACACGTGTAAGGTTATGTGAAGGTTAATCGCTAGCGTTAATTGTAGCACGCTTATCATGCAAGTTTTGTGACGCCCCCAAAACAGGTATACAACACCATTCTGAGTCGCCAAATACATGGTATATAAAGAAAACTACAACTTCAATAATACAAATGCCGTGTGAAATACGACAATACATACTGTGAGTTTAAATACAAATATTGTCTTCTAGACAATATCCACACGCAAATATCATTACAATTATTCAAACACTATTTTACAGAAATAGTGAGGACTGCTAAAACATCTTTCTAGAAACCTCACTCTATACCCCGACTCGATCCTGCTATGTTCTCACCTCCTGAGAAGAAAAATGGAACAAAAAGGAAAAGGGTAAGCTCAACTAGCCCAGTAAAGAACATTATGACTATGATAATATACAACAAATTATCGTTAGTCTTCAACAGGGAAACATCTGATAATATATAATAGATAACAAGTTTTAGATCAACAAATGCAGCGGAAACAGCAATCCATTAGAAGAGTCACGTAGAAAATGAATTCTACTGTCTTCTAAGATTTAAAAGTCCATCATCAATATTTCATCCCTGTAACAACAATCAATATACATCTTTAATCATCTTTGCACTATAGGCCAAAGATATTCGTTTGTATCACCAGTTGATCATGTTCATCTCAACACCTGTTCATCTTTGCACTACGGGCCAAAGAGATTCATCAGTTTAATCATTTATCTTTGCACTACAGGCCTAAGATATTCATCAAGTATCACCATTAAGGACTAAGGATGATGAAAAACATTTTTAAGAACGAATCCAGTGAGATAGAAGGACAAATTTTAGGGATTCGTACAACAGTTTGTCCAAGATCAATAATACTTCATAACAACTGATTTTGAAGCAGAACTCAAAAATAACGATCAAAACATGGATACAATCAAAGATAGTAGCCAAAATAGATATTTTGGACAAAAAAAAAGAAATTTCATTTTTCGATGAATAGTACCGTATTCATGAATAGTGCCGTATACGTGAATAGTAACTCTGACACCAAAAGATAGAAATTTCACAAAAAATATCATCACGCTTCGTTAATAGTAACTCGTGAACAGTAACTCATTAATAGTAACTCGTGAATAGTAACTCATGAATAGTAACACCGACAAGAAAAAGTTTCAAATTTGATAAAAAGTTCAGAACAATATTTCGGCATAATGATATTGAAGAAGATAATATCATTTAAGAACAAACAACATCCCTTACCTCAAAATAACTGTATTTCTGACTGAATTTCGGGTTTAGTTCTGACAGAAACTTGCACCGTATAGCAACACTTAAAGTATACTCACAAGAATATGCTCGATAATATAGAGAGAGAAAGAGAGAAAACATTGTTTCTGGTGTGATTTTCAATTCTAACTTAGCCCTCTATTTATAGGAAAATGCTAGAACGTCAAAGGAGACTAAATTAATAAAATATTAATATAATTATATAATTTTCCTTAGCCCACCATTTTGACCAAAGAAATCAGCCACAACACATGTTTCATGCATCCCACCAAGCAAGAAAACGTTATTGTTGAAAATAATAATTAAAACTTCCAAAAATCAATTATTTCGGAACTCAGGAACTTCAATAATTCACAATAAATAGCCCTTTTATCAGAAAATTCAAATCTCGCCTGTTTTTATAGGAATTTCAATTCTCTACAATTTTGCAGAAGAAAATTCTTCCAAATTCCAAACAGACATAATCCGAAATCCACAAACGAGCGATTTTACAGTATATAATCAATTTTTGGTCAAGAATTATGTCCACCGACACACAAAACATGTGTCAAACATTTAATGCCACAAAAATACTCTTCCTCCTCATATACTCATATATCCCACATTCATTGTAAAAATATCACCGTTAATATATTATTAAAATAATATATTTAAATGAATTATTTTATCAGAAAAAGATAAAATATTAATTTTCAACAATTGTCACATTAAAAATTTTCTCCATCTATATCCACATAAAGTGAATATTTTCTTTACCATAATAATCAATAATTAATTATTTAAAAATAATATTACAGAATCACAGTACTGACAACCAGGCCGTTCACAGGAAAGAGGGGGCTTTCCAATAAGGATTTCTCTTTACTGGCGCGTAATTAGGTGACCAAACCTCTCCTTAGACAGGACTTTCTAGACATTGCCATAATATTATCTGATAATATTATTCAAATAATATGAATTATTGATCTGATAATGGAAAATACTGTACAGTGACAATTATTGAAACAATAATAATATAAATATCAACGCAAGCAGTTATTAAATCAATAAAATAAAATAATGAACAGTAATTACTGTAACAATTATTGAGTAGTGTCTTCTTACGTACGAATAATGTGAAATACCGTGTGCTACTGTGCAACCACGCATATTACTGTATTTTAACCACCAGGTAACTCAACAGTGTTAACGGTAATAATTTACGCCGTTATTTATAAAACTCAATCTTTGTCGTTTTCTTTTATCCAACCGTTTTCCGTTATGGGATCCACAAATGACTACACCGTCGTACGGAGATTCCTGATAAAAAGAATATTCAACGAATATTCCCCGATAATAATGAATTTTTATAACCACTTGCTTATTTTGTAAACTTTGCACATTTCACCCATAACCAAAGTATTATATCAAATTACCACCATATTAATCAAGAATAATAATTAGAGGAAATTCAATTTTATTTATAAAAAGTTGGGGTCTTACAACCTCTCCTCCTTATGAAATTTCGTCCTCGAAATTGACGTACGTACCTGGTGTATCGAAAAGGTGAGGGTACCTCACTTTCATTTTTGACTCCAACTACCATGTCATTTCCTCACTAGCATGGTTTCTCCATAAAACCTTAACTTGTGGTATAATCTTGGTGCGTAGGACATGCTCCTTCCTATCCAAAATCTTGACAGGCACCTCTTCATACGTTAAGTTTTCGGCTATCTCGTCCGGTTCTAACTCAATAATGTGGTTCGGGTCTTTCACATATTTACGAAGCATAAATATGTGGAATACATTGTGAACATGAGACATACTTGGAGGTAACGCGAGTTTATAGGCTACGTTTCCTATTCGGTCAAGAATCTCAAATGGACCAACAAATCTTGGATTGAGCTTTACTCTCTTTCCAAATCTTGTAACTCCCTTCTATGGAGCAACACATAACAGTACATGATCCCCAATATTAAACTCCACGTCGTTTCTATGAAGATCAGCATAACTCATTTGTCGATCTTGTGAAGTTTGAATGTGTTATCGAATCATTTGGATCTTTTCTGTAGTCATGCGTACTAATTCTGGTCCCAACAATGTTGCTTCTCCCACCTCATCCCAGCGTACTGGAGATCAACACTTTCGTCCATACAATGTCTCAAATGGAGCCACGCCTATTCTTGCTTGATAACTGTTGTTGTAGGAGAATTCCACCAGTGGCAAGTACTTATCCCAACTTCCTTTAAAATCTTGGACACAAAGTCTTATTAGATCTTCGAGGGTTTGAATAGTCCTCTCTGATTGTCCGTCCGTTTGAGGATGGTATGCCGAACTGAATCGTAAATCCGTGCCCATAGCTTTCTGTAAGCTCACTCAAAATCGTGAAGTGAATCTTGGGTCACGATCCGAAACTATGGATATTGGCATGCCATGCATTCTCACAATCTCATTCACGTACATACGAGCAAGACGTTCAAGGGAATAATTCTCACGTATCGGCAAGAAATGGGCAGACTTGGTTATTCTATCAACAATAACCCAAATAGCATTTATACCTTGAGAAACCTTGGGAAGACCTGTAACGAAATCCATGGTAATGTGTTCCCACTTCTATTCCGGAATCTCAAGTGGTTGCAATGGACCCTTTGGCACTTGATGCTCCGCCTTTACTCGTTGACAAGTTAAACACCTCGAGATAAACTCCGCGATCTCTCTCTTCATATTGTTCCACCAAAATGTATGTCGAATATCATGATACATTTTGGTACTCCCAGGATGGATTGCAAACGGAGTGTTGTGTGCCTCCATCATGATTCTATGCTTCAAGTCAAAATCGTTCGGAATGCAAAGTCGAGAGTTGAATTGAAGTATTCCTTCTTCATCGATTCTTGCTTCTGAAATATCTCCTTCTTGCACTTTCTTCTTAATACTCATCAGCCCTAGGTCCGTAGCTTAAGCAGCTTTAACTTTATCGATTAAAGACGGTTCTACTCGTATATTCGCCATCATCACGTGCGTACCTAGAGCTTTCATCTACATCTCTGTTATTTGTAAGTTATACGAAATGAGTCTTTGACAATCTCGTACTCGAACTCGTATACGATCTTCTAATCAACACGTTAGCTACCACGTTCGCTTTTTTTTAGGATGGTATGGTCAGAACATGTGCCGAAATGAGTCTCCTCTTGAGTTCTTCGAAGCTCTTCCCACATTCCTCGCTTCATTCGAATTTTGTATCTCTACGAGTCAGCTGAGTTAATGGACTAGTGATTTGAGAAAATCTTTCCACGAATCTCCGATAATAACCAACTAAGCCTAGAAAGCTACGTATTTCGATACCTGACTTAGGTTGCTCTCAACTGTGACTCATATCCCAATCTTGGATAGCACGTCACAATAACACCTATCAGTTTACTACCGCACGAATATGGCGTCCCCTACGAAGAGTTTGGCTTCGGTGCATTCCACAAAGGAGGTCATAAGATAGAGGCTCGGGTATCAACTTCTATAGTTGGGTTTTTAACTCCTGAAGTTCAATAGGAGCCATTCGATATGACATTTTAGAAATGAGTTTTGTACTGGATTTAAAGTCGATACAAATTCAATATCACGCTCTGGGAGTAGGCCAAGAAATTCTTCAGGAAATACGTCTGGAAATTCACTAACAAAAATATCATTCAAATCTGACGTATTATTGTTCAAGTCCATAACATGGCTAAGAAAGCTTGACATTCGTTTTTCAATAAACAAATAGCTTTGTGGTTTGATATGACAGTGACTGATTTTAGTGGTTTAGTGGTTTTAATTCGTATGACAGGTTGGTTAGGAATATGAAAACTAACAACCTTACGAAAACAGGTATACATCACCCATTCCGAGTCGCCAAATACATGGTACATAAAGCAAACCACAACTTCAATAATACAAATGTCGTGTGAAATACGACAATACATACTGTGAGTTTAAATACAAATATTGTCTCCTAGACAATATCCATACGCAAATAAGTCCTCATTACAATTATTCAAACACTATTTTATAGAAATAGTGAGGACTGCTAAAACATCTTTCTAGAAACCTCACTCTATACCCCGACTCGATCCTGCTATGTTCTCACCTCCTGAGAAGAAAAATAGAACAAAAAGGAAAAGGGTGAGCTCAACTAGCCCAATAAAGAACATTATGACAAAGATAATATACAACAAATTATCGTTAGTCTTCAACAGGGAAACATCTGATAATATATAATAGACAATAAGTTTTAGATTAACAAATGCAACGGAAACAGCAATACATTAGAAGAGACACGTAGAGAATGAATTCTACTATCTTCTAAGATTTAAAAGTCCATCATCAATATTTCATCCCTGAAACAACAATCAATATACATCTTTAAATCATCTTTGCACTACAGGCCAAAGATATTCATTTGTATCACCAGTTGGTCATGTTCATCTCAACACCTATTCATCTTTGCACTACGGGCCAAAGAGATTCATCAGTTTAATCATTTATCTTTGCACTACAGGCCAAAGATATTCATCAAGTATAACCATTAAGGACTGAGGATGACGAAAAATATTTTTAAGAAAGAATCCAGTGAGATAGAAGGACAAATTTAAGGGATTCGTACAACAATTTGTCCAAGATCAATAATACTTCATAACAACTGAGTTTGAAGCAGAACTCAAAAATAACGATCAAAACATGGATACAATCAAAGATAGTAGCCAAAATAGATATTTTGGATAAAAAGAAGAAATTTCATTTTTCGATGAATAGTGCCGTAATCGTGAATAGTAACTCCGACACCAAAAGATAGAAATTTCACAAAAAACATCATCACGATTCGTTAATAGTACTCATGAATAGTAACTCGTGAATAGTAACTCATGAATAGTAACACCGACATGAAAAAGTTTTAAATTTGATAAAAAGTTCAGAACAATATTTCGGCATAATGATATTGAAGAAGATAATATCATTTAAGAAGAAACAACATCCCTTACCTCAAAATAACCGTATTTCTGACTGAATTTCGGGTATAGTGCTGACAGAAACTTGCACCGTATAGCAACCCTTAAAGTATACTCACAAGAATATGCTCGATAATATAGAGATAGAAAGAGAGAAAACTTTGTTTCTGGTGTGATTTTCAATTCTAACTTAGCCCTCTATTTATAGGAAAAGGCTAGAACGCCAAAGGAGACAAAATTAATAAAATATTAATATAATTATATAATTTTCCTTAGCCCACCATTTTGACCAAAGAAATCAGCCACAACACGTGTTTCATGCAACCCACCAAGCAAGAAAACGTTTTTGTTGAAAATAATAATTAAAACTTCAAAAAATCAATTATTTCGGAACTCCGGAACTTCAATAATTCACAATAAATAGCCCTTTTATCAGAATATTCAAATCACGCGAGTTTTTATAGGAATTTCAATTCTCTACAACTTTGCAGAAGAAAATTTTTCCAAATTCCAAACAGAAATAATCCAAAATCCACAAACGAGCGATTTTACAGTCTATAATCAATTTTCAGTCAAGAATTGTGTCCACCGACACACAAAACATGTGTTAAACATTTAATGCCACAAAAATACTCTTCCTCCTCATATACTCATATATCCCACATTCATTGTAAAAATATCACCATTAATATATTATTAAAATAATATATTTAAATGAATTATTTTATCAGAAAAAGATAAAATATTAATTTTCAACAATTGTCACATTAAAAATTTTCTCCATCTATATCCACATAAAATGAATATTTTCTTTATCATAATAATCAATAATTAATTATTTAAAAATAATATTACTGAATCACAGTACTGACAACTAGGCCGTTCCCAGGAAAGAGGGGGCTTTCCAATAAGGATTTCTCCTTACTGGCGCGCAATTAGGTGACCAAACCTCTCCTTAGACAGAACTTTCTAGACATTACCAATAATGTTATATGATAATATTATTCAAATAATATGAATTATTGATCTGATAATGAAAAATATTGTACAGTGACAATTATTGAAACAATAATAATATAAATATCAACGCAGCAATTATTGAATCAATAAAATAAAATAATGAACAGTAATTACTGTAACAATTATTGAGTAATGCCTTCTTACGTACGAATCAATAATTCAACAATACTGTGCAATACCGTGTGCTATTTTTCAACCATGCATATTACTGTATTTTAACCACCAGGTAACCCAACAGTGTTAACGGTAACAATTTACGCCGTTATTTATAAAACTCAATCTTTGTCGTTTTCTTTTATCCAACCGTTTTTCGTTATGGGACCCACAAATGACTGCGCCGTCGTACGGAGATTCCCAATAAAAAGAATATTCCACGAATATTTCCCGATAATAATGAATATTTTATAACCACTTGCTTATTTTGTAAACTTTGCACATTTCACCCATAACCAAAGTATTATATCAAATTACCACCTTATTAATCAAGAATAATAATTTGAGGAAATTCAATTTTATTTATAAAAAGTTGGGGTCTTACAACCTCTCCTCCTTATGAAATTTTGTCCTCGAAATTGACGTACGTACCTGGTGTATCGAAAAGGTGAGGGTACCTCACTTTCATTCTTGACTCCAACTACCATGTCATTTCCTCACTAGCATGGTTTCTCCACAAAACCTTAACTTGTGGTATAATCTTGGTGCGTAGAACATGCTCCTTCCTATCCAAAATCTTGACAGGCACCTCTTCATACGCTAAGTCTTCGGCTATCTCGTCCGGTTCTAACTTAAAAATGTGGTTCGGGTCTTTCACATATTTACGAAGCATAGATATATGGAATACATTGTGAACATGAGACATACTTGGAGGTAACGCGAGTTTATAGGCTACGTTTCCTATTCGGTCAAGAATCTCAAATGGACCAACAAATCTTGGATTGAGCTTTCCTCTCTTTCCAAATCTTGTAACTCCCTTCCATGGAGCAACACGTAACAGTACATGATCCCCAATATTAAACTCAACGTCCTTTCTATGAAGATCAGTATAACTCTTTTGTCGATCTTGTGAAGTTTGAATACTTTGTCGAATCAGTTGGATCTTTTCTGTAGTCATGCATACTAATTCTGGTCCCAACAACGTTGCTTCTCCCACCTCAATCCCAGCATACTGGAGATCGACACTTTCGTCCATATATTGCCTCAAATGGAGCCATGCCTATTCTTGCTTGATAACTGTTGTTGTAGGAGAATTCCACCAGTGGCAAGTACTTATCCCAACTTCCTTTAAAATCTAGGACACAAAGTCTTAATAGATCTTCGAGGGTTTGAATAGTCCTCTCTGATTGTCCATCTGTTTGAGGATGGTATACCGAACTGAATCGTAAATCCGTGCCCATAGCTTTCTGTAAACTAACTCAAAATCGTGAAGTGAATCTTAGGTCACGATCCGAAACTATGGATATTGGCATGCCATGCAATCTCACAATCGCATTCACGTACATACGAGAAAGACGTTCAAGGGAATAAGTCTCACGTATCGGCAAGAAATGGGCAGACTTGGTTATTATATTAACAATAACCCAAATAGCATTTATGCCTTGAGAAACCTTGGGAAAACCTGTAACGAAATCCATTGTAATGTGTTCCCACTTCTATTCCGGAACCTCAAGTGGTTGCAATGGACCCTTTGGCACTTGATGCTCCGCCTTTACTCGTTGACAAGTTAAACACCTCGAGATAAACTCTGCGATCTCTCTCTTCATATTGTTCCACCAAAATGTATGTCGAATATCATGATATATTTTGGTACTCCCAGGATGGATTGCAAACGAGGTGTTGTGTGCCTCCACCATGATTCTATGCTTCAAGTCAGAATTGTTCGGAATGCAAAGTCGAGAGTTGAATCGAAGTATTCCTTCTTCATCGATTCTTGCTTCCTGAATATCTCCTTCTTGCACTTTCTTCTTTATACTCACCAGCCCCAGATCCGTAGCTTGAGCATCTTTAACTTTATCGATTAAAGTCGGTTCTACTCGTATATTCGCCATCATCACATGCGTACCTAGAGCTTTCATCTCCATCTCTATTATTTGTAAGTTATACGAAATGAGTCTTTGACAATCTCGTACTCGTACTCGTATACGATCTTTTAATCAACACGTTAGCTATCACATTCGCTTTTTTTTAGGATGGTATGGTCAGAACATGTTCCAAAATGAGCCTCCTCTTGAGTTCTTCGAAGCTCTTCCCACATTCCTCGCTTCATTCGAAATTTGTATCTCTACGAGTCAGCTGAGTTAATGGACTAGTGATTTGAGAAAATCTTTTCACGAATCTCTTATAATAACCAACTAAGCCTAGAAAGCTATGTTTTTCGATTACTAACTTAGGTTGCTCTCAACTGTGACTCATATCCCAATCTTGGATAGCACGTCACAATAGCACCTATCAGTTTACTACCACACGAATATGGCGTCCCCTACGAAGAGTTTGGCTTCGGTGCATTCCACAAAGGAAGTCATAAGATAGAGGCTCGGGTATCAACTTCTATAGTTGGGTTTTTAACTCCTGAAGTTCAATAGAAGCCATTCGATATGAGATTTTAGAAATGAGTTTTGTACCGGATTTAAAGTCGATACAAATTCAATATCACGCTCTGGGAGTAGGCCAAGAAATTCTTCAGGAAATACGTCGGGAAATTCACTAACAACAAAAATATCATTCAAATCAGATGTATTATTGTTCAAGTCCATAACATGGCTAAGAACGCTTGACATTCAGTTTTTTAATAAACAAATATCTTTGTGGTTTGATATGATAGTGACTGATTTTAGTGGTTTAGTGGTTTGAATTCGTATGACGGGTTGGTTAGGAATATGAAAACTAACAACCTTATGAAAACAATCAATTTTGGGATGATGAGTGGTTAACCAATCAATTCCTAAAATCACATCAAAAGCAAGTATCTTTAAAGAGATAAGATCTACAGGTAATGTGATAGTGCCAACTTGGATCGTGCAAGATTTATAAACTGTAGATGTAATGAAGGTTTCACCCAACGAAGTTTCAACAGATAAATCAAAATCCAATTTCTTCGGAGTCAAGTTTAAACGTTGAGCACAAGCAGGAGAGATAAAAGAATGGGTAGAACCGATATCTAGTAAGGTATAAACTTCGTAAGAATTTATAATTAACTAACTCGTGCTAACTTCGTTCGGGTTCCTCAGCATTCTGACCAGTCACAAAAAACGCTCTTCCAGAAACCGTTGACTTTGACTTATCTGGGACAGCCTTTTGAGTCACCATCCCCACTGGGCTTGGTTTCGCTACCGTACAATCTCGAGCGATATGTCCTTCCTTTCCACAATTATATCATACCTTGAACTGTTGTGGACAGTTTGGGCTGATGTATCCCTCTTTTCCACATTTATAGCATACGACTGGTGGTTGTTCTCCTCCCTTAAAACTAGTTGCTGCTGGTGCTGACGTCTTCACAGTGTCATTATTAAATCTCCTCTTTTTAAAATCTCCCCCCGACACGCTTCTTCTATTTTCATGGCCACGATTACCACCAGAGTGGTCGTCGCTCTTGTCCGTATTTTTTTTCTTCGCTGGTTATCGTTGTTCTGATGACTGCTATATCCGATATGATCCTGGTTGCGGTCTCTTGTTTGAACGTACTCGCTATCTCGCTCTAATAATTGAGCCCTGTTAACAACATCTGAATATAAAGAAAATTTATGAGAGATAAGATATTGCCAAATCTCGTGTTTTAAACCTCTCAGAAACATCCTCGTCATTCGTTCCTCATTCTCTACCAAATGAGGTGCAAACCTGGATAACTCTGCGAACTTCGCCTCGTATTGGGACACCGTCATGTTGTTTTGTTATAGTCTAATAAACACTACCTCTTTTCATATGACGAATACTTTCAGGAAAGTACTTATCTTTGAAAAGTTTCTGAAATCTTTCCCAAGACATTTTGAGTGCGGCTGGCTGGGTACGCTTCACAGATTCCCACCAGTAATATGCTTCACCACGAAACATAAAGGTGGACGAATGGAACCTTCTATTCCTCCGTGCACCCCAAGACATCGAATATCTTGGTAATTTGCTTGACCCACGTTTCTGTCTTGATCGGATCCGGCTTTCCATGGAAATCTGGTGGTCCCAACTCCTTGATCTGCTTAGCTGTGACTAGACAGCGCGTTGGCATCATTTCCACCAGTATTTTGCACACGAGTCTCCCTCGTCTGATTTTGCATGAACTGCAAAAAGCTCCTAAACATTCCATCGTTCATCGTTTGTTCTGTAGTGTTGTTTACAGGAGGAATATTGTCTTCCTGTTGTATGTTCTCCTAATCTGTGACTAAAGGTTGTTCCACAGTCTCATACACTCCATTGTTAACGTTCTCAGCGGCCATTCTTAAATACTTCCATAAAACAAAGGTTAATTAAACAATTTAACATTCCACATAATATCCCTATATTATGACCGACCAACACATAAGCTAATGTCGTGTGAAATACGACAATACATACAGTGAGTTTAAATACAAATATTGTCTTCTAGACAATATCCACACGTAAATAAGTCCTCATTATAATTATTCAAACACTATTTTATAGAAATAGTGAGGACTGCTAAAACATCTTTCTAGAAACCTCACTCTATACCCCGACTCGATCCTGCTATGCTCTCACCTCCTGGGAAGAAAAATGGAACAAAAAGGAAAAGGGTGAGCTCAACTAGCCCAGTAAAGATCATTATGACTAAGATAATATACAACAAATTATCGTTAGTCTTCAACAGGGAAACATCTGATAATATATAATAGACAACAAGTTTTAGATCAACAAATGCAGCGGAAACAGCAATCCATTAGAAGAGTCACGTAGAGAATGAATTCTACTGTCTCCAAAGATTTAAAAGTCCATCATCAATATTTCATCCCTGTAACAACAATCAATATACATCTTTAATCATCTTTGCACTACAGGCTAAAGATATTCATTTGTATCACCAGTTGGTCATGTTCATCTCAACACCTGTTCATCTTTGCACTACGAGCCAAAGAGATTCATCAGTTTAATAATTTATCTTTGCACTACAGGCCAAAGATATTCATCAAGTATCACCATTAAGGACTGAGGATGATGAAAAACATTTTTAAGAACGAATCCAGTGAGATAGAAGGACAAATTTTAGGGATTCGTACAACAGTTTGTCCAAGATCAATAATACTTCATAACAACTGATTTTGAAGCAGAACTCAAAAATAACGATCAAAACATGGATACAATCAAAGATAGTAGCCAAAATAGATATTTTGGACAAAAAGAAGAAATCTCATTTTTCGATGAATAGTGCCACATTCGTTAATAGTGTCGTATACGTGAATAGTGCCAGTATACGTGAATTGTAACTCCGACACCAAAAGATAGAAATTTCATAAAAAAACATCATCACGCTTCGTTAATAGTGCTCGTGAATAGTAACTCGTGAATAGTAACTCATGAATAGTAACTCGTGAATAGTAACTCATGAATAGTAACCCCGATATGAAAAAGTTTCAAATTTGATAAAAAGTTCAGAAAAATATTTTGGCATAATGATATTGAAGAAGATAATATCATTTAAGAAGAAACAACATCCCTTACCTCAAAATAACCATATTTCTGACTGAATTTCGGGTATAGTGCTGACAGAAACTCGCACCGTATAGCAACACTTAAAGTATACTCACAAGAATATGCTCGATAATATAGAGAGAGAGACAGAGAGAAAACTTTGTTTCTGGTGTGATTTTCAATTCTAACTTAGCCTATTATTTATAGGAAAATGCTAGAACGCCAAAGGAGACAAAATTAATAAAATATTAATATAATTATATATTTTCCTTAGCCCACCATTTTGACCAAAGAAATCAGCCACAACGCATGTTTCATGCAGCCCACCAAGCAAGAAAACGTTTTTGTTGAAAATAATAATTAAAACTTCCAAAAATCAATTATTTCGGAACTCCGGAACTTCAATAATTCACAATAAATAGCCCTTTTATCAGAAAATTCAAATCTCGCGTGTTTTTATAGGAATTTCAATTCTCTACAACTTTACAGAAGAAAATTTTTCCAAATTCCAAAAAGAAATAATCCAAAATCCACAAACAGACAATTTTGCAGTCTATAATCAATTTTCGGTCAAGAATTATGTCCATCGACACACAAAACATGTGTTAAACATTTAATGCCACAAAAATACTCTTCCTCCTCATATACTCATATATCCCACATTCATTGTAAAAATATCACCGTTAATATATTATTAAAATAATATATTTAAATGAATTATTTTATCAGAAAAAGATAAAATATTAATTTTTAACAATTGTCACATTAAAAATTTTCTCCATCTATATATCCACATAAAATGAATATTTTCTTTATCATAATAATCAATAATTAATTATTTAAAAATAATATTACAGAATCACAGTACTGACAACCAGGCCGTTCTCAGGAAAGAGGGGGCTTTCCAATAAAGATTTCTCCTTACTGGCGCGCAAATAGGTGACCAAACCTCTCCTTAGACAGAACTTTCTAGACATTGCCAATAATGTTATCTGATAATATTATTCAAATAATATGAATTATTGATCTGATAATGGAAAATACTGTGCAGTGACAATTATTGAAACAATAATAATATAAATATCAACGCAGCAATTATTGAATCAATAAAATAAAATAATGAACAGTAATTACTGTAACAATTATTGAGTAGTGCCTTCTTACGTACGAATCAATAATTCAACAATACTGTGTAATACCGTGTGCTACTGTGCAACCACGCACGCATATTACTGTATTTTAACCACCAGGTAACCCAACAGTGTTAACGTTAATAATTTACGCCGTTATTTATAAAACTCAATCTTTGTCATTTTATTTTATCCAACCGTTTTTTGTTATGGGGCCCACAAATGACTGCACTGTCGTACGGAGATTCTCGATAAAAAGAATATTCCACGAATATTCCCCGACAATAATGAATATTTTATAACCACTTGCTTATTTTGTAAACTTTGCACATTTAACCCATAACCAAAGTATTATATTAAATTACCACCTTATTAATCAAGAATAATTATTAGAGGAAATTCAATTTTATTTATAAAAAGTTGGGGTCTTACAAGTTTCCTAACCCTAATTTCTTTTGGGTATTTATTAAATCCTTACTAATATTATCGCAGTAAGGGTAAGTATTGGACTTGTGTTAGTTATTTATTCGTGCAAGTTTCTTCGTTGAAAAGTCATACAAACTTCAATTATCTTGCAAGCTTATCGATGATTATTCAGTTATTATTTTAACTGTCATATGTTTAAATCTCATTTCATTATCGAACTGTTCTAAGTATGTTCCTGGCCTTTGTTTCTGGCTAGTTTTTATTGATGGAAAAAGTGATTTAAAACAAATCTTTCGAAGCTATTAAATGTTTGCCGATCCAAATTGTTTTGGTGCGGTCTCACATGATTACTAAGATGAACAACCCGAATAAACGGGCAAGCAGATGTCGGGCAAATAGTCCCATTTCGCTTATGCAGCTTTAAACTTAATACTTGTGCACAACGTAGGGTACAATTGGTTGATCACTTGGCGTACTTGCAGATTTCGTTTACAGTCTACACCCCTTAGTATGATATTGAAAATATTTAAATTCTTATTCTCGATGTTCTTCTTTAACACTTGATAATCTTTCAACTGTTGAGATCTAGTAATTCAAATGCCTTTATCCTGATGTATATTTCTCATTTATTCCGTATACTTGCTAGGCAATTTGTGCTCATTCTTGTTTAAACCTTTCAGTTAAGGATGAGAAGGCTGAGGGTTCAGGCAAGGACAAAGGAAAGTCCAAGATGAAGTGATGCTAATGGTTATGTAATAAAATAATAATTTCCGCATATGTGTATTGTAGCGATAAACGCTAAGACTAAGTTCCAGTATGTTTTAAGCTTGTAAAGACTTGGGATTTTATTTTGAATAATTATGTAATAGTTAATATTATTATTCCTTATTGTTAAGGTTTACTTAGTTAGATGATGGTGTATGTTGTATCGTGAGCACCAAGTTCTGTAATCGATGATTACACGGATTTGGGGGCGTCACAGGTTGGTATCAAAGTTGTAGGTTATAAACCCTAGGTTGGAGTACCTTAGGCTATAACCTTAGAGAAGGAAGGTGAATATAATGAAAGCATAAGCTCAAATAGAGTTTGAACAATAAGAAGTAATTTAAGAAATTTATAAAGAAAGGATGAAAACATGCGTGAGAGGATTCAAAGAAGAATCTCGCAGAGTTATGGAGTTACCTAACTCCAATAATAAGAATGTAAGGTGATAACAAATAGACAATGTCTATAAGAAGAGATTGGTAACAAAGTTAAGAATGAAAAGTTATAGTTAAGTATGGTACAGTTGTACTCTTTAGTAGTTGAGGTATGGTATCTGGGCTAAACGATTCCTTCATAGAGCAGAGGTATATATGAACTAGTAACTCGAAACCTAGTTTGTTGGTTGTTTGTGGGAAACCACTCAGCGTACCATATGGAAACTGTTAGAGACCCGATGTGTGGAAAGTATAGAAAATGGATATATATGATGAAAATGTTGAACTCGATTGGAATTTTGAGCAATGTAAATGAAGATGGAAATTCTTAAAGCAGGAATTGTTATATAAAGAAGAAGATTCAAAGAAGAATCTAAGAGATATAAAGATAAGAAATGGGAGTTTCCTAACTCCAAAATCCAAGATAACGAATAATGTCGTAAATGATGAAAAGAGAATGAAAGTAGACCGTAAAACAAAACGATCACGAGATAAGAAAAGAAATTTAAGGGAGATGATTATAGAATAGGATCACGACATAATCTATTTAAGTTATAAAAGAAAGATGGTCTATAATGTTTGAATAATTATAGCTTAATGCTATGAAGATGGAGTACTATGAAATAGTACGATATAACTCATGAGGAGTTATAGATGATGTGATATGAGGAATTCATATCGAGCAAAGAGTAAGTTATAAGCAAGATAGAGTTAGATGGGATTTCAATTGAGGATTCATGTGTTGGCTGAGTTGTACAAACCTTTGTATAGGCGAGGGTTTTGTTTTTGCACTCAGTTTATCACATTGATAATCATTGGAATGTTTGTGTCGCGCTATTTGCTATATTCCTGTTGAGAAGGTGATTCTTTTTTTCATGTGTATAACAGATAGGTAGAGTATAGTTAGAGAATATTATAAGGTTAAGTGCGAGTTCTTAAAACTCATACTTATGGTAGGTTCGTGACTCATAATTATATGGTATATTTTTGAACCCCTCAGCGAATGGACGTCTATGGTCTGACAAGGATAAGTTCTTAAACTCATATGATTGTGGCAAGTTCCTGAACTCATAACGTGTGGTAAGTTTGACGAACTGGGTATAGATAAGTGTAAATGGAGTATTGAGGATGATAAGAATAGATATACCTATTAAGCAATGGATCATTATAGAAAGTGGAGTTGATGGTGGAAGCATAGGTACTCTAAATCTACTAGCTATGCTAGACTTTCGAAATTTATTGACTTCGTGCTGATGTTTACACTTCTATTTTCTTGAAAAACATTGGATCAAATGATGAAACCAATGAGTTTTAACAACAATACTGTTTTTCGTATGTCTATGTTAATTGCTTCGGCTAGACAAAAATGATTTGTAATATATCAAAATGTATTTTATATCATTAATGCATCATGTAACCTGGTACAAAGATGATAAAAATGATGGAGTCATCAATGAAGTATTACCTAGTGTTGGATGTGATCTAAGGATCGTCAGCCCACTATGGATGAGTTAAATGATGATCGTATGATACGTAAGTATTGTACGAGGTAATGAATACAAGTATGATATGATCTATTATACGAGTATGTATGAATGATGGTATGTCGTATATGATGAATAAGTATATGAGTTAGTATACGAGAATAATATGTAGATTATACGTTATAAGGCTTTAAGCCAAATGTATTGGACTTGTAGGATTTGGCAGGAATTTTACAAGCCCAAGTGTAGGAATGGTTAAAGTCCAATTAGAATTAATGTTAAGGCCCAAAGAATAAGTTAAGTTAATTAAACTTAAAGCCCAAAGTAAGAACCGAATCCGTGGATCGATCCAATGGGTAAGAATAACCCATGGGGCAACCCATATAGGCCCCATAATTATATGGCATGATCTTGGTGAGCAAGCAAATGATAAGTGTTGTGGACTACAAGTAATGAATAGTAAGGAGGTTAATTAAGGAGGTGGGATTGCTTATTGTCTAGAATGCCCTCACCTTGCTTTTTCTATAAATAGAAGGAGTGTTAGATCATTTGTTACTTGTTATTTCACCAACAACTTTTAAGTGCTTATTTAGTAGATAGAAAAAGCAAGAAAAGTTAGCCTTTGTTAATTCAAGAAGCAAGAAGAACTAAGTTTAACTTCAAAGGTAATGATCCTAGACTATTAATCTTCCATCTCTTTAATTATAGGTTGATAAGAGAAGTGTTGATTGGTAGAACATGTAAGCTAAGAAGTAATAAGAATGACTAATCAATGGACTTAAACTTTAATAAGCCATGTACAAGTAATTCATACTTATTTAAGTTATGAACTAAGGAAGAACATGTAAGAACTTATCATTTGTATAAGTTATTGAAATATGTTTGGTTAGGATGCTATTATGATGGATTGAATCCATATGAAACGATGTAAAAATCTCAAGTAACGAAGTTGTGGCAGAATTTACGAGATTAGACGATAATCGTCGAAATCGTGAAATTCTCGGAATGGAAGTCAAATTTTGATATTAAACTCGAAAATGTTGTTTTTCGATGGAGAATAGTCTAGATTTGCATTTTAGAGTTACAGACTCGAAAATGACTAAATTCTAACTTAGAACGAAGAAACGAGCGTTGAACGTTCACGAATGTTTTATCATTTTCGTTAAAATGAACTAATCGGTGAATTCTGAGTTAAAAGATTCGAAAATGTAAAATTCTCACATGAAAATGTAGTTCATGTGATTTGTGAACTAATAGATTTTGAACGAGCCAATTTGGACTTAGAATGAATAAGTTATGGGCCCGGAAAGTTCACAGAAGAAATAAAGTGCAAAAAAATTTCTGAGGCTCAGGGTCCGTGCTGTGGCGCGACCCATAGAGCTATGGCTGGCGCTGCAATGCGAGGCCAGACTGTCCCATACTGAGAAGTGGCGCCACAACGTGAACTCTACTACTGAGAGTGGCACCGCAGCGCCAAGACTGAGGCATCCCTACTGGAAACCCACGCCGTAGCACGAGTTAGAGAACAAAAGCTGGCTCCGCTGTGCCAGCACTAGGTGAAGCATAGAGAGGAAAGATTTTGAATGTAAAGAGAAAGCTAGTTGATTAATGATGAATTATATCCATACTAGACTTAAATTAATATTGTTTAAGATGTTATAAACCTTAAGTAATACAACTAAAGGTTGAAGAAAGAGTACTTGAACGTGAATGTATGAACGGTGTAATACGATAAAATGTAACCAATATTGATAAACAAATTTAATGAACAATTAGATTGAGAAGAAGGGTAAGATATAGTAGTAAACATACTTGATTATATATGACCTAATGTGGTATGTTATGTGATCATATATTGTAGAGACCTTAAAGACTCAAAGGAAAAATATTTAAACAATAGCAGACGCTAAAGGCAAGTGTTCTAACCCTTGTCTATGTTCAATCTGGACAAGCTTTGTGATTCATGTATCTTACGCATTAATTGATGTATGATGCAGTCGAAGCTAATTCCTTCGGCTAGACTTAAGATGTTTTATGGATTTCTTATAATCTATTGAACTATTATCAATGTTGTCAAGTTTGCCAAACTATTTTGGTATGGTTTTCAAATGAAGACTAATTATGCTAAACAAATGTTTTGTCGTCAAACAAAAGGCACATGAGGTTGCCAAAACATAAACGTACATACGGTTAAAGAAAGTAGTGATGTACAACATAGAGTACTATAGGCTGATCACCAAGACATGCTCGTAAGTAGTGCCGGACTTACGGACTTAGTGTCGGGTTGTCCTTTTTAAAGAAAGTATGAAATGCTCAAAGTCTGGGACCGGAATTGATGTTTCACTGAATGTTATTCATTGTGAAACGTTTTAAGAAAAGAGAAGTACTATTTTAAATTATCGATAGTACTACATAATTATTGTTCAAATATTGAAGATATACGATTTGTATGTTTCAAGCATATAGTTTAAATAGAATTGTCATACTTGCCGAGCTAGTTATACTCATTCTTGCTTGAACCATTTGAATGCAGCTAAGACCAAACGGACCGAAGGATCAGGTAAAGATAAAGGGAAGGCTAAGGCGAACCTATAGATTACCTTTGTAATAGTATAGGTGAATGTTGTTATTATTTAATATTATGACAAGAACATATGTAATGGTTATTATGAACCTGGGGAATGGTAATATTGTTTGTAATATATATAAGACATATTCGTTCTTTTGAGGCATTTCAATTGAATGTATGTGTGAACTGTTGCACCGTGTAGCACCGTATGTCGGGTTGGAAGATACCTGGATTTGGAGGCGTCACAGGTTGGTATCAAAGAAATAGGTTATAAAACTTAAGGGGGGAAATAGAACCTTAAGTCATAACCTTAGAAAGAGTCCAAGAAGTAAAATATGAAGTTAACCCTAAAAATGTATTATATATGATATGTGTTTTTATTATTCTACTGACGTGTACTAATAAAACTAAATTGTTATGTTGTAGATGTCAGGAGAAAATGAAATGTATAGGGATATACATGTAGTAAGTGAGGAGTCGGTGAATCAAATAGAGATCCTACCGAACCCTACGACAGAAGAGCCTGAAGTGGTGATAATTGAGTCTAGAGACTCCGAAAACCTAGACCCCATGTCTGTATTCGATGGCATGTCTGAGGAAGAGGTAGAGGTGGTGTCTTTTAATACCATAGCACCTGAAGAAGAGATTACTCCGGGGGCGTCAATGAAAGCATTGCTTATGACAATATTGGATAGAAACATCCAGTATTGTAAAGAGGTAAAGGAGCTGAAGGAGGAGCTTCATGCTATCTTGGAAGATAAGACTAGTATGTAGACTATGTGGGAAGAGCATGATGAACGAGTTTTAGTGAAGGACAAGGTCCACGAGCTGATGTGACAACCCTAGAATTTGGATATTTATTAAAATCTTGAAAGATTGAATTAAGGTTAAATAATAAACCTAGACAGAAAATAAGTGAATGGATTTGATATTTTTGTGAAGAAATTTTAAGGATTTCAAAATTCTGTGAAGGATTTTGGTGGGTTTAAAATCTTTTGGTGAATTATTCAGGATTAAGTATATAAGTGTATATGTTCTGTGTGTATGGTCATATATGTGTACAGAATGTGGTCAAGGGTCAATGGTTGACCAGATAAATATCAGTGTCCAAACCCTATTATTATATTAAGAACATTGACGTTCAGTTAGAAAATCCTAGCGATTGATAAGAAACCCTAAAAATCAGTTCTGGAAACTCTAATTTCAATTTCAAGAATTTGAAACCCTAATTCAGATTATCAAAACACTAATTTGGGAGCTTGAAGATAAGTATAAAGGTTTTTATATTATTGATTATATATTTAATTAGGGATAACCCTAATTGATTATTAAAAAAAACCCTAATTATTCAGCTAAAAATCCTAATGCACAATTATGGAACCTAATTGTTAAATTAGCAATTTTAATTAGGAATCATTAAATCCTAATTAGCAAGCTTGAAAGTGATTAGTAAACTTTAATATAATTAGAAAATACTAATTATAAATTAGAAAGCTTAATTTTCCATTTTTAACATCTTTATTTGGAAATCCTAGATTTAATTTTTAAAACATTAGGTTTTAACCCTAAGGGTTAAACCCTAAGGGTTTGTACAAGTTACTAAATGGCCATTAAATTGGTATGCTAAATGTCTAAAAAGCCCTTTTGTGCATTATTGAAGTTTACTTGCAAATCTTGCCAAATATGGTGTAAGACCCCAAATTATTAATAAATGAAATTTATTTTCCTCTATTTATTATTTTGAAATAGTAAGGGTTGATTTGATTAATGTGGAAAGTTATGGGTAAAATGCGCAAATATTTCGAATAAACAGGTGGTTATAAAATATTCATTTTTGTCGGGGAATATTCGTTTGGTCGTGGAATATTCTTGCTGTCGGGGAATATTCGTACGACGGCGCAGTCTTTTGTGGGCCCCATAACTGAAAGCGATTGGATGAAGAAAACGACAAAAATAAGTTATTTATAAAAAACGGCGTAGTTGTTACCGTTAATACTGTTGGAATACCCGATGGTTAAAACACAGTTATACGCGTTGTTGCATAGTAGCACACGGTATTGCACCAATTATTGATTCTTACGTAAGAAGGCACTACTCAATAATGGTTACAGTAATTACTGTTCAGTATTTTATGTTATTGATTCAATAATTGCTGCATTGATATTTTACATTACTGTTGTTTCAATAATTGTCACTACACAGTATTTTTCATTATCGAAGCAATAATTCATATTTTCTGAATAATATTATTAGATAACATTATTGGCAATGTCTAGAAAGTTCTGTCTAAGGAGAGGTTTGGTCACCTAATTGCGCGCCAGTAAGGAGAAATCTTTATTAGAAAGCCCCCTCTTTCCTGGGAACGGCCTGGTTGCTAGTATTGTGATTCTGTAATATTATTTGTGAATAACTAATTATTGATTCATATGATGAGGAAAATACTGATTTTATGTGGATATAGATGGAAAAATTTTTTAATGTGACAATTGTTGAAAATTAATATTTTATCTTTTTCTGATAAAATAATTCATTTAAATATATTATTATATTTTTAATAATATAATAATGGTGATATTTTTACAATGAATGTAGGATATATGAGTTTATGAGGAGAAAGAGTATTTTTGTTGCAATAAATATTAAAAACAGATTTTGTGTGTCGGTAGACCTATTTCTTGACTGAAAATTTGATTATATAGCCTGTAAAATCGTCCGTTTGTGAATTTTGGTCAATTTCTGTTTGGAATTTGGAAAAATTTTCTTCTGTAAAGTTGTAGAGAATTGAATTTCCTATAATAACACGCGAGATTCGAATTTTCTGACAAAAGGGCTATTTATTATGAATTATTGAAGTTCCGAAGCTCCGAAATAATTAATTTTTGGAAGTTTTAATTGTTTTTAATAACAAAAATGTTTTTTTTACATTTTTGGGAACAATTTGCACATGTTATTGAGCTGAAATCAGATCTGAAAAACTGGGCGTAAGAATTTTTAATATATATTATTATTATATTAAATTTTCTGCTTTGGTGTTCTAAGCAATTTCCTATAAATAGGTGTTTAGGTTAGAATTGAAAATCACACCAGAAACTGAAGTTTTCTCTCTCTATATTATCGAGCGTATTGTTGTGAGTATTTTGAGTATACTTTGAGTATTGCTATACGGTGCAAGTTCAAATCATAGCCTATATCCGGTGTTTCAACTAGAAGTACTGTCATTCGAGGTAAGGGATGTTATTTTCTTCTAAAATGATATTATTTCTTTAATATCATTATGTTGAAATATTGGTTGGAACTTTTTATCAAATTTGGAACTTTTTCATGTCGGGGTTACTATTCATGAGTTACTATTCACGAGTTACTATTCATGAGTTACTATTCACGAGTTACTATTCACGAGTACTATTCATGAAGCGTGAAGATGTTTTTATGTGAAATTTCTATCTTTTGGTGTCGGAGTTACTATTTATGTATACGGCACTATTCACGTATACGGCACTATTCACGAATACGACACTATTCACCGAAAAATGAAATTTCTTCTTTTTGTCCAAAATATCTATTCTGGATACTAGCTTTGATTGGATCTATGTTTTGATCATTCTTGAATTTTACTCCACTCTGATTACTTATGAAGTATTTTTGAACTCAGATTGTTTAAAGTAAGAATCCTTAATACTTGTTATTTTCTTTCACTGGATTCGTTTCCTTTAAAATATTTTTCATCATCCTCAGTCCTAAATGATGGTGTTACTGAATATCTTTGGCCTGTAGTGCAAAGATGGTTGATTTTATTATGAATATCTTTGGCCCGTAGTGCAAAGATGTACAGGTGTTGAGATGAACATGAACAACTGATGAATATCTTTGACCTGTAGTACAAAGATGAATATTTGATTTGATTTGAGATATATATTGATTGATGTTACAGGGATAAAATATTGATGATGGACTTTTAAATTCATAGATGTTAGTAGATTTTATTCTCTACTTAACTCTTTTAGTGAATTGTTGTTTCCGCTGCAGTTGTTGATCTAAAACTTGTTGTCTATTGTAGTCTATCAGATTTTTCCCTGTTGAAGACGAAGGATAATTTGTTGTACATTATCTTAGTCATAATATTCTTTACTGGGCTAGTTGAGCTCACCCTTTTTCTTGTTGTTCTATTTTTCTTCTCAGGAGACGAGAATGTAGCGAGTACGAGTCGGGGGATGTAATGATGGTTCTAGAGAGAGTTGTTTAATAGTTCTCACCATTTTTGTAAAATAATGTATCAATAATTATGATGGGGATTTATTTATATTTGGATATTGTCTAGATGGCAATATCTGTATTTAAACTCACAGTTTGTATGTTGTAATGTAATAATAAAGTTGTAGTTATTTTTGTACCATGTAATTGATGACTCAGAATGGGTTGGATGGAATGGCCTATTTTGGGGTCGTCACAGTTGGTATCAGAGCTTAGGGATATGATCTCTGGCGGAGATCGGGGAATAGAACTAGGAGGGGAGAGACGAGTAAATCATTCGCTAGTGTGTCCTACCTAAGCTTATTTGTTGGTCGGTCATAATATAGGGGTATTATGTGATTTGTTAATTTATTTAATTAACCCTTGTTTTATGACAGTATTTGAGGATGTCGACTGAGAATATTAACAGTGGAGTAAATGAGACCATGGAGATGCCTGTACTTACCAACGAGGAGAACATGCAACAGGCTGGCAATGTTCCTCCTGTGAACAACGCCACTGAGCAGATGATGAATGACGGGATATTTAAGAGCTTTTTGCAGTTCATGCAAAACCAGACGAGGGAGACTCGTGTACAGAATACGGGTGGAAATGATAGCAACGCTCGGCTTGTCACAGCCAAGCAGTTCAAAGAGTTGGGACCACCAGAATTCTGGGGAAAACCGGATCCGATCATGGCAGAAACGTGGGTCAAACAAATTACCAAGATATTCAATGTCTTGGGATGCACGGAGGAACAGAAGGTTCCATTCGCCACCTTTATGTTCCGTGGCGAGTCAGACTACTGGTGGGAGTCTGTGAAGCGTACACATCCAGCCGCACTCAGCATGTCATGGGAGACGTTTCAGAAACTTTTTAACGAAAAATACTTTCCTAAAAGTATTCGCCATATGAAGGAAGTGGAGTTTATTAGACTAGAGCAGAATAACATGACGGTGTCCCAGTACGAGGCAAAGTTCGCGGAGTTATCCAGGTTTGCACCTCATTTGGTGGAGAATGAGGAACGTATGACGCGGATGTTTCTGAGAGGTTTGAAACCCGACATACGTCAGTATCTCATTTCTCATAAATTTTCTATCTGTTCAGATGTTGTCAACAGGGCTCAGTTGTTAGAGTGAGATAACGAGTACATTCAACCGAGGGACCATAACCAGGATCATACCGAAGATAGCAGTCATCGGAATAACGATAATCAGCGGAGAAAGAAGAATATGGACAAAGGCGGTAACCACTCTGGTGGTAATCGTGACCATGAAAATAGAAGAAGCGAGTCGGGAGGAGATTTTAAAAAGAGGATATTTAACAACGACCATGTGAGGACGACAGTGCCAGCAGCAACTAGTTCCACGGGAGGAGAAAGACCACCGGTCGTATGTTACAAATGCGGGAAAGAGGGACATATCATCCCAAACTGCCCACAACAGTTCAAGGTATGCTATAATTGTGGAAAGGAAGGACATATCGCTCGAGAGTGTACGGTAGCGAAACCAATTCCAGTGGGGATGGTGATTCAAAAGGCTGTCCAAGAAAAGTCAAAGTCAACGGTTCCTGGAAGAGCGTTTGTCGTGACCGGTCAAAATACGAGGAACCCGAATGAAGTTAGCACGGGTTAGTTAATTATAATTCTTGCGAAGTTTATACCTTACTAGATACCGGTTCTACCCATTCTTTTATTTCTCTTGCTTGCGCTCAACGTTTGAACTTGACTACGGAGAAATTAGACTTTGACCTATTTATGGAGACTCCGTTAGGAGAACTTTCATTACATCCGTTGTTTAGAAATCTTGCTTGATTCAAGTTGGCACTATCACATTACCTGTTAACCTTATTTCTATAGAGATATTTGTTTTTGATGTGATTTTAAGGTTAACTACTCATCATGCCAAAATTAATTGCTTTTGTAAGGTTGTTAATTTTCATATTCCCAAGCAACCTGATATTCAAACTCAAGCAATCAAACCATTGAAGTCAAACATTTTTATATCAAGCCATGAAGTCATTCGTTTATTGAAAAATGGATGTCATGTTTTCTTAGCCCATGTCATGGACTTGAACAAAAGTACATTAGATTTGAATGATATTTCTGTTGTTAGTGAATTTTCTGACGTATTTTCTGAAGAATTTCTTGGCCTACTCTCAGAGCGTGATATTGAACTTTGTATCGACTTTGAACCCGGTACAAAACCCATTTCTAAAAATCTCATGGCTCCTATTGAACTTCAGGAGTTAAAAATTTAACTATAGAATTTGGTACCCGAGCCTTTATCTGGTGACTCCCTTTGTGGAATACACAGAAGCCAGACTCTTCGTAGGGGACGCCATATTCGTACGGTAGTAAACTGATAGGTGTTATTGTGACGTGCTATCCAAGATTGGGATACGAGTCACAGTTGAGAGCAACCTAAGTCGGTAATCGAAATACGTAGCTTTCTAGGCTTAGTTGATTATTATCGGAGATTCGTTGAAGGATATTCTCGAATCGCTATTCCATTAACGCAGATGACTCGTAGAGATACAAAATTCAAATTGAGCAAGGAATGTGGGAAGAGCTTCGAAGAACTCAAGAGGAGACCCATTTCAGCACATGTTTTGACCATACCGTCTTAGAAAAACGAACGTGGTAGCTGACGTGTTGAGTAGAAGATCGTATACAAGTACGAGTACTATATTGTCAAAGACTCATTTCGTATAATTTACAAATAATAGAGATGGAGATGAAAACTCTAGGTATCCACGTGATGATATACGAGTATAATCGACTTTAATCGATAAAGTTAAAGCTGTTCAAGCTACACACCGGAGCTGGTGAATATGAAGAAGCAGGTACAAGAAGTTGTTATTCCAAAAGCGAGAATTGGCGATGTGAGCAAAGCTCAAACCTTCGATTTATTAGTCCATTTGAAATCCTCGATCGAATAGGAACTGTGGCCTATAGACTCGTTTTACCACCAAGTATGTCGCGTGTTTTTAACGTTTTTTTATGTACCGATGTGGACGACTCGAACCATGTCATTGAGTTAGAAACGGACGAAATAGCCGAAGACTTAACGTACGAGGAGGTACCTGTCAAGATGTTGGATGGGAAAGAGCATGTCCTACGCACGAAGGTCATACCACAAGTTAAAGTTTTGTGGAGGAATCATGCTATAGAGGAAATGACCTTGGAATTGGAAACGGAAATGAAAGCGCGGTATCTTCACCTTTTCGAAACACCAGTTACGTACGTCAATTTCGGGGATGAAATTTCATAAGGAGGGGAGGTTGTAAGACCCCAAATTATTAATAAATGAAATTTATTTTCCTCTATTTATTATTTTGAAATAGTAAGGGTTGATTTGATTAATGTGGAAAGTTATGGGTAAAATGCGCAAATATTTCGAATAAACAGCTGGTTATGAAATATTCATTTTTGTCGGGGAATATTCGTTTGGTCGTGGAATATTCTTGCTGTCGGGGAATATTCGTACGACGGCGCAGTCTTTTGTGGGCTCCATAACGGAAAGCGATTGGATGAAGAAAATGACAAAAATAAGTTGTTTATAAAAAACGGCGTAGTTGTTACCGTTAATACTGTTGGAATACCCGGTGGTTAAAACACAGTAATACGCGTTGTTGCACATTAGCATACGGTATTGCACCAATTATTGATTCTTACGTAAGAAGGCACTACTCAATAATGGTTACAGTAATTACTGTTCAGTATTTTATGTTATTGATTCAATAATTGCTGTATTGATATTTTATATTACTGTTGTTTCAATAATTGTCACTACACAGTATTTTTCATTATCGAAGCAATAATTCATATTATCTGAATAATATTATTAGATAACATTATTGGCAATGTCTAGAAAGTTCTGTCTAAGGAGAGGTTTGGTCACCTAATTGCGCGCCAGTAAGGAGAAATCTTTATTGGAAAGCCCCCTCTTTCCTGGGAACGGCCTGGTTGCCAGTATTGTGATTCTGTAATATTATTTGTGAATAATTAATTATTGATTCATATGATGAAGAAAATACTGATTTTATGTGGATATAGATGGAGAAAATTTTTAATGTGACAATTATTGAAAATTAATATTTTATCTTTTTCTGATAAAATAATTCATTTAACTATATTATTATATTTTTAATAATATAATAATGGTTATATTTTTACAATGAATGTGGGATATATGAGTTTATGAGGAGAAAGAGTATTTTTGTTACAATAAATATTAAAAACAGATTTTGTGTGTCGGTAGACCTATTTCTTGACTGAAAATTTGATTATAGCTTGTAAAATCGCCCGTTTGTGAATTTTGGTCAATTTCTGTTTGGAATTTGGAAACATTTTCTTCTGCAAAGTTGTAGAGAATTGAATTTCCTATAAAAACACGCGAGATTCGAATTTTTTGACAAAATGGCTATTTATTATGAATTATTGAAGTTCCGAAGCTCCGAAATAATTGATTTTTGGAAGTTTTAATCGTTTTTAATAACAAAAATATTTTTTACATTTTTGGGCACAATTTGCACATGTTATTGAGCTGAAATCAGATCTGAAAAAGTGGGCGCAAGAATTTTTAATATATATTATTATTATATTAAATTTTCTGCTTTGGTGTTCTAAGCAATTTCCTATAAATAGGTGCTTAGGTTAGAATTGAAAATCACACCAGAAACTAAAGTTTTCTCTCTCTATATATTATCGAGCGTATTCTTGTGAGTATTTTGAGTATACTTTGAGTATTGCTATACGGTGCAAGTTCAAATCATAGCCTATATCCGGTGTTTCAACTAGAAGTACTGTCTTTCGAGGTAAGGGATATTATTTTTTCTAAAATGATATTATTTCTTCAATATCATTATGTTAAAATATTGGTTGGAACTTTTTATCAAATTTGGAACTTTTTCATGTCGGGGTTACTATTCACGAGTTACTATTCACGAGTTACTATTCACGAGTACTATTCACGAAGCGTGAAGATGTTTTTTGTGAAATTTCTATCTTTTGGTGTCGGAGTTACTATTTATGTATACTGTACTATTCACGTATACGACACTATTCACGAATACGACACTATTCACCGAAAAATGAAATTTCTTCTTTTTGTCCAAAATATCTATTCTGGATACTAGCTTTGATTGGATCTATGTTTTGATCATTCTTGAATTTTACTCCACTTTGATTACTTATGAAGTATTTTTGAACTCAGATTGTTTAAAGTACGAATCCTTAATACTTGTTATTTTCTTTCACTGGATTCGTTTCCTTTAAAATATTTTTCATCATCCTCAGTCCTAAATGATGGTGTTACTGAATATCTTTGGCCTGTAGTGCAAAGATGGTTGATTTTATTATGAATATCTTTGGCCCGTAGTGCAAAGATGTACAGGTGTTGAGATGAACATGAACAACTGATGAATATCTTTGGCCTGTAGTGCAAAGATGAATATTAGATTTGATTTGAGATATATATTGATTAATGTTACAGGGATAAAATATTGATGATGGACTTTTAAATTCATAGATGTTAGTAGATTTTATTCTCTACTTAACTCTTTTAGTGAATTGTTGTTTCCGCTGCAGTTGTTGATCTAAAATTTGTTGTCTATTGTAGTCTATCAGATTTTTCCCTGTTGAAGACTAAGGATAATTTGTTGTACATTATCTTAGTCATAATATTCTTTACTGGGCTAGTTGAGCTCACCCTTTTTCTTTTTGTTCTATTTTTCTTCTCAGGAGACGAGAATGTAGCGAGTACGAGTCGGGGGATGTAATGATGGTTCTAGAGAGAGTTGTTTAGTAGTTCTCACCATTTTTGTAAAATAATGTATCAATAATTATGATGGGGATTTATTTATATGTGGATATTGTCTAGATGGCAATATCTGTATTTAAACTCACAGTTTGTATGTTGTAATGTAATAATAAAGTTGTAGTTATTTTTGTACCATGTAATTGATGACTCAGAATGGGTTGGATGGAATGGACCTATTTTGGGGTCGTCACATATGGAGTTGGTGAACAACTATATATCAGCCATGTGACTTAAATTAATACAAATCAGCAGCTATCTCAACCAATTCATTTACATTCATGTTATATATAGATTTAGAGAGAGAAAAATAACTTACTTTACTTGGTAGCCTTCCCAAGCATTTTCTCTCTCTCCCATCCAAAAATTTGGTGAGGAACTAAGTGATAAGGAAACCAATATCATCCCTTTTCTCTCCTATATCAGATCATCAAGATCATAATTAAAATTTTTCCATTAATGAGGTATAAAACTGTAAACTTACTAGATCTTCAAGATTTGTGTTGATGTTGTTAGTTGTTGTTTAGATTGGTGCTAGATGGTGTTAAGTAGTGATCTGGGTTGTTAGATCATAGATCCATAACATCTAGATGCATGAAATCAAGTTTTTAGAACTGATCTATGAACCCTAAATTTTGGTCTAACAACCGAATGTCAGGGCTCATAGATCTCTTTGTGTTAAGTGTTAGTGGTGTTTGATGTTATATATCTGTTCTATGTTATAAGAGATTTGATCTGAAACTTGAATCAAGCCCAGATCATGTGTAGATTAAAAGATATTTGTGGTCAAAGGCCGTTGACCGACCATGACCGAACGAATATGGGTAACCCAGATTACTGAGAAAACTTTGACAACCATTTTTGAAGGCTCTGATCTTGCACGTGTTTAGTAGTTTGGCCAATTTTTTGTTTGGATCTTGTAGCCTGACATGAGGACTACACATCCATGCTTTTATATTACTCAGATCATGACCAGAATGAAAATTAATAATGGTCAAACCTAGGTTGACCAATTGCCTGGGTTCCATTTCTCTCACGAGATGTTGTTAGACTGTTATAATGCATGATATTTGTAGCTTAACATATGGACTAACGGATTGAACGTTTACATCACATAAACAAGACATGGAAATCAAAGATTCAAGGCTGCAAAGTAGGTACCTTGGTTGTTCTTCATTTGTGGGTAACTCAGAAAACGAAGAACATGTCTGACAATGTTTTTGAGAGCCCAATTCTCTCTTATTTGATATAGTATGACTATGATGTTTGTTTAGGGTTGTAGTATTGCATCAATACTATAACCTTAACACATAATCGAACCCAGGTAACAACAAGATCTAAGTTTTATTCCTGGTCAAACGTAACACCTTGTTCACTGACATGAATATTCTGGGCAGGCTCAAGAACACCTATAACGAAGGTTCTGTCGCTATAGGGCCCTTTAGCGAGTGATTAATTACAAAATTATTATTTTTATTAAATAATTAGTATTAAATAGTTTTTAATTAAGAAAAATACATAATAAATTCCTAAAAATTATTTTAAAGTCCAATAATGGGTTTTTAATTATTTTGAGTATATTTCATAAATATTTAATATTTTTGGAATATTAATGGTATTTAATTTTTTTAATTATAATATTAAATAAATTAGTTAAAAATGATTTTAATACTTGAAAAATCATGAAAAATTATATTATGGTGTTAGAAAATATTTTAAGTTATTTTTAATGACTTTTGATATTTTGTGATGAATTTCATTAAATAATTAATATTAATGGTGATTAATTTATTTAATTAATATATTAAATAAATTATGGAAAAATAGAATTTATGATTTAAAAATCATATAAAAATGAGAGAAATGTTATAAATATATTTTAAGTTATAAACTATAACTTTTGATATTTTTTCATGAAAGTATTAATATTTTAATATTAATAGCAATTATCGGATAATGGATTTAACTATTTAAAAATTATATAAATATGATTTTATGGTATTAAAAATACTTTGAAATATTATAAATATATTATAATATTATGACATGTATTTCATTAATATTTAATATTAAATAAATACTAATGATAATGGAATATTGTGGTATTTAAATTAGATAAATATGATATTAATGATTGAAAAATTATGAGAAATGATAATAATTATTTAAAAAAATTATTATGAGACTTGGAAAATTATTTTGATTGATAATATAATTATCTAAGATAATGGTTAAGTGTTTAGGCAGAGTTTAATTGAACTTAAACTCAATAATTCTCCGACTAGACCGTCGGGATGTTAAAATTTTATTGGATTCAACTCAGACTTAAATAGTTTAACTTGATACCGAGTCTTAATAGTTTATGGACTGATAGTGTTATGTGTTATTTGTTTAGGTTGTTCTATGAATATATATATATATATATATATATATATATATATATATATATATATATATATAATAGTATTATACTGTGATGATATTATTCTAATTTGTATATCGACATTATTTATATATTAGGTCTTCAGACAAAGCTTAATAAATTGCGTAACAGTAATCGACTGAACAAACAAGTTTTCTTGACTCGGCCTCGAGTTGTTTCATTCAAATATACTTGTGGTTAATCATTATTGATTGACATGTCTATGAATTGTTAAATTGTACTTTGTGCATATTGCATGTATTAATTAGGTATGAAAGGCTGATCACCTTCATTACCATTCGGTCCAGATATAATTGCTATATTCATGTTCAATGTTCGTTCAGCTATGAAAGTTTTTTCATGCTAGTTCAAAATTATATTGTTGAATGTTAGCCAGCTATTATTCAAATTCTTTCTATCATGATATATCCTCAAATAAACTTATACTTGTTGGGAAAACCTGTTGCTCACTCTTGCTATATCATGATAAACATTGCAGAATAAGACGAATTCGTCGAATACAAGGAAAAGTCAAAGACAGTTCTAGTTTTAGTTTATGTGTGCAACTAGATTTGTAACAGTATTTGTAAGACCCTAACTTTTATGAATAGAAATGAATTTTCTATAAATATCATTTTTGAATTTTATGGAATAAATTTGATATAATGTTATAGTTATGGGTAATATTTATAAATTTTGCAAAGTACGCAAGTTATTATATAATATTCGATTGGTCAGGGAATATCCGTACGATGACACAATCATTGGTGGACCCCACAACAGAATTATTATCGGATTGAGAAAACGACAAAAATATTTTAATGAAAATAACGGCGAAAGTTTTACCGTTGATACTGTTGAACTACTCAGTAGTAAAAGTACAATAATACGCGTGGTTGCATAATGGCACACGGTATTGATTATTAATGCTTATGTGAGAAGTCACTCAGTTTGATTCAATCATTGTCGATATTTTATATGTTATTAAATCAATAATTGAGATGACGAAGTTGTTAATATTATTATTTGCATTATTAACGATGTCTAGAAGTTCTGCCAAGGAGAGGTTTGGTCACCTAATTGCGTACCAATACGGAGAAATTCTTATTGGAAAGCCCCCTCTTTCCTGGGAACGACCTGGTCGATTAATAATGTGAATAATAATAATGATGATAAAGTTTTGTTTTATTCGTATTATTAACGTAATAAAATAGAAAAACTTTTTATATAAAACATAATACTTTTATAAAAGTTATTCGTTTTATTAGGCTAATAGTAAATTTTTTTTATATAAAACAGAATACTTTTATAAAGTTATCTATTTTATTAGACAATAATTAGAATATATTATATTTTATTATGCATAGTGTTTGCATAGTGCATGCATAGTATTTGCATAGTAAAATCTTTTTAAAAGTTATTCATTTTATTAGATTATAAATAGAATATATTATATTTTATTTAAAAGATTTTATTTTAAATATGGACCGTCCGATTAAAGTAAATCAATCTGGACCGTTCATGGATTGGTTACTATTCATTCCATTCTTCTATAAATAGAAGCTCATTCCTTCATTATTTCTTACGAATTCACTGAAACTCTAGAGAGAGAAACTCTAGAGAGAGAAACTATAGAGAGAAAGAAGAAAAGTATTCTGCTACTTCACTACTCCGATATCAAGTTTTTTTACGATAAGGGGTATTATTTATTTTGTATTCATGAAGAGAACTTCTATTATTCCATCTTTATTATTCTGTTGGAATAACCTGTATACGCGAGCTACTCTATACTTGGTAAAATTCTTCTGTATTCCATTCTTTATTATTCTGATGGAATATCATGTCTGTGCTTACGCCGGACCTGGTTCCGTCTTTATTATTCTGTTGGAACATCCTGTTGGTGTGAATTTCACCTGACCTGGTTCCGTCATTTAGTATTCTGTTGGAATAACCTGTCTATGCGAAGTACCGCATGCATGGTGATTTATGTTGTTATTCCATTCTTTATTATTCTGTTGGAATAACCTTTCGGTGCGTATTACGCCTGACCTAGTTCTGTTATTTATTATTCTGATGGAATAACCTATCTATGCGAAGTACTGAATGCATGGTGATTTCTTTTGTTATTCCATTCTTTATTATACTCAGTTGGTTAAAGTTTTGACTTCTACACTCCATGAAATTAGTGGAATATTCTTGATATTTACGCTTCATCCAATATCTTTTCATGGAAATATTCTTCTGAGCATTCTTGAATTTTACTTTACAAAGAAGTATTATGTTGACAATTTGGATGTTATTAGTTCCTGAATAAATTAATTCTTGAACTTGTTTTATTGAATTCTTATATCATTGTCATCATCCTCATGTTTATATTATTTTTGAAAGTCATCTGTGGCCTGTAGTGCATAGATGGACTTGGTATGATTATGACCAGGGATTATTCGGTGTAATCATGACCGTAATGTTACAAATGATGTGGTAAAAGTCCTCATTGGCCCGATGTGCATTGATGGACAGTTGTTGGAATGATCATGACCATTGATGAATACACAAATATCCTTGGCCCGTAGTGCATGGATAATTTGTGGTCGTGACCCTAATGAATATCCTTAGCCGTAGTGCAGAGATGATGTGGATTATTTATAAAGCTGAGTCTTAGCGATAAAAGTGATGAAAAACCTTTTTAAATCATAAAAGATAGTAGATTATATTCTCTACTTGACTCTTTTAATGGATTGCATGTTCCGCTGCAGTTAACCTTGATGTCTATTATATTTTATCAGTTTAACACTGTTGAGGACTAATGATAATTTATTATGCATTATCTTAGTCATAATATTTCTTACTGGGTTAGTTGAGCTCACCCTTTCTTTCACTGTTCTCTTCAGGAAATGAGAACGTAGCCGGGACTAGTCAGGGAACGGAGTGATGGTCCGAGATGGTGTCTTAGTAGTCCTCACTATTCTGTTAAATAGTGTGATAATAAATGTAATGAAGACTAAATTGAGTGTGGATATTGTCTATATGACAATATTTGTATCAAAACTCACAGCATGTATTTTGTCATATTTTACACGACTGTTGTATAATCAAGTTATATTTTAATTTAGTACCATGTATTTGGCGACTCAAGATGGGTGATGTATACCTATTTTGGGGGCGTCACAGTTGGTATCAAAGCTTAGGGATATGATCCCTGACTGAGATGTGAGATAAGAACTAGGAGGGGAGAGACGGGGAATTCCTTCGCTATAATGACCTACCTAAGTTTATTTGGTATTTAATTGGTCGGTCAGAGTATAGGGATAATATGTTATATGTTAATTAACCCTTATTTTGTGGCAGTGTTTGAAAATGGCATCCGAGAATGTTGAGAACATCAATGGAGCACAAGAGACCGTTGAGTCTCCACAGATCAATAATCAGGACAATGTGCATCAGGAAGGCGATAATCCTCATGAAAACAACAACACTGACCAAATGATGAACGATGGAATGTTCCAAGGCTTCATGCATTTCATGCAACATCAGGCGAGAGAGGCTCCTGTCCAAAATGCAGGTGGAAACACTAGCAACTCTCGAACGGTCTGCGCGAAACAGTTCAAGGAGCTAGGACCACCAGAGTTTTTTGGAGAGCCAAAACCACTTAAGGCAGAGACATGGATAAAGTAGATCAACAAGATATTTGATGTCTTGGGTTGCTCCGAGGAGCAAAAGGTTCCCTTTACCACTTTCATGTTACGGGCAGAGGTAGATTACTGGTGGGAATCTGTAAAGCGTACTCAACCTGCCACACTGAAGATGTCTTCGGAGAAGTTCCAAGAACTATTCAACGACAAGTACTTTCTCAAAAGT
This sequence comes from Panax japonicus, assembly GCA_020205505.1. Lineage (NCBI taxonomy): Eukaryota > Viridiplantae > Streptophyta > Magnoliopsida > Apiales > Araliaceae > Panax > Panax japonicus. Next base: position 41,468,307 of record CM035110.1, on the reverse strand, counting down.
ATTCGTCACATGAAAGAGGTAGAGTTCATTAAACTGGAACAAAACAACATGACCATGTCACAGTACGAAGCCATGTTTTTCGAGTTATCCCGGTTTGCGTCCCATTTGGTTGATAATGAGGAGAGAATGACGTGAATGTTTCTAAGAGGTTTGAAACCAAAGATACGTCAATATCTTATCTCTCATAAACTGTGTTTGTATTTAGATGTTCTTAATAGGGCTCAGTTATTGGAGCGCGATAATGAGTCAACCCAGCCAAAAGAAAGCAATCGGAAAAATGATAATACCAGTGATAGCAGTCATCAAAGCGATGAAAATAAGCGTGGAGGGAATCAGGGGAGGGACACATCAGTCTAAACTGTGTGATGCCCTCCAAAGCATGTTATAATTATGGAAGAGAAGGACACCTGGCCCGATTTTGTCGTGCACCAAAGATAAGTCCAGCTGGGATGGAGGCAGCAAAGGCCAGTCCCAGATAAGACAAAATCGGTTGTTCAAGGGATAGCGTTTGTCGTGACCTCCCAAAAAGCAAGGAACCCGAATGAGGTCATCACGGATAAGCTTATCATAAATCTAGTGAAGTATATACCTTATTTGATACCGGTTCTACCCATTCTTTTATTTCTCCTACTTGCGCTCAACGTTTATATTTGACTCCGGAGAAATTAGACTTTGACTTATCCGTTGAAATTCCGTTGGGAGAAACCTTCATTACATCCACTGTTTATAAGTCTTGTTTGGCTCAAATCGGTACCCTCACATTACCTTTCGACCTTATTTCATTGAAAATACTTGCATTTGACGTAATTTTAGGGATTGATTGGTTAACTACTTATCATGCAAAAATTGATTGTTTTTGTAAGGTTGTTAGCTTTCATATTCCTGATCAACCTATTATGCGAATTCAAGCAACCAAACCATTAAAATTAATCACTGTCATCTCAAGACATAAAGCTATTCGTTTATTGAAAAACGGATGTCAATCTTTCTTAGTTTATGTCACGGATCTAAACAAAAATACGTTAGTTTTGAATGATATTTCTATTGTTAATTAATTTCCTGACGTATTCCCTGAAGAACTTCCTAGCCTACCCCCAGAACGTGAAATTGAATTTTGTATCAACCTTAAACCCGGTACAAAACCCATTTCCAAAGCTCCATATACAATGGCTCCTATTGAACTTCAGGAGTTAAAGACCCAACTGCAGGAATTGTTAGACATTGGCTTTATTCGTCCTAGTACTTCTCCTTGGTGTGCTCATGTTCTATTCGTGAAGAAGAGAGATGAAAGTATGGGACTTTGTATTGATTATCGAGAGTTGAATCGTGTCACCATCAAAAATAGGTACCCATTGCCACGTATTGATGACCTATTTGACCAGTTGCAAGGCGCCAAATTCTATTTAAAGATTGATCTTCATTCCGGATATCACCAATTGAAGATTAGAACTGATGACATTCCAAAGACGGCTTTCAGAACTCGGTACGGGCATTATGAATTTCTAGTCATTTCTTTTGGATTGACTAATGCTCCTTCTGCCTTCATGGATATGATGAACTGAGTATTCAAGGAATATTTGGATCACTTTGTGGTCGTCTTTATTGATGACATCCTTATTTATTCCAAAAGTCGTGAAGATCATGAGTAACACTTGAGGCTGATACTCCAAAAGCTTCGTGAATATAAGCTTTATGCCAAGTTGAAGAAATGCGAGTTCTGGCTTGAGGAAGTAGCATTTCTTGGGTACGTGGTATCAAGTCATGGAATATCTGTTGACCCAGCAAAGATTGAAGCCATTCAAAGCTGGGAGCAACCTAAATTAGTGACCGAAGTACGTAGCTTTCTCGGCTTAGCTGGTTATTATCGGAGATTCGTAGAAGGGTTTTCTCGAATAGCTACTCCCTTAACTCAGCTGACTCGGAAAGATACAAAATTCGGTTGGAACGAGGATTGTGAGAAGAGTTTTCAAGAACTCAAAAGAAGACTTATTTCAGCACCTGTTCTGACAATATTATCTGGCTCGGAGGGATTTGTCATCTACAGTGATGCTTCAGGCAAGGGGTTAGGATGTGTTCTCATGCAACATGGGAAAGTCATAGCCTATGCCTCTCGACAACTCAAAGAATATGAGAGGAATTATCCTACTCATGATCTAGAGTTGGCAATTGTTGTCTTCGCACTTAAAATTTGGAGGCATTACTTGTATGGGGAGAAAGTGGAGATCTTTACAGATCATAAAAGCCTCATATATTTCTTCACTCAAAAGGAACTCAACATGCGGCAGTGACGTTGGCTTGAACTGTTGAAAGATTATGATCATACCATCCAATACCATCCTGGAAAAACAAACGTGGTAGCTGTGTGACAAACTGAGAAATTAGACAATTTATTAAAATCTTAAATGATTGATTTAAGGTTAAATAATAGATCTAGACAGAAAATGAGTGTATGCGTTTGATATTATTAGGGTGAAATTTTGATGATTTCAAAATTCTGTGAAGGATTTAGGTGAATTATTCAGGATTAAGTGTATATGAGACTATGTTTTGTGATTATTATATGAGTGCAGAATTTGGATAAGGATCAAATTTTGATCAAGATAAGTTACATAGTTGACAAACCCTAAATTCATGATAAGAATATGGTGATTAAGTTAGAAAACCCTAACGATATGTTCAGAAAGCCTAATTTCAGTATCTAGAATTTAAACCCTAATTTGGGAATCCTAATGCAGAGTATTAAACCCTAAGGGTTAAAAAGTTGTGTGTAAGGAATATGAACATTATGTGATGGTTTATCTTTGTTTATTATATAAACAAACAAAAGAAATTAGTGTAACCCTAATTATATATTAGGAATGAAGGATTTAATAACTTAAGGGTTAAGGAAAAAGAGAATTGTGGTAATTAAAATACTTACTAATTCTAGGAGATTTATTTTATATATCTCAAATGATTAATTTTATAACCTAATTATAGCAAGTCTAATTGAGTTAAGGAAATAAGTGGGCATGAGTAAGGATTTGTGTTATGATTGATTAAGTAAAAACCCTAATTAAATGAATTGGGTTGGATAAGAATTAAGGTATTGAACTATGTATATTTTATAGCCCAAGTGTTGGCCAATGAAATTAGTTAGAGGCCCAAGCAATAAATTAATTGAGTAGCTCAAATATTTTTATTGATAAGCCCAAAAGATTTAAGGGTGGCCCAAACTTAGAGCCCAATTGAAGGAAGGACATGATGGACATTTGATATTATTAAAAGTGTTGGACTATGATTGATTTACATGGCCGGTGGATAGAGAAGGAAAAAGGAGGAGAGATTGAGCATGTGACTAAGATTTATTTTGGTCTCTTATTTGTCTAAAGTTGGTCACCAACTATCTACCAACTCTCCACCAACTATCTACCAACGCCCACCTACTCCTCTTATGTATCATTGTTTTATTTATCCAACATCTTTGTTCATGCTTGTAAGTTAAACTTTGGTAGTTTAGTGGGAGAAAATGAGAGAATTATATGCAAACACATCTCCCACTTTAAGCACCACACATGTGGCAAAAGGATAGTTCACTAATACAAACTAGGTGTCCAATGGTTTAAGGAGCCACATGATATACTAATCTCCCACATGTTTATGATTAAGAAAGAGAAAGAAAGAGTGAGTGGAGAGATGATTATTAGATATAAAATTATATCTATTTATTTTTACAAAGTCACCAAAGTTATTTCATCTCTCTCGTGATATCACTTGCTTTTTCGCCAATCAATAATTTAATTAAAGCCCAAAAATTTGATCCAAGTGAGGAGGGACATTTTTGGAAAAAAGAGATTTAATCAAACTTGGTAGATATTGGCCACATGGCCGTGTAATGGAAGAGGTGAAAGGAGAGGGAGATGTGCATGCACATCATCCATTTATACACAACACAATTGGCAAAAGATAATTCACCCAATTAGGCTAGGTGTCACATTTTTTTTAATAAGGTAGCTTGCATATCTAGCCTTAATATTGGTTTGGTGACCAACCCTAAACCCTAAAGCCTAAGGGTTTCATCAAATGGCAAATTTTAGAAATATATGGAAATGTCCAAAATGCCCTTTTTACATTTTTTTATTATGTAACTTGTGAATCTTGCCTTATCTTTGGTTGTTCACCAACCCTAACCCTAACCTAGCATAGCATGTGACTAAAAGCCATACAAATCATCCACTCTTTTGCATCTTGCAAACTTAGATGCATTGAATCAAAGTTTTATAACTTAAAACTTAAGTAAAGTAACTTACTTTACTTACAAAACCAACCTAGACCTTCTCTCTCTTCATGTTTCGAAATTTAGAGTGAGAGAGGAGAGGAGTATGTTCGGCAGCTCCTAGGGAGGAGAAGGAGAGAAGATTTTGATCTTTCTTTCTATTCAAGATCCATCTCATTTCTTAGAAGAAGAAGAAGAAGAAGAAAAGGAGCATGAAAAATCAAAGGTATAAACCCTTTTTGTTCATGTAATTTTTGGTTGAAGATCAAACCTTGAATCTATAGTTCTAATCTCAAAAAAACCTTAGATCTATGTGTTAATGAAGGTTTCATATTTAGATCTAACCATATTGAGTGTTGATTTGGTTGAAATCAAAAGGAATTGAAAAATAGAATTTTTCCGAAAAAGTTTAAAACTAGAAAGTATGATCTAGCTTTTGATTCTTGAAATCTATGATGGATATTTATGATTTATGTTCTTGGGATGCTAGATCTATTTGTGTAGGATAAAAACCCTTTGGAATCTCTCAAATAGGTTGAAAAATGAGCAAGTTATGGAATTTTTCCCAAACTACTCAAAGTTAAGAAAATTGTTAGAAGGACAGTTTTGAACAGCCACTTCCGGGCTAATTTCCGGGAGCTTAACATGTCCAAATATGGATTGTGATAGATCGAAATTATAGATCATAAAGATACGAATCCAAAAAAATTGACGGATCATTAATCGTAGTTATAGATTTCATTTTATTTAAGTTTTAGTGAAGGACTCCAAAACTGTAAAATGGCAAAAAGTTTCTGTCCAGATCTGTCCAGGGGCTGTTTTGGAAACTAAAAGTGTGAAATAAATTCCGGCCTTTTGGAAAATGAAAATATATGGTATTATGTAGCTCGTGTCAAAAAATGAGCTAATTCCGAGTTAAAACGACCAAGTTATGACCATTACAATTTTTGTGATTTTCCGACGGAAATTGCTATAAATGGAGTTCTACAACTCCAATTGCCACAAAATTTAAAATGGAGCATCACGTTAACATATATAAGGTTATCCCAAGAGATGGGAATGTTTGGAGTTAAGCAAGAGGTAGCTAATTTCTTAAAATACGCACTAGAATTAATTTTTGAAAAATATCAAAGGAAGTTGGAAAATTATGGAAAAATAATTTTTGTGGATGAAATATGTGTATATATGTTTGGACTAAGGATAAAAAATAATAAACTGATTTGGTATTTTTGTGATACAGATATAGAATACAGCTTGCTGGATTATATAATTTGTGATTCCAGTTTACTGGATTGAGAAATAGTTTACTGAAATTGAAAATATGTTAAATCCAGTTTGCTAGATTATAGTTTAGATTGCTGGATTTGGAATTCGGGTTGCTGGATTTGGAATCCAGGTTGCTGAGTTGATAATTTAGTTGCTAGATTTAGAATCCAGGTTGCTGGATTAGTATTTGACTTATTAGATGTTAATGAATACTTATGAAATGAAAAAGCAAGTGTTAAATCATATAAATGTGACTCTATGGCATGATTAAGCGCTTAGGAAGAGTTTAATTGAACTTAAACTCGATATTTGTCCGACTAGACCGTCGGGATGATAAAATTGTATCGGTATCAACTCAAACTTAATAGTCTAATTTGATGCTAAGTCTTATGTGTATTATAGACTGATAGGATTATGTGCTATGTGTTTAGGTTATTCTGTGGATATAAATATAACAGTGTTATACTGTGATGATATTATTCTAATATTGGAGATCTATATTACTAATATTAGGTCTTCGGGTAAAGCGTTATAAATTGTGTTGCGGTAATCAACGGTTCAGGCAAGTTTCCTTTTACTAAACTCTACTAAGAGTATTTTATTCAAGCTTATGGTTAATCATTGCTGATTGCCACGAAAATTGTACTCTGTACATCTTGCATGTATAAGTTAGGTATAAAAGGCTGATCACCTTCATTACCAGTTGGTTCAGAAATGTTTGTTCATGTTTAAAACTTGTTCAGTCAAAAGTTTGTTCGTGCTAGTTCTCAATTATATTGATGAATTATAGCCAGCTTATTATTCATACTCTTCAATCATGATATATCGTTATATTGTTGTATTTAAATTTGCTGGGCAACTTTCATGCTCACCCTTGCTATATCATGATAAAACATTGCAGATAAGGCGAATGCATTCGGATACAGGAAAAGATAATACCAAGTTCAGCTTGGGATAAAATGTGCGGCTATTTTGTAATAGTATATTTTGATAAATATTGTTATGTGATAGAAAGTTTATGAATTGTATTTAAGTTAAGGTTACTCGATTTTGGGGAAATGTGTGTAAAGTTTAATGTATAAACATTTTATGTTTATATCTTCCGCAATTAGTTATAGAAATAGTATACCGGATCTACGGTGATTTGGGACCCGAATTCGGAGCTATCACAAGCTGACGCATTGAGTAGAAGATCATATGCAGTTATAAGTGCGATATTGTCAACGCAAAGGCCCATCTTGTATGACTTGCAAAGGATGAAGATAGAATTAAAGACTCCAGGGACCCATGTGATGATGGCAAATGTACGGGTAAACCAACTTTAATTGATAAAGTTAAAGCTACTCAAGCTACAGACCTGGAGCTGATACGTATGAGGAAGAAAGTGCAAGAAGGTGCTATGCCGGAAGCAAGAATCGATAAAGAAGGAATACTTCGAGTCAACACCACACTTTATGTTCCTAACGAACCTGATTTAAAGTTTAAAATCATGATGAAGGCGCACAACACACCGTTTTCAATCCATCCTGGGAGTACCAAAATTAATCATGAGCTTCGATATACATTTTGGTGGGGCAATATGAAGAGGGAGATAGCGCTGTTTATCTCAAGGTGTTTAACCTGTCAACGAGTCAAGGCGGAACATCAAATACTAAAAGGTCCATTGCAACCACTTGAAATTCCAGAATGGAAGTGGGAGCACATTACCATGGATTTCATTACTGGTCTTCCAAAGGTTTCTCAAGGCATAGATGCAATTTGGGTCATTGTTGATAGATTGACTATGTCTGCTCATTTCTTACCTATACGAGAAACTTATACACTTGACCGTCTTACTCGTATGTACATAAACGAGGTTGTAAGATTGCATGAAATGCCAGTATCCATAGTTTCTGATCGAGACCCAATATTCACTTCACGATTTTGGGTTAGTTTGCAAAAATCTATGGGCACAGATTTACGATTTAGTTCGGCTTATCATCCTCAAACGGACGGACAATCAGAGAGGACTATTTAAACTCTTGAAGATTTATTAAGACTTTGTATCCTTGACTTCAAGGGAAGTTGGGACAAGTTCTTACCATTGGTGGAGTTTTCCTACAACAACAGTTATCAAGCAAGTATTGGCATGGCTCCATTCGAAGCGTTGTATGGAAAAAGTGTCATTCTCCAGTATGCTAGGATGAGGTGGGTGAAGCAACATTGTTGGGACCGGAGTTAGTATGTATGACTACAGAAAAGATTCAAACGATCCAACAACGTATAAAAACCTCACAAGACTGACAAAAGAGTTATGCTCATCTTCATTGAAAGGACGTGGAATTTGATATTGGAGATCATGTGTTGTTACGTGTTGCTCCATTGAAAGGAGTTACGAGATTTGGAAAGATAGGAAAGCTCAATCCTCGATTCATTGGCCCATTTTTAATCCTCGATCGAGTAGGGACTGTAACCTATAGACTCGTTTTACCGCTAAGTATGTCTCGTGTTCATAACGTTTTTCATATATCCATGATACGTAAATATGTGAAAGACCCGAACCACATTATTGAGTTAGAACCGGACGAAAGAGCGGAAGATTTAACGTATGAAAAGGTTCCTGTTTAAATCTTGGATAATAAGGAACATATTCTACGTTCCAAGGTTATACCTCAAGTCAAAGTGTTATGGAGAAACCACGATGTTGAGGAAATGACCTGGGAGTTAGAATCTGAAATGAAATCAAGGTATTCTTACCTCTTCGACATACCAGGTACGTACCCTAATTTCGAGGGCAAAATTTCATAAGAAGAGGAGATTGTAAGACCCCAACATTTATGAATAAAAATGAATTTTCTATAAATATCATTTTTGAATATTATGGAATAAATTTGATGTAATGTTATAGTTGTGGGTAATATTTATAAATTTTTCAAAGTACGCAAGTTGTTATATAATATTCGATTGGTCAGGTAATATTCGTACGACGGCACAATCATTGGTGGACCCCACAACAAAATTATTGTCGGATTAAGAAAATGACCAAAATATTTTTATAAAAATAACGGCGGAAGTTTTACCGTTGATACTGTCGAACAACTCGGTAGTAAAAGTATATTAATACGCGTGATTGTATAGTAGCATACGATATTGATTATTAATGCTTATGTGAGAAGTCACTCAGTTTGATTCAATTATTGTTGATATTTTATATGTTATTAAATCAATAATTGAGATGATGAAGTTGTTAATATTATTATTTGCATTATTAAAGATGTCTAGAAGTTCTGCCAAGGAGAGGTTTGGTCACCTAATTGCGCGTCAATAGGGAGAAATTCTTATTGGAAAGCCCCCTCTTTCCTGGGAACGACCTGGTCGATTAATAGTGTGAATAATAATAATGATGATGAAGTATTGTTTTATTCGTATTATTAACGTAATAAAACAGAAAAACTTTTTATATAAAATAGAATACTTTGATAAAAGTTATTCGTTTTATTAGGCTAATAGTAAAATATTTTTATATAAAATAGAATACTTTTATAAAGTTATCTGTTTTATTAGACAATAATTAGAATATTTTATATTTTATTATGCATAGTGTTTACATAGTGTTTGCATAGTAAAATCTTTTTAAAAGTTATTCATTTTATTAGATTATAAATAGAATATATTATATTTTATTTAAAAGATTTTGTTTTAAATACAGACCGTCCGATTAAAATAAATCAATCTGAACCGTTCATGGATTGGTTACTATTCATTCCATTCTTCTATAAATAGAAGCTCATTCCTTCATTATTTCTTACGAATTCACTGAAACTCTAGAGGGAGAAACTCTAGAGAGAAAGAAGAAAAGTATTCTGCTACTTCACTACTTCGATATCAAGTTTCTTTTACGGTAAGGGGTATTATTTATTTTGTATTCATGAAGAGAACTTATATTATTCCATCTTTATTATTCTGTTGGAATAACCTGTATACGCGGGCTACCATGAAATTAGTGGAATATTCTTGATATTTGCGCTTCATCCAGTATCTTTTCATGGAAATATTCTTCTGAGCATTCTTGAATTTTACTTTACAAAGAAGTATCATGTTAACAATTTGGACGTTATTAGTTACTAAATAAATTAATTCTTGAACTTGTTTTATTGAATTCTTATATCATTGTCATCATCCTCATGTTTATATTATTTTTGAAAGTCATCTGTGGCCTGTAGTGCATAGATGGACTTGGTATGATTATGACCAGGGATTATTCGGTGTAATCATGATCGTAATGTTACAAATGATGTGGTAAAAGTCCTCATTGGCCCGAAGTGCATTGATGGACAGTTGTTGGCATGATCATGACCATTGATGAATACACAAATATCCTTGGCCCGTAGTGCATGGATAATTTGTAGTCGTGACCCTAATGAATATACTTGGTCGTAGTGCAGGGATGATGTGGATTATTTATTAAGCTTAGTCTCAGCGATAAAAGTGATGAAAAACCTTTTTAAATCATAAAAGATAGTAGATTTTATTCTCCACTTGACTCTTTTAATGGATTGCATGTTTCGCTGCAGTTAAACTTGATGTCTAATGTATTTTATCAATTTAACATTGTTGATGACTAATGATAATTTATTCTGCATTATCTTAGTCATAATATTTCTTACAGGGCTAGTTGAGCTCACAATTTTCTTTCACTGTTCTCTTCAAGAAATGAGAACGTAGCCGAGACTAGTCGGGGAACGGAGTGATGGTCTGAGATGGTGTCTTAGTAGTCCTCACTATTATGTTAAATAGTGTGATAATAAATGTAATGAGGACTAAATTGTGTTTGGATATTGTCTAGATGACAATATTTTTATTAAAACTCACAGCATGTATTTTGTCATATTTTACACGACTGTTATATAATCAAGTTGTATTTGAATTTAGTACCATGTATTTGGCGACTCAAGATGGGTGATGTATACCTATTTTGGAGGCATCACACGATTATATGATGATAACTTTGGATGTTAGATAAGATATTGATTCAGGTATCATGTGAAGGTTTTTGACCTTGGGGTTAGTATGTAATGTTTAATGTATAAACAATTTATGTTTATATCTTTCGCTATAGTTATAGAATTAGTATACCTGATTCGTGGTGATTTGGGACCCGAATCTGGGGGTATTACAGCTGAAACAAGAGGTCTTTGAACTCAGGCAGGAGCTAAAGACCAAGTAGAAGAAGATTGGGAGAATTTCCTATATATATAGGAGTTCTCATGCGGATTTTTAGCATCAAGTAGCTGGGTATCCGATAGAAACATGGCAGACTTGGCATACTATCGGCCAAGATATTATTGCTGGTCTTGCCAACACATATTTTGAGAATGCCATACGGCAGATATAACCTATTATTAGCGAGAGTAGAGTTAGATATGTAAATATGATGTATCTAGTAGTGATGCAAAACCCTCTTTTGTATAACAAAGGGTAGTCTTTTGTAAATCCCAATTTTTGGAAAGCAATTGCAGGATAGTAATGTAATCAACTAAGGCTGTGTAATGACGAATGATGTAGTATTATACTATAAGAAGCAAATCAATATAAGTCTTTTTATGGAACATATTGTGTAATGAGTTGAAGTTATTGTTTAATCATGAATAATAATTAACTAACAAGAAGAAAATAATAATGATGTGTTGTTTATCTTAACAGCAAAAAGCCGCCAAGAAGGAGACAACGAAATCAAGATACTAATGTTAATTAATCGGAAGGAGATCCGGTTAACCCGATGCAAGAGTTCATTAACTTTTTAACGGTCACTTTTAATAGAAATGGGGCTAATATACCCATGAATCCTGCAGTAGTACGAGCTACAACTTTTAAGGATTTTAAGAGTGTCAGTCCACCAGAGTTTGTTGGCTAAAATCTATATACGCACAACATGTAAGTTAACATGGTCAAGAAGTAATATAATAGTAAGTAGAGTATCGTTCTCACAGAGAAATTAGTATGAATTTCAACCTCATAATTACCAGTTTCCTATTACTCCCAATTTTATTTAACTATCCAAATTAATGATTAAAATTATAAAAACTGAAATTATTAAAAATACTAAGATCACAGAACAATCACAAATCTCAAAAACTGAATTTATAAACAAGTATTGAAGAATTAGGCTTACAACTTCACCCTAAGCTTCACGCTGGTTATTAAACTTTATTCCAGTCTAAATCACTATCTCAGTTTATTAATCAAGAACACGATAGTAGAATTAGCCACCTCTCAATGCACTAACACCATATTAATATAACTCCATAATTTAGATAGAATTAAGTTAAACACCTTAATTAACTAACTCACTATATCTCTATGTGAATTACAATCAAAGAAAGTTTAATTTCAAGTTCTCTATTCGATTACATGCGATGTCAAACATATCTCTACCCTAACATTCAACAAGATTTTGCTCATTCACAAAATTCAAGAACACATGCTATATTAACTAAGTCTAGACTCGTACTTCCTCTCTCGAATCCATACAAGTCCACAAAGAATTGTTGATTAGGCAATTCATAAATTCAAGCACAAATTAATATAGATAAACCGAGGAATAGCTTATTAAACTGAAAATCAAAGTTACATAACCATTGTTCCACTTAAAGACCCATCATAAGCCTAAATAGTGATTTAGTTCATCATAAATGAAATAAAAACTGAATGAATTAAAGATATCATCCTTCCAATTACAAATATAAACTAAAAAAAGAATAAAGTCAAAACCATCCTTTTCTTCAGCCCAATTCACAATTGATACAAAAATTCTTCAATTATCTTCTCTATAATGCTTGCTCTAAAAATCTATCTTCTTGCTCTGTTAATTTCCTTGTGTATCATCCATCTTGTGTTTGTTGTTAATTATATGCTTAGACACGTATTCTGATTATAATTCCATGCCAATATCAGTCCCAAGCTATTACCATCACACTTAAACTCCACGTTTGCAACATTATAAACTAACTAGGAGATTACTCTGTCCCGTACCCCCGCCCCGGCGAGGGTGTAAGCTTGAAAAGGGCCCACCCCGGCGGGCATGTATACTGAGTTCTGAGTTTGGACCCCCCTTCCCCCACCCCGGTGGGGGTGTAAATCATTAAAAGGCCCTCCCCGACGGGCATTGCTTCTGTCAGCTGATCATGTATTGCTCAAAACTTGCTAAGTTTTTGCCACAATTTCACCCTTTTGACCAAATGTCACAACACCAAACCTACACACAAAATAACAATAAACACGTAAAAATAAACATAAAAACAAGGAATTAACACCAATTAAACTTGAATTAGGAACCGATTAGTGGGTATAAAACCCACTTATCAAAATCCCCCTAACTTAAACCGTGCTAGTCCTCGAGCACAAAATAAACTAACCTACTATACAATGCAATGCAATGATATGTAATGCATCTCACCTATATGCCTACGCATCAAGTAGTCATCATTGAATCAAAGTATTTAACCGACCTCAGAGAAATTAAGTAAACATAACGACACGTTATATCAAAACTAATCAGTAATCCCTCACTAATCATTGAATCTTACACTGTTATTACTGGTATAGCTTAACATCCATGCTAACTGATACAAATTCAAATTTTATACATAACAAATCTCTTTGAAGGCATCATATAGTTAAAACTCAAGAATTTCAAAAACAGACGAGATCCAACTAAAATCAAACAATTACTAATATTAAGGGTCAAAATAGGGTACTTATGCTTTATTTTCTATTTTTCTTTTTTTCAATTACGAGGGCTTTTTGCTCTTAATTCTCATTTTATTCTCTTCTCTTTTTTTAGATAGTGAGTGCGTTTTACGCTCCATCTCACGCTTGTGTTTATAGGGAGTGCTTATCATTATTCTTCTCAACCCACCACAAGACTCAATTATTCACTTTTTTTAGAAGCTTATATACCCTACAAAATACCCCAAACTTAGGTTCTTGCCTAATTCTTCGCCTTCACTGTCTATCCTCATTATTCTTTCATTTAAACAAACATTATCCTTTAGAAATTTCTTATATATCGATTTAAACTAATCAGTCGACACAGGTGTTTTTAACGTGCTACCCTTTTTATATCAGTTTCAAACAAGCACAAGATCCAATTCATAACAGAAACTACATTAAGGCTCTAATAATCAGTACCATACTTGTCTACTTAATCCTAATCTCATCATTGGCCAAAATAAAATGAACTACAACAACTACTCGACATATGCAAAATAACACAATACTTAACTAATTTTTTTTTATTTTTTTAGATATGTGGTAAACATAATATGAGTGTAAAAATAAATAAAAACTATTTATGATCCTAAGCTACTATGCAACTCCATGATTATATGAATGCAACATTTAATAATCCTAAAACTAAACAATGAACTAACATATGCAAACCTAACTAATGAAATTAAATATGCAAACATAAAATGAAAACATGAAACTAAATCCCCCAAACTTGAAAATTACAATGCCCTCATTGTATAGATATAGTAATAAAAATATTAGGACTTCCTTGTAATCACTTAAGCCTTGGGTGGTGGTGTGTGTTCTTCTTCATCGGAGTCACTTGGTGGAAATCTTGGCATTGGGGCTGGCTGCTGGTATGGAAATTATGCATTGGGATTAAAGCTTCGGAGCGTCACGTTCAATGACGCGAACGATAGATTCATGGCTTCAAACATCTGGTCTTGCCTCCCAGCAGGTTGTCGCATCTCTCTTCGTGGTTCCTTGTTGTACTCATCCACTTGTCGTTGAAAGTTGTGGAACTGAGGGCTAGATATAGCCTCGGACTGTGGTGGTGCCTCTGTTCCTTGCTCTCCCATTGGTGCCGCCCCCTGGAACTCTTCCTCATCTGAGTTGTCAGAAGTGTCAGCCTCATCCTTCGAAGCTGATTAAAATATAAAGCCTAATCCTTTAGGACGTGACTCGCCTCTGGGCCATAGTGCATACTGTGTCATCATTCTTGAATTCAGTGCCTAAAGTGGCATTTGGGTGATCTCATCATCAGACTATCTAACTCCCGCTTGCCTACACAACCCATAAATGAGTGATGAGTGTGCAAGCCGCCCGAGAATGGTCCTCGTAAGCATCATCAGATTGAAAAACTGATTATAGCCCCTACATCGATGATGAAATCTTGTACAATGCCATACAAAAGCAATGCCTTCTCCTTGGTTACGTCTGACGTGTGTGTGGATGGAAATAATTTGCCGCATAAGAATGCATACCATATCTTACTATACCTGCTGAGATCCTTACTGTGAAAAACAGTGCCTCCTTTGTGACCTTTGATCTATGTGGTACACGATTTTGTCATTTCCTTCATAATAACCTCATAATCTGGATCATGATTATGTAAGTGAGCATACTGGCAATGTCCAGGCACTCGTAACTGGTAGTATGTGTTGATGGCATTGGCACTAAAAGGAACTAATCTTCCCCACATAAAAGCGTTGAAGGGGACATTATCCTCGGCGTTAGAATAAAATTCTTTGACCACGCTTACAACTGTGGCCTCGAGCTCTTCCGTGAACTTATACCACCCTTTTTGATATATTTGTTGCATCATTTCACCATCGACATGGTCCGGTGCTAACCCCCGCTTCGGTGTGAGATCTTTTGACACCATATAATCGTAATGGTTGGCGGCGGTGGCACTTATGAATATGCATCAGTCGAAGGTTCGTGTTGGTTGTGTGGTTCTAGAACTCTTTCCACGTTGCCTCTTTGATGTGGGTTTTGATGCCATTAAGTTGAGTAAGTTGTAACAACAATTCCCCCCCCCCCCAAACTTCACTTATGCAATCTGTCGAACACTTGGTGTGCACAATGTTCAATCCCCCCAAAACTTAATGATTTTTTGTAAAATATGGTGATAGCAAGGGAGGAATTAGAAGACAAGTAACTCACTCTCAATTGCTCCAAATTGAATGAAAAAAATTTGCTCAAACTCTAACCTTGAACTCCTGAGTAGTGTAAATTGATGTTGTTAGTGTGTGGGGTGGTTTGATGAGGGGGTGGATTTATAGACATAGGATGATGTATAGAGTTGTGAAGTGGAGTAGTGTATTGAAGTAGTGGGTTTAATTGAGTGGAGTGATGGAGATTTAATTTCCAAAACATGATTAGAGAGTGGAGAATATGGAGTTTCAGTTGTGGAATGGGGAAGTAGATGTGTAATAGTAATTGCCAAAACTACTGCTTTGGGTCTCTTCAGAATCCGGACCCCCGCCCTGGCGGGGGATAATATGCTTTAGGAGCCTGCCCCGGCGAGATATTGAACTGTAATTGGTCTCAGGACCCCCGCCCCGGTGGGCATACGTTCTGTTAATGGGCTTGAGACCCCCGCCCCGCCGGGGGGGGTATTAAGCTTAGGGAGCCCACCCCGACATGCATATGTTCTGCTAATGCACCTTATTTTTCTCATTCCTTCCCTTTTACTCCAAACCATGATCATGTTGAGCTCCTGAAATACCATTAAACATAAATGTGAGTAGATTTTTAGCAATCTTAAGCATTGTGATAAGATTATCTAGAAAATGCAACTTAACTAATTAGTTAATGAACTTATTCTATATTACTAATTATTCTAAACTATAATTTGATGAACACAAATAAAAATACGAAGAATTAAAAGTACGATTGGGTTACCTCCCAATTTGTGCTTAATTTTAAGTCGTTCAGCCTGACTAATCTCTAATTACGGTAAGTCGGCTAGTGTGATTATGATGACATCTGTATTGGAATTTCCACCCCAATAATGCTTTAACCTTTGACAGTTGACCTTGAATGTTTCCAAAGGGTTCCTACTGTAGAGTTCAACGGCGCCATATGAGAAAACTCTTTTAATGGTAAATGGGCCCGACCATCGAGATTTTAGCTTCCCCGGGAACAACCTCAACCTTGAGTTGAACAGTAGTATTGATTGCCTCGGTTCGAACATTCTTTGCATGCTTTTCTGGTCATGCCATTTCTTGACCTTTTCTTTATATAACTTAGAATTTTCATAAGCTTGAAGTCGGAATTCACCGAGCCCTTTTCGCCCACAGCTGCTTTGATCGAAGTTAAGTTTCTGAATAGCCCAGTAGGCTTTATGTTACAACTCCACAGGCAGGTGACATGCTTTCCTGTGACAACCCGATATTTTCTATATAAATAAATCATAAATTTTGCGTATAATTTTTTTTTTTAAGGATGAGGATTTGTACAAGATTATGTATATATGTATTTACCTGGTAAATAAAAATATATTTATTACTGGAATATTTACAAGTAAATTTATTTTAGAATTATTGATTATTATAAAGTATATTCTTATAATAATTAATTTTAAGATAGAAATGTTCTTATTAATTATTTTCCATGAATATATAATCATATATTATTTAAATAGTATATGAAGTGATTTCTAGAATAAATATAATAAATATTTTATTATATGAATTTTTGCACAGATTATTAAGTTAATTATTTTACCTTAATTATTAAGGTTAAATATGAAAGGATAAATCAGATATGGAATCCAAACCCTAATTTTAGATTATTGTCAAGGTATTAGAATAATAATATAATATTATAATATTTTGATTTTTCAGTACTATAAATATGTACTGTATATGTGAATTAGCGACGGTTGACCAATTATGGTGTTATGTGTGAAACCCTAATTTAAAATACAAATTAGAGTTTAAAATTATTGGACAATTGCGATAAGGTGGTTAATGTCTGGTATTATTAATATAATCGCTAATTAGGAAAAACCCTAATTTTGTCACGAAACCCTAATTAAAATTTTGGAAACCCTAATTGCTATAATTAGTAACCCTAATTTGAAATTAGAGTTTGAGATTGTTGGTAATTATTGATAATGTGATTAATTATCAAGTATTATGATTATAATTGTTAATTTTAGAAATCCTAAATTATTAAACCCTAATTTAGTAATTGGAACCCTAATTGTAATTTGGTAACCCTAATTACCGAAAGAGTAAACTCTAATTGCTAAATTAGCAAAGTCAACAATAATTATATGATCTAAACCCTAATGTTACGGTATAAAGTAATTAGAATATTAATCTAATTAACAAACCTAAATTGTCTAATTTTAGAAACTAAAATTTAGTTATTTTATATTATTATTCTTGTAATAAACCCTAATTGCTAAATCCTAAATTTGGAAATTTTTAAAATCCTAGTTGCTAAATCTTTAAGGGTTAAATGTTAAACCCTAAACACTAAAATGTCTAAACCCTAAAGCAATTTTTCTAGAAATTTAAGGAATTGACAAATTGTCCCTTTTTAGCATTTATGAAGCTAGCCATAGGTTTTGACAAATTGGAGAAGTTGTTCACCAAACACTAACAACTCCACATGCCTATTTTGCCAGAAAACCACTCTAGTTCAGCTCATTCATGCATCCAATTAGCCTATATAAAGATTGAGAGAGAGAGAAATGATTTTTGTTAACCAATTTTATACAATACCTAACCAACTCTCATTTTCTCTCAAACCAACGAAATTATCTAAGAATATCAGTCCCATATACCAGCCCCACGTCCATTCCTAACAAATCAGAAGCATAGAAATCAAAATCGGTCAAGAAGGTATAAAACCCTAGCCATGATTTTGTCCAATAATCTGATGTTAGATGTTGTGTTTAAGTGTTTAAATATGTTGTATGTAATGTCTAATGATGATCTGGGTTGTTAGATGTTAGATCCATAACATCTAGAAGCTCGGATTTGATGTTTTCAAAAATCTGGAAATTTCTATTTTTGTTCTCTGACATCGAATGTCAGAGGCTGTAGATCGTTGTGTGTTTAGTATTTTTGTTGTTTTAATGTTTGATCTGGTAGTATGTTGTGAGATCTTTGATCTGGAACTTAAATCAGGTCTAGATCTGGTATACATTAAAAGTTATAAGTGGTCAAATAGGGTTGACCGGTCACGAAAATATTTTTCTGGGCAACCCAGAAAAATTTCCAGATTTCCAAAAATTCTGACAACCATTTTAAAGCCTTTGATCTTTCTCATGTTTGATATTTAGTCCATAATGTTGATCGTCTGTGGTAATATGACACTAGAACTACACATTCATACCTTTATATTACCCATAACATTATCATGATCGAATTTAACCCTGGTCAAAGTGCGTTGACTGTTCTGTCATATGAAGGTTTCTGGAAAACCCAGAACCTTCATGAGAATTTTTTCCAGTAGGGTTTGACCGGAATTTATCTTCATTATTTGTTGTTGTTTTGATGATCTGATGATATGGTATTGTTCTCTGTCGTCTACTCTATATGTATGAACCATTAGAATGAACATATCAAGCCCAGAACGGTTGAATCAAGGCTTGGAAAGTAAGTATCTCGACTGTTCTTCATTTCTGGAAAACCCAGAAATTGAAGAACAGTTCTGACACGATTTTTGGAGGGCTAGATCTTGCTGATATTTGATGTTATGGTTATGTTTATTGTTTGATAATGAAGTCCTGCATTAGAACTATAATATGCAATCCCAAACATGTCAGGAAACATCACAGATTGAGATTTACGTATGGTCAAACTAGCCTACTTGGCAACTGTGTATGCAGATCTGGAAATGGTGAAGAACATGAAGAACACCTATAGCGACGGTTCTATCGCTATAGGTGGTCTTTAGCGACAGATTTTTTTTAAAAATTCCGGAAATTAATAAAAAAATAGAAAAAAAATAGTTTTTAATTATTAAAAATATAAAATAAATTATTAAAAATTATTTTAAATTCTAAAAATTAGTTTTTAATTATTTTAAATATATTTCATAAATATTTAATATTTTTGGATTATTAAAAGTAATTAATTAATTTAATTATAATATTAAATAAATTATTTAAAAATGATTTTAATTCATGAAAAATCATTTAAAATTATATTATGATATAAGAAAATAATTTAAGTTATTTTTGATAACTTTTAATATTATGTGATAATTTTCATTAATAAATTAAATATTAATGATAATTAAGTTATTTATTAAATAAATTAAAAATGAATTTATTATATTAAAAATCATTTTAAATAATAATTAGGTATTTAAAATATTTTAAGTTATAAAATATAACTTTTAATATTTAAAGGTAAATTTCATTAATTAATTATGATTAATGATAATAAAGTTATTTAATAATTATATTAAATAATTTAGTTTAAAAATGATTTTATTATTATAATAATCATTTTAAATGAAAATAAAGTGTTTAAAGATATTTTAAGTTATAAACTATAACTTTTTATATTTAAAGGATAATTTCATTAATAATTTAATATTAATGATTATTAAATTATTATAAATGATATTAAATTTATTTAATAATTATATTAAATAAATAGTTTTAAAATGGTTTTATTTATTTAAAAATCATTTAAAAAGGATATTAATGATTTAAAAATATTTTAAGTTATAATTAATGACTTTTAATATTTGGATAAATAGTTCCTTAATATTTAAATATTAATGGTAATTATTTAATAGTGATTTTAAATATTTTAAAAATCATTTAAGGGTAATATTAATACTTTAAAAGTATTTTGAGTTATTATACGTAACTTTAATATTTTTGCAATGGTTTCATTAATAGTTTAATACTAATTAAATATTAATGATAATAGAATTGCTTAATATTTAAATCATTTAATAATGATTCTGATATTTCAAAAATATGTTAAATGATAATAATTATTTAATAATTATTATAAGGCCATGAAAAATAGCGCGACTGAGGTTTAAATTATCCAATGGATATTGAACTACGGTTTAGAGTCTTAAACTCGATATTTACCCGATAAAGCTGTTGGTAGACCGACATAGATCAGAAATTGATCTGGACTTAGATAAATTGGTTAGTTAACTGTTTATTTGTGATTCAATGGTTATTAAGGTTGTATGACAATGTGATTAGGAAGGTGTTGATGTTTGATTATGAGTCAACGATTGTTGAACATGTGTGATAATGTGAATAGGGAATGTGCTGACTGCAATAGGCAGTGTTGTATGTACGTTATGTTGTACTAATCAGTAAAATAATCTGATTAATGTTAGGTGATTTCATAAAAGATAAAACTAAGTTGCAAAGTGTAAGCAGCGCATCAGGCAAGTATCCTACCCTTGCATTTTCTTTATGCATTGGACCAGTGTAAGAATGTTTCAAAGTTATACTATTATTGTATAGATTGTTAAGCTTATATTATATACGCCCATTGATTATCAATATGTTAGTATATGATAAATCGGATATATATTCTGTTCGTTAATTTCTATAAATGATTATTCAAGTGTTCCCACTTGGATAAACATTGTATTCAATCGCATGTTGATACGCCTTTGATATACATATATGTTGAATTATATAAGACCTTTGTTATGAAAACCCGACATGAATGAACATCCCGATAATGGGAAAATTTTTATGCGCTACGGCGGACAAAGGATGAACGATAATATCGTTCTAACAATGTAGTATTGATCAATATTGGGTACAACGGGGCTGATCACCCTCCGTACCCGTAAGCAATGACCGGTTTACAGATGAATTTCTGTTCAAACCCTTTCGAAAATTAAAACAATGTTCAAAGTATGTCACAGAAACCTCATGTATAGATAATACACAATTTCAAAAATTTGAACGAGGGTTGTTATGTTAATATTCTTGGTACAGATTACTTCACAACTACTGACTAGTTGTATAAGAATATTATAAAGAAAACATTTAAATTCTTTCAGCCTATATATATATATAATACTTGCTGGGCACTCTAATGCTCATTCTTGCTTAATTTAAATGTTTTCAGCTAAGTGTGAAGGACCGGAAGAATCTGTCAAGAACAAGGGGAAAGAGGAAAGTTGCTGAATGACTTTTTATGCTATCTTCTGTAATAGT
Organism: Panax japonicus; assembly: GCA_020205505.1. Lineage (NCBI taxonomy): Eukaryota > Viridiplantae > Streptophyta > Magnoliopsida > Apiales > Araliaceae > Panax > Panax japonicus. The sequence goes on along the minus strand of CM035110.1, from coordinate 41,446,840 downwards.
TAACTTTATTAGGATATGGATGATAAATACTATTATTATCATGTAATGAATGTTAAAGGTTTCGTACTTGGGATTTGGGAAACTTTGATAATATGTAAATTAAATTTGATAAATCTATATTATTGTTATTATTATTAGTATTATTCCGCTCATAGAAATTGTATCGTGAAGTACCGAGTTCGGGTTTCAAGTATCCGGATTTGGGGACTTCACAAGTTGGTATCAGAGCTATAGGGTTAGAAACCTTAGGTGGGTTAGACCTTAGGCTATAACCTTAGAACTGAGGGAAACGTTGAAAATATAAATAACTCATATAGAGTTTAAAGAAAGATGAATCGGATAAATTTATCGTCAAACAAACTAAAAGATAACTTATATGAAACCTTTATGTGTTATGTGTATATATTATATGCTAATCAAGATAACTGCTGTGTGTAGATGTCAGGTGAAAAAGAACTAGGATATCCATGGGTTGTAAAGAAGGAGCTAATATCGAAGCCAGTAGCGAAAATAGAAGCTCACAATGAAACCAACTTGGACGAGGTGGTTATCGTGGAAAACATAGTACCAGATCCGAAAATAGTGGATCTGACAGATAATGATTCAGACTCTAAAGCTGAAGCTGATCAAGCATCAATGGAGATGCAGGAATTGAGGAACAAGGTTTCTTCTCTAGAAGGGTTGTGGAAGACAGAAAAACTTCTTAACAGTCAATTGCGTCAAGCGTTAATAGAAATAATGGAAAAGCAGGATAAGCTTCAAATTCAAATAGATCAAATGGGAGCTAAAAGCAACAAGTCGAGTTTAACTTCGAACCAGAAGGGAAAAAGAAAAATGAATGATCGTGATCCTGATAACAACCAAGGGAACTTTAAACACATAAAAAAGTGTATAAATTGTGACAAGAAGCATGGAGGCGTATGCAGAAAGGGGGAATATGTTTGCTATAATTGCGGACAGAAGGGACATTTCTCTCCTCAGTGTCCCAATCCAACTCAATGTGTCTGTTTTAATTGTGGAATAGGAGATCATCAGGCAATGAGCTGTCCAAGAAAGAAGACTTAGTAAATAGGTAGTATAGGTTATGTTGTGTAAGCATGTTTAATATAATATGTGTGCTTAATATGTATGTGTAATGCATTATGCTAAAACTTTTGTACAAGTGGTGATGTAAATCCCGACTTTTGTAGTCACAATGGGATAACTGATGTTTAAAGCACTATGTGCTATGATATGTAAAATATTTTGGAAATCAATGAATGAATATGAATCAAAGTTTGAGTTATGAAACAAGTTTAATAAGTTTAAACTTATATGATAAGGTTTAGAATGTAAGTTAATTTATGGTTTTTACTTAACCAGATAATGCCGCCAAGACGTCAAACTCGTAATCAAAGGGTAGAAGAATCTGTCAACAACGTTGAAGGACAACCACAGCCAGATCCAATGCAGCAATTCGCAAATATGATAGCTCAGGCCATGCAACAAGGAACGACAGCAGCAGAGAACCAATAGGACAACCGCTTGGCAAATTTCAAGGACTTCAAAGCTGTAGGACCTCCCGAATTTAGAGGTACCAAGGACCCTGTAGAAGCCCAAACTTGGGTTAAGGAAATTGAAAAGGCGTTTGTAATAGCTAGGGTAGCTGAGGAGAAGAAGACGGCTTTTGCCGCCTACATGATGAAGGGAGAGGCGAATTTTTGGTGGGAAGCGAATCAGGCAAGGGCTGGGGAGGGTGTAGTTGCGTGGGAAAGGTTCCAAACGTTATTTTTCGAAAACTATTTTTCATCTAGTATGCAAGCTAGGATGGAAGTAAAATTTCTTGAATTAAAACAAGAGAATATGACTGTTGCGGAATATGCCGCAAAATTTAATGAATTGGCTAGGTTCGCCCCGCATCAAGTTGATACGGAGGCTAGAAAAGCACGGAGGTTTGAGCTGTGATTAAAACCCTGGCTCTACAACAAGGTGGCAGTATTGCAAATCCCTACATTTGCAACACTCATGGAGAAATTGTGAGACCCCAAATTTTATGAAATAAAAGTATTCAATTTTTCTATTTTGATAAATAGTTAAATTGATAAAAGTTTAAAGTTAAGGGTCATATTTGAAAATTTTTCAAAGTAGACAAGTTGTCATTAAAATACCCGGTTACTATTCACGAGTTACTATTCACGGGTTACTATTCACAGAAATTACTATTCACTCTAATATTGTTCACTCGGGTATTTGGGGTATTTTTTGTGTCGGGGTACTATTCACGGGGTACTATTCCCGAAGTACTATTCACGGGGTACTATTCACCCGAACAAAATATTTTATTGAAAATAACGGCGAGAGTTTTACCGTTAAAACTGTTGAACTACTCGATAGTAAAAGTACAGTAATACGCGTTGTTGCATAGTAGCACACGGTATTGATTATTGATATTTATGTGAGAAGTAACTCGATTTGATTCAATTATTGTTGATTAATAATATGAATTATTATAGTGATAATGACGTTTTGTTTTATTCGTATTATTAAGAAACATCTTTTTATATAAAATAGAAAGTGATAATGACGTTTTGTTTTATTCGTATTATTAAGAAACATCTTTTTATATAAAACAAAATACTTTTATAAAATTGTTTGTTTTATTAGGCAATAATTAGAATATATTATATTTTATTTAAAAGATTTTGCTTTAAATATGGACCGTCAGATTAAAGTAAATCAATCTGGACCGTTCATGGATTAGTTACTATGCATTCCATTTTCCTATAAATAGAAGCTCATTCCTTCATTATTTTCTTACGAATTCATTGAAACTCTAGAGAGAGAAATTATAGAGAGAAGCTATAGAGAGAAAATTATAGAGAGAAAGAAGAAGAGTATTCTTCTACTTCACTACTTCTATATCCAGTTTCTGTTACGGTAAGGGGTGTTATTCTTTCTTATTCATGAAGAGAACTATTGTTATTCCATTTCTTATTATTCTGTTGGAATAACCTGTATACGCGGTCTACCCTATACTTGGTGACATTCTTCTATCATTCTGTTGGAACATCCTGTCTGTGTGTTTTACACCGGACCTGGTTCCGTCTTTATTATTATTCCGTTGGAACATCCTGTCTGTGTGTTTTACACCGGACCTGGTTCCGTCTTTATTATTCTGTCGGAATATCCTGTCTGTGCTATACGCCGGACCTGGTTCCATCATTTATTATTCCGCACTTATTATTCTGTTGGAACATCCTGTCGGTGTGAATTTCACCTGACCTGGTTCCGTTATTTAGTATTCTGTTGGAATAACCTGCCTGTGCGAAGTTCCGCATGCATGGTAATTTCTGTTGTTATTCCATTCTTTATTATACTCAGTTGGTTAAAGTTTTGGCTTCTACACTGCATGAAATTAGTAGAATATCCTTGATATTTGCGCTTCATCCAGTATCTTTTCAGGAAAATATTCTTCTGAGCATTCTTGAATTTTACACCACAAAACAGTATCGTGTGGACAATTTGGATGTTATTGGTTCATGGACAAATTAATTCTTGAACTTGTTTTATTAAATTCTTATATCATTGTCATCATCCTCATGTTTATGTTATGTTGAAAGTCATCTGTGGCCTGTAATGCATAGATGGACTTGGTATGATTATGACCAGGGATTATGCGGTGTAATCATGACCGTAATATTACAAATGATGTGGAAAAAGTCCTCATTGGCCCGTAGTGCATTGATGGACAGTTTTTGGTATGATTATGGCTATGGATTCTCTTCGGCCGTAGTGCAAAGATAATTGTTTTATGGCATGATCAGGACCGTTGATGAAAACACGATTATCTTTGGCCCGTAGTGCATGGATAATTCGTGGTCGTGATACTAAAGAATATCCTTGGCCTGTAATGCAGGGATGATTTAATGATGTGGATTATTTATTGAGCTGAGTCTCAGCGATAAAAGTGATTAAAAACTTTTTAAATCATAAAAGATAGTAGATTCAATTCTCTCTACTTGACTCTTTTAATGGATTGCTTATTCCGCTGCTGTTAAACTTGATGTCTATTATATTTTATCAGTTTAACATTGTTGGAGACTATTGATAATTTATTCTGCATTATCTTAGTCATAATATTTCTTACTGGGCTAGTTGAGCTCACCCTTTCTTTCACTGTTCTCTTCAGGAAATGAGAACATAGCAGGGACTAGTCGGGGAATGGAGTGACGGTCCAGAGGATAGCATTAGTAGTCCTCACTATTCTGAAAAATAGTGTATTAATAATTGTAATGAGGACTCCTTTTGAGTTTGTATGATCTCTAGTAGACAATTATTGTATTCAAACTCACAGTTGTATTTTGTCGTATTATACACGACAGTGGTATTAGTAAGTTGTATTTGAATTCTGTACCATGAATCTGACGACTCAAGATGGGTGATGTATACCTAATTTTGGGGGCGTCACAGAAAACACTTATTGCTGAGGAGGGAAGTGAGGCTATGAGCCTTTACAACAAAGAAAGGAGGAACAAGGGAAAAGTTGAGGGAACTGGGAAGGTGGAAGCAAATACTGGGAATAGAGGGATAAGAGGAAGGTGAACAACTTTGGTGGGGTGCAAGTAAAACAAGAAGGTGCAAATAAGAAGCCGTTGGTGCAATGTGGGAATTGTGGGAAAAATCACTTAGGAGAGTGTCTGAAGGGAAAATTTGCATGTTTCAAGTGCAGGAAGGAGGGCCATATCTCTCCCAACTGCCCCAATTCTAAGACAATTGGTGGGTGTTTTCTGTGCGGATCAAAGGAGCATAAGGTGAAAGACTGTCCGAAAAGGAAAGCGGAGGCAACAGGTGTGAACATGGGGAAAAGCGGCGAAACTTTGGCAATCCCGGGACCAACTTCATCCAGCAAGCCGACAAAATCTACCGCACGAGTCTTCAACATGACAGTCCAAGACACGATGGCAGCTGGCAGTGGAACTCCAGGTACTTTTCTTATAATTTTTATTTTTCTTATATATGATTTTCCTATTTATAGTAAATTATTTTATAAGAAAATTTTGAGGGAGGAATTTGAGTTTCTTTAGAAATCAAATTTCCGTATAATCAGAAAGACAAGCTTTAAATAAAAAGTTAAAGATCAGTCCGATCAAAGTGATCAAAATCTACTTGCAACGATTATGAATATCATGTACCCTAGTAGGTATAGGTTTAAAGTGGTGATTCCGGGGACGGAATCTTTATAAGGGAGGGTGAATGTGACAACCCGATATTTTCTATATAAATAAATCATAAATTTTGCGTATTTTTTTTTTTTTAGGGATGAGGATTTGTACAAGATTATGTATATATGTATTTACCTGGTAAATAAAAATATATTTATTACTGGAATATTTACAAGTAAATTTATTTTAGAATTATTGATTATTATAAAGTATATTCTTATAATAATTAATTTTAAGATAGAAATGTTCTTATTAATTATTTTCCATGAATATATAATCATATATTATTTAAATAGTATATGAAGTGATTTCTAGAATAAATATAATAAATATTTTATTATATGAATTTTTGCACAGATTATTAAGTTAATTATTTTACCTTAATTATTAAGGTTAAATATGAAAGGATAAATCAGATATGGAATCCAAACCCTAATTTTGGATTATTGTCAAGGTATTAGAATAATAATATAATATTATAATATTTTGATTTTTCAGTACTATAAATATGTACTGTATATGTGAATTAGCGACGGTTGACCAATTATGGTGTTATGTATGAAACCCTAATTTAAAATACAAATTAGAGTTTAAAATTATTGGACAATTGCGATAAGGTGGTTAATGTCTGGTATTATTAATATAATCTCTAATTAGGAAAAACCCTAATTTTGTCGCGAAACCCTAATTAAAATTTTGGAAACCCTAATTGCTATAATTAGTAACCCTAATTTGAAATTAGAGTTTGAGATTGTTGGTGATTATTGATAATGTGATTAATTAACAAGTATTATGATTATAATTGTTAATTTTAGAAATCCTAAATTATTAAACCCTAATTTAGTAATTGGAACCCTAATTGTAATTTGGTAACCCTAATTACCGAAAGAGTAAACCTTAATTGCTAAATTAGCAAAGTCAACAATAATTATATGATCTAAACCCTAATGTTACGGTATAAAGTAATTAGAATATTAATCTAATTAACAAACCTAAATTGTCTAATTTTAGAAACTAAAATTTAGTTATTTTATACTATTATTTTTGTAATAAACCCTAATTGCTAAATTCTAAATTTGGAAATTTTTGAAATCCTAGTTGCTAAATCTTTAAGGGTTAAATGTTAAACCCTAAACACTAAAATGTCTAAACCCTAAACCCTAAAGCAATTTTTCTAGAAATTTAAGGAATTGACAAAATTGTCCCTTTTTAGCATTTATGAAGCTAGCCATAGGTTTTGACAAATTGGAGAAGTTGTCCACCAAACACTAACCACTCCACATGCCTATTTTGGCAGCAAACCACTCTAGTTCAGCTCATTCATGCATCCAATTGGCCTATATAAAGATTGAGAGAGAGAGAAATGATTTTTGTTAACCAATTTTATACAATACCTAACCAACTCTCATTTTCTCTCAAACCAACGAAATTATCTAAGCATATCAGTCCCATATACCAGCCCCACGTCCATTCCTAACAAATCAGAAGCATAGAAATCAAAATCGGTCAAGAAGGTATAAAACCCTAGCCATGATTTTGTCCAATAATATGATGTTAGATGTTGTGTTTAAGTGTTTAAATATGTTGTATGTAATATCTAATGATGATCTGGGTTGTTAGATGTTAGATCCATAACATCTAGAAGCTCGGATTTGATGTTTTCAAAAATCTGGAAATTTCTATTTTTGTTCTCTGACATCGAATGTCAGAGGCTGTAGATCGTTGTGTGTTTAGTATTTTTGTTGTTTTAATGTTTGATCTGGTAGTATGTTGTGAGATCTTTGATCTGGAACTTAAATCAGGTCCAGATCTGGTATACATTAAAAGTTATAAGTGGTCAAATAGGGTTGACCGGTCACGAAAATATTTTTCTGGGCAACCCAGAAAAATTTCCAGATTTCCAGAAATTCTGACAACCATTTTAAAGCCTTTGGTCTTGCTCATGTTTGATATTTAGTCCATAATGTTGATCGTCTGTGGTAATATGACACTAGAACTACACATTCATACCTTTGTATTACCCATAACATTATCATGATCGAATTTAACCCTGGTCAAAGTGCGTTGACCGTTCTGTCATATGAAGGTTTCTGGAAAACCCAGAACCTTCATGAGAATTTTTTCCAGTAGGGTTTGACCGAAATTTATCTTCATTATTTGTTGTTGTTTTGATGATCTGATGATATGGTATTGTTCTCTGTCGTCTACTCTATATGTATGAACCATTAGAATGAACATATCAAGCCCAGAACGGTTGAATCAAGGCTTGGAAAGTAAGTATCTCGACTGTTCTTCATTTCTGGAAAACCCAGAAATTGAAGAACAGTTCTGACACGATTTTTGGAGGGCTAGATCTTGCTGATATTTGATGTTATGGTTATGTTTATTGTTTGATAATGAAGTCCTGCATTAGAACTATAATATGCAATCCCAAACATGTCAGGAAACATCACAGATTGAGATTTACGTATGGTCAAACTAGCCTACTTGGCAACTGTGTATGCAGATCTGGAAATGGTGAAGAACATAAAGAACACCTATAGCGACGGTTCTGTCGCTATAGGTGGTCTTTAGCGACAGATTTTTTTTAAAAATTCCGAAAATTAATAAAAAAAATAGAAAAAAAATAGTTTTTAATTATTAAAAATACAAAATAAATTATTAAAAATTATTTTAAATTCTGAAAATTAGTTTTTAATTATTTTAAATATATTTCATAAATATTTAATATTTTTGGATTATTAAAAGTAATTAATTTATTTAATTATAATATTAAATAAATTATTTAAAAATGATTTTAATTCATGAAAAATCATTTAAAATTATATTATGATATAAGAAAATAATTTAAGTTATTTTTGATAACTTTTAATATTATGTGATAATTTTCATTAATAAATTAAATATTAATGATAATTAAGTTATTTATTAAATGAATTAAAAATGATTTTATTATATTAAAAATCATTTTAAATAATAATAAGGTATTTAAAATATTTTAAGTTATAAAATATAACTTTTAATATTTAAAGGTAAATTTCATTAATTAATTATGATTAATGATAATAAAGTTATTTAATAATTATATTAAATAATTTAGTTTAAAAATGATTTTATTATTATAATAATCATTTTAAATGAAAATAAAGTGTTTAAAGATATTTTAAGTTATAAACTATAACTTTTTATATTTAAAGGATAATTTCATTAATAATTTAATATTAATGATTATTAAATTATTATAAATGATATTAAATTTATTTAATAATTATATTAAATAAATAGTTTTAAAATGGTTTTATTTATTTAAAAATCATTTAAAAAGGATATTAATGATTTAAAAATATTTTAAGTTATAATTAATGACTTTTAATATTTGGATAAATAGTTCCTTAATATTTAAATATTAATGGTAATTATTTAATAGTGATTTTAAATATTTTAAAAATCATTTAAGGGTAATATTAATACTTTAAAAGTATTTTGAGTTATTATACGTAACTTTAATATTTTTGCAATGGTTTCATTAATAGTTTAATACTAATTAAATATTAATGATAATAGAATTGCTTAATATTTAAATCATTTAATAATGATTCTGATATTTCAAAAATATGTTAAATGATAATAATTATTTAATAATTATTATAAGGCCATGAAAAATAGCGCGACTAAGGTTTAAATTATCCAATGGATATTGAACTACGGTTTAGAGTCTTAAACTCGATATTTACCCGATAAAGCTGTCGGTAGACCGACATAGATCAGAAATTGATCTGGACTTAGATAAATTGGTTAGTTAACTGTTTATTTGTGATTCAATGGTTATTAAGGTTGTATGACAATGCGATTAGGAAGGTGTTGATGTTTGATTATGAGTCAACGATTGTTGAACATGTGTGATAATGTGAATAGGGAATGTGCTGACTGCAATAGGCAGTGTTGTATGTACGTTATGTTGTACTAATCAGTAAAATAATCTGATTAATGTTAGGTGATTTCATAAAAGATAAAACTAAGTTGCAAAGTGTAAGCAGCGCATCAGGCAAGTATCCTACCCTTGCATTTTCTTTATGCATTGGACCAGTGTAAGAATGTTTCAAAGTTATACTATTATTGTATAGATTGTTAAGCTTATATTATATACGCCCATTGATTATCAACATGTTAGTATATGATAAATCAGATATATATTCTGTTCGTTAATTTCTATAAATGATTATTCAAGTGTCCCCACTTGGATAAACATTGTATTCAATCGCATGTTGATACGCCTTTGTTATACATATATGCTGAATTATATAAGACCTTTGTTATGAAAACCCGACATGAATGAACATCCCGATAATGGGAAAATTTTTATGCGCTACGGTGGACAAAGGATGAACGATGATATCGTTCTAACAATGTAGTATTGATCAATACAGGGTACAACGGGGCTGATCACCCTCCGTGCCCGTAAGCAATGACCGGTTTACAGATGAATTTCTGTTCAAACCCTTTCGAAAATGAAAACAATGTTCAAAGTATGTCACAGAAACCTCATGTATAGATAATACACAGTTTTAAAAATTTGAACGAGGGTTGTTATGTTAATATTCTTGGTACATATTACTTCACAACTACTGACTAGTTGTATAAGAATATTATAAAGAAAACATTTAAATTCTTTCAGCCTATATATATATAATACTTGCTGGGCACTCTAATGCTCATTCTTGCTTAATTTAAATGTTTTCAGCTAAGTGTGAAGGACCGGAAGAATCTGTCAAGAACAAGGGGAAAGGGAAAGTTGATGAATGACTTTTTATGCTATCTTCTATAATAGTTAACTTTATTAGGATATGGATGATAAATACTATTATTATCATGTAATGAATGTTAAAGGTTTCGTACTTGGGATTTGGGAAACTTTGATAATATGTAAATTAAATTTGATAAATCTATATTATTGCTATTATTATTAGTATTATTCCGCTCATAGAAATGGTATCGTGAAGTACCGAGTTCGGGTTTCAAGTATCCGGATTTGGGGACTTCACATTTCCCATAGACCAATTGATATTGTGAAATACCAATTGGTGTTTTGTATGCCGTCCGGTAGGCCCATAGTGCATCATCCAACCTGAGAGACCAGCCCTTTCTATTCGGGTTTACCAACGTTTCTAAGATTCTCTTCACCTCCCTGTTTGAAACTTCAGCTTGCCCACTTGTTTGGGGATGATATGTAGTTGCCACCTTATGGTTGACCCCATATTTCGCCAAGAGGGTTGTAAATTATCTGTTGGAAAAGTGACTACCTTCATCACTTATAATGGCTCTTGGCGTGCCAAACCTTGTTAAAATATTTTTTTGCAAGAATTTAAGAACCACTTTGACATCGTTAGTTGGGAGTGCTACAACTTCAACCCATTTGATACATAGTCAACCGCAAGCAATATATACTGATTGTTAAATGAGGAAGGGAATGGCCCCATAAAAACCATGCCCCAAACATCAAAAATCTCAACTTCTAAGATTTTTGTAGTGGCATATCATTCCTTTTCGATATGTTGCCCACCCTTTGACATCTATCACTGCTATTTACGAATTGGTGGACATCTTTAAATAATATAGGCCAATAAAACCCGGCTTGAAGAACTTTTGTTGTTGTTCTCTCACTTCCGTAATGTCCCCCGTATGTAGACGAATGACATTCATGCAAAATATTATTCACCTCGCTATATGGCACATACCTTCTAATTATTTTGTCGGTGCACTATTTAAATAGGTATGGCTCATCCCACATATACAACTTGACGTCATGTAGAAATTTCTTTTTTTGCTGACATGTAAGATAAGGGGGAAGTATATTGCTCACTAGATAATTAGCGAAATTCATGTACCATGGAAATTCCTCATTGACACCAAACAATTTCTTATCTAAAAATGAATCATTGATTACACATTTATCCTCTTCATCTTTACCTTAATTTTCCAGCCTCGATAAATGATTTGCAACTTCATTCTCCATCCCCTTTCTATCTTTTATTTCCAAGTCAAATTCCTGTAAAAGGAGAATCCATCTGATAAGGCATGGCTTAGCATCTTTTTTCGAAATTAAGTACCGAATAGCCGAGTGATCTGTATAAACTACCACCTTTATTCCGATCAAATATGCCCCGAATTTATCAAAGGCATATACTACTGGAAGCAATTCCTTTTCCATAGTTGTGTTATTCATTTGGGTCTCCGTAAGTGTCTTGCTTGTATAGTTTATGGCACGAAATACCTTCTCTCGACGTTGACCCAAGACAGCCCCAACCGCATAGTCGATTGCATCACACATTAACTAAAACGACATTGTCCAATCTGGTGTGACGATAACTGGAGCTGTAGTCAATTTCTTCTTCAATAGCTCGAATGCTAACGTACAACCCTCGTCATACTTAAAACCCGAATCCTTCTCTAAAGACTGCACAATCGCTTTGCAATCTTAGAGAAATCTTTTATAAATATCCTATACAACTCGGCATGTCCCAGAAAGCTATGTATTCCATTAACAGAAGTTGGTGGTGGAAGGTTTTCAATCATCTCCAACTTTTCTCTATAACTTCTAACCCTTTCATCGAGACCTTGTGACCCAAAATTATTCCTTCCTCAACAATAAAGTGACGTTTTCCCAATTAAGTACCAAATTTGTTTCTGTGCATCTCTTTAACACCATCACCAAGTTCTCCAAACATGAATCAAAATCATCTCCATAGACAGAAAATTCGTTCATGAAGACTTCCATATTTTTCTCTACCATGTTCGAGAAGATGGCCATCATAAACCGTTAGAAGGTAGCGGGTGCATTACACAAGCAGAAGGACATTCTCCTGGATGCGAATGTGACGTATGGGCACATGAAAGTTGTCTTCTATTGATCTTCAGGAGCAATGACTATCTGATTATACCCCGAATACCCATCCAATAAATAGTAAAATTTGTGGCCCGCCAATCTATCCAACATCTAGTCATTAAAAGGCAAAGGAAAATTATCTTTGTGGGTTGCCTTATTCAACTTTATGTAATCCATGCAAACCCTCCAACCAGTCACTGTCCTTGTCGAAATTAGCTCGTTGTCATCATTTTTTACCACGATCATTACTCCTTTTTTTGACACACATTGAACCGGACTGACCCATTTACTTTCGAAAATTGGGTATATGATACAAGTGTCCAACTATTTCAGTATTTCTTTATTCACAACTTCCTTCATAATTGGGTTGAGCCGTCTCTGTTGCTCCACCGTTGGCTTTGCATCCTCTTCCATTAGAATTTTGTACATACAAAAGGATGGGCTAATTCCTTTGATATCTATAATCGTCCATCCTATAGTCGATTTATGTTCTCTAAGCACTCTTAGCACTTTACTTACCTGCAATTCATTAAGTACAGCAGAAATAATAATAGGTAAAGTATTAGAATTTCCTAAATACGCATACCTGAGGTGTTTAAGTAGAGGCTTTAGCTCAAGAGCAGGTGGCTCCTCCAGTGATGGTTTCATCCTTTGTATGGCTCTTTCCTCCGTGTGCAATGGTTCAAATGGTGCTTTAAATCTGCTAACTTGTGGCAGGGAGTCCAGCATCTGCAAGGAATCCACAAAACTCCGGAACATCTAAATCTTCATCTCCCAATAATGTCGTTTCTATGGATCGTTAGCCAAACTTTTACCCATATGTCTTCGCTGATTCTCTGATCAATGATATCCATCCTAAAACACTCTTCTTCATCTGTAGGGAATTTCATGGCCTTGAAAACATTGAACTTTATTTCTTGATCTTGGACCCTCATAGTTAGTTCATATTTTTATACATCGATGAGTGTCCTACCCGTAGCCAAGAACGGTCTCCCTAGGATAATTGGGATGTTATTATCTTCCTCAAAAGCCAAAATTATGAAATTCGTAGGGAATATAAATTTGTCAACCTTGACCAAAATGTCCTCCACAATGCCTCTTGGGTACGTGACTGACTTATCCACCAACTGCAATGAGATGTTCGTAGTCTTTGGAGCTGGTAGACATATTTCTGTATAAAATGATAATGGCATAAGGTTTATACTTGCTCCTAAATCATATAAACACTTGTTGAACATCGTTTTCCCAATTATGCACAGAATGGTAAAACTCCCCGGATCTTTCAACTTTGGTGGCAATTTTCACTATAAAACTGCACTACACTCCTCTGTTAATGCCACTGTTTTAAAATCTTCCAACTTCTTTTTCCTAGATAGAATACCCTTCAAATATTTTGCATAACTTGGCATCTGATCTAGGGCTTCTGCGAAAGAGATGTTAATCTGAAGTTTCTTAAAAACTTCCAAAAATTTTGCAAATTGCTTATCTAATTTCTGCTTTTAGACTCTTTGCTGAAAAGGCGGTGGAGAATAAACAACAGATTTGTCATTTATCTTTGTTTGCTCAACTTACTTTTCCTCACCCTGTTTTTCCTCAACTACTTTATTCTCATCAACTTTGTCATTTGGTCTAACTGAATTTTTTGCACTTTTTCCATCTAGATGTTTTCCACTTCTCAAAGTGATTGCCTGACACTGTTCATGATTTCCATTAGAATTTCTTTCAGTGTCACTTGGTAGAGTTCCTTGTGGTTTACTATTCAATGCTAATGCAATTTATCCCATCTGATTTTCTAAATTCTTGATTGCTACTACTTGTGATTTCAGAGTTGCCTCATTGTTCGTTATATACTTTGACAATAACTCCTCTAAATCTGATTTCCTCTCTTGATGTTGGGCTGGTTGTTGATGTTGATTCTGAAATCCTGGCGGATAAGATGGTCGTGGTGCTTGGTGATGCTGATTATTGTTCCATGCAAAATTATGATGATTCCTATTCCCCGGAGTGTATGCATTCTGGTATATGTTATGTGGAATCCTGTTGTAGCTACCTACAAATTTCACTAACGATGGGTTGATTGCACGTTGTTCAGTAGGATGTTCACCAAAGTACAATTCACAAAAACTGCAACCTACTGAGTCTGTACCCCTAACAAAGCATCCACTTTCTTAGAGAGCGCTGAAATCTGCGCTGCTAGTGTTGTCACTCCATCTAACTCTAACACTCTAGCTGCCTTAGCTTGTGTCATTCTTGTCATGGGCCATTGGTAAGTGTTAGCTACCATTGTCTCTGTCAATTGGTGTGCCTCCTTATAACTTTTTGCCATAAATGCTCCACCCGAAGCTGCATCAATACTAGTCCTGAGATTTCCGTTCAACCCATTGTAGAATGTATTCATCTGCAACCACTTAGGCAATCCATGATGCAGGCACTTTCTGAGCAATTCCTTATATCTTTCCCATGCCTCATACAGTGATTCCCCATGTTGCTGTTCAAACATAATTATCTCATTTCTCATTTTTGCAGTTTTCGCTGGTGGAAAAAATTTTGCAAGAAATTTTTGAGCGAGGTCTTCCCATGTAGTTATTGATCCCAGTGGTAGAGAGTGTAACCAACTCTTCAGCTTGTCCTGTAAGGTGAATAGGAAGAAGCGAAGCCTTACTGCATCATCCGACACCCCCATTATACCTGAAGGTGTCAAAAATCTCCAAGAAGCTGACTAGGTGTTCATTCGGATCATCATTTGCCAAACCCCCAAACTGAACTGAATTTTAGATCATCTGAAAAGTCCCAGGCTTGATTTCAAATGTGTTCGCAGTTATAGCAGGCCTGGTGATACTCGACTGTAGCTCAGTCACCTTGGGTGTAGCAAAGTCCCTTAAGGCTTTCTGATCTTCGACAGCCATTGTTTCTTCTTTTTCAGAATTCTCAAAGTCTTCCCTTGTTTCCTTAATCCACTTACTTAGTCTTTGAAACCGTCTCTCAATTTTGTCCTCAAAAGGAAGCAAGTCTGGATTTTTGAATCGAGTTTGCATAAACGAACTTCAAAAACCTGAAATACGAACGAACATTAAGTAAAACTGGACTAATTAAACTGGTATCGCAAAATATTAAAATCTATACTAAATGTCCCCGGCAACGGCACCAAAAATTTATTAGGTAAAATCTATATACACACAGCACGCAAGTATACGTGGTCAACAAGTAATATAATAATAAGTAGAGTATAGTTCCCACAGAAAAATTAGTATGAATTTAAACCTCACAATTACCAGTTTCCTATTACTCCTAATTTTATTAAACTATCCAAGTTAATGATTAAAATTATAAAAACTAAAATTATTATAAATACTAAGATCATAGAACAATCACAAATCTCAAAAATTGAATTTCTAAACAAGTATTGAAGAATTAGGCTTACAACTTCACCCTAAGCTTCACTCTGATTATTACACTTTATTCCAGTCTAAATCACTATCCCAATTTATTAATCAAGAACACGATAGTAGAATTAGCCATCTCTTAACGCACTTATCGACGTCGAGATTTTTATTTGTCCCTTTTCTGTTCTTGTTCTTTGTTGTTCTTATGGTAGGTGAGATTTGTTTGAAAAAATAAGTGAAAATGGTCCAACATGTATATGTCGACGATTTGAATGTAAGAGTCGCCAGTTGGTGTTTTTAACTAGTTGCACCAACGCAACCGATAAAAGATTTGCACATTGACCCAGTGATGTGACACTGTTAAACGGGTCTATGAAACCGAGATTCATTTGGGTTCGAGGGCTTGATTATGCAGAGGGAAGGTGTTAGTCACCCCCTGACATTCGTGTTACCACGGTGACCGCCACTTTTCAAAAAATTGTTATATTGAATATGTATGTGTGTGTGTGGGTCAATGTGCTATTATTTGGAAGTAGTGTTATGCCTCGTTAGCACCTATATACACAGGGTTTGAATTTGTATAAAATTTCAATTTTAAACATGATATAACAATGAGATTTTATGAAAGAGGTTTTTCAAACTTTGTGCTCAATAATAATTGAGGCCTTTGATACTTCCATTTTATTATTAAATGTTCGGCTTGGTTGCTTTTATTTTTGATATGAGAAGCATCTTCGAGAAAATAATATAAAGCAGTGCCGAACTCCTCATGGGCATGAAAGTCATCTAACGAAATTCAAACACCATGAATAATTTGCAAGCTGTTTACAATTGAAAATGTCCATCACGGGAACCGAATCTAGATTCAGTAGACTGAATATGTGATCACATGATTCCTAGGCTCACATGATGCCGCAGTTTATATGAAAATTAGTAAGCAGTTATATATATAAAAGCTGTAAATATATATATACATACATGATCAACCACCACGAAGAACCTCTATGGGGGATCGAAAATGTAAATATATAAAAGCGGTAAATATATATATATATATATATATATATATATATATATATATATATATATATATATATATATATATATAGACATGATCAACCACCACGATGCACCTCCATGGGGGATCAGAAATGTAAATATGTAAAAGCGGTAAATATATATAGAGAATGATCAACCCCCATGAAGCACCACTACGGGGGATCAGAAATATAAATAAATCTATAAATATGATCAACTGCCATGAAGTAAACTCCAGGCGGGACTAAATGAAAATAAAGCAGTTAAAACGATCAACTGCCACGAAGTAAACTTCAGGCGGGACGAAATACAAATAAAGCAGTAAAAGGCCACGAAGTAAACTCCAGGCCTGACAGAAATGTAGATGTATATATATATATATATACACAGATTTTCTCCTATAAGGACTCAAAATAAGGACTTTTTACTTTTTTTAAAAACTAAAAAAAATTTAATATTTTATGGAACTGAAATTTTTTCATAATACAATGTTTTGGGCGTGTTTTGGATACCTATACCAAAAAATGGTGTTACAGTCTGCACAGACTGTACCACCATTTTTTTGTTATACGTACCCAAATCACATCCAAAACACTTTTTTTTAAAAAACTTTCAATTCCAAAAATTATTATACATTTTTTATTAGTTATGTTTTTTTTTTATTAAAAAAAAAGACGGTCCTTACTTTGAGTCCTTATAGGAGAAAACCTCTCTCTCTCTCTCTCTCTCTCTCTCTATATATATATATATATATATATATATATATATATATATATATATATATATATATATAAACAGAAATGAAAACCACGGACCAAAGTTTGGGTATACACACACAACACGACTCTCAATATGTAGAAGAGTGTGTGCAAAGATGAAGAAAAAGACTTTAAAGTGTGTAAGAAGGCTTACAGTGGAATGCCAAAGAAGACTTTATAGCTTTAAGTGTGTGAACAATCGGCTCCCGCCGGTAAAAATATAGCTATATGTGAGCTCACAAATGTTTAAAATGAGAAAACACTCAAGATAGGATGTGTATAGAGCAAATTGGACATGGCTTCCTCGCCTATTTTTCTCTTGAATATGGCCACCACAAGCCCTCTATTTATAGAGGGGGAGCTGCAGGTGTACCTACGGCAGCCGTAGATGCACCTGTGGCTATGTTGCCTAATTTTTTAATAGCACTTTACCACGCAAGTATACGCGTTCAATTGTAATATTCAGCAAGCAAGGATATCGTTCCCACGAGAAAATAGACTAATATTTATCAATTACTAATTCTAATGCAATTAATCCTATTTTAAACTAAGAAAATTTTGTTTGTGATTTGAAAATTTAAACTTAACAAACTAATAATTAAAATCAAAATTTCACAAGAATAACTGCAGATTTAACAGGTTAAGATTACAACTTCCCTTGGCATTTCATTTAAACTAACTTACTTCCCATTTAAAATAAATCAATTAATATGAATCATTATCCAAGAATGCTTTATGAATATTCACGCACTTCTTCCAAAGACACGTGAACAAATCCTCCTAAATCCAATCTTTAAGATGCGGAATTACAAGGAACACCCCAGTTAATCAACTCACTATATTCCTATGTGATTCACGTTAATTAGGGTTTACGCACAAATTCTTTCACTGGATACAAAAGACACATAGGTATATTCCTATCCTACACGCTAATCATATTAACCCTATTCAGATTATATGAACAGATGTTATCATATCCAGATCTCAATCTATACTCCATCTTCCAATTTTATATAGATTATCACAGTAATTGTTGGCCAAACAATTAATCAATAAGCATGAGATATAATAAACAATTCAATAAAAACCAACTTTCATTCAATGGGAAGCTTGCAATTTAAACTACATACCAAGTTCCGTTGCAATCTTAATTAAAATTTAGTTCATGATAATAATAAAGAAAAACATCATCAAAGTTAATAATCCAAACATCCCAGATAATTACAAAAGATAAAACTAGAGAAGAGAAGAAGAAACTCTGAATTTGCTCTTGAACTCTCTCTTAGATCTTTAGCCTTTGCAATTCTCCTTCGTGTTTTTCTTCCTTGTTCTCTCTGCAAATCTCTTGAAAAACTTGATTGATTCCTTGCAAAATTCGTTCTCCCTTGCTTTTGTAGAGTCCTCTCCTATTTGTATTGGTCTCAGCCCTCATTCAGACTCCTCTTTGATTTCAAAAACCCACTTGACAGCAGAAAAACGCAACTTTCTACGCACTAGAGCGCCTAGGCGCTCATCATAGGGCAATTTCAAGCACCTAGGCGCTTGGGCTGCATTATGTTTCTGACTTGGAGTGCCTAGGCGCTTGGTCTAGGCTTGTATGGAGCGCCTAGGCGCTTGCTCCTTTTTCCAATATTTTCTGCTCCGACGTCCTTTGGGAAAATGGCCATAACGTCTTCGTCCGAACTTCGATTTAGATGATTCAAGATGTTCTGGAAAGAGGAAAAGTAGATCTACAACTTTCATTCTTGAAGTTTCGTGAAATAATATCCGGAGCTATAGTCAAATTGGCTCTGAAGTGACTGCTGTGTAAATAGCAAGCCGAAAACGCGAATCTAGCTACCCCAAACATCGATCCAAGTAACTTTTATCCCAATTCCTACAAAACAATATAAAACATGCATGAATAGACACAAACACATAAAAACATCCTAAAAGACTTGAGAACAACAATAAATTAAGCTCGAATGTATCCAATTCATGTGTATAAAACTCACTCATCAAATACCCCCAAACTTAAACCTTTGCTTGTCCTCAAGCAAAAACACAAAAATGTTATGCAATGCAATGTAATGAAACTAATCTATATGCCTACGAATCCAACAGTAATGACAGAAACAAGTCTATTTAACCGGCCTTAGAGAAATCAAGTAAACATGATAATACATCATATTTAAACAAATCAGTAATTTCCCAATCAATCATCAAATCTTAGACTGTTATCACTGATATAGTGCGTGTGTGGTCCACAACAATGTTAACTGATATAAAGTCAAATTTAAGACATAATAGATATCTTCGAAGGCATCATACAGTGCAAATTCACAAAATTCACGAACAAGCTAGATCCAACTAAAGTCAAACATCCACCAAGTTCAAGAGTCCAATCCGGGATACTTATGCTTTACTTTTCATCACGGGGGCTTTTTGCTATTTTCCCGTTTTATTGTTTTTCTTTTTTTTTTTTATTTTTTTTTTTTTTTTTAACCATGACTGTGCAATGTCTCATTCCATTAGGCTAACAGTGTCACCCCTTAGTGAGCTTTCGACCAACGACTCCCAGACCATATAAGACCTTAGGGCGCTAGGTTTTAAGATACCCCTTCGGGCGTACTTGCTCAAGTAACAAAGGCCCCGAAACAAAACTAGCCACGGTAATTATATATATATATATATATATATATATATATATATATTTTCTTTTTCTTTCTCTCTTTTTTTTAAGCTTATATATCCCAAATTTTTCCCCCAAACTTAAGTTTTTATCTAAATTTAGCCATCTCCGCCTATTCATGTCTTTCATTCTTTCACATTAGTATTATCCTTAAGAAATTCATTATGTATCAATTTAAACTTAATCAGTCAGCATATCTGCTATTAACGTGCTAACCTTAATTATACCAGTTTCAAACAGGAAAAGATTCAATTCATAACAAAAAATCACATCAAAGTCTTAACAGACAATACTATACTTGTCTACTCAATTCCAAACTCATCACTGGCCAAAACAGACTTAAATTATCTAACGGTTGGAAAAATGAAAAAACTAAAAAAAAATTTATTATTTTTTTTAAATTTTTTTTTATGAATGCAAACTACATGAAAAACTATTAACTAAATACTATATGAATGCACTAGATGAATACTACATGAATGAACTAGAGCTGGACAATTACACCCCCAAACTTAACCAATGCAATGTCCTCATTGTAAGAATATAACGATAAATAGAAGAGAACTTCCCTGTAATCAGCTAAGCGTGAGTTGATGGTGGCAATGGCGACGACGATCATTTTGCTATCCATTGGACCTCCAATACCTGCAAAGAAGAGAGACAA
Organism: Panax japonicus; assembly: GCA_020205505.1. Taxonomy (NCBI): domain Eukaryota; kingdom Viridiplantae; phylum Streptophyta; class Magnoliopsida; order Apiales; family Araliaceae; genus Panax; species Panax japonicus. The sequence goes on along the minus strand of CM035110.1, from coordinate 41,426,242 downwards.
CATGGATTAGATTATAAGAGAACTTAATAAGCAACTTAATTCCTATCTACTAAATAAACTAGTAAAGCATATAAATATAAAAAAATTCCTAGGTTGCCTCCCAGTCAGCGCTTGATTTATAGTCTTTCAGCCTGACTTTGTCTGGTCAATGCTATCCAATTCCTCTTCGAAAGTTGAGGAACCTTCCATCCATCGGAAATAATATAGCTTTTGGTAGGTTCCCATTTGAGATAGCCATCAAGTTAAAGTCACCTAACATGCTTTGTTTATATAAGATTAGATTGAAGAACGTCCAACATCTAGGCGTTTTCTCCATTGTGTCTGCGAATAAATTCTGGCATTGAGGCGTGTCAGACACAACAATCTCTTCTTCTATCTTCTCCAACTCATCGCACCATGGCTTCAAAGTTGTACTCGCTTTTACGTCACATGGAGTATTGCCAATGACATGACTACCAATTGGACAAATGATTGCAAATCTAACCGGATCCTTAAACTTTGGTGGAGAAGATATATGGGGCACTATCAAAATCGGTTCATCTATGTCAGAACTCAAGGCTAGATCTTTGGCGACCTTTATTTCCTGCTCCCCACTTGTCTCCTCCCTTTCCTCATCCTTTTCTTTTGGAACATCCGATTCCAGATTTAGCATGGGCAATCCATCAGTCTCGGGAACCATGTTGCTTGACACTTCACCTTGAGGGCGATTGATGATGGCGTTGAAAAGTTGTCCCACCTGGTTCTCAAGATTTCGAATCGACATCTCCTGACTATTCGTCTGCTCCTCAATCAAAACCATGAACTTGGAAATAAGTCCTTCCAAGTTTAAAATCATTTCTTCTTCATGATTAGGGAGATGAACTTGTAATTCAGGAGTGTATGATTGGCATGGAGCAAAGGGTTGGGCTTGATTGTTATCACTCCATGAAAGATTTAGTGGATTCCCCCACTCATGATGATAATTACTGGAATAATCATAATTGTTGGGATAATCGCTGAAGTTACCACTATATTGTAACGACTCGAAACTGATGGTGCATTGATGACTCGGATGGTTTCCACCACAATACTCACATATCACCGCTACACTTTGAATACGTTGTGCTGATAAGGCATCAATCTTCCTTGAAAGTGTCCCAAATTGTGCTGACAATTCATCGAGTCCATAATTCTTTACCTCCCTTGGCCGAGTCATATTCGAATTTAGCCAATGATAGTCATAGTTGTTCATGGTGCCTGAAAAGGAATTAGACTAGAGAAAAAAAAAGTTTAAATTAAGATTAACGCTATAAAAATCAATAATGACAAAATATTAAACTAATTTCCCCGGCAACGGCGCCAAAAACTTGTTGCCTAATTTTTTAATAGCACTTTACCACGCAAGTATACGCGTTCAATTGTAATATTCAGCAAGCAAGGATATCGTTCCCACGAGAAAATAGACTAATATTTATCAATTACTAATTCTAATGCAATTAATCCTATTTTAAACTAAGAAAATTTTGTTTGTGATTTGAAAATTTAAACTTAACAAACTAATAATTAAAATCAAAATTTAACAAGAATAACTGTAGATTTAACAGGTTAAGATTACAACTTCCCTTGGCATTTCATTTAAACTAACTTACTTCCCATTTAAAATAAATCAATTAATATGAATCATTATCCAAGAATGCTTTATGAATATTCACGCACTTCTTCCAAAGACACGTGAACAAATCCTCCTAAATCCAATCTTTAAGATGCGGAATTTCAAGGAACACCCCAGTTAATCAACTCACTATATTCCTATGTGATTCAAGTTAATTAGGGTTTACGCACAAATTCTTTCACTGGATACAAAAGACACATAGGTATATTCCTATCCTACACGCTAATCATATTAACCCTATTCAGATTATATGAACAGATGTTATCATATCCAGATCTCAATCTATACTCCATCTTCCAATTTTATATAGATTATCACAGTAATTGTTGGCCAAACAATTAATCAATAAGCATAAGATATAATAAATAATTCAATAAAAACCAACTTTCATTCAATGGGAAGCTTGCAATTTAAACTACATACCAAGTTCCGTTGCAATCTTAATTAAAATTTAGTTCATGATAATAATAAAGAAAAACATCATCAAAGTTAATAATCCAAACATCCCAGATAATTACAAAAGATAAAACTAGAGAAGAGAAGAAGAAACTCTGAATTTGCTCTTGAACTCTCTCTTAGATCTTTAGCCTTTGCAATTCTCCTTCGTGTTTTTCTTCCTTGTTTTCTCTGCAAATCTCTTGAAAAACTTGATTGATTCCTTGCAAAATTCGTTCCCCCTTGCTTTTGTAGAGTCCTCTCCTATTTGTATTGGTCTCAGCCCTCATTCAGACTCCTCTTTGGCTTCAAAAACCCACTTGACAGCAGAAAAACGCAACTTTCTACGCACTAGAGCGCCTAGGCGCTCATCATAGGGCAATTTCAAGCGCCTAGGCGCTTGGGCTGCATTATGTTTCTGACTTGGAGCGCCTAGGCGCTTGGTCTAGGCTTGTATGGAGCGCCTAGGCGCTTGCTCCTTTTTCCAACATTTTCTGCTCCGACGTCCTTTGGGAAAATGGCCATAACTTCTTCGTCCGAACTCCGATTTAGATGATTCAAGATGTTCTGGAAAGAGGAAAAGTAGATCTACAACTTTCATTCTTGAAGTTTCGTGAAATAATATCCGGAGCTATAGTAAAATTGGCTCTGAAGTGACTGCTATGTAAATAGCAAGCCGAAAACGCAAATCTAGCCACCCCAAACATCGATCCAAGTAACTTTTATCCCAATTCCTACAAAACAATATAAAACATGCATGAATAGACACAAACACATAAAAACATCCTAATAGACTTGAGAACAACAATAAATTAAGCTCGAATGTATCCAATTCATGTGTATAAAACTCACTCATCAGGCTACCCGTGGTGCCCCGGGCTCTGCAGGTCCCACCGTCGCAAAGTACGTGCACGCGTACAATGTGATGTCCGCTCGAACTTGCAGAAATTCAACCTGAGCATCCAATTGAGGTGTATAAGACCTTTTTTGGACTTCTGTTGTCGAGAGATACGAAATGACATGGGATTAGAGGTTGTACGAAGTAAGGAAGATGGAACCATATCCTATGTCTTCAAGCTTCAAATTCTATCCGATGTTCTGCCTTGCGTAGTAGTCACTCGGGATTGCAACTCCTTGGTTCTTATGGGACATTGTTGTGTAGAATGTATGATGAGTGTTGTTTGTTGAGACGATGTCATGTGGGGTTGAGGTGACAATTTGACGATTTTTCCCTTCACCGGGGTTATCTCTAGTTTTGGCTGATAAAGCAGACGTTGCTCAGGGTTATCTTTGAGATTGGGCAGCTGGAAGAGCTGAATGCCCTCAGGGTTATCTCTGAGGTGTGCCTGTCCTCCCGGGGTTATCTCCATGTTTTGGAGTTGAGTGCCTCGGTGTGAGTCCCGAGGTTGAAGCTGACTGCATGGGTTGGAACGAACATCTCCGGGGTTATCTCCAGAACTACAACTGCACTCCTTGGGGTTATCTCCAAGGTTGACATTGTCTTTCCCGGTGTTGTTTTCGGGACTGAGACTGACATCTCGGGGTTATCTCCAAGATTAATCGACCTTCTCCGGTGGAATTTCCGGTATTTGCATTGTTATCCCCATGGTTATCTCCAAGGTGGGGAAATGATACTCCCAGTGTGTTTTCCTGGGTTTGAAACTGAACTTTCGGTGGTATTTTCAGGATTAAATTGAGCTATCTTCCAGGGTTATCTCTGAAAGAAAATTTCATTCTTCTTGTAATGTTAGTAACAGATAGGCAGAAAATTTTGAGTGTCTACAGATGCCCCTCTTTATCATATTCATGCAATGCAATGACATGGATAGGATAAAGAATACTAGACACTTGAAATACAACAAGATGATTATGATGAAATGCATGATGCAAATGTATATGGTTTGTTGGATTGTTCTCCAACACGATGGGATGATTGTCATCTCCCTGTTGCTTCTACCGGGGGAGCACTAAATAAGCAGCCTAATAAACTGTCAAGGACGTGTGATTCACAACTACCAGGAATCTCTAGGATTGTTAACGTTGGGGTTATCACCAAAGTTATGAATCCTTGATACATACTTTATCTTGAAGATGCATCTCTTATATACAAGAGATTCTGTGGGGATAGAGCTATGTCTGCTGAGGATGTGTATAACATATTCCATCATCGGTTCTCCTCGATGAGGATGTTCTTCCCTAGTTTGTACCGTCAGGTCTTTCTACTGCTCTGTTAGAGTTACTGCCAACAGTCGATGTTGTCAGGGTTGCTTGACCTTCATTGACATATGTATCAATGGATGAGATCCCTACTGGGGATAATGTCAAGGTTGCTTGACCCTATTGATGTGTGCATCAACGGTTGTATGAAAATCAGCTAGGGAAAAGGTTTTAGGGCTACGACCCTGAATTGACTACAATGGACCCTCGTGAAATATTGCCGAATGTAGTTTGCACCATCTAAGATCATCGGTATAGTGTACCCTATGTTTGAATGAAGACCAATGAGTGATATGTAAAGCCACAACTTGACCTGTGAAAACCAGGATTTCAGGTTATTCTACTCAATCGCATAACATTTTTATTCCTGATTTGGTCTTTTCAACTTATAAGAACTCTTTTGTAACTCGAATTGGACAGAGTCGGAGGGGTGGGACCCACATAGGGGTGCCGCAAGTACACATGCAGCAGCCACAGATGGATCTACGGCCAACCGTGACTGCCCTTAGATAGGCTGGTTGCTTTCCCAAGTCATTTTTAAGCTGCGTCGCGAAGGAAATCTAAGAGCTCTTCTTCAGATCTGCTGAGTTCAGATGATTTTCCACAAATTCTGTCACCGTACAAGTGTTTTACACTATCATGGTAATGTATGCATCTCTTCTTTTCTAGTTTTTATTCGTTAGAAAATGACTTATCACATAAAATGTATCTAAACACATAGTAGTGATTATGCATGCTGAAATGACCTGATAAAAAAATATTCAACATAGTAAATGTTAGTATTAAACCATGCTAAACATAATAATGTAAAAAATTTGACTTTTAAAATAGTCAAATTGACACCTTTTTTTTGCTATTTCTTATCCTATTTGATGACAAATGAGCAAAGGTGAAAAAAACAAAAATAATCCTGGTAATTAGGCTACCCTTACAGATTGTTTACTTTGATATATTGATGCATGTAGGATGTTTATGACTATGGGTAGGTGTGCTACTTAATGGCCACCTAAACATGGCTATGTGCGTGTGGATAGTCCTATTTCCAAAGGGGACTATGACAAAAAATTTCCAAAATGTAAGCATTGAGTAGTTATGCAATTTTAACTCTACTGTAGATGTATGTTAAAATAATGCATGCACGTATGTAGTCATAAAACTGCATTTTTAAAAGCTTCAGGTTAGAATTTACCACACCCTTTCTGAGGTGATTTGGAGACTTATTATCCAAATATATGTATCCGGATCAGCCGAGTAGTTCCCCTAAGACCACTTCTGGTGTGCGGGGGTGGGCTTCTAAAGTACCTCGATCCCGTTCCGTTAGACATCCTCGTTGTTTGGCGGAGGCAGTGATGCGTCATGTCCAGATTGACGTTCCGGATGTGGAGGACGAGGAGGAGGATGTACCAGTTGAGGCTCCCACTCCTATTGCACATGTTCCCCGTAGGGACCTCCCGAGTATTCAGGTGGTGAAACCAGAGCTTCTGGGTGATTTGAGTCGACACCCCTCAGTTTACTTGCGTTCAAACGAGGTACAAATCTAGATTTTTATCTTCCCTTTTTTCTATTTGATGATGAATAATGGATTCTGATGTTGATCTACTTTGTGATAGGTTCCCGGCTTTACCCTAGCTTAGAGGGAACTGGTTCAGCATTTACTCCATGTACCAGGCTCTACATCATGACTATAGAGCGATTGTGCATGACTCGGGATTTGGAGATTTCTTTTCCATCCTTCCCCGCTGTTGTCCCTAGGGTTACCTCATGGCATTGTTTGAGCGCTGGTTTCACCAGACTCAGTCACCCTATTTGTTGGATTGTGAGCTGATGATGATGTCGATGGATTGGCAGTTTATCACAGGTATGGAGTTTATAGGGGCACCAGTGCCTTGTACAACGGATATTACCGCGATTGTCGTTAGATCCTTGCTAGGAGTTCCGACGGAGGCGCTCAAGGGCAGGACTATTTATATAGGTCCTTTGAGCATAGATGATATGAGCGGGCTATTGAGTGAGCCCATACCCGCTGATGTGAGAGTCAGGGATCGCATTCTTCGACGATTGGTCCTGATGATCATTAGGGGTTGCTTCATAGCCGATAACTCTTCTACGGTGTCATTTTCTTTGATCAGCGCCACACGACACGTAGACCATATTGGAGAGTATGATTGGGGTTCCTACACCTTTTCCTATTTCCTCAGGGGAATGCTCATGCATTCGCAGGGATTGACTAAGGCTTGGCTAGGATTTTACCCATTTCTGCTGGTTAGTATTTCTCTTATAATTTCCCATGTACATGTTAAGAGTGTTGACTGATAGCAGACGTTTGCCTTTATGTTGGCAGTTTTGGGCATATGAAAGGCTTCTATGCTTACTTCTGGTGAGTGTATTAGGATTAGATACCTACCCACGAGGACGACGATGGCATCATTCCATACTGACAGAGGTCCCGGTAGCTAAGGGTTTCACTCATATGCGCCTACAGCTGGAGTAATTGACAGTTGATGTCATCACATGGATTCCTTATTCAGGGGAGCATTTGAGCATTGGTTTTGAGGATGGGTACCCGACTGGTGTCTAGTACGTGATTTCCACCCGTTGGATTCCTCTCTTCACAGATGGAGGGTGGGAGCTCTATTTAGGAGAGCGTGCTATCAGGAACACCACAAGAGAGATTCGTATACCGTTCTTGCCCCCTGTCAGGCATTATTAGATTGTTTCATAGTCACCCATCATTGATATCCCATTGTTTGGTGATGACGGTTTTACATTATCAAAGGGTCCTTACACTCAGGAGATATTCCAGCATTGGTGGTTCCCTCGTACTATTGGAGCCCAGACCCGTGCCACTCAGTTAATGGGGGATATGGTTCCTGGATCCATGATGATGACAGATTGGCTAGCCTGTGTCCTAGATCCGACTCATTTAACACAAATTGACGGTTTGACCCGGTAGTTGGACCAGGCACATTTCTTTTTCTGGCACTTGGGCAGAGATCCTTCAGAGGCAGATACTTTTGATCTTTCCAGCTCTGGCTCTGGCCCTTCAGGTGACACATGTGGCTTTGCCGGTGCAGATCTTCCCTTGTATAGGCCTGACATCCCTGTGGATAGAGATCCAATGATTCAGGAGGAGTTACATCAGGTGGACAGGATTGATGATGTAGACATTGACACCATTGTCTTCTTCTGATGTATATTCTCGTTATCTCTTTTGATAGGCCTCTGTTAGACACTGGGTGGCTTTCCCCTATTCTTGCTATATCTTTTGATAGGCCTCTGTTAGATGTAGGGCGTCAGTGCCCTATTTCCCTGTATTTCTAGTTATGCAGAGATGTATTAGATGATGATATACTTAGGAATGTATGTACAGTTTTCCATTCCCTATATCATATTGTCATCTATTCTTTATCATGCATGTATTATGTTTTACATATGTATGTATGTCAAGAGATATTCAGCATTGATCCCTGGATGGTCTTATGATACGGCCCACACTAATGTCTTCTTCGATAGTTAGCCACATTGATCATACCCCACCAGTATTGGTGGCATCCCGTCTGAGCTCGTGGTATGATAGTATGTCACCTTCAGACGGGTGACCGTAGATCAGTTATTGCAACATACTATGACTCTCCTGATGATTCAGGTTCTCCCAGGCTTTATACAGGTCTTCCGGTTTGGAATCCATGAGTTGACTCCTACTATAGAGGAGTACGCACGGTTGTCGGCGCTGCCATTGGACAAACCTTGCGCGCGGATGGCCATCGGTGACATGAGCCGACAGTTTATGACTCTCACCGGGCTGAGGCATAGAGTTGTGTAGGATGAGATCACATCCGGTCATGTAGTATCCCGGTGCTTTCTAATGGACAAATTTGTCTCTGAGGATAAATATACAAGGCACTACTGTATGTATTGTCGTATGTATACATGCCACGGTACATAGATGAGCTAGATATTGGCGTCATCATGGCAGTGAGAGCTCTCAGGGAGGGTCACACCACTGTACAGATTATCTTAGCAGAGATGCTGAGGTCAGCCACATATTGTAGCACTTACCCTGTAGGGGTATTCACATGCAGTTCGGTCATGTTTTATATGTGGTTTATGTCACACTTGAGACCGATTGGCACTTTCAGACGGCACATGTATTGTTTCACCTATGAGATAGCTATGTCGTACTCCTTTCAGCCTACGGAGTGTATAGTTCCTACATCTTGGTCCGTTTTTCTGGCAGGGATCAGAGATCCATTTGATATATTACCGTGTACAGGGCTCAGCTCACCCTACACCTTCATTACTCATGCTCCGAGCATGGATTATCTCCCTTTAACTGGTTTAAGGGGCATGACGACTTACCACCCACTGGTCGTGATGTGTTAGTTTGACCAGTTCCAGGACTTCCATCCTTTTGAGGGGGCATTAAGTCAGCAGTTAGCTTCTCGCCATTTATCAGCAGAGGATAGATCCAGGTTGTACGCCTGTTGGGATCAGTGTGAGCTAGCTGAGTTTTTTTGTTAGCCATTCGGGTTGTTCTGTAGAGTATTCCGCATGGATAGAGACAGAGACGAAATTGACTATGTCAGTATCCATAGTACATGGGATTGATTCCAGTGATGGGGAGCCTATGGAGGAGACTTTTATTCCCACCGAGGAGGATTTGACTACTGGGTTTCCAACAGTTGTGATGGATTCTCCCAGTACGAGTGCTACTGTGATTCCGTATTCAGAACAGTATTTAGATTAGAGTCTTCCTCTGATGACCTTTAAGAGAGATCAGACTAGGGCCTTAATGTTGACAACTCTTGATGGGAGAGACGCCACTCTATTGGAGAGAGATGAGGCCAAATCAGCTAGAGATGCATTGATTGTAGAGCGGGATGCTTCCTATCTACCCGAGATGTGGCTGTCATAGATAGTACTTTAGTGAGATCCCTTACGACGGGCATCCTTGCCGATATGAGTGCATACATTGATGAGCATCATGCCACCATGTAGTTAGCCTCAGATCTGCTAGCTCGTGTAGATACCATTGGGCAGGAGCTTGCAGCGTTACCTCCTTCTTCGGAGAGGGATGCTATGTTATATCTAATAGTACGCATACATACAGATCCATAGATAGACTTGTATTTTCTTGCACAGACTAGCTTAGCCAGTTTGTCATGTAAAACACATATGTATATATCAAACATCATTACATATGGCAGGGAAATATTTTTTGATTCAATTTCCTTTTAGTTGTGCCTTAATACTTGCTTGATATTTGTCTTCTTCTTCAGGGCTTATAATCTTGTTGCATTCTGAACTAATCCTTGATGTGTGGACATTGATCCGTGTGTATTCGTACCCTCTTTGGTGTCTTGGGACCGGTTTCAGTATGTAGATGTGTAGAGGAATGTGACTTTTCCTCCCTGAGATTGACCATACCACAGATGGTCGCCAATACTCCTATTTAAGAGGACCCTAGTTAGTTCCATCTCTTATGGATTGGTGTTACTCTTCGAGGCGCAACCACAACTTAAATGGTCGCCAACTCTCCCATTTATGGGGAGACCAGGTAATTCCATCCCTTTGGTATGAAGTCGATGAAATGTGGTGGATTGAAGTTTAATCCCAGTACCAGATAATAAGTCTTTGTGTTTTGGTAGGGGTTAGACCGAACCATAAATGGCTGCCTACGTACTCCTATTGAAGAGGAGATCAGGTCTGCGTAGTTTAAACCTGGTGTAAGAGGTTCAACGCTAAATGTAAAAGGGTGTATGAATGTTTTTGTTGTTTTTGTTTTTGGTAGAGAAAGGGCACGAGTGTTTATGTAATTTTTGTTTTTGTAGAAAGAAGGTAGAAATGTTTTTATTTTTTTTATTGCGACCGGGCCATATAGAATATGGTTGCCTACGTACTCCTGGGTATTAGGGAGATCAGGTTGACGTAGTTTGCCCCTCAGGACGATTTGCATCTAAAGAAATGTTTAATCCCATGTGCATGCTAAACTGCGGGGGAAAGAAAGTTTGATCCCATGTTTGGGACAAACTACAGGTGTGAAAAAGTTTGATCCTAAGTTCAGGACAAATTGCAAGTGTGAAAAAGTTTGATCCTATGTTCTGGACAAACTGCAGGTGTGAAAGGTTCAATCCCTGGTGGGATAACCCAAATTGTATGAAAGGTTTGAAATGAAGTGAAACCAATCTGCTAGCTTGAAGAGTATGTTTCCCTGAGGGGCAGAAGGATATGAAGAAGATTTTGTATGTAAGAAAGGGTTAGAAAACATGAATGACTGGTGATCTGATGATCCAAAACCAGGATGTTTGCTTGATGGTAACCTCAGACATAGTACCATTTAACGGTGTCCAAGTTGATGAGCTGTGGAAATTCATCGCCGTCTATTTCCTGTAATCTGAGAGCGCCTCCTGTCAATACCTTCTTGACAACAAACGGGCCTTCCCAGCTTGGAGTGAATTTTCCATTAGATTGATCTTGGTTGTCAATGATCTTCTTTAAAACAAAGTCATGTTGTTTAAACGGTCATAGCCGGACTTTTCTGTTGTAGGATATGGCGATCCTTTGTTGATATAACTGACCATGGAAGATAGCCGCGATTCGCCTTTCATCTATTAGAGACAATTTGTGATATCTGTCTTGTACCCATTGTCCTTCATCCAGCTGGAGCGTCCATCAACACTCTGAGGAATTCCATTTCTACCTCTATGGGGAGTACTGCTTCCATCTTATAGGCTAATGAGTAGGGGGTTGCCCAAGTGGAAGTACGCATTGAAGTTCTGTAGGCTAATAAAGTCAGAGGCAAGAGGTTAGGCCATCCTTTGTGATTGGCGGACATCTTATTCATGATCTTCTTGATGTTTTTATTAGCCGCTTCAACAAAATCATTCATCTTTGTATGGTAGATGACGGAGTTAAGGTGTTTGATGTGGAATTTAATACATAACTCCTCTGTCCTTGTGTTGTTGAGGTTCTTACCATTATCTGACACAATTACCTCTGGTTGTACATATCGACAAATGACATTGTTTCTAATGAAATGAATGATGACTTCTTTGGTAACCCTGGGGAAGGAGGCTGCTTCTACCCACTTGGTGAAGTAGTCGATCATGGTGAAAATAAACTGATGCCCATTACTGGCTTTGGGCTCGATGGGCCAGATCACGTCCATTCCCCACATTGAGAAGGGCTAGAGCAAACTCATATTGCGGAGTTCCCATGGAGGGGCGTGGATAGCATTTCCATGCATTTGGCATTGATAGCACCTCTTGACGTAATCATCACAGTCAGCTTTAAGCATAATCTAGTAATGCCCTGTTCTGAGGATTTTCTTAACAAGTAGAGGTCCACTCATGTATGGGCTACATACTCCACCATGGATTTCATCCATTAGCCTCTGAGCTTGGTCTTTGTCCAGACATCTAAGGAGTCCTAATCCTGCATCTCTTTTATAGAGTACATCTCCGCTCAGGTATAATTTCATAGCCAATCGATAGATCTGCCTTTTTTCAGTCGGGCTCACTTTAGCGGGTGTAGATCCATCTCGTAGATACTCCTTAATATGCTGATACCAAGGGTGTTAGATGGGAGGTAGCTCATCCGATACTTCTCTAACATAATTCCCATAGGTTGGAGCCTTTTGTAGGGTAAATGGGATGCTTGGCATGTTTTCCTTGTCATGTATGTTGATCAAGGGGGCCAAAGTCGCTAGCGCATCCGCAAAATCATTTCTACTCCGAGGAATGTGGAGGAAGTTTACTTCTTCAAACTTCGAAGCTATCTGTAAAACTTGTCGATGGTAAGGCAGCACATGTAGCTCTTTTATTTGATAGATTCCCATTATTTGTTTGATTACCAACTTCGAATCCCCAAAGACAGCTAACTGTTTGATGCCCATTGAGTGAGCAAGTTTTAGCCCCATGATACAGCCTTCATACTCGGATGTGTTGTTCGTGCTGACAAACTGCAATTTGACGGCGATGGGATACTGCTCCCCCATACCGGTTACTAGAACTGCTCCAGCTCCAGAACCTTCCATGTTAACAGCACCATCAAAATACATTTTCCATATATGGCATGCATTGTACTGCTGGTATTGCTGAATTCCCGTGACACCTTCATCGGGGAAGTATATTTCTAAGGGTTTGTAATCCCCTGCGGGTGTGGCGTCCAGTTTATCTGCAATTCCTTGTCCTTTAATGGACTTTTGCGTCATGTAGACGATGTCAAATTGTTGCAGAATCAACTGCCATCCGGACAACCGATAATTCAGTATGGGCTTACTGAACACATATTTAAGAGGATCCACATGGGATATGAGATGGGTTGTATAACCATGAAGGTAATGTTGTAACCTCATGGAAGCCCATGCTAAAGTACAACAAGCCTTCTCAATTAGAATGTACTTGTGTTCACTGCTGCTGAATCTTTTGCTGAGGAAATAGATAGCTCTCTCTTGGCCTCTATCATCTTTCTGTCCTAACATGCAGCCCATAGTATTGTCGTTGATGGAAAGGTACATAAATAGGGGAATATTATCCCTGGGAGGTACCAAAATGTGAGCATTAACCAACTGCTCTTTGATTGTAAGGAAGGCTTTCTGACACTCATCATTCCATTTCATGGAGGAGCTTTTCCTTAACAGCTTGAACATAGGCTCACAGGTTGCCGCGAGTTTAGAAATAAACCTGCTAATGAAGTTGACTCTTTCCAAAAATCCCCGTATTTAATTCTCTATCTGAGGAACGGGCATTTCCTTGATGGCCTGGATTTTGGTGGGATCTAGATCAATCCTTTAGTGGCTGACTAGGAAACCTAGCAACTTGCCTAATTTAACACCAAAGGCGCACTTGGTTGGATTTAACTTCAAGTTGTACTTACACATCCTGTTGAAAAGCTTCCTAAGATGGTCTAAGTGGTCTTCTTCCCTTTGGGATTTGATAATGATGTCATCCACGTAGATCTCTATCTCTTTGTGAATTAGGTCGTGGAAAAGAGCCATCATAGCTCGCTAATAGGTTACTTCGATATTGATGAGGCCAAATGACAACCGTCTATAACAAAAGGTTCCCCAAGGCGCATTTTTCTCACGATCCTCCTCAGCAACCATAATCTGATGATACCCCCGCGAAGCAATCCGCAAAAGAGTACATGCCGTATTGAGCAGTATTGTCAATGAGAATGTGGATAAATGGCATGGGAAAGCTATCCTTAAGCCAAGCTTTGTTCATATCCTGGTAATTCATGCAAACTCACACCTTTCCTCCCGGTTTAGGCACGGGGACTATGTTTGATAACCATTCAGGGTATGTAGACACCATGATGATGTCCGCTTGAAATTATTTCACAATTTTTCTTTAACCTTTAAACTCCACTCAGGTTTCAATATCCTGAGCTTCTGCCTGACTGGCTTGAATCCCTCTTTAATGGGAAGGTGAGGAAGGACAATGTCAGTGGACTAACCCACCATATCTTCATGAGACCATGCAAACACATCCTGGAATTAGGTTAGTAGCTTAACCATGTCATTCCTTTGGTTTGGAGTGAAGTCTAAACCAATCTGGATTAGTTTAGGGTTTTCTAAGGTTCCGAGATTGAAAGATATGGTTTGATCAAGGTTAGGTTTAGGTTTGTCTTCAACCCATTCCTTGATCTCCTGAGGTGTCTCAATGTCCTCTTGTATTTCCATCAAGTTTGAGTCCAACTTTTCATCAAATTTACAGTCCTTGTGGAAAAAAGGTACCTCATCAGCAAGTACAGACACATCTAAATTCAGAGTCCTGAATCAAAATATGTTTTCACTTAATATATGAAACTGTTTAATCATATAAAATTGTTAGCATGTACTGATAAAACAACTACTAATACTATACAGAAAATTAAGCAGTTAAAGTTATCAGCAGGGCAGATGGAATTTCTGCCCGTTTTACCCTCGTTGGCCAATTCATGGAGTGATGTTCCAATTGTCGAGGGTAAAGTCCTGATGGACTGCAGTGATGGAGGGGCTATCATCATCCTCCTTTTTCCTAATGATGACCATGACATCTGGGCAATCATCGTCTAGGGTGTGTCTATTTGTATATTCATCATGGACAATGATGCGTATGTTTGACATCATTGTGGCGATGTCTTATTTACGTCTTCGTTCCTCTTCTTCCACTCTAGGATCAAGAATCAGGACCTCTTTTGCTTTAACCTTTATCGGTTTGGGAAATAGCATAGCCATGATGTGACACCCCCAAAATAGGTATACATCACTTATCTTGAGTCCCCAGATACATGGTATAAAATACAAATACAACTTAATTATACAACTGTCATGTAAAAATTATGACAAATCATAGCTGAGAGTTTTAACGCGGATATCGTCTTCTAGATAATATCCACACTCAATGAAGTCCTCATTACAATTATTGTCACACTATTTCACAGAATAGTGAGGACTACTAAAACAACCATCTGGATCGTCAATCCGTTCCCCGACTCATCCCAGCTATATTCTCATTTCCTGAAGAGAACAATGAAAGAAAGGGTGAGCTCAACTAACCCGGTAAGAAATATTATGACTAAGATAATGCAGAATAAATTATCCTTAGCCTTCAACAGTATAACAACTGATAGAATACAATAGAGAACAAGTTTTAGATCAACAACTGCAGCGGAATAAGCAATCCATTAGAAGAGTCAAGTAGAGCATAAAATCTACTATTTTCTATGATTTAAAAAGTTTTTCATCAACTTTATTGCTAAAACTCAGCTTAATAAATAAAATCGAATCATCTCTACACCACGACCAAGGATATTCATGTAATCATCAATGGTCATGATTATACCGAATAATCCCTGGTCGTAATCATACCAACAAATGTCCATCAATGAACTACAGGCCAATGAGAACTTTTACCACATCATTAATTACATTACTGTCATGATTATACTGAATAATCCCTGGTCATAATTATACCAAGTCCACCTATGCACGTAAGCCAAAGATTTCTTTAATCACAATATAAGCATGAGGATGATGACAAAGACATAATAATTCAATAAAACAAGTTCAAGGATAAATTTTAAAGATTTATAATTTAATTAATCCAGGAATCACTAACGTTCAAATTGTCAACATGATACTGCTTTGTAGAGTAAAATTCAAGAATAATATTCATGTACCAAAAATAATTTGGACATAAAAGAAATATATTTTTTGGGTGAATAGTACCTCGTGAATAGTACTTCGGGAATAGTACCCTGACAGGAAAAGTATCCCAAATACCCGAGTGAATGATACTGGAGTTAATAGTAATCGGGTGAATAGTAACCTATGAATAGTAACTCGTGAATAGTACTCCAGCATGAAAAGTACCCCGAATACCCGAGTGAATAATACATGAGTGAATAGTAACCGAGTGAATAGTAACCTGTGAATAGTAACTCGTAACAGAAAAATACCAATGAAAACGATATTTCATGACGATTACAAAAGAAATGATATCCTAGATGAGTATTATAGAATATACGAAACTGCAAATGGATTTTCACCCGCCATCCGGTAATCCACGTAGACAGATCATTTCCACAATTTAATAAAGAATGAATACGAAGGATCATTCACCATGCATGCGATAATCCACAAAGACAGGTTATTCTAGCAGAATAATAAAGAATGGAATAACAGAAGAATTCACCATGCATGCGATAGACCACACAGACAGGTTATTCCCAATAAAATAATAAATAATAGAACCAGGTCATGCGTAATCTGCACAGACAGGATATTCCAACAAAATAATAAAGAATGGAACTAGGTCATGCGTAATCCGCATAGACATGATATTCCAATAGAATAATAAAGAATGGAATAACAAAAAAATTCACTAGGCATGCGATAGACCGCACATATAGGATATTCCAAAAGAATAATAAAGAATGGAATAACAGAAGAATTTCACCATGTATGCGGTACTTCACATAGACATATTATTCCAACATAATAATAAAGAATGGAATAACAACCCTTACGAGTATTAAAAGAAAATAACTCTCTTCATGAATACCAAAGAATAATACCCCTTACCTTAGAAGAAACTGGATATTGGAATAGTGAGGTAGCAGACTTCTCTTCTTCTTTCTCTCTATAATTTCTCTCTATAATAATTGCTCTATAGCTTTAGTGAATTGGTGAGAAATGAAGGAAGAATGAGCTTCTATTTATAGGAAAATATAATTTTGATAATTGCACGTTTTGGAACTCGAAATATTACAATATAATACCTTCCTCTTTTTCTTCATTTTTAATTTAGTCCTGTAAGTATTATCAAACTTGCACCACCTCCCCTAATCGTAAATAATGTGAATTAATAGTTCAATCATGTGAATCAATAGTTATAATCATGAGAAAATACGAATTACAGTATAGTAGCTCCATCTATACCTCTATTTTTAACTTAGTCATGCTAGTATTATCAATCTTGCACCAACTCCCCTAATAGTACAAGAATGTGATTCAATAGTACACACATGTGAACAAATAGTTATATAAGCATATGAATTAGTAGCAATTAATTGCTCATTTATCCGATTAATTACCCGATTTATCAATATAACCCCCAGACATCAATTATCATCGGAATAAATGTTAATTTTAACTAACACTAATAATCCCAACCCAATGAAACTATCAAATTCATCTTTAATCAACACTAACTTATTCATCATTAATATTATAACTCACAATATTTAATAACCAGGTCGTTCCCAGGAAAGAGGGGGCTTTCCAATAAGGATTTCTCCTTATTGGTGCGCAATTAGATGACCAAACCTGTCCTTGAAAGAACTTCTAGACATTGTCAATATTGCAAATTATAATATGAATAACTTTACCGTCTCAATTATTGATTTAATAATATAACATATTATACAGATGATACTATGACAATAATTGAATCAATAATATGAGAGATATGATGCAGCAATTACTGTAGTAATAATTTTGTATAACTCAGTGACTTCTCACGTAAGCATCAATAACCAATACCGTGTGCTACTATACAACCACGCGTATTACTTTATATTTACTACCAGGTAGTTCAACAGTTTTAACGGTAACACTTTCGCCGTTATTTTTAATAAAATATAATTCTGTCATTTTCTTACTATGACAATACTTCTGTTGTGGGTTCCACCAATGATTATGTCATCGTATGAATATTCCCAGACCAATCGAATATTATATAACCACTTGCTTACTTTGTAAAAGTTATAAATATTACCCACAACTATAACATTATATCAAATGCACACCATAATATTAAAAAAAATATTTCGAGAAATATAAATCTTTATTCATAAAATTTGGGGTCTCACACATGATATAGGTTGGAACCTTTACCAGAGACTGTATAAGCTCGCGATTTGCAAGTGGAGACAATCACCGTGTGGCTGAAGTTGAAGGAATCTATTTATGTTTATGAAGATTCATGTGACTGGAGCTAGCAGAATATCCTAATCCAGCTGTCCCTGTTTGATTAGGCACTTGAATAGGGTGTTTAATACCCTAATGATCTTTGTCTAACCCTTGTCTAAGTTGATGACCCAATGATATATTCTCTCGAGTAGCTGACATTACTTCGACAGAAATCTTGGGTGTGAGAGGTGGCACCCCAATGGGATGGTAATGAGTGTTACTCACCTCCAGGGCATAAAAACTGACCGGCTTAAGTTCTGAATTGAAACTGATGAGTGGTATGTCACCTTGTTCAGAACATTCTGGCTCAGCATTTATAGTAACTAGGCTTTTGTTGATAATGTACTTGAGTTATTGATGAAGGGTGGAAGGGACGACTCCAGCCATATGAATCCATGGTCTTCCCAAAAGCAGGTTGTATCCCGTGCCTATTTTGAGCACGTAAAAGGATACACTAAAATGTATGTGGACCAATCTCCACTGGTAATTAAATTACTCCAACTGCATTTTTTCGGGACCCATCAAAAGCTTTGATAATCATATGGATGCTTTTGATCCTCTTGGGCTTGATATTCATCTTCTCCAAGGTGGCATAAGGAAATATATTCAGATATGAACCTCCATCTATCAAGACTCCTCCTACGATGTATCCGGATGACAAAACTGCTATGTGCAACGACTTGCAATGACCGGTCCCTTCTGCGGGTATGTCGTCATCAGTGAAAGATTATGACTCCCCCAAAATAGGTATACGTCACCCATCTTTAGTCGCCAAATACATGGTACAAAATTCAAATACAACTTAATAATACAACTGCCGTGCAAAATACGATAAAATATAAACTGAGAATTTTAATACAAATATTGTCTTCTAGACAGTATTCAAACTCAACAGGAGTCCTCAATACATTTATTATCATAATATTTCATAGAATAGTGAGGACTACTAATGCAAACATCTGGACCGTCACTCCGTTCGCCGACTAGTCCCGGCTACGTTCTCATTTCCTGAAGAGAACAATGAAAGCAAAAGGGTGAGCTCAACTAGCTGTTGGGTAAAATCTAGTTACGCACAACACGCAAGTATACGTGGTCAACAAGTAATAAAATGATATGTTGAGTATCGTTCCCACAGAGAATTATTTAATAAAAATCACCAAGTACTAACCCGTAATCAACTCAATCTTATTTAAACAAATGAATTTAATGTTATAAATTAAAATATTTAACTAAACTAATTCTAATTACCACTAATTAAAAATCAGATTATGGAGATTTAAGATCACAACTTCACTTATTGCTTCATTTAGGTTAACACACTTCTCATCAATTATTCTCTATCCCGAATTGTTAATCAAGAACACGAAAGTAGTATTAACCACCTCTCGATGTACTAATACCGTATTAACTTCAATCCACAATTAAGATAGAAATCCGTTAAACACCTTAATCAACTAACCCACTATATCTCTATGTGAATTACAATTGAAGAAGGTTGAAGAATAAGTTCTCTATCCGATTACATGCGATGTCAAGCATATCTCTACCTTAACACACATCAAGTTTAAGCTATTAACAAAATACTGAACACATGCTATCATGATTTGATCTAAATCTATACTTCATCTCTCGAGTTCATATAGATTATCACGGTAATTGATGGCCAAGTAATTAAACAATTAAGTCCAAATCACAATAGACAATCCTCTCAATAGAACATAATAATTGATAACGAAGCATATTAAAATAAACTACACAATAAGATCCATTGTAATCTCAAACAAAGAATTAGTTCATGATTATTGAATTAAAACTAAGAATCCACAATTGAATACACATTAAAAAGATAAAGATAGAAGAAGATGAGAAGAAATAATCTATTGTCTGTAGATTTGACGTTCCCTCCTTGCTCCTACTTTGAATCTTCAATGGTCTCCAAGTTGCATCAATCTCCAAATCTAATTAGAACTAGTGTTTTTCTCTAATTTACTCTAATCTAATTTAATAGAATGCTCTCTAATCCCCTAATAATCTCCTCTAATCTGTGTTATTCCCCTCCTTTTATAAGCCTTTGTACATGTCTTTAAGTCCTCTTGGAAGTCCTTGAATCAAACAACTCGAAACAATCCTTTTCGGACTCAAATTCGGACAAAAACTACTCATTTTCGCGCATACCCAGCCCCGGCTGGGTATTTGCCTTTGTAATAGCCAACCCCAGCTTGTTAGTGATCTGCTAAAGCTCCCAGACACCCAGCCCCGGCTGGGTCCTAAGGCTAAAAATGCCCAGCCCCGGCTGGGTACCAATCTGCCAACAAAATTTTCTGCTGGAACCTTCTCTGCTAAAACTGCCATAACTTCTAAACCGGGAGGAGTTACGTGTCCCGCGACCTATCAAATCGAAGCTATCGACGAGATCTACAACTTTCATTCTTTGAGCTTTGAGAAATAACGAACTCATGATGGTCGATATTGGACTGGAAGTGACTGCTATGAAAATCACCACCCAAAACGGTGATGTTCAACGTCCGTCGGTAGAAATGTCATATTCTTTCATCCGAACTCCGATTTGAATGATTCAAGATGTTCCGGAAAGCTAAGAAAATGCTCTACAATATTGTCCAAGCTCCAAGCCAAGAACATGAAATGACATGAAAGCACAAACGATATCCGGCTTGCTTTTGTTTGCATTTTCCGTGCTTTTCCTTACCAGTAATCGCTCACATCGCTTCCAAACGTATAACCTACAAAACGAACACAAAATGCATGAAAAGCAACTAAGACACATGAATAAAAACTTCTAATTCAAGTAAAAGATACCAGATAAATAGGTATAAAACCTACTTATCAAATACCCCCAAACTTAAACCTTTGCTTGTCCTCAAGCAAAAATAAAACAAAAATGCAATGCAATGGAATGGAACTAATCTACATGCCTACGAATCCAGCAGTATTGATAGAATCAAATCTATTCACTCGGCCTTAGAGCAATCAAGCAACCACGATAATACTTCATATCAAAACCAATCAATAATTTCCTAGTTAATCATCAAGTCTTAAACTGTTATCACTGATATAGTGCGTGTGTGCTCAACAAACATGCTAATTGATATGAAATTAAATTTAACACATAATAGGTCTCTTTAAAGGCATCATACAGTGAAAACTCACAAAATTCACGAACAAGCTAGATCCAACTAAAGTCAAACATCCACCAAGTTCAAGAGTCCAATCCGGGATACTTATGCTTTACTTTTCATTACGGGAGCTTTTTGCTCTTTTCCCGTTTTATTATCATTATTTTTTTTTAGTTTTTAACCATGACTGTGCAATGTCTCATTCCATTAGGCTAACAGTGCTACCCCTTAGCGAGCTTTCGACCAACGACTCCCAGACCATATAAGACCTTAGGGCGCTAGGTTTTAAGATACCCCTTCGGGCGTACTTGCTCAAGTAACAAAGGCCCTGAAACAAAACTAGCCACGGTATTTTTTTTTTATTTTTTTTAAGCTTATATATCCCAAATTTTTTTCCCAAACTTAAGTTTTTATCTAAATTCAGTCATCTCCGCCTATTCATTTCTTTCATTCATCTAAACTAGTATTATCCTTAAGAAGTCCATTATGTATCAATTTAAACTTAATCAGCCAACAAATTATTTTTACTGTGCTATCCTTATTATATCAGTTTCCAACAGAAAAAGACTCAATTCATAACAAGAAATCACATCAAAAGCTCTAATACTTAGTATTATACTTGTCTACTCAATTCCATTC
This sequence comes from Panax japonicus, assembly GCA_020205505.1. NCBI lineage: Eukaryota > Viridiplantae > Streptophyta > Magnoliopsida > Apiales > Araliaceae > Panax > Panax japonicus. The sequence goes on along the minus strand of CM035110.1, from coordinate 41,404,707 downwards.
TCATCATTGGCCAAAATAAACTGAACTATCTAACAACTGGACTCATGCAAGATGAATATAGTAACTAACTATTATTTTTGAATTTTTGAATATTTGAATTTTTTTTATAATGAACCTAAACTAAATTAACAACATATGCAATATAACATAAACTAAACATGCGATAATGAACCTAAACAAAGCTCCCCCAAACTTAGCAATTACAATGTCCTCATTGTAAGAATATAGCAGTAAGTAGAAGAGAACTTCCCTGTAATCAACTAAGCGTGAGATGATGGCGGCGATGGCGGCGACGATCATTTTGCTATCCATTGGACCTCCAATACCTGCAATGAAGAGAGACAACATGGATTAGATTATAAGAGAACTTAATAAGCAACTTAATTCATATCTACTAAATAAACTAGTAAAGCATATAAATATAAAAAATTCCTAGGTTGCCTCCCAGTCAGCGCTTGATTTATAGTCTTTCAGCCTGACTTTGTTTGGTCAATGCTATCCAATTCCTCTTCGAAAGTTGAGAAACCCTCCATCCATCAGAAATAATATTGCTTTTGGTAGGTTCCCATTTGTGATAGCCATCAAGTTAAAGTCACCTAGCATGCTTTGTTTATATAAGATTAGATTGAAGAACGTCCAACATCTAGGCGTTTTCTCCATTGTGTCTGCGAATATATTCTGGCATTGAGGCTTGTCAGACACAACAATCTCTTCTTCTATCTTCTCCAACTCATCGCACCAGGGCTTCGAAGTTGGACTCGCTTTTACGTCACATGGATTATTGCCAATGACATGACTACTAATTGGACAAGGTTTTACAAATCTAACCAGATTCTTGAACTGTGGAGGAGAAGTCACTTGAGGCATAAATAACAACGGCTCATCATCGTTGGTTCTCATAATTAGTTCTTCACCTACCTTGTTGTCTTTATCCCTACTTGTCTCCTCTTTTTCAACATCTCGAGGCTCATCTAGTTGTAGATTTGGTTCAGGTTCTTCGTCAATTTCGTCATCCATGTCATAAAACCAAGTGTTTGGAGGAAGGTTGCTTACGGCTTTGGTCATTTTCTCTATCTGATCCGCAAGATTTTGAATTGACCTCGCTTGATTACTCATTCTCTCCTCATTTGATGCTATGAACTTGGACACCAATTCCTCCAACCTTGACTTTTCTTTTTCAGTCTCGGAAGCCATGTATTGAGGACCATTGGTTGAGGCAGTGAGGAGTTGTTCCATTCGATTATTAAAATTTTGGGTTGATAACTCCTGACTCATTATCATCTCTTCTTTTTCTGCTATAATCCTTAACATGAATTCCTTGAAATCTGAATTGTCTTCTTGTTGCATTGGAGGTGGATTTGAGAAATTTGATGGATATGTTGGATTTGGAGTCGAGTATTGGTCCTTATAGTTGTAGCTACATGAAGAATCCGGGTGATACCCCCAAACTTGATGGTAATTATCATATGCATACTGGTTGAGGTATACACCACCTTGTTTTCGCTGCCCAAAACTAACGGTGCATTGATGACTCAGATGGTTGCCAGCACAATAGTCATACATGATTGCCATCCTTTGACTCTGTTGGGCTGCGATAACGTCCAACTTCCTCGAAAGTTCTTTAATTTGTGCTGACATTGCGGAAAGTGTCGCGAGTCTGTTAATCTCCTTTTCTTTTGGTTGAGTCATATTCGTGTATGACCATTGATACGCAAAGTCATCCATGGTACCTGAAAAGAGAGAAATATAGGAAGAGAATTAAAAATAAAAATAAAAATGTTTAAATTAAGACTAATTTGATTGAAATTAATATTGGTAAAAAATATTAAACTAATTCCCCGGCAACGGCGCCAAAAACTTGTTGGGTAAAATCTAGTTACGCACAACACGCAAGTATACGTGGTCAACAAGTAATAAAATGATAAGTTGAGTATCATTCCCACAGAGAATTATTTAATAAAAATCACCAAGTACTAACCCATAATCAACTCAATCTTATTTAAACAAATGAATTTAATGTTATAAATTAAAATATTTAACTAAACTAATTCTAATTACCACTAATTAAAAATCAGATTATGGAGATTTAAGATCACAACCTCACTTATTGCTTCATTTAGGTTAACACACTTCTCATCAATTATTCTCTATCCCGAATTGTTAATCAAGAACACGAAAGTAGTATTAACCACCTCTCGATGTACTAATACCGTATTAACTTCAATCCACAATTAAAATAGAAATCCGTTAAACACCTTAATCAACTAACCCACTATATCTCTATGTGAATTACAATTGAAGAATGTTGAAGAATAAGTTCTCTATCCGATTACATGCGATGTCAAGCATATCTCTACCTTAACACACATAATTTAAGCTATTAACAAAATCCTGAACACATGCTATCATGATTAGATCTAAATCTATACTTCATCTCTCGAGTTCATATAGATTATCACGATAATTGATGGCCAAGTAATTAAACAATTAAGTCCAAATCACAATAGAAAATCCTCTGAATAGAACATAATAATTGATAACGAAGCATATTAAAATAAACTACACAATAAGATCCATTGTAATCTCAAACAAAGAATTAGTTCATGATTATTGAATTAAAACTAAGAATCCACAATTGAATACACATTAAAAAGATAAAGATAGAAGAAGATGAGAAGAAATAATCTATTGTCTGTAGATTTGACGTTCTCTCCTTGCTCATACTTTGAATCTTCAATGGTCTCCAAGTTGCATCAATCTACAAATCTAATTAGAACTAGTGTTTTTCTCTAATTTACTCTAATCTAATTTAATAGAATGCTCTCTAATCTCCTAATAATCTTCTCTAATCTATGTTATTCCCCTCCTTTTATAAGCCTTTGTACATGTCTTTAAGTCCTCTTGGAAGTCTTTGAATCAAACAACTCGAAACAATCCTTTTCAGACTCAAATTCGAACAAAAACTACTCATTTTTGCGCATACCCAGCCCCGGTTGGGTATTTGCCTTTGTAATAGCCAGCCCCAGCTCGCTAGTGATCTGCTAAAGCTCCCAGACACCAAGCCCCGGCTGGGTACCAATCTGCCAACAAAATTTTCTGCTGGAACCTCCTCTGCTAAAACTGCCATAACTTCTAAACCGAGAATAGTTACGAGTCCCGCGACCTATCAAATCGAAGCTATCGACGAGATCTACAACTTTTATTCTTTGAGCTTTGAGAAATAACGAACTCATGATGGTCTAAATTCGACTGGAAGTGACTGCTATGAAAATCACCACCCAAAACGGTGAAGTTCAACGTCCGTCGGTAGAAATGTCATAACTCTTTCATCCGAACTCCGATTTGAATGATTCAAGATGTTACGGAAAGCTAAGAAAACGCTCTATAATATAGTCCAAGCTCCAATCCAAGAACATGAAATGACATGAAAGCACAAACGATATCCGGCTTGTTTTTGTTTGCATTTTTTGTGTTTTTCCTTACCAATAATCGTTCACATCGCTTCCAAACGTATAACCTATAAAACGAACACAAAATGCATGAAAAGTAACTAAGACACATGAATAAAAACATCTAATTCAAGTAAAAGATACCGGATAAATAGGTATAAAACCTACTTATCACTAGCCCAGTAAGAAATATTATGACTAAGATAATGCAGAAAAATTTATCGTTAGCCTTCAACAGTGTTAAACTGATAAAATATAACAAACATCAAGTTTAACTGCAGCGGAACAAGCAATCCATTAAAATAGTCGAGTAGAGCATGATATCTACTATTTTCTCTGATTTAAAAGATTTTTCATCACTTTTATCGCTGAGACACAACTTAATAAATAATCCATATTATCGAATCACCCCTGCACTTTGGCTAAGGATATTCATTAGTATCACACGACCACAAATTATCTATGCACTACGGGCCAAGGATATTCGTGTTTTCACCTATGGTCATTATCATGCCAACAACTGTCCATCAATGCACTATACGCCAATGAGGACTTTTACCACATCTTTTGTAACATTACTATCATGATTATACCGAATAATCTCTGGTCATAATCATACCAAGTCCATCTATGCACTACGGCCACAGATGACTTTCATCATAATATAAACATGTGGATGATGACAATGATATAAAACTTCAATTAAATGAAAGCAAAGGAAAATTTTTAAAGATTTATGATTTAATTTATCCAGAAATCAATAACGTCCAAATTGTCAACATGATACTGCTCTGTGGAGTAAAATTCAAGAATAATATTGTACCAAAGATTATTTGGACCGAAAACAAATCAATTTTTATCATAAATAGTGCCTCGGGTGAATAGTACCCGAGTGGATAGTACCATGTGAATAGTAATTCAGGAATAGTACCCCGTGAATAGTACACCGACATGAAAAAGTTAAAACTTATCAAAAATGCTTAGAATAATATTTCTATGAATGATACTGGATGAAACACAAATTTTAAGGATATTCTACTAATTTTATGGAGTATAGAAGCCAAAATGTTAACCAAATGAGTATAAAATTCAAAATCTGAAACGAAATAATATTACTTACATACTACAGAGTATGAAAGAAAATATTATTTCAAGTGAATATTGAACAAAAATAACATCCCTTACCTTGAAAAGAAGTGTATTCCAACTAGTATAGCGGGAATATTCTTAAAGAAAACTTTCACTATTTTCTGCGCTCAAAGCTTTCTAAAACTCGAAAGAAATACACTCAATATTATAGAAGAAGAATTCTCTGATTCTGGTGTGATATTTAATATTCACTAAGCATCCTATTTATTGGAGAATGGAAGGATACTATTTAGAAAAGTTTTTCACGAATTACACAGTAATATTTTTGGACGAACGCATCACAGGCATAAAAATTTTTAGGACGTCCATTTTTTTTTCAAATTATAATTATAATATTCAATAAAATATAATATATTCTATTTTTCATAAAAAACAAAATTTATTATAATATATATATATATAACCAATTTTCCACCCACCTGTGACAAACATATCTCACCTCTGGTAACTTTTTATTTTTCAAAACATGGGCCCCACCTGTGGCCCCTGCCTTTATTATAATAAAAGTTTTCTACCGATTATTTTGAAAAATGAGTAAATGGGGGTCCAAATAATAAGCAAAATTTATAACAAATACTTCATAAAAATTCTCTCAATATTTTTAACAACCTTTATTCATATTATTATAACTCGCAATATTAACAACCAGATAGTTCTCAGGAAAGAGGGGGCTTTTCGATAAGGATTTCTCCCTATTGGCGTGCAATTAGGTGACCAAACCTCTCCTCGACAGAAGTTTCTAGACATTGTTAATTATGCAAATAATAATATGAATAACTTGTCATCTCAATTATTGATTTAATAATATATAAAATATTGTGACAATAATTGAATCAAATAACGTGAGATACTATGCAGCAACTACTGTGACAATAATTGAACACAACTGAGTGACTTCTCACGTAAGAATCAATAATTAATACAGTGTGCTACTATGCAACCACGCGTATTACTGTACTTTTAACACCGGTTATTTCAACAGTTAACGATAAAACTTCCGCCGTTATTTTCATAAAAAGATTTTTTTGTCTTTTTCTCATTCCGATAATAATTACGTTTTGGGGTCCACTAATGATTGCGTCGTCGTACGAATATTCCCTGTTAAAATGAATATTTCCCGACCAATCAAATATTATATAACAACTTGCTTCATTTGCAAAATTTATAAATATTACCCACAACTATAACATTATAACAAATTCAAACCTTAATATTCAAAAATGATATTTATAGAAAAATTAATTTTTGTTTATAAAAGTTGGTGTCTTGCAAAGATATCAAATTGTTGTTGAAAATGTGATCAACCAGATGCTGGAATTTTTTAACATCCATTGATTTTGGTAAATGGGCTTCTTCCACGGCCCTTAGCAATATTTTCTTGTGATCTACGGAAGAGAAAACCAAGTCCGGTATGGAAATTTGTTGTGGAGCTTCTCTCAAGCTTAAAACCACTTTGGCTTCGTTATGGCCCATGGTACTAAGGAACTCCTCAATCTTCTCCATGGGAACTTTCCCATTTGATTCGATGGTGGGCTTCATCACCCAATGGGGAAGATATAGTGGATTCTCTTTCGACACTGCAACAATTGTATTTGATGTAGATCCTTCAGCCTGCCCATAATTCCATGGGACTTTGTGTAGGCTGACAATAAGATACTAGGTTCTGAATGGTAAGTTAATTGGTTCTAGTACAACCACTTTCAAAGGGTTGTTAGCACCTTTGAGTTGAATTATTTGTATTGTGAGTGGTTTAGCAGCCAAATCATCCTCAGTAGATATAACTGCTACGCCATCCTTCCATTTTGTAGGACATGTGTTCCCACTCTCGAATAACAAAGTGTCATCGTCTTCCATCTACAGGACACCATTGTCAATTAAATTTTGAATGAGGTGGCATAGTGCTCAGTATTCTTCTGTGCTGTGACCGCGAGAGTGGGAGTGATATTGTCATACTCCCTCAAAATTAAACCGTCTGGAATGGAGATTGATTGCAGGTAGAAGGGATGTAATTCTTCCTTCATTAATCAACATTTGAAATATCTCATCCATAGGTTGGCCAAGATATATAAATTCCCCTTCGTTGGCAAAGTCCCGACGGGCTTTGGTACTTTCTCTTTTCGCAACTTTATCCTCTAGTGTTTCACTTTTTGAAGGCGAGGATGGAATATTCATGACAAAAAGAAGGAGACTAGCATGCTCCTGACTAATTAATTGGTGTGTGACTTGGTGCTGATGAATCACCAGTCTTGCCAATTGATCTACTTGTTTGCAAAGAGCCTTAATCTTTCGCTCCATTCATAAATTGGAACTGAGCATAATCCCATATGTCAGCACCGTCTTTGCTTGTCTGGGAAGATTCAACAACGTAATTGGAACTCTGTTCACTGCTCCAATTAATTATATTGACCTCTCCTTCTTTGTGTTGAGGAAGAGAGGATTGTCTTGCACATGAGGTTGGTCGGGTTTAGTCACGATAATCTCCCCATTATCGATTAAGTCCTGGATCTTGTATTTCAAGGCCCAGCAATCTTGAGTGTCATGTCTCGGTGCCCCGGCATGATAAGCACATTTCCGAGTAGCATTGAAACCCTTCTCATTCGGGTTGGCTGGTGGAAGAAGATGTGTAATTTTCTTCTGAGTAGTCAAAAGAGTAAGGATTTTCTAGAGCGAGTCCCCTAAGGGTATGAACACTCGGGGGCATCTGACTTCTCCACCTTTAGGCAATGGAGGGTTTGAAGACAGTGCTTGCAAAGGGGAGTAGTTTCTCCTCTGGACATGCATGTTTTGACTGCCTTTTTGACCTTGTAGTATTGAGGAAACATCTTCCTCTTTCTTTTTATGGACCCTTCGGGGGTTGTTTCCATAAGTTCCAGACTGGATGTGCTCAGCAACTGCTTTAAGAGCGGCTAGGTCTTGAATCTTTCCTGACTTCAATCTCATCTCAGCCATCTCTCCGTGTTTGATCATTTTAGAAAATGGCTTGCCAATACCAGCTAAGATTCTTTCATAGAAAAGAACTTCTTGTATGTCTATAAAGGTCATGACCATTTCTAATTCTGTCGTGGAAAGAATGACTTGAGTAGCAAGGCGTCTCCACCTTTGAGCATACTCTCTGAAAGACTAAGTAGATTATTTCTCGACCTTGGTAATCTGGTACCGGTCAGAAGCCAATTGAGATTAGAAGCTGTATTGAGTGAGGAAGGCATGAGCTAGTTCCTCCCAACTATAGATCTTAGAGTTGTCTAATCTGGTATACCACGTCAGGGCTTCTCCAGTCAGACTCTTCTGGACCAGCTGCATTCTGAGCTTCTCGTCCTCTGCATAAGTTCCAAGTTCTCTAATGAGCACCTTCAAATGTGTATAAAGATCCCCTAACCTATCATACTTTTCAAAGTCAGGAGTTTTGAACTTCTCTGGATAGTAAGCACCAGGTAATATATAAAGGTCAGCATAGGAAACACTCCCATGTTCTCCAATTCCTTTGATAAAACGGAGGGTTTCCTCTATTTGAAGGACTTTCTTCCTGATATCACCGGTGTCTAGATCTTCTTTAAGATGGGTGTTTTCAAGAATTTTGTTGGTCGCATCCAACTGAAGTTTAGGAATTGTTTTATCTTAACCTTGAGCACCACCTTATGTAGAGGATTCTGTATGTACGGGTATTCACAAACCCTGAGTAGATTGATGCAGTTTTTTAAGTAGAACAACCAAATCTATAATTTGTTTGCTTAATTCGTCAAAATCTTCTCGAGAGATAGGAACAGGATTAGACTGGTCAGATGAAGACATGATTGGCTGTAGGCTCGTGACCTTTTTAGATTTTGAGCGGGTAACAGGCCCAATTATTTCCCTACAAAAACTTATGTAGTTTAGTCTTAGGGAATGTATAAATGTTTACATGCTATCATAATATGTCCATTTTAGGAATATTATCCTATAAAACGGGTGTCATTTGATAACATGTCAAGTCTTAATATGCACGTACAAATATTCTTCATATTTTCCATTACATGGAGATGAACATGGAATGAAATTACAATTATATTTACAAGTAATTTGAGAAATGTAAAGGATGCAGAGACTTTCCTACGCGTTTAGTTTCTCAGAGGCTGACCTATCTTAGGTTACTCTCGCGGCTTTTTGGCATGAAGGCTTCCAGATTATCGCAATCTACTTGACGAGAAGTTAATCTGGTCTTTCAACTGGAGCGAATCTAGGTGGTGCCTTTCCTGAGCCTCATTGGAATTAGTCTTCCTACGAGTCCAGTAATCAAACACCGACATGATAGCCTCCTGGTGGAGGAACCACACAATATACAATCACAAACAACGTGTCTCACCGTTTATGAAAACGATGACATGTGCGAAGCACTAATATCACAGATAGATATATTGCAGTGCATTAAGTAAAATGCATTCGTACACATTCATCAAAAATGTAAATCCAACATTCACACACAAGCATATAACAGTTTTGAAAAGCTTGTAGTAGCGGCTTAAGCCCTCTTACTGGATTCCCCAGCAGAGTCGCCACATGTCGACGTCGGGATTTTTATTTGTCCCTTTTATGTTCTTGTTCTTTGGTGTTCTCATGGTAGGTGAGATTTGTTTGAAAAAATAAGTGAAAAAGGTCTGACATGTATATGTTGATGATTTTATTATAAGAGTCGCCAGTTGGTGTTTTTAACTGGTTGCACAAACGCAATCGAGAAAAGGTTTGTACATTGACCCAGTGATGTGACACTGCTAGAGATGAAGTTACCGAGTGAATTGGGATAGAGACTATTTATAACAGAGATTCAATCTACCATTATAGAGAGAGTCAAGGAGATACATCTTAGAAATGATAAGTGTGACCAGATGAAGAAGCGGATAGCCGATGAAAAAGATATTAAGTATAGTATTGATAACGAGGGGTTATTAAGATTTGAAGGAAGAATTTTGGTTCCAAATGAGACAGAATTAAAGGAACAAGTGTTACAAGAAGCTCATAGTTCAAGTTACTCGATTCATCCTGGTAGTATTAAGATGTATCTAGACCTTCGACAGAGTTTTTGGTGGCCAAACATGAAGAGAGAGATAGCCGGGTACGTGAGTAGGTGCTTGACTTGTCAAAAAGTTAAGGCAGAACATCAACGGCCAAGTGGCTTGTTACAGTCATTGGAGATTCTGGAATGGAAGTGGGAGCATATCACGATGGACTTTGTGGTGGGACTTCCAATTACTCAGAAGGGGTATGACGCAATTTGGGTAATAGTGGACCAGTTGACGAAGTTGGCTCACTTTTTGCCTATAAGGGTTAAGTATAACTTAGACAAGTTAGCTAAACTTTATGTTAAGGAAGTTATTTCTAGACACGGAGTACCAGTTTCGATAGTGTCAGATTATGATCCACGATTCACATCGAACTTCTGGAGGAGTCTGCAAGAACAGATGGGGACACAGTTGAAATTGAGTACGGCTTATCATCCACAAACTGATGGGCAGAGCCAGAAAATAATTCAAATGTTAGAAGATATGCTGAGATCTTGTCTAATGGATTTTAAGGGTAGTTGGGATGATCATCTACCATTAGTAGAGTTTGCGTATAACAATAGTTATCATGCAAGCGTAGGCATGCCGCCTTACGAAGCCTTATATGGAAGGAAATGTAGAACACTATTGTGTTGGGATGAAGTGGGAGAACGCCGAATGCTAGGGCCGGAACTGGTGCAGCAGACAGCAAATGTAGTATAGTTGATACGGATGTGTCTCGTAGTAGCTCAAGATGGACAGAAAAAGTATGCGGACTCGCATCGAGTAAATAGAGAGTTTGAAGTAGGCTCCTATGTATTTCTAAAGGTATCTCCCTGGAAAGGAAAGATATGCTTTGGAAAGAAGGGAAAGTTAAGTCCAAAGTTTATAGGTGGCTTATATGATAGCATTACCTCCAGACCTATAACGGGTAGGAGAGGTTGCTTATATGATAGCATTACCTCCAAACGTAGCACGAATACATAATCTATTTCATGTATCTGTATTATGTCCTTATAATCTGGATTATAAGCGTGTAATAGAATATGAGCCTATTCATATCGAGAAGGACTTAACGTATAAAGAGATGCCAATTCCAATCATCGATAGAAAAGAGCAAGTTCTGCGAACAAAGTTATACCTTCAGTAAAGGTGTTATGAAAGAACCACGATGCCAAAGAAGCAACGTGGGAACTTGAATAAAAGAGGAGGAAAGATTACGCTCAATTATTTGTTTGATGTAAAACGAGATTCTGGGGACAGAATTCTTATAAGGGGGGAAGAATGTAACGACCGAGAAATTTGGATTTATTGTAAAATAATTTTATTTAATTAAATAATGAATAAAATTATATTATATATTATTATTATGTGTTAGTAAGATGAAGGTTGTTCTATAATCTAGATATGTCGAAATATCGTAGTATTTTGACTACGTGATAGAATTAAAGTGTTTGAATTTCCAAGACGAAAATAAAAGTTTTTTGAGAAATTTTTCGAAAAACACTATTCACTAATTTTTGCTCGAGAATTATTTTTGAACTTTCGAGAAATACGTAACGATAGAATATCAAGGGAAGATGGATTATGTAGTAATAATTCACGTATGGCAAACACAGTTTTTTGCCTGTGGACTAAATTCGAGAACGTTATGGAAAGTAAAGCGTTAATGAGTTAAATGATGATCGTATAATACGTAAGTATTTTACGAGGTAATGAATAAAAGTATGATACGAGGTATTATATGAGTATGCGTGAATGATGGTATGTCGTATATGATGAATAAGTAAACGAGTTATTATACGAGAATAATACATAGATTATATGTTATAAGGCTTTAAGCCAAATGTATTGGACTTGTAGGATTTGGTAGGAATTATACAAGCCCAAGTGTAGGAATGGTTAAAGTCCAATTGGAATTAATGTTAAGGCCCAAATGTTTGTTAATGCAAGCCCAAAGCATAAGTTAAGTTAATTAAACTTAAAGCCCAAAGTAAAAACCGGATCCGTGGATCGATCTAATGGATAAGAATGACCCATGGGGCAACCCATATGGGCCCCATGATCATATAGCATGATCTTGGTGAGCAAGCAAATGATAAGTGTTGTGGACTCCAAGTAATGAATAGTAAGGAGGTTAATTAAGGAGGTGGGATTACTTATTGTCTAGAATGCCCTCACCTTAGTTTTTCTGTAAATAGAAGGAGTGTTAGATCATTTGTTACTTGCTATTTCACCAACATCTTTTAAGTGATTATTTAGTAGAGAGAAAAAGCAAGAAAAGTTAGTCTTTGTTAATTCAAGAACCAAGAAGAACCAAGTTTAACTTCAAAGGTAATGATCCTAGACTATTAATCTTCCATCTCTTCAATTGTAGGTTGATAAGAGAAGTATTGATTGGTAGAACATGTATGCTAAGAAGTAATAAGAATGGCTAATCAATACACTTAAACCTTAATAAGCCATGTACAAGTAATTCATACTTATTTAAGTTATGAACTAAGGAAGAACATGTAAGAACTTATCATGTGTATAAGTTATTGAAATATGTTTGGTTAGGATGTTAGTGAGATGGAATGAATCCATTTGAAACGATGTAAAAATCCCAAGTAACGAAGTTATGACAAAATTTACGAGATTAGACGATAATTATCGAAATTGTGAAATTCTCGGATTGGAAGTCAAATTTTGACATTAAACTCGGAAACATTGGTTTTCTATGGAGAATAGTCTAGATTTACATTTTAGAGTTGTGGACTCAAAAATGACCAAATTCCGACTTAGAACGAAGAAACGAGTGTTGAACGTTCACAAACATTTATCATTTTCGGTAAAATGAACTAATCGGTGAATTCCAAGTTAAAAGATTCAAAATGTAAAATTCTTACATGAATATGTAGTTCATGTAATTTGTGAGCTAATGGCTTTTGAACGAGCCAATTTGGACTTAGAACGAATAAGTTATGGCCCCAGAAAGTTCACAGAAGAAATGAACTACAAAAAAAAATTCTGAGGCTCAGGGTCCGAGACGCGGCGCGACCCATATACCTATGGTCGGTGCTGCAGCGCAAGGCCAGACTGCCCTATAGTGGGAAGTGGTACCGCAGTGCGAACTCTAGTACTGAGAGTGGTGCCGCAGCGCCAAGACTGAGGCATCCCTACTGGAAACCCACGTCGCAGCGCGAATTGTAGAACAAAAGCTTAAGTAATAGGTGAAGAATAGAGAAAGAAAGATTTTGAATGTAAAGAGAAAGCTAGTTGATTAATGATGAATTATATCCATACTACACTTAAAAGTAACATTGTCTAAGATGTTATAAACCTTAAGTAATACAACTAAAGGTTGAAGAAAGAGTACTCGAACGTGAATGTAAGAACGATGTAATACGATAAACTGTAATCAATGATAAACAAATCTAATGAACAATTAGATTTAGAAGAATGGTAAGATATAGTAGTAAACATACTTGATTATGTTAGATCCCAGAGGGCACAATAGATCTAGAAGGGGGGTTGAATAGATCCTTTTCTTCAAAAATACTTTTCTGGTTTATGATGTATTGTTCATATTAGATTATTTGACAAACATAGAATCTTTTCAAGCACAGCGGAATAAGTAAAAGATTCCCCTCCTTCATTGATGTATTCATAATCATACAAACATTGTTCGTTGGGTTAGTTTATTTGTAAGCAGTTAAAACATACATAGAAGTTATAGCAGTTATAGACATAATGTAAATGACATAAAGTAAAAGACACAAGGGGTTTTAAGTGGTTCAGAGACTCAAGCTCCTAATCCATTCTTCTGCTTTCAACTAGCAGGATTTCCACTAAGGAAGGGCAGCACCCTGAATCATTAAGATTCCTTCAAGGCCAGCAACCTTGGGACTTCAGTTCACTAAGAACTCTTCAAGGCTAGCAGCCTTGGGACTTCTCTAGTTCCCTAGGTACTCTTCAAGCCCAGCAGGCTTGGAACTTCGTTTAGTCCCTCTGGACAAGGACCCTTTGGCCCTGCTTTGTTTAGTCCCTCCGGACAAGGACCTCTCAGGCCCTGGCTTCTTTGAGTTGTTGTTGTTGTTGTTGGAGTCGGTGCTGAGCTGCTAAGATGTCTTCATGCTCTGAACATCTTCTATCTTTAGCAGCTTCGGCTTAATCATCCTTGAAGAGCAGTTGAGTGTTGCATGATGCTCAGCTTCTTAGGTTGCTCAACTACTCCGGATGACCCCTTGATGAACTTCCTTGAAGATCATTCTCCTTGGTACTTGATGGCTGCACATGAGAGGCTTCTAGGATTACTGTAAGCTCTTCTGCAAGGTACCTAGAAGCTTTCTCAAGCTTGACACCAAGATGGCTTTTGTGATCTCCCTTCTTGCTACTCGATGCCTTCCCATGATGGACTTGCTAAGATGACCGTAAGCTCTTCTCTATTGTACTTAGAGTCTTCCCATGATGGCATCCAGATGGCATGATGCTCTTCTTTCTCTCGGCAGTTCAGAACACTCTTCATGTAGTAGAACTCTCACTTCTACATAGTAGAACTCACACTTCTACTTCTTGCTTGATCTGACTTTTGAGTGTTCTTGGTGGATCGTAGAGTGAGTCTCTGGACTCACTATTACTTGATTCGATCAGTCCACCTTCTCTCCAAAACTCAACTACTCCAGCATCCTTTGATCTTTGAAGCTCTTCTATATTTATACACCTTCCCAATCCTTCCGTTGGAAAGTAGCCGTTGGATGCTATTCAAATGTCTTCACAGATCCCAAGTTGCTTGATGTAGACTGCTTGATGTGACATGACATACTTTTTCTGACTCTGCAGTCTACTTTTTTACCTACCCTGTCAGATGTATCACTTTACTGTCCTGGGCAGGTCGAAGACTTTATTTCTTCTGATTTCTTGATCAGAGGTTGTCCTTTTGCATCGATGCTCTCAATAAGCGCTTGTCCGAATTATCCTTCAGATTGAACCATTGCCAATGCCTCAATCTTTAGGTATCCGAGCTCTACGATTCTGATGCACGTCTTCAGGGACCTGATCGTAGTGTCTTGTTGACTGGTGGATACAACACTACGATCTAGAAGAGTGTTGATTGGATCTTCAATGTAGAACACCTCTTCCTTGTATTGTGCAGTGCTTCAATACTTCTGTTTGCTTCGACTGTTCTCAGATACTGATGGCTTAATTCCTTGCTCTTGTTCCCTTCTGAATATCAAGACACTTCAGATTTGTAGCGCGTCCAGCTTGCTTTCTCCTGGTGATCTTCCGCTCACTTATCATCAATGAACTGACCCTGCACTTAATCACTTTAGCCTTGCTCTTCAGAAGCTGACCAGTATCTCGGTTCACCTTCCATCAGTTCTTTCTTTGTCTGACAAACACTACGATCCTGGTTGCTTCCAAGATCGTTGTCTTCTATTTTCTTGATAGCAACTGCTTTAGCTGACTTTTCCTTAGTCAACTGCTGAAGTCTTCTTTGAATCATCTTGTGGAAGACTTCATCACAAACGGCCTTTAAACTCAATCTTGATGCTGATTGGTTTGGTGCTTACTTCTTCTGCTAGCCTGCATGCCATTCGTTGAGTGCTCTCTGGTTCCCTTCTGTGGATTACATCTTTTCAGTGCCAACCAGAGGCTTCGTACCTTTGGATATTCTGGGAGTGCTCATTCGTTGAGAACCGTATCTGCTCTACGATTCTGACTCAGCATTGTGAGCATTACTGTTGGAGTCGTAGTTCTGCACTCTACGATTCAGCTTCGGCTGTGCAGACACTACGATCCCGAAGATCAGATCTTGACACTCTACGATTTCTACACTCTGCGATTCAGCTTCGGCTGTGCAGACTCTACGTTTCCGAGATCACACTATGATCTTTGACTCTGCACACTACGATCGTAGAGTTAGCTTGGTGAACGTTGAGTCCACTCTACGATTGCTGACTTGAGCTTGTTGTCTTCATCTGATCTTGTTCGACTACGATCTCTGCATTTGTTCAGTGGACTCTACGATCACAGAGTGTGGTCTACGATCCTTGTCTTTAACTTCGGCATCGCTAGACTCTACGACTCTGAGCGTAGAGTGCATTTCATACTTAGCTTCGGCAGATTGTCGTTCGGCTTATAGGCAGGCTGTCTCTACGATTCAGAACATGACTTCCTCAGTACACTACGATCTCGAGGAGGCTCTTCTCGACACACTACGATCCTTCTTCGTTTCCCCTGGAAGTCTACGAACTCTGAGATCTCATTATCTTGCATACTCCTATTCTGCCTCGATAGCTCCCGAGTTTACTCTGACTCTCCTGGCAGACTACGACTTCTGGTGCAGTGCTCGACGATCAGACAAGCCTATTTATTACATCATAAGATCAACCTAACAAGCTTGATCTTTATATATTTATAGTCCTTGTACATCATTTCTTTTTAAGGACTTTACAAAGCCGTTTTGCTTATGTAGGATCAACCTAACATTTTTGATCAATTCATTCTAAGTCCTTGTACATATATTTCTATTATCTATCAAAGGACTTAACAGCTTTTCTTCATGCAAACATACTTGCATATTCATTCATATATATCATAATCAAATCATATAGAAATAGGAATACCATTCACATGTTTATTCCTGACAATCTCCCCTTATTTGATTATGACAAAAACAATAAGTGCATATGCATGTTATGAATGAATCTTAGATACAGTGAGAAGCTGTATTTCTAAACAGTTAATCATGAATGTCATTTATATTAATATGGCAATTATATATTCAGACATTCTAAATCCTGGATCCAGAACATAGTAACAGCCTAGAGATATACCTCCTTGGCTCCATGTATGATTCCAGGATTCTTGTTGATCGGCTACTCATCAGTTGCTGCTTCTTGCTCTTGCTCTTGCTCCCCCTCTGATGATGACCTTCTCTCTTTGCTTGATTTCCCTTCATCATCTTTCTGTTCTGGCTCCCCTTCAGCTTTTGTGATCTTGGCATCATCATCTTCTGGCTCCCCCTCAGATGATGATTCTCTATCTGTTGCTGCTTTCTTCGTCTTTGACTTTTTCTCCCTTAACCCTCTGCTCTTCGTCTTTCTTCGCCTCTCTTTCTCCCCCTTTTTGTCATCAATCATCTGAGAGAGCTGCTTCATATTGGACATAAGCTGCTCCATCAGGTAGGAGGAGTTTGCAACTTCAAACTTTAGCTCTTGCTGTCCGAGTTCAAGTTGCATAGAGGACTGTTTTAGATCGTCAATCTTGTCAGAGAGGGTTTCGATCTGCTTTGCATTGGCCTTCTGAACTTGTAGAGCTTCTGCCTTCTGATCTTGGATGGCCTTCTGATAGATGTTATCTCTCTCTTGGAGTTTGAGAGATACATCAGCCAAGATAGCTTGAAGCTTGTGCTGGAAGGAATCATCTCCTGCTGCTATTTGCTTCTGTGTTTCTTCAGTGAGCATATCTATCTTCTTGCTTAAATCATCAGAGCTCTTCAGTAGTTCCTGCTCCAAAGCAGTTTGATCATTTTGATTGGCAGCTTCAGGTGGAGCAATGGATTGGACTCTACGATTGTCATCTTTGGACAAATTTTCAAAGGTGTGGATAATCTGAACAATCGTGGAGTACCAATTGCTTGTGGAGGATGATGGAGTGTTTGTTAGCAGTGCTTGATCATAAGGAGACTCCTGAGATTGGATTTGAACATCATAAGCAGTAGAGTGATCAGACTCTACGATCAGCTTCTTGGACATGGTTCTTCTTCCTTCAGAGTCCACCCTGCGATCGTAGGGGATGTAGAGATTTCCAGCATGTCGATAGATCTTGAAGTGGGGCTGGTTTGTGATCAGCTTGGTGGCAAACTTCTTCACTCTTGGAAAGTTCTGAGCCACCAGTTCCATGCTTGGAAACTGCTTATAACACCAACTGAAGTAGCTTCCATCTTTTTCAGTAATGGCCTTTAGCCATGGCATCCACTGGAAGAACCATCTCATTAGCAGATCATCAGGGTTGTAGAGAATGGTTGTGCAGTCCATTTCCATGTTGTTCCAGTTCTTAACCAAGTCAAAAGAGGTCATTCTTACTATTCTGATCTGCTCACCTCCATGGTTTACCCATCTTTCAGGAGGAGTCTCTGATGGTTCATTGGGAACTTCTACTACTATTCTCCTGATAAATCTTGCAGGTGAGAGAACAAGGTGAAGTTCTGAATTTCCTGATTCCTAATCTTCAGAGTTGAAATCATTTCCAGCTTCTTCATTCTCAGAACCAGAGCCATTTAGATCAGCTTCAGTAGAGGGATCATCTTCATGTTGCATTTCATGTTCAGACTCTTGATCTTCTCCAACAGAGAATCCTTCTTGTTGAATTTCATTGTCTGAACTTTCTTCATCAAGACTTTCCTTAGATACTTCTTCTTCACTGCTGGCTTCTTCTTCAGCATCTTCTCCTGGGGATACATATTCATCATCACTTAATTCAATGATGGCATTTGATTGGCCATTGTTCCTTTTGGAGGCAAACTGGGCTTGCAGCCTGTAGCTCTTTCTTCTTTGTGGAGGTTCAACTATCGGAGAGACAAATTCTTCTTCTTCCTCAGTCTCTGACTCCACTTCCTTATCAGATAAACTTCTTTGAATATCAGCACTGGCAGGGGCAGATTCTTCTTTCTTGTCCTCATCACTTTCTGAGTCATTATGAAAGCTCTCTTGGATTGAGGGGACATGTTCTTCTTCTTCTTCTTGGATAGTATTTTCTGACCCATTCTCTGGGCTGGTTGGGGCAGTTGCATTTGGGGATGCACTTTGATCAGAAATTTCTTTTTCTTCATCAGAGTTGCTTCTCTGAGTATTGGCCATGGGGCTAGAGCACCTTTCCTTATCAGCAGATGTATTGATTTGAGAAGCTAAGGCTGGTTTGTCCTCCACCTTAGTTTTCTTGCAGACTGGCCCTTGAAGCAACCTGCTGCTTCTTCTTTTTGTGGTCTCAGCAGTTTGGGCCTTTTCTTCTTTACTCTTGTTCAAGGAGGAGACTCTCCTTGGTGGGGCCTGGGCTTTCTTCACATCACCAGCTCTTTTCACCACTTTTGATTTCTTCTTAGCTAGTGTGATTTCAGCTGCTTCAGAGTCACTGGACTCAGAGCTCTCTGCCTTTACTGTCTTCCTCTTCTTTGCAGAGGCTCTACTACTGCTCCCAGCTGTCAGCCTTTTGTTCTCCTTAGGGTTCTTCTTCCAGTTTTCAAATAGTTGTGGAGACATCAACTTGTGCACATTCAAGGCTTCTCCCTCATCATCCTTGATCTTTCCCCCTAGCTTTTTCTTCAGTATGATACTTAACAGCCTTCCATGATATACCTTGGTCAGGGGCTTCTTCTCAATCTTCTCTACCCATTTGGAGATCTGATCAATCAAGATAGATCCAAAGTCGATTTGTTTCTTCAAAACTATTGCAGACATGATTTTCAACAGCTGGTCGATCACTGTGTCATGTGCAGTGTTCTTACATAGTATGTACTTTCCAACTATTTCAGCAAGGAACTCATATTGCTAAGGGAACTACTTCTTCTTCATGTCCTTGAAACTATGGTTTCTTTGATACCCCATAATTTCCTTAGCCAATTCAGTGTTGACATTATCAAGGTTCTTTAGGCCTTGGTTAGGAAATCCTAAGCATTGGTTTAGGTCAAAAGATTTTAACTTGAGAGACTGACCTTTAACCTTGGTAGTAAGGGTTTCCAAATTTATAGAGACGTTTGAGTAGAATTCTTTAACCAGGTTGCAGTAGACTCGAGTATTTGCTTCAAGGCATTCTGAAAATCCAGCCATCTTACAAGCTCGAGAATATCTCTGAACTTCTTTTCAGATTTCTCAAACGATTTGGTTCCAAGCTGAATACCAGTGATCACTTGCCAGTTTTCCATTTTGAGTAGTTTGAAGAATGTGGGTATTAAATATAGAAAGGTTTATGCGAGATGACTTTCTGGTTGGTAAGGCTCTGGAGGTTAACTGATTTTTCTTTTGAAAAGCTTTCTAGGGTTTTGAAAATGGGAGGGAGAAAGGTTCGATATCTTTTGGTAACTGTCTGCAGATTTGAACTAGTCTTTATGGCAGTTCCTTCTAACTCTGCATACTCAGTGATGTGTCAATTGTCCATTGGTTGCACGTTGCCCAGTAATGAGCTGTAACTTCCCACAACTTTTCAGTTATTAGAGGAGTGGACGTTTAATTGACGTGGCTTTGACCGTTGACCTTTTGATTCGTAGAGTAACATGATGAGATAGCTATAGACTCTACGATTTCATTTGTTTACTCAACGATCAATTTCTGAGAGATGCTGCAGTGGATGGCTTCGTCTTTCCTCCTTACTTCGATGCAGCATAGCTCAATCACTGATGTATTCGAACTTATCTCCTCAACTTGAATGGCTTAGCAGATGTCTCATTCTCCATATTCCTTGAACTGGAATACCCTTTGGTAGGACTACGATCGTTGAGTTATCTTCTTCTGTCGCTGAGGTTGCACTACGATCGTTTAGACAGCATTACGATTATTGAGTTTGTACTACAATCGTTTAGACCTCTTCAAGTTTAACTCTACGATCGTTGACTGACTTGGTTCTTTTGAGATGAACTAGATCAAGCATTCCTTCTGGGATAAGGTAACTCAGGAAGGGCCAACCTCTTAGAGTTAGCTAAGGGTCAGGTTTGTCCCTGAGGCGCTTTCCAGATGAAATACTAAGACAGTGATTTTCAATGACATCTCATTAGACCCTTTTTGATGGGAAGATCTTCTATCATCTTTAAGTATCTGCATTGCTGAAATCGTGGTGTCCTTCTACTCTTACTCTACGATCATGTGTTTGATCGTAGGTACTTCACGATTATGGATTAGGTGGCTGAAGGGTTATTAGTAGTTCATTTTGAGACGATCCTACTGACTATGGATCTTCATTTGGTTCATCAGCCACAAGGTTTTGGGACTTTGTAGCTGGTACATCTGTTCCAGGTTAATGGTGCAGTTATTCCTTAACAGATCACTGCTCCCCCATTGTTGACGCCGTCATCTCAGATAGATGTGATTCCTTCTTCATGTTCATTTGAGGGCTGCCCAGCACTTCTACTTCTGACTGGAATCATCATCGTTGCTTAGTCTTTCTTGTATCGTAGAGATGAGTATTTTCAAGATTGATCACTCTACGATCATTTGACAGTACTACGAACGTAGTCTTCTTTGACAGTCCTTAGTTTTGAGAAGTTCTGCTTCGTAGAGAACTCCTTTTGTCTCAAGCTCAAAGATCTTCTATTGTGAGCTTCCCTTGAGGATCCTTTCCATAAAGCGTATCTCTCTTGGCATGGGCACATAGAATCCTCTTTTATCTTCTGCTGCATGGCATGCTCCCATATACAGATTTGCAGCCATGTGAGCTCCATTCAGGTTAGCTCAGAGGGTCTTCAAGGACAGGCTTGGACATATATGGACTTTATCAGACTTTTCTCTGAATAGTCCTTAGCCTTCTGCTGGTTGAATCCTTTTGAATGAAGTCTCCTGCTTCAGCATTCCTTAGTGTGGTCAGACTGACCAAGTACCTGCAGGTTCAAGTAATTTCTACTTTTGGTCCCCATTTGTTGAATGGGTCCTGCTAGGTTAGTTTTCTAAACCCCTATTCCTCTTATCTGGATAATCATCATGTTTATCACCAACAGACATTCATGCATGCAACTATCTTGGGATAATACATTTTAGATGCATGACGGTGAGTGTGTGTAGGATTTGACGATTAATGACACACTCTTTATCTATGATGGTTTCATCATTTACTGGGTTATGTTCACAATGTTTAAGTGTTCACATAGTGTGAATCAACTCTGCGATTTATGAGTATCTAGTTGATTTATGGATGTGATCAGTTTCTACAAATCAACAAGATCCTCTTGTAGAACTGATCATTCTCTGTGTTGTTAAACACTTAGAACATAGGCTTGTACACACATACTAGCACTACAGCAATGATTACTTAACATAAGATTCATTTGGTATGTGATACTCTTGTGATCCATTTCAGATTTTCTTCAAGACGTCATCTTCAGCCTAAAGCTTGGTTAAAGAGAAAGTTTGTAGACATTTGAATTTTCCATCTTTAGACTACTTTCTCTATTCACCCTTTTAGGAAGATTATGACTTGTTGACAGAATGCTGTCATAGTTCATAAGATGGTGCAACTATGATGTATACATTAATGATGGTGAGGAACCGTACCTTTTTACTGTTAGTTCCTTAACAGTCATTTACTTTAGATATACTGAGTTCAGGTATTGATGTGCATAGCTTTTACTTTTGCCCCTTTTCAGCTTAATGCTTTTGTCGGCCTTTCATCAAACAGTCGTGGTCTTGAAGATGTAGACCGAGAGAATCGTGATATTTAGATCTTTGATATCTTTGAGTTTTCAGAGACAGCATTCAGTTGTTGGTTGGTCACTCATAAGATTGAGAAGATCTTCCATCTCCACTTGATCAGCATTTCTTCGTATGCGTGACCTCTTCATCTTTCAGACTGATGAATGTTTTACTCCTTGTTACTGATGTCTCTTACTCTTTTTCTCTCGTCTGATCTTCAGACTACAAGATTGACTGCAGACTAGGATTGGTCTTGTTGATATAGCAATCGAGGATATGAACCAATCTGAGCAGCTTCAGGTGTATACACATTTTTACCTATACACAATATTTCCAACGTGTGAGCTCTTCTGCATATAACAGGTTACTTACTACTAAACTAAGTTTAGAACAATGTTGGTGCCTTGGATCAGACTCAAAGCGATTAGCTTTAGAATACAGCATGAGAACCTGCTCTGATACCAATTGTTAGATCCCAGAGGGCACAATAGATCTAGAAGGGGGGGTTGAATAGATCATTTTCTTCAAAAATACTTTTCTGGTTTATGATGTATTGTTCATATTAGATTATTTGACAAACATAGAATCTTTTCAAGCACAGCGGAATAAGTAAAAGATTCCCCTCCTTCATTGATATATTCATAATCATACAAACATTGTTCGTTTGGTTAGTTTAGTTGTAAGCAGTTAAAACATACATAGCAGTTATAGCAGTTATAGACATAATGTAAATGACATAAAGTAAAAGACACAAGGGGTTTTAAGTGGTTCAGAGACTCAAGCTCCTAATCCACTCTTCTGCTTTCAACTAGCAGGATTTCCACTAAGGAAGGGCAGCACCCTGAATCATTAAGATTCCTTCAAAGCCAGCAGCCTTGGGACTTCAGTTCACTAAGAACTCTTCAAGGCTAGCAGCCTTGGGACTTCTCTAGTTCCCTAGGAACTCTTCAAGCCCAGCAGGCTTGGAACTTCGTTTAGTCCCTCTGGACAAGGACCCTTTGGCCTTGCTTTGTTTAGTCCCTCCGGACAAGGACCTCTCAGGCCCTGGCTTCTTTGAGTTGTTGTTGTTGTTGTTGGAGTCGGTGCTGAGCTGCTAAGATGTCTTCATGCTCTGAACATCTTCTATCTTTAGAAGCTTCGGCTTGATCATCCTTGAAGAGCAGTTCAGTGTTGCATGATGCTCAGCTTCTTAGGTTGCTCAACTACTCCGGATGACCCCTTGATGAACTGCCTTGAAGATCATTCTCCTTGGTACTTGATGGCTGCACATGAGAGGCTTCTAGGATGACTGTAAGCTCTTCTGCAAGGTACCTAGAAGCTTTCTCAAGCTTGACACCAAGATGGCTTTTGTGATCTCCCTTCTTGCTACTCGATGCCTTCCCATGATGGACTTGCTAAGATGACCGTAAGCTCTTCTTTATTGTACTTAGAGTCTTCCCATGATGGACATCCAGATGGCATGATGCTCTTCTTTCTCTCGGCAGTTCAGAACACTCTTCATGTAGTAGAACTCTCACTTCTACATAGTAGAACTCACACTTCTACTTCTTGCTTGATCTGACTTTTGAGTGTTCTTGGTGGATCGTAGAGTGAGTCTCTGGACTCACTATTACTTGATTCGATCAGTCCACCTTCTCTCCAAAACTCAACTACTCCAGTATCCTTTGATCTTTGAAGCTCTTCTATATTTATACACCTTCCCAATCCTTCCGTTGGAAAGTAGCCGTTGGAAGCTATTCAAATGTCTTCACAGATCCCAAGTTGCTTGATGTAGACTGCTTGATGTGACATGACATACTTTTTCTGACTCTGCGGTCTACTTTTTCACCTACCCTGTCAGATGTATCACTTTACTGTCCTGGGAAGGTCGAAGACTTTATTTCTTCTGATTTTTTGATCAGAGGTTGTCCTTTTGCATCGATGCTCTCAATAAGAACTTGTCTGAATTATCCTTCAGATTGAACCGTTGCCAATGCCTCAATCTTCAGGTATCCGAGCTCTACGATTCTGATGCACGTCTTCAGGGACCTGATCGTAGTGTCTTGTTGACTGGTGGATACAACACTACGATCTAGAAGAGTGTTGATTGGATCTTCAATGTAGAACACCTCTTCCTTGTATTGTGCAGTGCTTCAATACTTCTGTTTGCTTCGACTGTTCTCAGATACTAATGGCTTAATTCCTTGCTCTGGTTCACTTCTGAATATCAAGACACTTCTGATTTGTGGCGCGTCCAGCTTGCTTTCTCCTGGTGATCTTCCGCTCACTTATCATCAATGAACTGACCCTGCACTTAATCACTTTAGCCTTGCTCTTCAGAAGCTGACCAGTATCTCGGTTCACCTTCCATCAGTTCTTTCTTTGTCTGACAAACACTACGATCCTGGTTGCTTCCAAGATCGTTGTCTTCTGTTTTCTTGATAGCAACTGCTTTAGCTGACTTTTCCTTAGTCAACTGCTGAAGTCTTCTTTGAATCATCTTGTGGAAGACTTCATCACGAACGACCTTTAAACTCAATCTTGATGCTGATTGGTTTGGTGCTTACTTCTTCTGCTAGCCTGCATGTCATTCGCTGAGTGCTCTCTGGTTCCCTTCTGTGGATTACATCTTTGCAGTGCCAACCAGAGGCTTCGTACCTTTGGATATTCTGGGAGTGCTCATTCGTTGAGAACCGTATCTGCTCTACGATTCTGAATTAGCATTGTGAGCATTACTGTTGGAGTCCTAGTTCTGCACTCTACGATTCAGCTTCGGCTGTGCAGACACTACGATCCCGAAGATCAGATCTTGACACTCTACGATTTCTGCACTCTGCAATTCAGCTTCGGCTATGTAGACTCTACGCTTCCGAGATCACACTATGATCTTTGACTTTGCACACTACGATCGTAGAGTTAGCTTGGTGAACGTTGAGTCCACTCTACGATTGCTGACTTGAGCTTGTTGTCTTCATCTGATCTTGTCCGACTACGATCTCTACATTTGTTCAGTGGACTCTATGATCGCAGAGTGTGGTCTACGATCCTTGTCTTTGACTTCGGCATCGCTAGACTGTACGACTCTGAGCGTAGAGTGCATTTCATACTTAGCTTCGGCAGATTGTCGTTCGGCTTATAGGCAGGCTGTCTCTACGATTCAGAACATGACTTCCTCAGTACACTACGATCTCGAGGAGGCTCTTCTCGACACACTACGATCCTTCTTCGTTTCCCCTGGAAGTCTACGAACTCTGAGATCTCACTATCTTGCATATTCCTATTCTGCCTCGATAGCTCCCGAGTTTACTCTGACTCTCCTGGCAGACTACGACTTCTGGTGCAGTGCTCGATGATCAGAAAAGCCTATCTATTACATCATAAGATCAACCTAACAAGCTTGATCTTTCTATATTTATAGTCCTTGTACATCATTTCTTTTTAAGGACTTTACAAAGCCGTTTTGCTTATGTAGGATCAACCTAACATTTTTGATTAATTCATTCTAAGTCCTTGTACATATATTTCTATTTTCTATCAAAGGACTTAACAGCTTTTCTTCATGCAAACATACTTGCATATTCATTCATATATATCATAATCAAATCATATATAAATATGAATACCATTCACATGTTTATTCCTGACAGATTATATATGACCTAATGTGGTATGTTATGTGATCATGTATTGTAGAGACCTTAAAGACTCAATGGAAAAGTATTTAAATAATAACATACACTAAAGGCAAGTGTTCTAACCCTTGTATATGTTTAATCTGGACAAGCTTTGTGATTAATGTATCTTACGCATGAATTCATGTATGATGCAGTTGAAGCCAATTCCTTTGGCTAGACTTAAGATGTTTTACGGATTTCATATAATCTATTGAACTATTGTCAATGTTGTCAAGTTTTCCAAACTATTTTTGTGACGCCCCCAAAATAGGTATAATCACCCATCTTGGTTCACCAAATACATGGTACCAAAATCAAATACAAACTTCTTTAATACAATTGTCGTGTAAAAATACGACAAAACATAGCTGAATTTTTAAAACAAATATTGTCTTCTAGACAATATCCACACTCAATGAAGTCCTCATTACAATTATTATCACACTATTTCACAGAATACTGAGGACTACTAAAGCAACTTATCCTGGACCATCACTCTATTTCCCGACTCGTCCCAACTATATTCTCATTTCCTGAAGAGAACAATGAAAGAAAAGGGTGAGCTTAAATAGCCCAGTAAGAAATATTATGACTAAGATAATGTAGAATAAATTATCCTTAGCCTTCAACAGTATAACAACTGATAGAATACAATAGACAACAAGTTTTAGATCAACAACTGCAGCGGAATAATTAATCCATTAGAAGAGTCAAGTAGAGCATGATATCTACTACCTTCTATGATTTAAATAGTCAAGTAGGTCATGATTATACCAAATAATCCCTGGTCATAATCATACCAACAACTCTCCATCAATGCAATACGAATCAATGAGGACTTTTATCACATCATTTGTAACATTACGGGTCATGATTATACTGAATGATCCCTGGTCATAATCATACCAATCAACAGTCCATCTATGCACGTAAGCCAAAGATGACTTTCATCACAATATAAGCATGAGGATGATGACAATGATATAAGCATTAATCAAACGAAATCAAGGATAAATTTCAAAGACTTTAAATTTATCCAGAGTTTAAAAATATCCAAATTGTTAACATGATACTGCTTTGTAGAGTAAAATTCAAGAATAATATTCATGTACCATAAATAATTTGGACAAAAAAGAAATATATTTTTCGGAATAAATAGTACCTCGTGAATAGTACCATGTGAATATTACTTCGAAAATAGTACATCGTGAATAGTACCCCGACATGAAAAGTAGCCTAAATATCTGAGTGAATAATATTTGGGTGAATATTAATTAGGTGAATAGTAATAAGGCGAATCTAGCCACCCCGAACGTTGATCCATGTAACTTTTGTCTCAATTCCTACAAAACAACATAAAACATGTTTCAATAGACATAAACACTAAAAAACTAATCTAAAAGACTTGAGAACAACAATAAATTAAGCCCGAATGTATCCAATTCATGTGTATAAAACTCACTCATCAATTATTATCGTGTTGTTGGTCATTGCCTTTTGGTTGTGCTAACTCATTATCGCGCTCCAATAATTGAGCCTCATTCACAACATCTGGATACAAACAAAGTTTGTGAGAAATGAGGTATTGACGTATATCGGAAATTTTTTTTGTTATCCGTGGTTTTCCGAACCGCAGGCCGACTAATCTCCCGAGCCCAGTACCAGAGCGGTTTGCTACCCGACTTGCGCCAGGGGTACCGTGGCCACCATGACCATTTCTGGCTTAACAAATGTTGCTAATGGGGATCGAACTAAAGACGTCTGGGTTTACGGCTCGCCCCCAATCAATCCTTAACCACTGCGCCAAGTGCTGATGGTTTGTATATCGGGTTTCAAACCTCTTAGAAACATTCGCGTCATTCGCTCCTCATTATCGACCAAATGGGATGCTAATCGGGATAACTCCGCAAATCTAGCCTCGTATTGCGATACGGTCATATTGTTTTGCTCCAACTTGATGAATTCCACCTCCTTCATATGAAGAATACTTTCGGGAAAGTACTTGTCGTTGAACAACTCTTGGAACTTCTCCCAAGACATCTTGAGTGCATGAGGTTGGGTACGCTTTACAGATTCCCACAAATAATCTGCCTCTTCACGCAACATAAAGGTGGCGAAGGGAACCTTTTGCTCCTCTGAGGATTCCAAGACATCAAATATCTTGGTGATTTGCTTTATCCACGTCGTCGCCTTAAGTGGTTCTGGCTTTCCCAAAAACTCTGGCGGTCCCAGCTCCTTGAACTGCTTAACAGTGAGCATCTGAGAGTTGGTAGTGTTTCCACCTAACTTTTGAACAGGATTCTTTCTCGCCTGATGTTGTATGAATTGCATAAAGCCTCTGAACATCACATCGTTCATCATCTGATCGGTGTTTTTATTTACCTGAGGATTATTGTCTTCCTGTTGCACATTATCATGGGTATTGATCGTTGGTGACTCAACGATCTCATGTGCTTCATTGCTGATGTCAACATTTTCATATGCCATTTTCAAACACTGTCACAAAACAAGGGTTAATTGACATGTCACATATTATCCCTATATTATGACTAACCAATTAAATACGTAATAAACTTAGGTAGGTCATACTAGAGAAGAAATTCCCCGTCTCTCCCCTCCTAGTTCTTGTCTCATATATCAACCAGGGATCATATCCCTAAGCTTTTATACCAACTGTGTACCACATCCAAAACAGGTATACATCACCCATCTTGGGCCGCAAAATACATGGTACAAAAATTAAATACAAACTTCTTTAATACGACTGTCGTGAAAAAATACGACAAAACTTAGCTGAGTTTGTAAAACGAATATTGTCTTCTAGACAATATCCACACTCAATGAAGTCCTCATTACAATTATTATCACACTATTTCACAGAATAGTGAGGACTACTAAAGCCACTTATCATGGACCATCACTCCATTCCCCGACTCGTCCCAGCTATATTCTCATTTCCTGAAGAGAACAATGAAAGAAAGGGGTGAGCTCAACTAGCCCGGTAAGAAATATTATGACTAAGATAATGCAGAATAAATTATCCTTAGCCTTCAACAGTATAACAACTGATAGAATACAATAGACAACAAGTTTTAGATCAACAACTGCAGCGGAATAAGCAATCCATTAGAAGAGTCAAGTATATCATGATATCTACTATCTTCTATGATTTAAAAAGTTTTTCATCAAATCTATCGATGAGACTCAGCTTAATAAATAAACCACATCATCGAATCATCCCTGCACTACGAGCCAAGGATATTCATGTAATCACCAATGGTCATGATTATACCGAATAATCCATGTTCATAATCATACCAACAACTGTCCATCAATGCACTACGGGCCAATGAGGACTTTTATCACATCATTTGTAACATTACGGGTCATGATTATACCGAATGATCCCTGGTCATAATCATACCAATCAACAGTCCATCTATGCACGTATGCCAAAAATGACTTTCATCACAATATAAGCATGAGGATGATGACAATGATATAAGCATTAATCAAACGAAATCAAGGATAAATTTTAAAGACTTTAAATTTATCTAGAGTTTAAAAATATCCAAATTGTCAACATGATACTGCTTTGTAGAGTAAAATTCAAGAATAATATTCATGTACCAAAAATAATTTGGACAGAAAAAAAATATATTTTTTGGGTAAATAGTACCCCGTGAATAGTACCATATGAATAGTACTTCAGGAATAGTAGCTCGTGAATAGTACCCCGACATGAAAAGTACCCTAAATACCCGAGTAAATAATATTGGGGTGAATAGTAACTCGTGAATAGTACTCCGGCATGAAAAGTGCCCCCAATACCAGAGTGAATAATATTTGTGTGAATAGTAATCGGGTGAATAGTAACTCATGAATAGTATTCCGTCATGAAAAGATCAATAATTACCAAGAAAGCTCAGAATAATATTTCCATGAAAAGATACTAGATGAAGCGCAAATATCAATGATATTCTACTAATTTCATGGAGTATAAAAGCCAAAACTTCAACAAAATGAGTATAGAATTCAAAATCTGAAACGAAATAATATTACTTACATACTACAGAGTATGGAAGAAAATATTATTTCAAGCGAATATTGAACAAAAATAACATCCCTTACAACTGTTGAATGAAAATAATATTCCAACAAATATTTAACGAAGATAATATTCCTACGAATATTGAACGAAGATAATATTCTTTATGAATATTAAACGAAAATAATATTCATACGAATATGAAAAATAATATCTCTTTAGAATATGAAATAAATAATATCCCTTACCTCAGAAGAAGACCAGATTACTAGAGTAGTGAAGTAGCAGACTACTCTTCTTCTTTCTCCCTATAGCTTCTCTTTCTATAGCTTTTCTCTCTATAATTGCTCTTCTGAGTCTTAGTGAATTGGTGAGAATGAAGGAAGGATGAGCTTCTATTTATAGAAAAATATAGTTTCGATAATTGGACGTTTTGGGGCTCAAAATATTACAGTATAATACCTTCATCTTTTCCTTCATTTTTAATTTAGTCCTGCAAGTATTATCAAACTTGCACCACATCCCCTAATAGTACATCATGTTAATCAATAGTTCAATCATGTGAATCAATAGTTCTATACATGTGATAATACGAATTATAGTATAGTACCTCCATCTATACCTCCATTTTTAACTTAGTCATACAATTATTATCAATCTTGCACCACCTCCTCTAATAGTACATGAATGTGAATTAATAGTACACACATGTGAACAAATAGTTATAATCATGTGAATTAATAGAAATTAATTGCACATTTATCTGATTAATTACCCGATTGGTCAATATAACTTTCAGACATTAATTATTATCAAAATAAATGTCGATTTCCACTAACATTAATAATTCCAACACAATAGAACTATCAATTTTATCTTTAATCAACACAAACTTATTCATCATTAATATCATAACTCACAATATTTAGCAACCAGGTCGTTCCCAGAAAAGAGGGGGCTTTCCGATAAGGATTTCTCCTTATTGGCGCGCAATTAGGTGACCAAACCTCTCCTTGACAGAACTTCTAGACATTGTTAATATTGTAAATATTAATATGAATAATTTTGTCGTCTAAATTATTGATTTAATAATATAACATATTATGTAGATGATATTGTGACAATAATTGAATCAATAATATGAGAGATATGATGCAGTAATTACTGTAGCAATAATTGAGTATAACTGAGTGACTTCTTACGTAAGCATCAATAATCAATGGCCTGTGCTACTATGCAACCACACGTATTACTGTACTTTTACTACCAGGTAGTTTAACAGTTTTAACGGTAACACTTTCGACGTTATTTTTATAAAATGATAATTCTGTTGTTTTCTAACTACGACAATACTTCCATTGTGGGGTCCACCAATGATTATGCCGCCGTACGAATATTTCCTGTTAAAACGAATATTCCCCGACTAATCGAATATTCCCCGACACAACGAATATTTTATATGAACTTGCTTACTTTGCAAAATTTTCACATATCACCCTGAACTCTAACCTTTTATCAATTTAACCATTTACGAAATAAAATAATAATTATAAGAAAATTGAATACTTTCATTTTATAAAATTCAGGGTCTTACAATTTTGGTATGGTTTTCAAATGAATACTGAATATGTTAAACATATGTTTTATCGTCAAAGGACAAGCACGTGAGGTTGCCAAAACTTAAACGTACATACGTTTAAAGAAAGTAGTATTTTACAACATAGAGTACTATATGTTGATCACCAAGACGTGCTCGTAAGTATGCTGGACTTACGGACTTAGTGTTGGGTTGTCCTTTTTAAAGAAAGTATGAAATGCTCAAGGACTTGGACCGGAATTGATGTTTTACTAAATCTTATTCATTGTGAAACATTTTAAGAAAAGAGAAGTGCTATTTTGATATCGATAGTACTTCATAACTATTGTTCAGTTATTGACGATATACGATTTGTATGTTTCAAGCATATTGATTAAATAGAATTGTCATAGTTGTTGAGCTAGTTATGCTCACTCTTACTTGAACCATATGAATGCAGCTAAGACCGAACGAACCGAAGGATCCGGTAAAGATAAAGGGAAGGCTAAGGTAAACCTATAGATTACCTTTGTAATATTATAGGTGAATGTTGTTATTATTTAATATTATGACAAGAACAAATGTAATGGTTATTAAGAACCCGCAGAATGGTAATATTGTTTGGAATATATATAAGACATATTCGTTCTTCTGAGGCATTTTAATTGAATGTATGTACAAACTGTAGCACCGTGTAGCACCATATGTCGGGTTGGAAGATACCCATATTTGGGGGCGTCACAATAAACTCTTATGAAGTTTATACTTTATTTGATATTGGTTCTACCCATTCTTTAATTTCACCTACTTGTGCTCAACGTTTAAATTTGACTCCAGAAAAATTAGACTTTGACTTATCTGTTGAAACTTTGTTGGGAGAAACCTTCATTACATCCACTGTTTATGAATCTTGTTTGATTCAAATCGACACTTTCACAATGCCTGTTGATCTCATCTCTTTGAAAATACTTGCATTTGATGTGATTTTAGGGATTGATTGGCTAACTACTCATCATGCTAAAATTGATTGTTTTTGTAAGGTTGTTATTTTTCATATTCCTAACCAACCTATTACGCGAATTCAGGAAACCAAACCACTAAAATGTCAAGCTTTCTTAGCCCATGTGACGAATTTAAACAAAAATACGTTAGATTTGAATGATATTTCTATTGTTAATAAATTTCCTGAAGTATTTCCCGAAGTTCAATATGAGCCATTTGTTCTGAAAATACCATCAAGTTCGGAGGGATTTGTCATCTATAGCGATGCTTCAGGATAACTCAAAGAATATGAGAGGAATTATCCTACTCATGATCTAGAGTTGGCAGCAGTCGTTTTTTGCGTAAAAAATCTAGAGACATTACATATATGGGGAGAAAGTGGAGATCTATACAAATCATAAAAGCCTCAAATATTTCTTCACCCAAAAGGAACTCAACATGCGACAACGACGTTGGCTTGAGCTGTTGAAAGATTACGGTCATACCATTCAATACCATCCTAGAAAAGCGAACGTGGTAGCTGACGTATTGATTAGAAGATCATATACGAGTACGAGTGCGATATTGTCAACACAAAGGCCCATTTTGTATGACTTACAAAGGATGGACATAGAGTTAAAGACTTCAGGGACCCATGTGATGATATCAAATATATGAGTAGAATCGACTTTATTCGATAAAGTTAAAGTTGCTCAAGCTACAGACCCGGAGCTGATGCGTATGAAGAAGAAAGTGCAAGAAGGTGTTATTCCAGAAGCAAGAATTGATGAAGAAGGAATACTTCGAGTCAAGTCCAGACATTGTGTTCCTAACAACTCTGATTTGAAGTATATAATCATGATGGAGGCACACAGCACACCGTTTGCAATCCATCCTGGAAGTACCAAAATTTATCGCAATCTTCAACATACATTTTGGTGGAGCGATATGAAGAGAGAGATTGCGGAGTTTATCTCAAGGTGTTTAACTTATCAATGTGTCAAGGCAGAGCATCAAGTGCCAAAAGGTCCATTACAACCACTTGAAATTCCAGAATGGAAATGGGAGCACATTAACATGGATTTCGTTACTCGTCTTCCCAAGGTTTCTCAAGGCATAGATGCAATTTGGGTCATTGCAGATAAATTAACCAAGTCTGCTCATTTTTTACCTATACGAGAAACTTATTCACTTGAACATCTTGCTCATTTATATATAAATGAGATTGTAATACTACATGGTATGCCAGTATCCATAGTTTTTGATCGAGACCCAAGATTCACTTCACGATTTTAGGTTAGTTTGTAGAAAGCTATGGGCATAAATTTACAATTCAGATTTGCATATCATCCTCAGACGGAAAAGCAGTTGTTGTCTCCTTTTTAGTTTAACAAAATGGACTCTAACTCGTGCAAGTATACATGGGTCAACAAGTAGTACAGAGTAAGAAAGTGTCGATCCCACAGAGAAAGGTGAATAAATTTGAACTATCATGCAACAACCTAATCACTGTTTCTGTATGCTCAAACGATCATTAAATAAATAAATTGATATCTAAATTAATTATCAACGCAAAAATAATAATTACTAAAAGTAGGTAATCAAATTAAAAAAATATGGGATTCTAATATCATCTAATGCTTCATCCAAAATGCATGCCTCATGTTATGCCTAGTTATTTAATATGTAAAGCTAGTCGAGAGCACAAAAGTGAGACACAACCATCTTTCAATGAACTATGTCCAATTTACACAAAATCCACAATTGATAGAATTCATGTAAGCATCATGATTACTAAACTTACTATATGTCTATGTGAATTTATAGCAAATATGATTTAAGCACAAACTCTCTTAATGACTACACATGATGAACCGGTATATGCCTATCTGGGTCATGAAACATAAAACCTAATACAAATAAGTTTCATGAACATATGCCAACATGGTTTAATCTATACTTATATTTCATTTTCCAAATCCATACAAGCAATTAGTGTGAATGGAGATCAAGCATTCAATCATTTATCACAACCATGATGGGTAATCCAATGTTAAACATACAAACATCACATATTAGGCATACACATATAAACTACATATTAAAATTCATTAGAATCCCATAATGGAAGTTAGTTCATTTCTGAATCAACAACCATTATGGGATTGAAGCAAAACATGGAATTAAGAAATACAAACAAAAGATATAAGTGAAATGAGTGATCAAATCTGATAATCCCTGCTGCAAAGTCTGTTTCCAAGCTTGTTCAAATCCACATTCTTAACTAGAATGAAAACTTATATTATTCAACGATTATCTAAAAAGTGAAGCTTAAAATATTAAGGAAATGCTCCCACTCTCTCTAGGAAAAGCTAACCCTAATAATCGTAAAAAAAAAACTACTTAATATGTCTCTGGTAACCAACCATATCGTCTCAAAACAGCAAACATGCTCAACATTTCAAATTACAAAATTCGGCATTTTAACATAGTTCTGACTGCGCGATGATGTGATGTGGATCGAGCACGGGTTCGTTGTAGGCTTCTCTGTCGTGTGCTTGGCGCGGGTGCGCCATGACCTTTTGTTATTGAGGCGCGGCCACGCGGTAAGTGTTTTTGACGCTCCATGACTAGGCTATATGGCAGCGTGGCCGCACTTTTGTTACTTCCTACCTACTGGATTGCTGCTATCTGCTGCTTGCTTTCTTCATTACTTCTTTACTTTTTACTTCTTCTTTAGGTCACATCTAAGCTCTTCTAGCTGTCCTTTTCACCTGCTTGACTCTAGTTGCCAACTTCATTCTTGAACAAGCAACCATGCCTTGTCCTTGCCATTTCCTTTCCATGGCATTTCATGCCTTAGGAGTTCCATCTTTTAAACTGCAAAATAAACACAAAAAACAAATAAAACATCTCAAAAGTACTTGAGTTAAGCAGAATTCCAGTGAGTTGGTAACCAATAAGTAGGTATAAAACCTACTTATCAGTAGTCAGAGAGGACTATTCAAACTCTTGAAGTTATTAAGACTTTGTGTCCTAGACTTCAAAGGAAGTTGGGACAAGTTCTTGTCATTAGTGGAATTATCCTACAATAACAGTTATCAAGCAAGTATAGTTGTAGACACTCAAAATTTTTCGTGCACATGTTAATGACATTGCAGGAGGGTAGATTCGTCTTTCGGAGATAACCCTGGAAGACAGCTCACGTCCATTCCGGATACTACCGGAAGTTTTGTTTCAACCCCGAAACACACACCGAGAACATCATCTCCAACCCCAGAACACACACTGGGAACATCATTTCCAACCCCGGAACACACACCGGGAACATCATTTCCAACCTCGGAGATAACCCCGAGTTTCATCATTGGCGATAACACCAAGGAATGTTGTTGCAGTTCTGGCGATAACTCCGGAAACACTTGTTTCAAATGCATGCGATCAGCTTCAATCATAGACCTCCTGTCGAGGCACTCATACCTCAGACCTGGAGCTAACATCGAGTAGACAGGCATTCTCAAAGGTGACATTGCGGCATTCAACACTTACAGCAGTCTAATCTCAGATGTAACCCTAAGCAACGTCTGATTTCAACTAAAATCGGCAATAACCCCGGCGAGGAGTCAAATGTCATCTTGCTACCTCAACACATGTGCGTCGTCTCAACACTTCATACATACATACATACAACAATGTCCTACAAGAATCAAGGAGTTCCAATCCCGAGTGACTATTACGCGTGGCAATACACCGGATAGAATTTGAAGATTGAAGACCATGGGCATGGTCCCCTCTTCCTGACTTCGTACAACCTCTAATCCATGTTATTGCGTAACTCTCGACACAAGCACTCCGAAGAAGGTCTTATATAACTCGTTCGGATGCTCGGATTGAAGTTCTGCAAGTTTGAGTGGACATTACAGTGCACGAGTACACGTACTTCGAGACGACGAGAGGCGCGAAACCCGGGGCACCCGGTGTAGATGCAGGTTCATCTGTGGCTGCTGCAAGTACTCCTGCGGCTCCCCCCACTATAAATAGAGGGTTTGGGGTAGCCATTTTGAAAAAAGAGATAAGGCGAGGAAGCCCTATCTAATTTACTTTGTACACACCCATATTGAGTGCTTGTTCTTTTTAAACACATGTTAGCTCACATATAGCTATACATTTATCGGTGGGAGCTGAGTGTTTATCCATATAGAATCATAGAAGTCTGCATTGGCAGTCCACTATAAGCCTTCTTATACTCTATAAAGCCTTTTTCTTCATCTTTTCACACGCTATTCTGCACATTGAGAGTCGTGTTGTTTGCGTATACCCGGACTTCAGTCCGTGGTTTTCATTTTTGTCTGTATATATACTTATATATGTATTTATTTATATATGGACTAACATTATCGAGTTATGCCTCGATTGAGCCTAGACTTATGTCTAGAGCATTTATTTGCTTTTATATATATATATATATATATATATATATATATATATATATATATATATATATATATATATAATTGTTATCAGACATATCTGATGAGCCTGGATTTCACATCCGGAGTGTTTATTTCTTTTATATATATATATATATATATATATGTGTGTGTGTGTGTGTGTGTGTGTGTGTGTAATTGTTGTCGGACATATCCGATGTGCCTGGATTTCATATCTGGTGAGTTTACTGCTTTTATATATATATATATATATATATATATATATATATATATATATATATATATATATATATATATATTTACATTTCATCCCGCCTGAAGTTTACTTCATGACGGTTGATCGCTTTTACAGCTTTATTTATATTTCGTCCCGCCTGGAGTTTACTTCGTGGCAGTTGATAACATTTACTGCTTTATTTACATTTTTGATCCCCCATGGAGTTGTTTCGTGGTGGTTAATCATGTCTCTCTCTCTCTATATATATATATATATATATATATATATATATATATATATATATATATATATATATATATATATATATATATATATATATATTGCTTTTATATTTATACAACTGCTTACTGCTTTCCATATAAACTGGAGTATCATGTGAGCCTAAGAATAATGTGATCATAGATTCAGTCTACTGAATCTAGATTCGATTCCCATGATAGACTTTTTCAGCTATAAGCAGCTTGTACATTATTTACAGTGTACGAATTTCCTTGGATGGTTGTCATGCCCATGAGGAATTCGGCACTGCTATATATTATTGTCTCGAAGATGCCTTGCATCTCAAAAATAAAAGCAAACAAGCCGAACATTTTAATAATAAAATGGAAGTATGAAAATGTCTCAATTCCTATTGAGCACATGGTTTGAAAAACCACTTTTTATAAAACTTCATTTCTATATCTTGCTTAAAACTGAATTTTTCTATAAATTCAAACCCTGTGTATATAGGTGCGAATGAGGCCTCGCATTACTTCCAAATAATTGCACATTAATCCACACACACACACACACACACATTCATATAACAGTTTCTTTAAAAAGTGGCGGTCACTATGGCAACACGGATGTCGGGGGGTACCTAACACCTTCCTTCCGCATAATCAAGACCCCAAACCCAAATGAATCTCGGTTTCACAGACCCATTTAGCAGTGTCACATCACTGGGTCAATGTGCAAACCTTTTTGATTACGTTGGTGTAACCAGTTAAAAACACCAACTGGCGACTCTTAAAGTCAAATCGTTGACATTACACATGTCGGACCATTTTCACTTTTTTTTTAAAACAAATCTCACATTAACATGAGAACACCAAAGAATAAGTAACGAAAAGGGACATCTAAAAATCCTGACGTCGACATGTGGCGACTCTTCTGGGGACTCCAGTAAGAGGGCTTAAGCCGCTTTTACAAGTTTTCCAAAACTGTTATATGCTTGTGTGTGAATGTTGCATTTACATTTATGATGAATGTGTACGAATGCATTTTACTTACTGCACAGCTAAATATCTATCTGTGATATTAGTGCTTTACACATGTCATCATTTTGCATAAACGGTGAGACACGTTGTATGGGAATGTATGTTGTGTGGTTCCTCCACCAGGAGGCTATCATGTCGGTGTTTGATTACTGGACTCGTAGGAAGACTAATTCTAATGAGGCTCAGGAAAGGCACCACCCAGATTCGCTCCAGTTGAAAGACCAGGGTTAACTTCCCGTCAAGTAGATTGCGATGATCTGGGAACCTTCATGCCAAAAAGCCGCGAGAGAAACCCTACGATAGGTCAACCTCTGATAAACCAAATGCAGAGGAAAGTCTCTTCATGCTTTTCATTTTCAATTACTTGTAAAAGCATTTACTTGTAATTTTATTCCATGATCATCTATATGTAATGGAAAATATGAAGAATATATGTGCATACATGACATGTTATCCATTAAAAACCATTTTTGCAGGACCATATTCCTAAAACGGGCACATCATGATAACATTTACATTATCCCTAAGACTAAACTATATAAGTCTTTTGTAGGGAAGCAATTGCGCCTGTCACCCGCTCAAAATCCAAAAAAGCCACGAGCCTATAGCCAATCATGTCTTCTTCTGACCAGTCTAATACTGTTTCCCGAGAAGAATTTGACGGATTGAGTAAATAAATTATGAATATGGTTATTCTACTAAAAGAATTGCATCAATCTGCTCAGTGTACGAAGATGCCTACATATACAGAATCCTCTTCACAAGGAGGAGCTCAAGGTTTGGAAAAAACAATTCCAGAACCTCAGTTGGATACAACTAACAAAGACCCTGAAAACACCCATCTCAATGGAGATCCAGATATCAGTGACATCAGAAAGAAGGTCCTCCAAATGGAAGAAACTATCCATGTTCTCAAAGAGATTGGAACACATGGAAGTGTCTCATATACTGACCTTTGCATATTCTCTGGTGTTCATTATCCAGAGAAATTCAAAACCCCTAATTTTGAAAAGTATGACGGATTAGGAGATCCTTATACACATTTGAAGGTGTTCATTGGAGAACTTGGATCTTATGCATAAAATGAGAAGCTCAGAATGCAGCTGTTCCAGAAGAGTCTGACTGGAGAAGCCCATTCATAGTATACCAGATTAGACAACTCAAAGATCCATAGCTGGGAAGAGCTAGCTCACGCCTTCCTCACTCAAGACAGTTTTCAATCTCAGATGGCTCCTGACCAGTACCAAATTACCAAGGTCAAGAAACAGTCTAATGAGTCATTCAGAGAGTATGCTCAAAGGTGGAGGTGTCTTGCTGATCAAGTTATTCCTTCCATGACAGAATCAGAAATGGTCCTGACTTCCTAAGATACTTACAGAAGACTCTACTTCTTGAGAGCGTTTTAGCGTATCGACAATACCCTTCATGAAAATGATCAAAAAACACTGGAGTAAGAAATGCTGAGATGGGATGAAGTTTGGTAGATTCACGGGACCTAGGTGCTTAAAGCAGTTGTGACCACATCCATTCGGATCTTATGGAAATAACCCTCAGAGGGACCATCAAAAGAAGCGAGGATGTTTCCTGATACACAGCCAAAAAGGGCAGTCAGAACATGCCTATATAGAGGAGCAACTTACTCCCCGTTTCAATGCACAGTCTCAAACTTCTTTGCTAAATGGAGAAGTAAGCGCCCTCGAAGTCAACTTAGGGTTGATTCACTCGAGGAATATTTTTCTTTCTGACTACTCAGAAGATAAAACACAAGTCTTCTTCCACCAGCCAACCCTAATGGGAGGAGGTTTTAATACTACTCGAAAGTGTGCTTATCATGCCGAAGCACCTGGACATGATACTCAAGATTATTGGGCCTTGAAACACAAGATCCAAGATTTAATAGACAATGGTGAGATCGTGGTCACCAAACTAGATCAAGCTCATGTGCAAGACAACCCTCTTCCTCAACACAAAGAAGAAGAGGTCAACATGATCAGTTGGAGCACTAGATAGAGTTCCAGTTTTAACGGTGAATCATCCCAGACCATCAAAGACGGTGTTGACAGATGGGATTATACAAAGTTCCAGTTTACTATGGAACGAAAGATGAAAGCTCTTTGCAAATAAATTGAGCAATTGGCAGAACTGGTGACCCACCAGCATCAAGTCACACGACAATTAATCAGACAAGGGCATGTATATCTCCTTCCTTTTGTTATGAATGCTCCACCATCACCTTCAGAAAGCGAAGCTATGAAGGATAAGGTTTCAAAGAGAGTAAATGCTAAAGCTCATCGGGATTTTGCCAATCAGAGGGACTTTACCTATCTGGGCCAACTTATGGAGGAAATATTTAAAATGTTGATCAATGAAGGAAGAATTACATCCCTTCTACCTCCAATCAATCCCCGTTCATGACGGTTTAACTCTGATGGAGTGTTTCAATATCATTCCTATTCTCACGGTCACATCACAGACGAATGTTGGGCACTCCGCTAACTCATTCAAAATCTCATTGATAGCGGTGTCCTGCAGATGGCAGACGATGACACCGTGTAACTTGAGAGTGGGAATATATGTCCTTCCAAATGGAAGGGATCAGTAGCAGTTATATCCACTGAGGATGATGAGACTGTCAAAGCATTTCCCATACAAGCAATTCAACTCAAAGGAGCTGACAATCCTTTGAAAGTGGTTGGACCAGAGCCAATTTCTTTACCTTTTAGAGCAAAATATCTTGTTGTCAGCTTACACAAAGTTCCATGGAATTATGGACAAGCTGAAGGATTTACGTCTCATACTACTGTTACAGTGTCGAAGGAAAATCCACTATATCTTCCTTAGAGGGTGATGAAGCCCGCCATCAAAACAAATGGGAAGATTCCCATGGAGAAGATTAAAAATTTCTTC
Organism: Panax japonicus; assembly: GCA_020205505.1. Lineage (NCBI taxonomy): Eukaryota > Viridiplantae > Streptophyta > Magnoliopsida > Apiales > Araliaceae > Panax > Panax japonicus. Next base: position 41,363,607 of record CM035110.1, on the reverse strand, counting down.
TGCACTATGGGCCATAATGAAGCCAAGGTGGTTTTAAGCTTAAGAGAAGCTCCACATCAGATATCAATACTGGACTTGGTTTTCTCTTTTGAGGATCATCGGAAGATTTTATTGAAGGTCTTAGAAGATGCCTACTTATCGAAATCAGTGGATGTGGAAAAAATTCAACATATGGTTGATCACATTTTCACTAATATTGTGATATCCTTCACTGATGAAGACATACCTCCCGAAGGGACCAGTCATTGCAAGCCATTGCACATTGCAGTTTTGTCTTACGGGTATATGCTAGCTGGAGTTTTGATAGATGGAGGTTCATCTCTTAATATCTATCCATATGCCACTTTGGTGAAGATGAATGTCAATCTAAAACGGATCTAAAGAAGTCATACAGTTATCAAAGCTTTTGATGGATTCCGACGAAAGTTAGTCAGAAAGATTGAGCTTCCAATTGAGATTGGTCCAAATACATTCCATGTATCCTTTCATGTCTCAAGTTAGATCAGGATAGCAACTGTATTGGGGAGACATGGATACACATGGTGGAGTGTTCCCTACACTACATCAAAAACCTCACATACACAGTCACCACTCTGTTCTTAGTCACTGTAAAGCTGAGCGGGAATGTCCAACGAAAAAGGAGATTCTTGCCAATCATCAGCTTCAAACTACAAAAGTTGAGCGACTATCTACCAACCCCCGAGGACTTGGGAACGTGAGTAACACTCAATATATCCTATTGGAGCACCCATTTCCCTAAACCAAGATTTCGGTCGAGGTTACTGTCGGCCACTCAAGAAAAATGATGTCTGGGTGTCACAACCCTTGACAAGGACTTGGAAAATCAGAGTGTATTAACACCTATTCAAGTGTCCAATCCAAAATGGGTGACAGAAGATTAGGCTATTTTTCCAGTTCCAGTCATAGGAATCCATAAGCATAAGCAGGTCCACACAGCTTCCGCCACCGGCGATTTTCTACATCGTCACCGCGTGAGCTGATATGTCCCAAGTTAAACGTACAGCCTGTTATCGCTAAGCTCGTTTACAAAACAGTACCATCCCAAAGCAACAAAGGACGGTGCTATTCCTTATCCTAAAGTGGAAGAGAGAAACGGAGAGGAAAAAGTAACTATTTGACCATCGCCTGATGATGTCAGCATACGATCATTGTCCATGATGAAACATTACAAACAGATTATACCCAGACGAGATTGAAAGGATGTCATGGTTTATCATCCGGAGAGGAGGACAATGACAACCACTCAATCACTACAGGTTCAGAAACTTTTCCCTCGACCATTGGAGCAATATCAGTCCACTGCATCTTGGACAAGGGGTACCAACGGGGAGACAATCCCTTGCCCGTAGATAACCATAAGCTACTTTTCTATGCAGTATTAGCAGTATTTTATCAGCCTGCTAAATTTCGAGTGCATTGTCTGTCGATGAGGTGCCCTCTTCCACAAGGGTTGTAACTTGATTTGTAAAGTTTGGACTCAGTACCTGATGGACATACAAGAGGGACATTGAGACCCTCAGGAGATACAGAATGGGTCGTAGATAAGCCTCAAACCCAACCTTGACCAAACCACTTCTTTCAAATCTTAGAACTAAAAAAACCCTAAGCTAACCAGAGGTTAGGACGCTTACCCAACCAACGGAATGACATGGTTGCACTATTTAACCAATTCTAGGATGTGTTGCATGGTCTCATGAAGCACATCGGTTGGTTTGTCCATGACATTGTTCTTAATCGGCCTTCCCATTAAAGAAGGATTCAAGCCAGTTAGGCCGAAGTAGGCTATTGAACACCTGAGTGGGTAAAAGTAAAAGACGAAATTGTGAAAACAATTCAAGTGCATTATTAGGTGTCAAATTCCGGAATGGATATCTAACATTGTTCGTTTCCTAAAAGACCTTAGATGACAGGTGCGAGTTTGCATGTATTACCGGGATCTGAACAAAGCTTGCCTTAAAGATAGCTTTCCTGTGCCCTTTATCCACATTCTCATTGACAATACTACTCAATACGGCATGTACTCCTTTGCGGATTGCTTCGCAGGGTACCATCAGATTATGGTCGCTTAGGAAGATCGTGAGAAAACTGCTTTCATCACGCCTTGGGGAACCTTTTGCTACAGAAGGTTGTCATTCGGCCTCATCAATGCCGGGGCAACCTACCAACGAGCTATGATGGCTCTTTTCATGATTTAATGCACAAAGAGATAGAGATTTATGTTGATGACATCATTGTAAAATCCCGAAGGGAGGAAGACCAATTAGACCATCTCAGAAAGCTTTTCAACAGGTTACATAAGTACAACTTGAAGTTGAATCTAGCCAAGTACGCCTTTGGTGTTAAGTTAGGCAAGTTGCTAGGTTTCCTAGTCAGCCACGAAGGGATTGAACTAGATCCTACCAAAATCTAGGCCATCAAGGAAATGCCCATTCCTCAGACAGAGAAGGAAATACGGGGATTTTTGGGAAGAATCAGATTATGAGTACAGTTTATCATCCACTCATGGCAACATATGAGCCCATCTTCAAGTTGTTAAGGACGAACTCCCCATGAAAGGTGAATGCTGCGTGTCCGACAGCCTCCTTACCATAAAGGCAGCTGGTTAATATGTTCCGTTTTGGTACCAACCAGGGCATGATGTACCTATTCATGTTACATCTTCATTAAATGATAATGCATGGATGCATGCTGGGGCAAACAGATTATAGCGGCTAAGAACGACGTAGCTATTACCCAGCAAAAGGATGACTTTCGCATCATTGACACACAAGTTACACTCTGATGAGAAAACTTGTCTGTGCTTAGGGGGCTTCCATGAGTTACATACATTACTCCATGTGCCACAATACCACTCTCATATCCCGCGTGGATCCTCTTCAAGTATGTGTTCAGTAGCCCCTATGAATTGTGATGTCCAGATGGCAGTTGATCCTACAACAATTTGACATCGTCTATGTGACGCAAAAGTCAGTCAAAGGTCAAGGAATTGCAGATCAACTGGTCGCCTCACCTACAAGGGATTATAAACCCTTAAAAACATACTTCTCCGATGAAGGGGTAATGATAATTTAACACTACAATTACGATGTATGCCACACATAGAAGATGTATTTTAATGGGTCTGTTAACACAGAAGGCTCTGGAGCTGGAACAGTTCTAATATTCGGTACGGGGGAGCGGTATCCTGTCGCCGTAAAATTATAGTTTGTCAGCACCAACTACACAGCTGAGTATGAAGGCTGTATCATGGGGCTAAAACTTGCCCGTTCAATGGTCATCAGGCGGTTAACTGTCTTTGGGGATTCCAAATTGGTAATCAAACAATCCACAGGAATTTATCAAACCAAAGAATTACATTTTCTGCCTTACCATCGGCAAGTTTTACAGATGGCTTTGGAGTTCGAAGAAATCTCCTTTCTACACATTCCTCGTAATAGGAATGATTTTGCGGATGCACTAGCTACGTTAGCCTCCTTGATTCACATACCTGACAAGGAAAACATGTCAAGCATCATATTTGCTCTGCAAAAGGCCCGAGTTTATGGGAACTATGTTAGAGAAGTATCGGATGAGCTACCTCCCATCAACCACCCTTGGTATTAGCATATCAAGGAGTATCTGCGAGATGGATCTACACTCGCTGAGGTGAGCCTAACTGAGAAGAGGCGGATCCGTCGACTTGCTATGAAATTCTACCTGAGCGGAGATGCACTCTACAAAAGAGATGCAGGATTAGGTCTCATCATATGTCTGGACAAAGACCAAGCTCAAAGGCTTATGGATGAGATCCATGGTGGAGTATGTGGCCCGCACATGAGCGGTCCCTTACTTGTCAAGAAAATTCTTAGAACAGGGCATTATTGGCTTACGCTCAAAGCTGACTGTGATGATCACGTCAAGAGATGTTATCAATGTCAAATTCATGGGAATGTTATCCACTTCCCTCCAAGGGAACTCCACAATATAAGTTCGCCATAGCCCTTCTCAATGTGGGGAATGGACGTGATCGGGCCCATCGAGCCCAAAGCCAGTAATGGACATCGATTCATATTCACCATGATCGACTACTTCACCAAATGGGTAGAAGCAACCTCTTTCCCCAGGGTTACTAAAGAAATCACCATTGCTTTCATCAGAAACAATGTAGTCTGTGGATATGGACAACCAGAGGTCATTGTGTTAGACAATGCTAAGAACCTCAACAACAAAATGATGGAGGAGTTATGCAGTAAATTCTACATCAAACACCTTAACTCCGTCATCTACCATCCAAAGATGAATGGTGCTGTTGAAGCGGCTAATAAAAATATCAAGAAGATCATGCAGGAAATGTCTGTCAATCATAAAGGATGGCCTGACCTTTTGCCTCTGACTTTATTAGCCTACAGAACTTCAATGTGTACTTCCACTGGGGCAACCCCCTACTCATTAGCTGTGACAACCCGAGAATTTAGACAAATTATTAAAATCTTAAATGATTGATTTAAGGTCAAATAATAGACCTAGATAGAAAATAAGTGTATGCGTTTGATGTTATTGGGATTGAGTTTTGAGGATTTCAAAATTCTGTGAAGGATATAGGTGAATTATTCAGGATTAAGGATTTATGTGATTATGTTTTGTGTTTATGGTTATGTATGTGTACAGAATGTGTTTAAGGGTCAAGGGTTGACCAGATTAATTATATATGTGTCAAACCCTAATTATATATTAAGAACTTTAACGTTCGGTTAGAAAACCCTAGCGATTAATAAGAAATCCTAGAAACTGGTTCTGGAAATCCTAATGTCAGTTCCGGGAATCTGAAACCCTAATTCGGTGCATGAAATCCTAAATCGGGAATTTAATGGCGTAAGTGTAAATAATTATAGGATTAATTAGGGTTAATCTTAACAAATTGATTACAAAACCCTAATTCTGAATTTGAAACCCGATTTGATAATTAGAAAACCCTAATACCAGATCTGAAAAATCTAATTTCAGATTCTGATAAAATGAAGCCCTAATCTGGGAATAGAAAGGATAATTATAATGCTTATTTGTTATTAATTATACTACTAATTAGGGTAAAGGTTAATTAATTAGCAAACACTAATTTCCAATTTTTGGAACCCTTATTGTTCCGTCAGAAATCCTAATGCTCAATTGTGGATTTAATTGCTAAAATTAGCAATGCTAATTAGGAAACCCTAATCCTAATTATTTCAATTTATGAGTAATTAGAAAACTCTAATCTAATTACGAGATTTAATTTCTAAAATTAGAAAATTTATTTTCTATTAGAAACCCTAATTAGTGGGTTATAAACCCTAATCTGTGATTTTGACCCTAATTGCATAATTAGCAATTTTAATTAGGAATTATTAATCCTAATTAACAAGATTTAAGTATGATTAAGGAATTTTAATATAATTAGTAAATCCTAATTATAATTTTGAAATGTTAATTTTCTATTTTGAAAACCGAAATTCGGAAATGTAGAAATTAAATTACAAAGTTAAGGGTTAAAACCTAAATCCTAAATGCTCCAAACCCTAAACCCTAAAATTTCCAAACCCTAAGGGTTTGGTCAATTACAAGAATGTCATTAAATTAAATGGAAAAAGACTTAAATGCCTTAAGTGCATTATTGGAGGAAACATGTAAATCTTAGCCTATATTGGGTTGGTGAACCACCCTAGCCCAGCTTATGACTTATTGTCCAACAATCTAGCAGCTAGCTCAGCCAATACATTGCATTTGTAGAATATAAGAGATTAAAGAGAGAGAAAGTCTATAAAATTTGTTCAATTGCTATCTTGCTCTCAATAACTCTCTCTCTCTCTCTTAGCAATCCGAAATTCTTAAGTAAACTAGTCTATATTCAAGCACTTATAACATCAAGAACAGATCTTGATGTCCAGATTCAAGATTAAAGCTCAAAAGGTATAAGAACCCTAAATTTCGAAATCTTTGAATTTGATGTTAAATGTTGTTGTTGATTGGTTAATATAGTGTATTAAGGTGTCATTTAGTGATCTGGGTTGTTAAATCCCATATCCATAACACTTAGATGCACGAATCTAGCGTTTTTGAAAATCTGGAAAAATTGAAAAATATGGTCTGACAGCCATATGTCAGGGCCTCTATATCCTTTCTTGTTAATTATTTTTGTGTTTTAAATGTTGGAACGTGTAGTATGTTATGTGGTCTTTGATCTCCAACTTGAATCAAGTCTAGATCAATTGTAGAATAAAAGTTACAAGCGGTCAAAGTAAGTTGACCGAACACGATTTCTGTTTCTGGGCAGCCCAGATTTTTGCCCAGAAAGTCTGACAAGATTTTCAACGTCCCTGATCTTGCTTTCTATTAATGTTTTGGTCCATTTGTTGATTTGTACTTGTAGCCTGCTATGTGATCTACAGATCTAAGTCCTCATACCCACCAGATCATGATCAGAATCGAATATATTGTTGGTCAAAAAGCGTTGACCGATCAGCCATATGAACTTTCTGGAAAACCCAGAAAGTTCAAGATCCGGTTCTTGAGTACCTCTTTGACCAGCTTGAATCTTGTGAATTAATTGTTGTTATGATGATCGGTTGTTACAACCTTGTACACTGACATCTCTTCTACAGATTTGAACCTTTATATCACATAAACAAAGCCTGTAAAGCAGCAATTTAGGGGCTCAGATATAGTACCTCGACTGTTCTTCAATTTCTGGAAAACCCAGAAATTGAAGAACATGTCTGACATGGTTTTCTGTCAATTAGATCTCACAGATCTGTTGTTGTTTAGTTATAGAATTGGTATATACTTGTAGTAATACATTAGTACTACAACATCAAAATAATTACAAGCCCAGAAATCATAAGGAACCTAGATAAAATCACGGTCAAACCACCCAACCCGAACACTGACATGAAGGGTCAAGAACACCTCAAGAACACCATTAGCGACGGATTCATCGCCAGAAACCCTTTAGCGACACTTAATTTCTGAAATTAATTAAATTAATTAAAAAATAGAAAAAAAATGGTTTGTAATTATTAAAAATACATAATAAATTATGAAAAAATATTTTAAAGTCTGAAAAATAATTTTTAATTATTTTAAGTATATTTCAAAAATATTTATTATTTTTGGAATGTAAATGGTATTTATTTATTTAATTATAATATTAAATAAATTATTTAAAAATGGTTTTAATTCATGAAAAATCATGAAAAATAATATTATGGTATAAGAAAATATTTTAAGTTATTTTTGATGACTTTTAATATTTTGGGATGAATTTCATTAATTAATCAATATTAATGATAATTAGTTTATTTAATAGATATATTAAATAAATTATGGAAAAATAGAATTAATGTTTTAAAAATCATATAAGAATGATTTAAGTGTTATAAAAATATTTTAAGTTATAAAATGTAACTTTTGATATTTTGGCATGAAAATATTAATATTTTAATATTAATAGCAAATGTCGGATAATGGATTTAAGTGTTTAAAAATCAGATAATTTGATTTTAAGTATTAAAAATACTTGATCTATATAATATATTTATATATTTATGTTATGCTTTTCATTATAAGTTTATATTAAAATGAATATTAATGATTTAGGAATTATGTGTTTTTACACATTAAATACGGTTTTAAGGATAAAAATGTTGATAAATGGTGAACTAATTATATGAAAATATTCCTACGAGCCTAGGAAAAAGTTTTTGTCTATTCGAAATTATCTTTGATAATTGTGAAGTGTTAGACAGAGTTACTGGAACTGTACACTCGATTATGCCGACTAGGACCTTCAGGATGTTTAGACTGTGTCGGTTTAACTCAGACTGCCAAATAGTTTGACTGTGCTATGTCTCTGTGTGTATGGATGAAGGATTATGGTTAGGTGTGAGGTTCTTCTGTGTGTATAAATATAACAGTATTATACTGTGATGTGAATTATTCTAAGAATTATTGGATGATCTCTATTATAATATTAGGTCTTCGGACCTAAAGCGTATAAAATTTGTGCACGGGTTATCAACGGTTTCAGGCAAGTGTCTTTTACTAACTTATAAGAGATTTATCAAGTTTATGGTAATCATTGCTGATTGCCATGAAAAATTATACTCTGCCATCTTGAAGTCTTACGGTCAGGTATGCAAGGCTGATCACCTTCATTACAGTTGGTCAGAAAGTTTGTCATGTCTAAACTTGTTCAGTTAAAAGTTTGCTCGTGCTAGTCTCATCCTTATATGCTGACCATCTAGCAGCCTTATTTACTCTCCCTTCAATTCAGTATATCGTACAATATTTATTAAAACTGGCTGGGAAACACTTCCAGGCCTACCCTCTGCTATTTCATGGATATAAACAGGATAGGCGACGTGCTACTAGCCGATATCAACGTAAAAAAGGAGACAACTCCCTCCAAGTTCAGTTGGTGATAAAAATGAGCTGGCTAGTTGTTTAGTTTATTTGATAAATATGTTGTGTAATAGATATTTTATGAATTGTGTATAAGTTAAGGTTACTCGACCTTGGGGAATAGTGTGTAATGTATTGTATAAACAATTTATATTTATATCTTCCGCAAATAGTGATAGAAATAGTATACCGGATCCGAGGTATTTTGGGACCTGTATTCGGGGCTATTACATTAGCCTATGGGATGGAAGCAGTGCTCCCCATAGAGGTGGAAATGGAATCCCTCAGAGTGTTGATGGATGCTCAGTTGGATGAAAACCAATGGGTACAAGACCTGTATCACCAATTATCTCTAATAGATGAAAGGCAAATCGTGGCGATCTTCCATGGTCTGTAAAAACCCAAAACCCTAATAATACTCGTAAGTGTAAAATCCCATTATATAAATAAAATTTCTCTATTCTAAATGTCTTATGTATTAATATATACTTGGTTTTACAAATTTGACCAAATAATTTTTTGTCCAAAAAACGTCGTGCTTGACACCTCGTGCTTAAATTTTTTTTTTTATATTCGGACTTTTTGGTAAAATTATTTTGACAAGTTACTTTTTTGTGCTTACACTGACAAAACGCTTTGTCGTGCTATGGTCAGAATAGTGAGTGAAATTTAAGGTTAACATATCCGCACTAGACTTAAAAACCCTAACCCGAATTAGCAAAATCCCTAAGCCCTAATTTATCAATTAAACCCTAACTTCGCTTATCTTCACACACCTACTTCATGCGTTAGATAAAACTTCTATCTCTAATTAATTACTCCCCTTTCCTAATCATTCGAACCACACCCCTAATCAAGATAGTGAACGAACAAATACATTTAAGCTTTACTACTTTGATAAATACCTCCAAGTAGGTTGGGAGTCACCCATTCAAGTCTAAAACATCACAGACTATGATTTTAACTCCACGTCGCAACGGTCACAAATCAGATCTTCTAGAAGCAAGTGGTTGGAAAAAACTGATCCAAAAAGACAAAGTGAAAGAATTCTATAAATAGGAACCTTAGGGCTGAGCAAACTCACGAATTCTCAAAGCCTAGATACACTTATAAACCTACCAAATCACGCCTGGGTGATAGCAACAACAACATCAGAAGCTAGAATCACAAATTACTCAAAAAAGGTGCAAACCCTAGTTCATAAATTGCTCTTTGATCTTATGTTAGATTTATTGTTTAGATGTTTAGAATTATGTATTAGGATGCTAGAAAGTATGTTAGATTGGTAGAACACATTTTCATAACATCTAGATGACTTAATTAAGTGTTTTATGAAATCTGGAAATTTTGTAAAACTTGGTCTGATAGTCGAATGTCAGGGCTTGTATATTCGTGTGTGTTTATGTTTTGGTCTGTTAATTGATTAGTATTTGTAGCATGTTAGTAGGTCTTTAATCTGGAAAAGAAAACAGGTTCAGTTGAACCATAGATTTGAAGTTATAAGCAGTCAAAGTGGGTTGACCGTTCACGGATGTTGGTTTTCTGGGTTTGCCAAGAAAACTCAAGAACAGTCGAACGGCTACTTTGACCGACCTATTTAATCGTCTTCTGATTGTTAATTGTTTAAGTTTTTGTTATAGATTAGTACCCTGTTATTAATACTACATATCTATGATCTTTAATTGAACAAACAACGTATAGGTTTACTAGAATTATTGGTCAAAATCCGTTGACCGAGCATGACCGAGTTTTCTGGGTTTTCCAGAAAACTGAAGAACATGAAGAACAGCATCTAGCTGTAGTTTGACCAGCCAATTTAGAGACCTTAGAGTTATGATCTGTTCCTGGTAATGTTATATATATGTACCCTGACATATATAATACACTAGTAATTACCCGTGCCTGAAGGCACGGCATAACGAAAAATTAGATTAAAATTCGAAAAATACTTTATTACCTAAAGACTCTTTGCAACTTAAAATCAGACATAATAATTATCATAATTTACCACACTACCACAATAATTAATTTTCCTTTAAAAATAGATATCCAGAAAAAATTAAACTTGTCTACAAAACTTACAATTATCAATAAAAATTATCATAATTCACCACACCAACACAATAATTATTATTATTGTTATTATTATTGTTGTTGTTGTTGTTGTTATTATTATTACTATTATTATTATTATTATTTTAATTATAATTATTAATATTAATATTAATATTAATTTTATTATAATTATTATTACTTTATTACTATTACTATTATTATTATTATTACTATTATAATAATAATATTATTATATTATAATTATTATTATTTTGAATTAAAATTAGAATGAATCTGAACCGTACTTGTACTTTCCCACTCAAATCAATTAGAATGAATCAGAATCTTTATTATATAGATTATTATTATTATTATTATTATTATTATTATTATTATTATTATTATTATTATTTCTATTACTATTACTATTACTATAATAATTATTATTATTATTATTATTACTATTATTAGTACTATTATAATTATTATTAGTACTATTATTATTATTATTATATTTATTTTTAGTACTAATATTATTTGTTTTTACGTGTGTGTGAAGAAGAGAAGAGAGAGAAAGATTTTGTATGTGAACATGAGAGAGAGTATGGGGTATGCGTGAATTTGATTTGGGCGGGAAGAAATATGAACCTTTAGATTAAGTTGAAAAAATTAAATCAGTATGAATCTGAATCGTTCTTGTGCTTTGTCAAATGAAAGATTCAAAATGAGTTCTGTTTTATTATATAGATTTATTTTTAGTACTATTATTATTTGTTTTTGTGTGTGTGTGTGTGTGAAGAAGAGAGGAAAGAGAAAGATTTTGTGTGTGAACATGAGAGAGAGTATGGTGTATGAGTGAATTTGATTTGGGCGGGAAGAAATATGAGCCTTTAGATTAAGTTGGAAAAATTAAGTTAGAATGAATCTGAACCGTCCTTGTGCTTTGTCAAATGAAATATTCAAAATGGGTTCTGTTTTATTATATAGATTATAATAATAATATTATTATATTATAATTATTATTATTTTGAATTAAAATTAGAATGAATCTGAACCGTACTTGTACTTTCCCACTCAAATCAATTAGAATGAATCAGAATCTTTATTATATAGATTATTATTATTATTATTATTATTATTATAATTTCTATTACTATTACTATTACTATAATAATAATAATTATTATTATTATTACTATTATTAGTACTATTATAATTATTATTAGTACTATTATTATTATTATTATTATATTTATTTTTAGTACTAATATTATTTGTTTTTGCGTGTGTGTGAAGAAGAGAAGAGAGAGAAAGATTTTGTATGTGAACATGAGAGAGAGTATGGTGTATGCGTGAATTTGATTTGGGCGGGAAGAAATATGAACCTTTAGATTAAGTTGAAAAAATTAAATCAGTATGAATCTGAATCGTTCTTGTGCTTTGTCAAATGAAAGATTCAAAATGAGTTCTGTTTTATTATATAGATTTATTTTTAGTACTATTATTATTTGTTTTTGTGTGTGTGTGTGTGAAGAAGAGAGGAAAGAGAAAGATTTTGTGTGTGAACATGAGAGAGAGTATGGTGTATGAGTGAATTTGATTTGGGCGGGAAGAAATATGAGCCTTTAGATTAAGTTGGAAAAATTAAGTTAGAATGAATCTGAACCGTCCTTGTGCTTTGTCAAATGAAAGATTCAAAATGGGTTCTGTTTTATTATATAGATATTACAACAAGCAAAATACACATCTAATACACAGAATCAAAGATATTTAAGCCACAAAACTGTTGACCGGCCATGACTTTTGTTCTGGGTTACCCAGAAACTAAAGAACAACTCTAACAATGACTTTGAGCTTCTATAACTTCTTGTTATGTGTAAGTTAGAGTCAATGATTTGTTTCATGTTGTACTATTGTATGAGTACTACAACATCAATGCTTGACCAAACTGAAAATCATTAGCAGTAGCTAGTTATTTAACGGTTAAAGTGATCACTCGACCACGACCAAATCGCTACCCAGAAACTCAAGAACACCTACAGCGAAATTTCTGTCACTGTAGGGCTTTAACGACAGACAGAAATTATTTTCTTTAAAAATAAATTATAAAATAATTATAAAAACAGTTTTAAAAATTATATTAAATTATTATAAATAAATTCTGATATTTTTACATAAATTTAATAATTATTTTATATTATTTTAATATTATTAATAATTAACTTATTAATAAAGAAATTAGAATAATTATTTATAAATACAAAATAATTATGGAAAAATATTATTAATAATATAAAAATTATAATAAATGAATATAAATTATTTAATAATAATAATCAATGTTTTGTAAAATTTTAGGTAAATATTAGTTACTTATAAATAGAAATAAATGGTTTAAAAATCATTTAAAGGATAAATAAATATTTTAAATACTTTAAAATTTATTATAATGGATAAATAAATTTTATAAATAAAATTTAGTCCATATAACAAAGGTATTAAATACTAAACCCTATTAAATCTAACCTAATATTATTTAAATGTTATAATTGGATATTGTTATCAATATTAACCTGTTAGATTTATATATATGAATATCGTAGGTACTTATTAACGTTTGAATAGCATAACTTGACTGATCTACGCTCAGGCAAGTTCTCTATCTTTAAATCTCTTATAAAGCAAATTTTTTAAACCCTGTTTATTTATTGATCAAGATTTTTATCTTGATATGTTGTTGATATAATATCCTACACCTGCAATTGAATTACCTTATTATTGAAAAGTTACTGCTATAGTTCCAGCATAACTAAGAAATGAATTGTTTATCCATATGATATTATTTATTGAGCATAAACTGTTGTGTCAAACCAAATTGTTTTGGTAAGACAATCTTATACTGAGGTTGAGTATCCCGTAAGGGAGCAAAGTTTAGTCAGTTCATATATTGACAGTAATTTTAGTGTATCTCGAGCACTGTAGGTGATATGTATACTCCTAGGATGTTGAATAGGTTGATCCCCTATCTCACATTTGAACAAAATTTCTAAGTCTTTGTGACTGACAGAAATAAGAAAAATTCCAGAAATGGTTGAAATTAGAGAAATCCAGAAATGGTAACAACTATCAGTTGAAATTTGAATTGTTATATTTCTTCAAATCCTATATTGTTATAAATACACAACTTGCTGAGCATGTCATAGCTCACCCTTGAAAATTATTCCCTTTGTAGTTTTAGATGGTAATCCTGGAACTTCTGGAGTAGATAAAGGGAAGCGTCCCTACATAGATTAGATTATATTCTTGTTTATTTGAATACCTTGTAATAAGAACTCATTATGAGAATCATGTAATCGAATCTTAATATTATGATATATATATATATATATAACATCTTTTATTTCCTCAACCGTGTTTTCTTACATATATAGATGTAAAATTAGACTTCTTCGAATTTAGTTGAGATCATTGGGAACTATTTAGCTGAGTGAGGGTATTAATATCATGGACTGTTCATGTTGTTATTAATACTCTGGATTTCAGATAAGTAGTTACTATCGATACGATAGTATAAAGTCGCTGGCTTAAACTATACATCTAGGTGAGGGTATTAGTAATATAGATTGTTCATGTTATTACTGATACTCTGAATTTCGGATAGATAGACTCTTGTCATATATATAGTTCATATATTCAAGTGAGGGTATCCAAACACAGTAATAGTTCTCTTGAGAATTATCAATTATTATGGGATACTGTGAATCTTATATCTATGAGAATTGTATCTGATAGTCCCTCTATTTAATGTAATCTTATAATCAGCTACCATGGGTGTATAGATTTAAAAGCATTATGTTGATTTTCTATAAACACCATATCAGATATTGTGGGAGTATAGATATTAGGGCGTTACATGGTTAGTTATATCAGCAAAGGATCGTACGATCCTACAATAGAAAAGTCTGGCTACGGTAATTCAAACAACATGACTTGGTTTTGAAGAAGATCATTGACAACCAAGATCAATCTAAGGGAAAATTCGCTCCTAATTGGGAAGGCATGTTTGTTGTCAAGGAGGTATTGACAGGAGGTGCTCTCAGACTACAAGAAATGGATGGCGATAAATTTTCATAGCTTATCAACTCAGACACCATGAAACGGTACTATGTCTGAAGTTTCCATCAAGCAAACATCCTGGTATTGATCATCCAATCACCAATCATTCCGGTTTTGAACCCTCTCTTTTTACAAATTATTCCGCCCCTCAGGAAACATACATTTCAAACCAACAGCCTGGTTTCACCTCAGTTTAAACTTTTCATACCTGCAGGTTATCCTGAAGACGGGATTAAACATTTCATACATGTAGTTTATCCTGAAGACGGGATTAAACTTTTCATGCTTGCAGTTTATCCTGAAGACGGGATTAAACTTTTCACATCTGCAGTTTATCCTGAAGACGGGATTAAACTTTTCTACGCCTGCAGTTTGTCCTGGAGACGGGATCAAACTTTTTCCACACCTGCAGTTTGTCCCCATTATGGGATCAAACTTTCTTCTCCCCGTAGTATAGCCTGCACATGGGATTCACACTTCTCTTTGGTTGTAACTCATCCTGAGGGGCGAACTACGTCAACCTGATCTCCCTGATACACGGGAGTACATAGGCAACCATATTCTATATGGCACGGTCACAATAAACAAAAAACAACAAAAACATTTCTGCCCTTCTTGTACAAAAACAAAAGCACAAAAACATTCCTACACCCATCTTCATTAATAAAGCTTTTACACCCATCTGCCTTTCACATTCAGCGTTGAACCTCTTACACCAGGTTCGAACTACACAGACTTGATTTCCTCTTCAATAGGAGTACGTAGGCAGCCATTTATGGTTCAGTCTAACCCCTACCAGAACAAAAATATTTGTCACACAGTACTTGGATCAACTTCCAATCCACCACATTTCATCGGCTTCAGACCAAGGGGGTGGAATTACCCAACCTCTCCTCACAAATATGAGATTCGATGACATCTAAGTTGTGGTTGTGCCTTGAAGAGAAATATCAATCCATACGAGATGGAATTCACTAGGCTTCTCATAAATAGAAGTACTGGCGACTATCTGTGGTGCGGTCAATCTCAGAGAGGAAAAGCCACAATCCTCTCCATATTCCCAAACAGAAACCAGTCCCAAGACATCAAAGATGGTAGGGATACATACAGATCAATGATCCGTTCTGAGAGATCCGGCAATGGCTCAATGTCAATATATCAAGGATAAGTTCAGAATGCATCAAGATCACAAGGCTCTAAAGAAACAGGCAAATATCAAGCAAGTATCAAGGCATAACTAAAAGGGAAGTAAATCAAAATATATTTCTCTGCCATATATACTACTGTTTGATATATACATCTGTGTTGTACATGACAAAATGGCTAAGCTAGTTTGTGCAGGAAAATACAAAGCTATATACGGATCTGTGTGTATGCGGACTATCAGATCTAATATAGCATCCCTCTCTGAAGACGGAGGTAAAGTTGCAAGCTCCTGTCCAATGGCATCTACACGAGCTAGCAGATCAGAGGCTAACTGCATGGTGACATGATGCTCATCTATGTATGCACTCATATCAAGAAGGAGGTCAGTTGTATGGGATCTAACTGAAATATTGTCTACAATGGCCACATTCCTAGCAGATAGGGCGATATCCCACTGCACAATCAATGCATCCCTGGCTGTTCTAGCCTCATCCCTCTCTAACAGAGCAGCGTCTCTCCCATAAAGAGCTATCAACATCGCGACCCTAGCCTGATCTCTATCATAGGTCATCAAATTTAAGCTCTGCTCCAGATGTTGTTCTGAATACTGAGTAACAGTGGCACTCGGGGTGGGAGAATCCATCACAAATGCTGGTAGCCCAACAGTCAAATCCTCGATGGGAATGTCAGCCTCCTCCATAGGCTCCTTATTATCAGAATCAATATCCTGCAATATGGATACTACCATAGTCGATGCAGTCTTTGTCTCCATCCATGCTGAATACTCTGCAGAATAACCCGGTTGAGTGACAAAAAAAATTAGCTAGCTCTCGTTGATCCCAACAGGCATACAACATGGATCTGTCTGCTAATGATAAGTGGCGAGAAGTGAAACATTGAATCACTGCCCCCTCATATGGGTGGAAATCCTGAAACTGGTCAAACAGACACATCACGGCCAGTGGGTGGATAATCCATGCCCAGAGCATGAGTAATTAAGTTATAGGGTGAGCTAAGCCCTGTACACGGTAATATAGCAAATGGATCTCTAATCCCTGTCAGGAAAGCTGACCAAGATGCAACATCTATACACACTGCCAGTTGAAAGGAGTAAGACAACCACAGCGCTTGGCGCAGCGGTAAGCTCGACCTGGGGTGAGCCGTGAACCCGGAGATCCTGGGATCGATTCCCGCCTGCAACAAGTATGAGAATTCTTTAATTCGTGTGGCCACGGACCTGGGCCGGGCTTAGACCCGGAACAACCCACAAAAGCCTTGTTCGGGGTGGGGGGGATTAGTCGGACTGCGGACCGGAAACCCCACATTATCAAAAAAAAAGGAGTACGACATGGCTATATCATGGGTGAAACAATATCCATGCCGTCTGAATGTGCCAATCGGTCCCAAGTGTGACATAAACCACACATACAGCATGACTAAGCTACATGTGAACACTCTTGCCAGATAAGTGCAGCAATATTTGGCCAACCTCAGAGTCTCTGCCATAATCATCAGTAGGATGGTGTGACCCTCCCGGAGAGATCTCACTGCCATAATGATGCCGATGTCCAACTCATCCATGTACAGTGGCATGTAGACGTATGACAATACGCACAACAGTAGTACATTCCACTCTGGCCAAACGCCATTGATCCTCCGGTGTGGTGAAATCCCCAGAATATTGTGCATAACTATCCTCAGAGTCAAATCTATCAAATAGAAAACGTTAGGATATCATGTGGCCGGATGTAATCTCATCCTATACCACTCTACGCCTCAATCCGTTGAGGGTCATGAACTATCTATTCATGTCTTTGATCGCCATATGCACGCAAGGTCTATCCAATGGCAGCATCGTCAACCGTGCATACTCCTCCAAAGTAGGAGTCAACTCTCGGGTCCCGAATCAGAAAACCTGTCTCTCTGGTACTTAATGCGCTAGCATGCCATCTATGAACCCTTTGGGAACCTGAAACATCAACAAGGTCATAGTGTGCTGCAATAAATGATCTACAGTCACCCTGTCTGGTGGTGACATACTATCATACCATGAGCGCATACTAGATGCCACCAAAAATGGTGTGGTATTATCAATACATTTGTACGGACCATGTCATAAGACCATCCAGGGGTCAATGCTGAATATCTCTGGACATACATACATATACATAACATAACAACATGCATGATACAATAGATGGCAATATGATATAGGGAATGAAAAACTGTACATATATTCCTAAGTATATCATCATCTAATACATCTTTGTACAGCTAAAATACAAGGAAATGGGGCAAAGCTACCCAACATCTCAATAGAGGCCTATCAAAAGATATAGCGAGAATGGGGAGAAGCTACCAAGCAGCTAACAGAGTCCTATCAAAAGAGATAACGAGAAAAATACATCAGAAGAAGTCGATGGTGTCGATGTCTACATCGTCAATCCTATCCACCTGATGTAACTCCTCCTGAGTCATTGGATCTCTATCTACAGCGATGTCAGGCCTATATAAGGGAGGATTTGTACAGGAAAAACCATATGGGTCACCTGAGGGGCCAGCGCCAGAGCTGGAAGGATCAAAAGTATCTGCCTCAGAAGGATCTCTACCCAAATGCTGGATAAAGAAATGTGCCCGGTCCAACTTCCGGATTAAACTATCAATTTGTGTCACATGAGTCGGACCTCTAACACAGGCTAGCCAATCCGTCATCATCACGGATCCTAGAACCATATCCCCCATAAACTGTGTGGCGTGGGTCTAAGCTCCAATGGTACGAGGGAACCACCAATGCTGGAACATCTCTTGAGTGCAGGGGCCCTCTGACAGTGTGAAACCATCAATCCCCAACAAATGGGATATCAATGATGGGTGACTGCGAAATAGGTCAAGTGCTCCCCAAATAGGGAATCCATGTGATGACATCGGCTGTCAACAACTCCAGCTGTAGGCGGCAATGAGTAAAACCCTCAGCTACAAGGACCTCCGCCAGTATGGAATGATGTCATCTCCATCCTCGTAGATAGGTGTCTAAACCTAACACGCTCACAGGACGCAAACATGGAAGGCTCTCATAGGCCCAAAATTGCCAACACAAAGGCAAACACCTGCTGTCAGTCAACGCTCTTAACCTATACATGGGAAAAGACAAGAGAAATACTCACTTGTAGAAACGGGTAAAATCTTAAACAAGCCTCGGTTAAGCCCTGCGATCACATACGCATTCCCCTAAGGAAGTAGGCAAAGGTGTAGGAACCCCAATCATAATCTCCTATATGGTCCACGTGTCGAGTGGTGCTAATCAAAGCGAAGGACACCGTAGAAGAGTTATTTGTTATGAAGCATCCCCTAATGATCATCACGAACAATAGTCGGAGAATGCGATCCCTGACTCTCACATCATCGGGTATAGGCTCACTCAACAGCCCGCTCATAGCATCTAAGCTCAAAGGACCTGTACAAACAGTCCTACCCTTGAGCACCTCCGTCGGAACTCCTAACAAGGATCTGACGGTAGTAGGGGTAATATCCACCGTACAAGGCACTGGATCCACCTCCAAACTCCATACCTCTGATAAACTGCCAATTCATCGGCATCATCATCACCCCCACAGTCCAGCAAATGGAGTGACTGAGTCTGGTGAAACCACCGCTCAAACAATGCCCTGATGTAACCCCAGGGACAACGAATGGGAATAATGGAAAAGAACGTCCCGAATCCCCAGCCATGTACAATCTCTCTATAGTCATCATGTAGAGCCTGATACATAGAGTGGATGCTAAACCAATTCCCTCAAGGCTGTGTGAAGCCAGGAACCTACATCGAATACAGATCAACATCAGAACCCTTTACTCCTCATCAATAGGAAACAAGAAAGATTAAAATCTAACTTCATATCTCGTTTGTATGCAGGTATACTGAAGGATGCCGACTCAAGTCACCTAGAAGATCTGGGTTCACCACTTGAATGCCTAGCAACTCCCTATGGGGAACACGTGCAGCAGGAGCAGGAACCTCAACCGGTACATCCTCCTCCTCATCCTTGACATCCGGCACTTCAACTCCAATAGGATGTATCACCGCCTCCACCAAACGACGAGGATGTCTAACAGAATGGGGTCGAGGTACTTCAGAAGCCCTTCTCCGTACACCAGAAGTGGTCCTGCGGGAACTACTCGGCTAATCCAGATCCATAATATCTGGAAAACCAGTCTCCAAATCACCTCAGAAAGGGTGTGGTAAATTCTTACCTGGAGCTTTTCAAAATACATTTTTTGTAACACCCCAGTCCCACATCGAAAGATAGGGGGAAAATCTATCTGTATATGAGGAATTAAGTAACTACCAATAGTACCTTCAAGTCATGACCTTTTGGGAGCCTGTGGTGGGCTAGATTACCCAAGAAGATACTATTGGGCCAGTGGTTTGAGGCCTTATTTTGATGGATTTGATTCGATTCGGACTTGGGATTTGACCCGAGATTTGATTCGGACTCGGGATTTGACCCGGGTTGTTTCATATGGTATCAGAGCCGACTCTCGAAAGCTCGGGTCGGGTCATCCGATCGGGTTGCCAGAGGTGGGGACACGAAGGCTGGTGGTATTATCCCACAATGGAGAGATGAAGGTCCGGAGGTGGGGACACGAAGCCAGCCGGTATTATCCCACAATGGCTAGAGAGGCAAAGATCTTTGGGCCGTGTGTGTGATCGATTCTGACGGGGACGTCAGAAATTTAAGTGGGGGAGTTTGTAACACCCCAGTCCCACATCGAAAGATAGGGGGAAAATCTGTCTGTATATGAGGAATTAAGTAACTACCAATAGTACCTTCAAGTCATGACCTTTTGAAAGCCTGTGGTGGGCTAGATGACCCAAGAAGATACTATTGGGCCAGTGGTTTGAGGCCTTATTTTGATGGATTTAATTCAATTCGGACTTGGGATTTGACCCGAGATTTGTTCCGGACTCGGGATTTGACCCGGGTTGTTTCATTTTATGCATACATGCATTATTTTAACATACATCTATAGTAGAGTTAAAAATGCATGACTACACAATGCCTACGTTTTGGAAAAAATTTGCCATAGCCCCCTTTGTAAATGGGACTATCCACATTCACATAGGCATGACTAGGTGGCCATTTAGTAGCACACCTATCAACAGTCATATACATCCTCAATGCATTTAATACATTGCAGTAAAAAAATCCGTAAGTGTAGTCTAATTACCAAGGTTATTTTACTTTTCTACCTTTACTCATTTGTCCTCAAATAGGATAAGAAATTACTTTAAAAGGTACCAATTTGACTTTTTCAAAATTCAATATTTTTGACATCATTATGTTCAGCATGGTTTAATACTAACATTTGCTATGTTGAATATTTTTTGCAAAGTCATATAAGCATGCATATTCACTGCTATGTGTCTAAATGTATTTCATGTGATAAGTCATTTTCTAACGGATAGAAACTGGAAAAGAATACATGCATATCTTACCAGGACAGTGAAGAACGATTGTACGATAGCAAAATATGCAAAAAGTTGCCCGAACTCAACAGGTCTGAAGAGAAGCTTTCAGATTTCCTTCATCACGCAGCTTGAAAATGACTTATGAAAGCAACCCGCAGGGAATACATATCCACGGTTGGCCGCAGGTACACCTTCGTGTGGGTCCCACAAGCTAAAATGGCCAAATCAGTAATAAAAACGCTATGCGATTGAGCAGAATAGCCTAAAATCATGGTTTTAATGGGCCACAATCTGGTCCCACATCTCATTCATTGGTATTCACCTGCATACAAGGTATACTATACCAATGGCCTCAACTTTTACAAATCATGCTCGGTAATACCTCACAAAGGTATGATGCCGTCAGTGCAGGGTCACAACCCTAGAAGTATCCCCGGCGGGGGTTACAACGCCGAAGTTATTAAATGATGAAGTATCCCCCGGCGAGGGTTACAACGTCGAAGTTATGAAATAATGAAGTATCCCCGGCAGGGCTTACAACACCAAAGTTACAAATCATCCACGTATCCACGGCGGGGGTTACAACGTAATTCAACCATTGATACACACATCAATGAAGGTCAAGCAACCTTAACGTCATCTCAAGCCGATGGCAGGTAAACCAATCGAAGCAACCTTTCCCAGCAAGGGTCATAACGCGATGCAACCATTGATACACACATCAATAAAAGTCAATCAGCCTTGACAATAAATCCATCAGGGATATATCTGGTGATACACACATCAACGGAGGCCAAGCAACCCTAACAAGTGCATACTATTGGCAGTAACTCCGACAGGATGGTGGGATATGTTATACACATCCTCAAACAAATAAAGCTTTATCTCCACAGATCTCTTGTACACAAGATGCACCTCTATGGAGAATGAAGTTTGTGTCTAGGATTCATGACTTTGGTGATAGCCCCAATGTCAACATCCTTGAAGACTTGGATCGCATGTCCAAGGCATCAATGATTATCATCCTAACAGGATTACCCGACAATCATGCATCATACATTTGCATCATGTTGCTGCATACAGCATCATGTTTACATTGTTGCATTTCAAGTGTCTAGGATTCTTTATCCTATCCATGCCTTGCATAGCATGAATATGATAAAGAGGGGCGTCTGTAGACACTCAAAAATTTCTGCACACCTGTTACTGACATTGCAGGAGGGCAGATTCGTCTTTCAGAGATAACCCTAGAAGACAGCTTACATCCATTCCGGATACTACCGGAAATTTGGTTTCAACCCTGGAACACACACCGGGAACATCATTTACAACCTCGGAGATAACCCCGAGTTTCGTCCTTAGCGATAACACCAAGGAATGTTGTTACAGTTCTGGCGATAACTCCGGAAATGCTTGTTTCAAATGCATGCGATCAGCTTCAATCTTAGACCTCCCGCCGAGGCACTCATACCTCAGACCCGGAGCTAACAATGGGAAGACAGGCATTCTCACAGGTGACATTACGGCATTCAAAACTTGTAGTAGTCCAATCTCAGATGTAACCCTGAGCAATGTCTGCTTTCAACTCTAACCGGCGATAACCCCGGTGAGGAGTCAAATGTCATCTTGCTACCACAACACCTGCGCATCATCTCAACACTTCATACATACATACATAAAATAATGTCCTACAAGAACAAAGGAGTTCCAATCCTGAGTGACTATTACGCGTGGCAGTATACCAGATAGAATTTGAAGCTTGAAGACCATGGGCATGGTCCCCTCTTCCTGACTTTGTACAAAATCTAATCCATGTCATTATGTAACTCTCAACACAAGCAGTCCAGAGAAGGTCTTATATACCTCATTCAGATGCTCGGATTGAAGTTCTACAAGTTTGAGCGGACATTACAGTGCATGAGTGCATGTACTTCGAGATGATAGGACCCGCGGACCCTGGGACGCCCCGGGCAGCCGCAGGTGCATCTGCAGCTGCCGCGGGTACACCTGCGGCTCCCCCTCTCTATAAATAAAGGGCTTGGGGTAGCCATTTTGAAAAAAGAGAGAAGGCAAGGAAGCCCTGTCCAATTTGCTCTGTACGTGCCCATATTGAGTGCTTGCTCTTTTTAAACACATGTTAGCCCACATATAGCTATACATTTACCGGTGGGAGCTGAGTTTTTATCCATATAGAGTCATAAAAGTCTGCATTGGCAGCCATTTTAAGCCTTCTTACACTCTATAAAGCCTTTCTCTTTATCTTTGCACACACTATTCTACACATTAAGAGTCGTGTTTTGTGCGTAAGCCCAGACTTCGGTCCGTGGTTTTCATTTATGTCTGTATATATATATATATATATATATATATATATATATATATAATTGTTTTTAGACATATCTGATGAGCCTGGATTTCACATCCGGAGCGTTTATTGCTTTTATATATATGTGTATTTATATAATTGTTGTCGGACATATCCGATGAGCCAGGATTTCATATCTGGTGCGTTTATTGCTTTATATATATATATATATATATAGAGAGAGAGAGAGAGAGTGCGAGAGAGTCCGGATCAGGTCCGGACTCCCGGATTTTGTTAAAATCCGGACCTTTTTTTTTGCTTTTTTTTTGACTTTTTTTTTTAAACAATTAAAAAAAAATTATGGAATTGGAATTTTTACATAATACAGTGTTTTGGACGTGATTTGGATGCCTATACCAAAACATTTCTGTACAGTCTGGGCAGACTGTACATACATTGGTTGGTGTAGGTATTAAAAATACACCCAAAACAATGTATTATGAAAAAATTTCAGTTCCATAATTTATTTATTTTTTAGTTGTTCTATCAAAAAAAAAAAATTTGGGTCCGGATTTTCTCCCGTCCGGGAGGTCCGGACCTGATCTAAATTCTATATATATATATATATATATATTTACATTTCATCCCGCTTGGAGTTTACTTCGTGGCGGTTGATCGCTTTTACAGCTTTATTTACATTTTGTCCCGCCTGGAGTTTACTTCGTGGCGGTTGATAGCATTTACGATTTTATTTACATTTTTGATCCCCCATGGAGTTGTTTCCTGGTGGTTGATCATGTTTGTATATATATATTTACAGCTTTTATATATATACAACTGCTTACTGCTTTCAATATAAACTGCAGTATCATGTGAGCCTAGGAATCATGTGATCACAGATTCAGTCTACTGAATCTAGATTCGGTTCCCATGATGGACTTTTTCAGCTGTAAGCAACTTGTACATTATTTACAGTGTACGAATTTCCTTAGATGGCTGTCATGCCCATGAGGAGTTCGGCACTGCTGTATATTATTTTTTCGAAGATGCCTCGCATCTCGAAAATAAAAGCAAACAAGCCGAACATTTTAATAATAAAATCGAAGTATGAAAAGGTCTCAATTCCTATTGAGCACAGGGTTTGAAAAACCACTTTTTATAAAACTTCATTGTTATATCTTGCTTAAAACTGAATTTTTCTATAAATTCAAACCTTGTGTATATAGGTGTGAATGAGGCCTCGCACTACTTTCAAATAATTGCACATTGATCCACACAAACACACACATTCATATAACAGTTTCTTTGAAAAGTGGCGGTCACCGTGGCAACACAGATGTAGGGGGGTGCCTAACACCTTCCCTCCGCATAATCAACCCCCCGAACCCAAATGAATCTCGATTTCACAGACCCGTTTAGCAGTGTCACATCACTAGGTTAATGTGCAAACCTTTTTGGTTGTGTTGGTGCAAACCTTTTCGGTTGCGTTGGTGCAACCAGTTAAAAACACCAACTGGCGACTCTTAAAGTCAAATCGTCGACATTACACATGTCGGACCTTTTTCACTTGTTTTTTTAAACAAATCTCACATTAACATGAGAACACCAAAGAACAAGTAATGAAAAGGGACATCTAAAAATCCCGACGTCGACAATAGTCATGGCTCCATTTGAGGCATTATATGGATGAAAGTGTCGTTCTCCAGTATGCTGGGATGAGGTGGGTGCACCAACGTTGTTGGGAGCAGAATTAGTACGCATGACAAAAGATTGACAAAGAGTTATGTTGATCTTCATCGAAGAGATGTGGAATTCAATGTTGGAGATCATGTATTATTACGATTGAGTAGGAATTGTGGCCTATAGACTTGCCTTACCACCAAGTATGTCTCATGTTATAACATTTTTCACATATCTATGTTACGTAAATATGTGGAAGACCCGAACCTTATTATTGAATTAGAACCAGACGAGATAGCAGAAGATTTAACATATGAAGAGGTACCTGTTAAAATCTTGGATAAGAAGGAACATATTCTACGCTCAAAGGTTATACCTCAAGTTAAAGTTTTATGGAGAAACCACGATATTGAGGAAATGACCTGGAAGTTATAATCTGAAATAAAAACAAGGTATCCTCACCTCTTCGACATACCAGGTACGTACATCAATTTTGAGGATGAAATTTCATAAGAAGGGGAGGTTGTAAGACCCCAACTTTTTATGAATGAAGATTTAATTTTCTCCAAATATTATTTTGAATAATAAGGTGTGGATTTGATATAATGTTATAGTTACGGGTAATATTTAGAAATTTTGCAAAGTAAGCAAGTTGTCATAAAATATTCGTTGCTTCATGGAATATTCATTTTATCAGGGAACATTCGTACGAAAGCACAATCATTGGTGGACCCCATAACGGAATGACTGTCGGATATAGAAAGCGACAAAAATAACCTTTTTTATAAAAATAATGGCAAAACTTTTACCATTAACTATTTAAATACTCGGTGATAAAAATACAGTAATATGCGTGGTTACACAGTAGCACACGGTATTTCACAGTATCTCTGATTATTGATGCTTACATAAAAAGTCACTCAGTTAATTTAATAATTGCCACAGTAGTTACTGCATAGTATCTTATATTATTGATTAAATTATTGTCACCGTATCATCTGTACAATATTTTATATTATTAAATCAAAAATTGAGACAACACAATTATTCATATTATTATTTGTATTATTGATAATGTCTATAAAATTCTGTCGAGAAAAGGGTTTAGGTTATTTAATTTCATGCCAATAAGGAGAATTCCTTGTCAGAAAGCCCCTTCTTTCCTGAGAATGATTTGGTTGTTAATATTGTGAGTTATAATATTAATAATGAATAATTATTGAAAGATTAAAAATGTGCTTATTGAAGATAAGTGATTTGTAGTATATATTTATTAATTTTTTGATACAAATAGAGTGGTTTTTCATAAAATACTTGTTGTAAGTTGGTTTATTACATGGACCTCTAGTTACTCATTTTTCAAAATCATCGGTAGAAAGTTATCTCAGATTTTGTTTTATTATTATTATAATAATAATAAAATGGAAAACTTTTTATATAAAATAGAATACTTTTTATATTATATATAAAGTTATTCACTTTATTAGATTATAAATGGAATATATTATATTTTAAATAAAGTTTTTGTTTTATTAAAATATTTTATTGCACAGTAATGAATAGTAAAAATTAAATTTTCGTGAGAATTTTCGTGACTTCACCCATGATATTTTTCCTGTGCAGTCCATGATTATTTCCTAAATAGTATCATGTCATTCTCCTTTAAATAGGATGCTTAGTTTAGAAATGAAAATCACACCAGAATCAGAGAATTATTCTTCTATAATATTAATCGTATTTCTTTTGAGTTTAAGGAAACTTTGAGTGTAGCAAATAGTGTAAGTTTTCTTCAAGAATATCCCCGTTATACCAATCAGATTACTCTCCTACTAAGGTAAGTGATATTATTTTTGTTCAATATTCGTAAGAAATATTATTTTCTTCCATACTCTATAGTATGTAAGTAATATTACTTCATTTCATATTCCTACATCTACACTTATTTTGATAAGTATTGCTTCTATACTCCTTGAAATTAGTAGGATATCCTTGAATTTTGTGCTTCATCTAGTATCGTTTCATAGAAATATTTTTTTGAAATTTCTTATTAAATTTTAATCTTTTCATGTTGGAGTACTATTTATGGGCACTATTCATACATACGGCATTATTCATTCATACGGTATTATTCATACATACGATAATATTCATATAGTACTATTCACGGGATACTATTCATGAAGTACTATTCACGGGGTACTATTCATGACAAAAATTGGTTTCTTTTCTGTCCAAATTATTTTTGATACATGAATATCATTCTTGAATTTTACTGCACAATTAATTATCATGTTGACAATTTGGACATTCTTAAACACTGGATAAATTGAATTATAAATCTTTAATATTTATTATTAATCTCACATGATTGATTTTTTATATCATTGTCATCATCCTCATGCTTATATTGTGGTGAAAGTCATCTTTGGACCGTAGTGCATAGATGGACTATTGATTGATATGATTATGACTAGGAATTATGTATCGATATATTCATAACCTGTAATGTTACAGATAAATGATGTGATAAAAGTCCTCTTTGGCCCGTAGTGCATAGATGGACAGTTATTTGGCATGATCATGACCCCTGGTGATAATAATAAATATCATTGGTCCGTAGTGCATGGATAATTCATGGATGTGATACTAATGAATATCATTGGCCCGTAGTGCATGGATAATTTAGTGGTGTGGATTATTTATTAAATTGTGTTGCAGAGATAAAATATTGATGATGAACTTTTAAATCATAAAAGATAGTAGACATCATGCTCTACTTGACTCTTCTAATGGATTGCTTATTCCGCTGCAGATGTTGCTCTAAACTTATTGTCTATTGTATTCTATCAATTTTTATATTGTTGAGGACTAAGGATAATTTATTCTATATTATCTTAGTCATAATTTTCTTTACTGGGCTAGTTGAGCTCACACTTTTCTTTCATTGTTCTCTTCAGGAAATGAGAATATAGCTGAGACTAGTCGGAGAATGGAGTAACATGCAGTCGAAGATTGTTGCTATAATAGTCCTCACTATTCTTTAAAATAGTGTGAAAATAATTGTAATGAGGACTTTATTTGAGTTTGTATATTGTCTACGAGATAATATTTATATTGAAACTCGGCTATTGTGTTGTCGTATTTTGCACGATAATTGTATAATTGAAGTTTATATTTAAATTATGTACCATATATTTGGCACGATAATGGTTGCTCAGAATGGGTTGTGTAGACTTATTTTGGGGGCGTCACATATTTTATATATATGAATTGAGTTGTTTTAATTGAGTTATTTTGCTTATTCTTAAGAACTTCAGTAGTATTTTTGTGCATTTTAGTAGTTTGTGATAATAAAGGATTCCAACCTATTTTAGTGTTAATGTTGCATAATATTATTAGCCTTGACTTAGCCACGTGTGAATAAAGATCATTTGAGTGGAGGAATAACCATTCCAAACAAGGTATAAAGTGTAAGGAATAGTTAAAGAAATCAATGTTGAGACAGGAGAATTGGAGCAGCGACCAGAAACCATGGAAGTCGTGGAGTGCAACATTCAAAGTCGCGGCGCTGGACCAATTTACAGGTGCGTAAGTGATAAGTGGATTTTATATCCACGAATTGATGTCCAATTTAAGATTAATTATTGTTAAATCCTTATTTCTATGATCTTCTTTTACTTGTTTCTTTTTATTTTATATATAGGATGGGTGGTGTGGTGCATGAGTGAAAAAGGAGGCAATTGGAGCATTATTGTTGCAAGTATAAAGATTCACTAAAGTCAGATAGCGGAAGGCATACCCGCCAGGATGGGCCTAAATAAGCCTAACACCCCGCCGAGGCGGGGGGTCTTCACATTTGGTTTGCAGTAGCCATGCCCGCCGAGGCGGGCGTTTTATATGCTTATACCCCCACCGGGGCGGGGGGTGGAAGATCTTGAATGCTTTGTCTTGCTTGAAACTCTGCTGGAACATGGATTTTTGTGTGTGGAATGTGTTTGGACTTTATATGACATGGGATTTCGATCAGAAGTTAAAGATTTGGATATATAATGAGCAACAAACATCGAAATCAAACACACAAGGCAAATTACAGAGAATAATTACAGATTTTTCTTATCAAGCATTGGAGGAAGACATTGAAGAGAATTTCATATCAATTGTGGATTAAGGCTACGTGAAGGGTGTTTTGAATTATTCTTCTTTTAGTCTTATATTTGTAATTGAAAGGATGTTGTCTTTAATTTATTCAGTTATTATTTCATTCATGATGAACTAATTCACTTTTTAGGCTTATGATGGATCCTTAAGTGAAACGATGGTTTTATAACTTTGATTTTCCATTCAATAAACTATTTTCCAATTTATCTATATTAATTTGAGCTTGAATTTATGAATTGCCTGATCAACAATTCTTTGTGGATTTGTATGGAATCGAGAGAGGATATACGAGTCTAGACTTAGTTAATATAGCATGTGTTCTTGAATTTTGTGAATGTACAGAATCTTGATGAAAGTTAAGGTAGAGATATGCTTGACATCGCATGTAATCGGATAGAGGACTTAATCTTAAACCTTCTTTAATTATAATTCACATAGAGATATAGTGCGTTAGCTGATTAAGGCGTTTAACTTGTTCCTATCTTAATTGTAGATTTAAGTTAATACGGTATTAGTACATCGAGAGGTGGCTAGTGCTACATTTGTGTTCTTGATTAATAAACTGGGATAGTGAATTAAACTGGAATAAAGGTGTAAAAATTAGAGTGAAGCTTGGGGTGAAATCGTAAGCCTAATTCTCCATTAATTGTTTGAGATTTTAGTTTTTAATATTTGTGATTGGTTTGTGATCTTATATTTATTAATAATTTTGGTTTTTATAATTTTAATCATTGATTTGGATAGTTTAATAAAATTAGGATTAATAGAAAATTGATAATTGTGAGGCTAAATTCTTACTTAATTATCTCCGTGGGAACGATACTCTACTTACTATTATATTACTTGTTGACCATGTATACTTGTGTGTCGTGCGTAATTAGATTTTACCCAACAAGTTTTTGGCGCCGTTGCCGAGGATCATTTAGTATAGAATTTAATATTTTATGATATCAGTTTAATTAGTCCAGTTTTACTTAAACATTTTTATTTTTGTTTTGTTCCTCTTATTTCAGGTTTTTGAAATGGTTTATGCAAACGCGATCCAAAAATTCAGACTTGCTTCCTTTTGAGGACGACATTGAGAGACGGTTTCAAAGGTTAAGTAAGTGGATCAAGGAAACAAAAGAAGAATTCAAAAAATCTGAAAAAGAAGAGGCAATGGCAGCAGAAGATCAGAAAACGTTGAGGGATTTTGCTACACCCAAGGTGACTGAGCTGCAGTCAAGTATCACCAAGCCTGCTATAGCTACGAACACATTCGAAATCAAGCCTGGGACGATTCAAATGATTCAAAATTTGGTAGTTTGGGGGGATTAGCAAATGATGATCTGAACGAACATCTAGTCAGCTTTCTGGAGATTTGTGACACTTTCAGGTACAATGGGGTGTCGGATGATGCGGTGAGACTTCGCTTGTTCCCATTCACCTTACGGGACAAGACGAAGAGTTGGTTACACTCTCTACCGCCAAGATCGATAACTACTTGGGAAGACCTCGCTCAGAAATTTCTTGCAAAATTCTTCCCACCAGTGAAAACTGCAAAAATGAGGAATGAGATAACAATGTTTGAACAGCAACACGGGGAGTCATTGTATGAGGCATGGGAAAGATACAAGGAATTTCTCAGAAAGTGCCCGCATCATGGATTGCCTAAGTGGTTGCAAATGAATACTTTCTATAACGGACTACATGGGAATCTCAGGACCAGTATTGATGCAGCTTCGGGTGGAGCATTTAAGGTAAAAAGTTATGAGGAGGCTTACAATTTAATTGAGATAATGGCAGCTAACAACTACCAGTGACCCGCGGCAAGAATGACATAGGCAAAGGCAGCTGGAGTGTTAGAAGTAGATGGTGTGACGGCAATACAAGCGCAGATTTCAGCACTGTCTAAGAAGTTGGATGCTATATCGGGGGCACAGGCACAGCAGGTTGCAGTTATTTGTGAATTGTGCGTGGGTGAACATCCTACAGATCAATGTGCAATCAACCCAGCGTTCGTGCAATTTGTGGGTAGCTACAACAGGATTCCACAGAACATGTACCAGAATACTTACAACTAGGGGAATAGGAATCCCCCAAATTTTTCAAGGAGTAATAATCAGTAACATCAAGCTCCACGACAATCATATCCCCCAGGTTTTCAGAATCATCAACAACCGGCTCAACATCAAGAAAGGAAATCAGATTTAGAGGAGTTGTTGTCAAAGTATATAACAAGCAACGAGGCAGCGATGAAAAACCAAGCAATGGCCATCAAGAATTTAGAAAATTAGATGGGACAAATTGTCCTTAGCATTGAACAACAGACCACAAGGGACTCTACCAAGTGACACAGAGAGAAATTCGAAGGGAAACCATGAACAGTGTCAGGCAATCACTTTGAGAAGTGGAAAACATCTAGATGGGAAAAGTGCAGAAAATTCAGCTATATCGGATGACAAAACTGATGAGAACAAAGGGGTTGAAGAAAAGAAGGGTGAGGATAAGCAAATTGAGAAAATAAAGTTAGATGACAAGCCAGTTGCGTATCCTCCACCGCCGTTTTAACAAAGAGTCCAAAAACAGAAATTAGATAAATAGTTCACAAAATTTTTGGGAAGTTTTTAAGAAACTTCAGATTAACATCCCGTTCGCAGAAGCCCCATAGCAAATGCTAAGTTATGCGAAGTTCATAAAAGGGATTCTGTCCAGGAAAAATAAATTGGAAGATTTTGAAATAGTGGCATTAACAGAGGAGTGTAGTACGGTGTTACTGTGAAAGTTGCCACCAGAGTTGAAAGATGCAGTGAGTTTCACTATTCTGTGCACGATTGGGAATATGGCGTTCAACAAATGTTTGTGTGATTTGGGAGCAAGTGTGAACCTTATGCCATTATCAGTTATACAGAATTGGGTTTGCCAGTTCCAAAGCCTACGAACATCTCATTACAATTGGCAGATAGGTCAGTCACGTACCCGAGAGGCATTGTGGAGGACATATTGGTAAAGGTTGACAAATTTATATTTCCTACGGATTTCATTATTCTAGATTTTGAGGAAGATAAGAACATCCCAATTATCCTAGGGAGACCTTTCTTGGCTACAGGTAGGACACTCATTGACGTACAGAAAGGTGAACTAACAATGAGGGTCCAAGATCAAGAAGTGAAATTTAATATCTTCAAGGCCATGAAATTCCCTACGGATGAAGAAGAATGTTTCAGGATGGATATTATTGAGTAGATAATCAGCGAAGACATGGGAAAGAGTTTGGTCAATGATCCATTGGAAACAACACTATTGGAGGATGAAGAGTTAGATGATCCAGAATTTGTGGACCACTTGTAGATGCTAGACTCCTTGCCACGAGTTAGAAGATTTAAAACACCCTTTGAACCATTGCACACGGAGGAGAAAGCCACAACAAAGATGAAACCGTCATTGGAGGAGCCACCGACTCTTGAACTTAAGCCACTCCCTAAACACCTCAGGTATGCGTATTTAGGCAATTCTAATTCTTTACCTGTTATTATTTCTGCTACACTTAATGAATTGCAAGAAGAAAAGTTTCTAAGAGTGCTTAAGGACCACAAATCAGCTATCGGATGAAAAATAGTAGATATCAAGGGAATCAGCCCATTCTTTTGCATACACAAAATTCTGATGGAAGACGATGCAAAACTAATAGTGGAACATCAACGACGGCTCAACCCTATCATGAAAGTAGTCAAGAAGGAAATATTTAAATGGTTGGATGTAGGTATCATATACCGGATTTCAGACAGTAAGTGGGTTAGTCCGGTGCAATGTGTGCCGAAAAAGGGAGGAATGACCGTGGTTCAAAATGATGACAATGAGCTGATTCTGACAAGGATAGTGAATGGTTGGAGGGTCTACATGGACTACAGGAAGTTGAAATAAGGCGACCCTCAAAGATCACTTTCCTTTGCCCTTTATCGATCAAATGTTAGACAGATTAGTGGGACACGAGTACTACTTCTTATTGGATGGATATTCGGGTTATAATCATAGCATCATCGCTCCTGAGGATCAAGAGAAGACTACGTTTATGTGCCCATAATGCACATTCGTATTCAGGAGAATGTCGTTTGGTTTGTGTAATTCACCTGCTACCCTCCAGTGGTGTATGATGGCTATCTTCTTAGACATAGTAGAGAAAAATATGGAAGTCTTCATGGATGACTTCTTTGTCTATGGGGATGATTTTGATGCGTGTTTGGAAAATTTGGTAATAGTTTTACAAATATGCACTAACACGAATTTGGTCCTTAACTGGGAAAAGTGCCACTTTATGGTAGAAGAAGGTGTAATTTTGGGACACAAAGTCTCGACTCAAGGATTAGAGGTTGATAAAGCTAAGCTGGAAACAATTTAAAAGCTACCTTCATCGAGTTTAGTTAAGGGAATTAGAAGTTTTCTGGGACATGCTCAGTTCTACAGGAGATTCATAAAGGACTTCTCTAAAATTACAAAACCTTTGTGCAGTCTTTTAGAGAAGGATTCAGTTTTCAAGTTTGATGAGGAGTGTACAGTGGCATTCGAGCTATTGAAGAAGAAGTTAACTACAGCTCCCGTGATCGTCGCACCGGATTGGAATATGCTTTTTGAGCTAATGTGTGATGTAAGCGACTATGCAGTTAGGGCTGTTTTGGGTCAACGCCGAGAGAAGGTATTTCATGCCATATATTATGCAAGTAAGACACTCACAGAGACTCAATTAAACTACATAACTACAGAAAAAGAATTACTTGCAGTGGTGTATGCATTCGATAAATTTTGGGCATACTTGATTGGGACTAATGTGGTAGTTTATACGGATCACTCAGCCATTCGGTACTTAATTTTGAAAAAAGATGTTAAGCCACGCCTTATCAGATGGATTCTATTTTTACAAGAGTTTGATTTAGAAATAAAGGATAGAAAGGGGACGGAGAACCAAGTCGCTAATCATTTGTCTAGGCTGGAAAATCAAGATAAACAGAAAGAGGACAAGTGTGTAATCAACGAATCATTCCCGGATGAGCAATTATTTGGGAAAAATATAGAATTTCCATGGTACGCGGACTACGCGAATTATCTAGTGAGCAACATTCTTCCTCCTAATTTTACACAACAGCAGAAAAAGAAGTTTCTTCATAACGTCAAATGGTATATGTGGGATGAGCCTTACCTATTCAAACAGTACGCT
Organism: Panax japonicus; assembly: GCA_020205505.1. NCBI lineage: Eukaryota > Viridiplantae > Streptophyta > Magnoliopsida > Apiales > Araliaceae > Panax > Panax japonicus. Next base: position 41,329,050 of record CM035110.1, on the reverse strand, counting down.
GACAAGATGATTAGAAGGCGTGTGCCCCACAGTGAAGTAAATAACATACTGCATGGATGTCACTCATCTGCATATGGGGGTCATTATGGTAGTGAGCAAACAGCGGAAAAGGTGCTTCAAGCCGGGTTTTATTTGCCTACATTGTTCAAAGACGCCCACCAATTTGTTAAAACATGTGATAGATGTCAAAGGGTGGGCAACATATTGAAAAGGAATGAGATGCCACTACAAATAATTCTAGAAGTTGAGATTTTTGATGTATGGGGCATAGATTTCATGGGGCCATTCCCTTCATCACTAAACAATCAGTACATTTTTCTTGTAGTGGATTATGTCTCAAAGTGGGTTGAAGCCGCAACACTCCCAACTAACGATGCCAAAGTGGTTCTTAAATTCTTGTAGAAGAATATTTTTACGAGATTTGGCACGCCGAGAGCTATTATAAGTGATGAAGGTAGTCACTTCTACAACAAATTGTTTACAGCTCTATTGGCAAAGTATGGGGTCAACCACAAGGTGGCGACAGCTTATCATCCCCAAACAAGTGGGCAAGTTGAGGTTTCGAATAGGGAAGTAAAGAGAATCTTGGAAAATGTGGTAAACCCGAATCGAAAGGATTAGTTGCTTAGGTTGGATGATGCGCTATGCGCCTACCGGATTGCGTATAAAACACCGATTGGTATGTCACCATATCAACTACTATACGGAAAGGCTTGTCACTTACCTATCGAGTTACAGCACAAGGCTTATTGGGCGATTCAGAAACTTAACTTTGATTAAGCAGTTGTGGGTGAAAAGAGGCTACTTCAGCAAAACGAGCTCGACAAATTTCGATTACAAGCTTACGATAACTCAAAATTATACAAAGAAAAAATCAAGAAATGGCACGACCAGAAAAATCATGCACAGAATGTTCGAGTCAGGGCAATCAGTCCTATTTTTAACTCATAATTGAGGTTGTTCCCAGGCAAGCTTAAGTCAAGATGGTCGAGACCATTCACCATCAAAAGAGTTTTCTCTCATAGCGTCGTTGAACTCTACAGTAGGAATCCATTGGAAACGTTCAAGGTCAACAGTCAGCGGTTGAAGCATTATTGGGGTGGCGAATCCAACACGGATGTCATCGCAATCACATTATCCGACGTACCATAAACAGGGAGTAGTCAGGCTGAATAACTTAAAATCAAGCGCTAATTGGGAGGCAACCTAATCGTACTTTTATTTTTCAAATTTTTAACCATAATTGTTAGATGATAGTTTAGCATAATTAGTAATTTATAATAAGTGCATTAAGTAGTTATTATATTGTATGAGTCTTGTTAATCTCTCGACCATGCTCAAAATGATCAACAATTTACTCACATATATGTTTCATGACTTGCAAGATGTGAAACTAACTAACAGTGAGTATGCCCGTCGGGGAGGGCTCTTTATGCCTTGCACCCCCCGCCGAGGCGGGGGTCTCCCAACTCAGTAAATAGAGTGCATGCCCGCCGGGGCGGGACCCTAAATCATTAAACCCCCCACCGGGGCGGGGTCCTCCAAGTCCAGTAGCAGATTACATGCCCGCCGGGGTGGGCTTCCTAAGCATGTTACACCCCGCCAAGGCGGGGGTCCTGGAAGTGCAAAGGCTCGACAGTTTCACTTTCTCAACCCACTTTCTATACTTCCTCATTACACACGGCCACTACTTCTTCTTCCAAATTACAACCCCAATTTTTCCTCACGTAAACTACCCTACTCCACTACTTCTCCCCACCACTCCAATCCACTACTCCATTACTTCTCACCACCAACTTACTTCACACCACCATCTCTATATATTCACTCCCTCATAACCTAATTTCCTCACAACCTTCCAACTATATCTCACGTGGCTACAAATTAGGGCTTTCAGTGCAACGAATTTCAGTGCTTTGTGTTCTAATTTCTTACTTCATAGTACCATAATAGAGGAAAATCATCAAGTTTGGGGGGTTAAATCACTGTGCACACCAAGTGTTTGACAGTTTGTGTGAACCAAGTTTGGGGGGGAGATTTTGTTATTAAGGCATCTTAGAATCAATGGCTTCTAAACCAACTTCAAAGAGGCATCGGGGGGAGAGTTCTAAAACACCGCCATCATGAATTTTCGACCAACGTAAATGCATAAGTGTCATCGCCGTCGATCGCTACGATTACATGACTACCAAAGCACTCACACCGGAGCGGGGGTTGGCACCGGATCCTGTCGACGATGAGATGATGCAACAAATTTATCAAAAAGGATGGAACAAATTCACTGAGGATCATGAAGCTGCCATTGTCAACGTGGTCAAAGAATTCTATGCGAAGGTCGAGGATAAGGCCCCTTTTCGTGCTTTTGTGAGGGGTAGGTTAGACCCTTTTAGTGATAACACCGTCAACACATACTATCAGTTAAGGGTCCCTCGACATTGCAATTATACAGGCTTACGTGATCATGATCCCAATTATGAGACTATTCTAAAAGAAAGGACTAAGCCGAGCACAAAATGGATTATGGGTCGAAAAGGGGGCACAGATTTTCACAGCGGGGATCTTAGCAGATATGGCAAGATTTGGTACGTTTTCTTGTGTGCCAAATTGCTTCCATCCACACACATATCTGACGTGACCAAGTAGAAAGCACTACTTTTATATGCCATTGTACAAGACTTCAGTATCGACATAGGGGCTATAATCAACTTCTCAATCTGACATTTCTTACGAGGCCATTTCTCGGGCTGCTTGCCACACCCATCACTCATTTGTGGGTTGTGTAGGTAAGCGAGAGTTTGTTGGTCCAATGATGAACCTACCCAGATGCCGCTTCAGACACTAGACTCAAGAATGATAGCGCGGTACTCGGTATGGGCAGGCGACGAATCACACCTGAGAGGGTTAGGCTTTGTATTTCTCTCGGCGTCGGAGGATGAGCCTGACGATGAAGATACTTCGAAGGATGATGATTTTCAGGAGGATGCCTCGATGGGAGAGCAAGGAACAAAGGAGGTACCACAATTCGAGGTAATATCAAGCCCTTAGTTCCTTAATTTTCAGCGACAAGTGGATGAGCATAATAAGCAAGCACAACGGGAGATGAAGAGGCTTGCAGCTAGGCAAGAACACATGTTTGATGCAATTAACCATTCCTTTGCATCTTTGAACATGATGCTCCAAAGCTTCAATCCCACTGCTCACTTTCCATATCAGCAGCCCATGCCAATGCCAAGATTTCCACCGAGTGACTCCGATGAAGAAGAACACCACACACCACCACCCTAGGCTTGAAGTAAATTCAAGGAAGTCCTCATGTTTTTATTGCTATATCCTTACAATGAGGGCATTGTAACTGTTAAGTTTGGGGGATTCACATTCATGTTTTCATTTCATATTTGCATATTTAAGTTCATTAAACTAGGATTGCATAGTAGTATTATTTTGTTTAGGTTGATAAACTGTTGCATTTATGTAATCATGCATTTGCATAGTAACTTAGGTGCATATTTAGTTTTTTTGTTATTTATGTATGTTTTCATTCATGCTATGTTTAACATCAGATTATCTATATAAAAATAAATAAATAAAAAATTAGTTAAACATTGTGTTAATTTTGCATATGTCCCGCAGTTGTTGTAGTTCATGTTATTGTGGCCAATGATGAGATTGAGATCAAGTCGACAAATACAGCACAAATTATTAGAACCTTGATATAGTTTCTGTTATGAATTGGATCATGTTCTTATTTGAAACTAGTATAAAAAGGTTAGCACGCTAATAACATCTGTGTCGACTGGTTAGTTCAAATTGATACATAAAGAGTTTCTAAAGGATAATGCTAGGGTGAATGAGAAAATGACAAGGATAGGCAATGAAGACGAAGAAGTGGACAAGAACCTAAGTTTGGGGGATTATATGTGGGGTACATAAGCTTTATAAAAAAAGAGAAAATATATATCGTGACTAGTCTTGTTTCGGGGCCTTTGTTACTTGAGTAAGTACACCCGAAGGGGTGTCTTAACACCTAGTGCCCTAAGGTCTTTTATGGTATGGGAGTCGTTAGTTGAAAGCTATCTAAGGGGTAGCATTGTTAGCCTAATGGAATGAGGCATTGCACAGTCATGTAAAAAAATAATAAAACAATAAAACGGGAAAAGAGCAAAAAGCCCCCGTGTTGATAAAAACAAATGTAAAGTATAAGTGCCCTATGTGAACCCTTGAAAATGGTAATTGCTTAGTTTTAGTTGGAACTCGTCTATTTTTGAACTATTTGAGTTTGCCCTGTATGATTTCTTCTAAGAAATTAGTTATGTATTGAATTTGAGTCTGTATCAGTTATCATGGATGTTGAACACACACACACACACACCCACACACACACTATACCAGTGATAATGGTTTAAGATTTGAGAAGTAATAAGGAATTATTGATTGGGTTTGGTGATTAAGAGTTATAATGTTTGCTTGCTTTCCTTGAGGCCAGTGGATTACTTTTGATTTTGTGATACTGTTGGATTCGTGATCATATAGTTAGATACATTACATTTCATTGTACTGCATTGCATAGCATGTAGTTTGTTTTATGCTCGAGGACTAACACGGTTTAAGTTTGGGGGATTTTGATAAATGAATTCTATATCCACGAATTGATGTCCAATTTTAGCTTAATTGTTGTTAAATCCTTGTTTCTATGATCCTATTTTACTTGTTTCTTGTTATTTTATGTATAGGATGTATGGTGTGGTGCATGAGTGAAAAGGAGGCAATTGGAGCATTATTATTACAAATATAAAGATTCACTAAAGTCAGATAGCAGAAGACATGCCCGCCGGGGCGGGCCTAAATAAGCCTAACACCCCCGCAGGGGCAGCGGGTCTTCACATTTGGTTTGTAGTAGCCATGCCCGCCGGGACGGGCATTTTATATGCATACCCCCACCGGGACGGGGGGGACCGGATCCTGAATGTCCTGTCTTACTTGAAACTCTGCTAGAACATGGATTTTAGTGCGTGGAATGTGTTTGGACTCTATATGACATGGGATTTCAATCAGAAGTTGGAGATTTGGATATATAATGAGCAAAAAACATCGAAATCAAACACACAAGGCAAATTACAGAGATTAATAACAGATTTTTCTTATCAAGCATTGGAGGAAGACTTTGAAGAGAATTTCATATCAATTGTGGATTAAGGCTACATGAAGGGTGTTCTGAATTATTATTCTTCTTAGTCTTATATTTGTAATTGAAAGGATGTTGTCTTTAATTTATTCGATTATTATTTCATTCATGATGAACTAATTCACATTTTAGGCTTATGATGGATCCTTAAATGAAACGATGGTTTTATAACTTTGATTTTCAGTTCAATAAACTATTTTCCAGTTTATCTATATTAATTTGAGCTTAAATTTATCAACAATTCTTTGTGGATTTGTATGGAATCGAGAGAGGATATACGAGTCTAGACTTAGTTAATATAGCATGTGTTCTTGAATTTTGTGAATGTACAGAATCTTGATGAATGTTAAGGTAGAGATATGCTTGACATCGCATGTAATCGGATAGAGGACTTAATCGTAAACCTTCTTTAATTATAATTCACATAGAGATATAGTGCGTTAGTTGATTAAAGTGTTTAACTTGTTCCTATCTTATTTGTAGATTTAAGTTAATACGATATTAGTGCATTGAGAGGTTGCTAGTGCTACATTCTTGTTCTTGATTAATAAACTGGGATAGTGAATTGAACTGGAATAAAAGTGTAAAAATCATAGTGAAGCTTATGGTGAAATCGTATGCCTAATTCTCCATTAATTGTTTAAGATTTCAATTTTTAATATTTGTGATTGGTTTGTGATCTTATATTTATTAATAATTTTAGTTTTTATAATTTTAATCATTGATTTAGATAGTTTAATAAAATTAGGATTCATAGGAAATTGATAATTGTGAGGTTAAATTCTTACTTAATTGTCTCTGTGGGAACGATACTCTACTTACTATTATATTACTTGTTGACCATGTATACTTGCGTGTCGTACGTAATTAGATTTTACCCAACAGTAAGCCCTCGTGCCTAGATGGAAAATAGAGAGTTTTTGATTTTATATAACTGGGGAGTAATAATGAAGTTCGGATGTTTTCAAACTCCTAAAAAGACTGCATTTTATTTGTTTGCACTCATTCATGTATTATTGGACACTTTTTTTATTAAATATTAGTAAAAGACTAGTAATATGGAATAATTCATTATTTAGTATCGGCAATAAAGAAGTAGAATAGTACGTAAGAAAATAAGAGTTTCTAGAGTATTCTTCAACAACAGGAGGAAAGAGCTGGGGAAAAAAGATAGAGGCTTCTACAGAGTTTCTTCTTTCTTCTCTACTTCTTTATTTCTGTATTTTGAGAATAATGTTTTATTACTATTTTTATTTTTAGTTATAAACTAATTTCTTAATTAGGTAATCAATGGAACCCGATGATGATTTGAATTAATATTTATTTTTATGGTTTATTAAATTAATTAAATATATTCAGATTGTTTATTATATTCTGTTATGTTTGTTATAATTGTCTGATCTACAATTATTGATGGATTTATATGATATTTGACAAATGAAATCTAAATTAAGATTTGGATATAGTAACTTTTGATTAGTAATTCTTCTTATGATTGAATGTTGATTAGTGGATAGGATAAACATATATCTTGATACCACAAGCAACTTTAGAAAAATGAGTCTTAATGAATTTCTTGTTATTAATTATCATTGGAATATAGTGAATTAATAATAAATATAATAATAATAATAATAATAATAATAATAATAATAATAATAATAATAATAATAAGTATGCTATATAATTATTTGGAAAATAATTATATTGATTATTAGTAATTTTCCGTTGGCAATTTCAATTAATCAATTCAATGCAGTATTAATAAGATTAATTTTATGATTCATCGGGGGAAATTTAATTCCTTAATATTTCCATTTATATAAATTCTATATTCATTATTTTTAGTGACTATTCAGTAGTTATTAATTTATTTGTGTAAATAGAATTAAGTGGATGCATAGTTAGTAATTGGGAATTGGAAATTATAATTGATCTTCGTGGGAACAATGCTCTTCTTTCTATATATTTTATAATCGATCGCGTATACTTGCGTGGAATTGTTATATAGAATTAGGAAAAACAAGTTTCTAACACCAAAACATAAATTCACAACTCGTGTACATTCACAAACTAAATTATCCCAAAAACATAGAATAAGTGATAGTACATTCTGCCTCAAACTATTACAATAGTTTACTACATTAACATAAACTATAAACTATTAAAATATTAAAACTACTCCTCTGGCTTAAGGACATCTTTGCCCTTCGCCTTGCTACGAGACCATTCGACCTCTTATATTCTTGCTAAAATACAGAACAATGCAAGAGTGACCATAAATAACTCAGCAAGTTTAAAAGCTCAATAAAAATAATTAATAAAATTTTCTAAGTAAACAAATTCTCAGACTTAAGGAGGATTAAAGGAGTAATAGAATCTTGAATCCCATTATCTTAACTGAGTAACTATTAGGAGGTTTGAGAATTTCAAAACAATAACTGACAAATTAAAGTTTCTTAATGTCATGGAAATATCATATTTAACTAAGTGGTCATGAAAAGCATGTTAAGCTTAACTATGTACGGTAGGTGATCAGCCTATTCGCACCCTTATTACATGTAACATTTTTTGTGAGATCCCAAATTTTATGAAATAAAAGTATTCAATTTTTCTATTTTGGTAAATAGTTAAATTGATAAAAGTTTAAAGTTAAGGGTGATATTTGAAAATTTTACAAAGTAAGCAAGTTGATATAAAATATTCATTGTGTCGGGAAATATTCGTTTAGTCGAGGAATATTCTTTTTATCGGGGAATTTTCGTACGACGGAACAATCATTGGTGGATCCCACAAAGGAGGTACTGTCGTTGTTAGAAAATGACTAAAATCTTTTTAAAAATAACGGCGAAAGTTTTAGCGTTAAACTGTTGAACTACCCGGTAGTAAAAGTACAGTAATACGCGTGGTTGCATAGTAGCACACGGTATTGATTATTGATGCTTACGTGAGAAGTCACTCAGTTATACTCAATTATTGTTACATTAATTGCTACATAATATCTCTCTCATGTTATTGATTCAATTATTGTCACAGTATCAGTTGCATAATATTTTATATTATTAAATCAATAATTGAGATGACAAAGTTATTCATATTATTATTTGTAATATTGACGATGTCTAGAAAGTTCTGTCGAGGAGAGGTTTGGTTACCTAATTGCGCGCCAATAGGGAGAAATCCTTATCAGAAAGCCCCCTCTTTCCTGGGAACGATTTGGTTGTTAATATTGTGAGTTATAATATTAATGATGAATATTATTAAAAATCAAATTTGAGCTCAGAGTTGAATTTGGAGATGCGGATGTGATATTTGAGTCCGGAACGATGAAATTAGTACAAATAGACTATAAACACAAAATTTACCAGGGTTAACTTTTTGGTTAAAAAGTCAACAATTGACTTTTTCAAAAAAAAAAAACTCAAACTTCGAAAATTCAAAAAATGAAATTGTTGATAAAAATATTTTCATTGTGTTGGGATTATTAGTGGTTGTGGAAATCGATAATTATTTCGATAATAATTGATTTCTGGAAGTTATATTGACCAATCGGGTAATTAGTCGGATAAATGAGAAATTAATTGCTATTAATTCACATGCTTATAACTATTGATTCACATGTATGTACTATTAGGGGAGGTGGTGCAAGATTGATAATACTTGCATGACTAAATTAAAAATGGAGGTATAGATGAAGGTACTATACTGTAATTATTTTTTCACATGTATAGAACTATTGAGTCACATGATTGTACTATTGATTCACATGATATACTATTAGGAGAGGTGGTGCAAGTTTGATAATACTTGCATGACTAAATTCAAAATAAAGGAAAAGATGAAGGTATTATAATGTAATATTTCGAGCCCCAAAATGTGCAATTATCGAAACTATGTTTTCCTATAAATAGAAGCTCATTCTTCCTTCATTCTCACCAATTCACTAAGACTCACAAGAGTAATTATAGAGAGAGAAGCTATAGAGAGAGAAGTGATAGAGAGAAAGAAGAAGAGAAGTCTGCTACTTCACTATTCCAGTATCTAATCTTCTTCTGAGGTAAGGGTATTAGTTATTTCATATTCTAAAGAGATATTATTTTTAGTATTCGTATGAATATTATTTTCGTTCAATATTCGTAAGGAATATCATCTTCGTTCAATATTCGTAGGAATATTATTTTCGTTCAACAGTCGTAAGGGGTATTATTTATTTCATATTCTGAAGAGATATTATTTTTTGTATTCGTATGAATATTATTTTCGTTCAATATTCATAAAGAATATTATCTTCGTTCAATATTCGTAGGAATATTATCTTCGTTAAATATTCGTTGGAATATTATTTTCGTTCAACAGTTGTAAGGGATGTTATTTTTGTTTAATATTCGATTGAAATAATATTTTCTTCCATGCTCTGTAGTATGTAAGTAATATTATTTCGTTTCAGATTTCGAATTTTATACTCATTTTGTTAAAGTTTTGGCTTCTATACTCCATGAAATTAGTAGAATATCCTTGAAATTTGTGTTTCATCTAGTATCGTTTCACAAGAATATTTTTGAATATTCTTGTTAAATTTTAATCTTTTCATGTCGGAGTACTGTCTATGAGTACTATTTATTTATACGGTACTATTCACAAAAGTACTATTCATGGGTACTATTCATAAAGTACTATTCATAAAGTACTATTCATGAAGTACTATTCATGAGTACTATTCACAAAGTACTATTAATGCGGTACTATTCTTGAAATACTATTCACGGGGTACTATTCACCCGAGTACTATTCACCCGAAGTACAATTCATGACAAAAATTGATTTATTAGGGTTAATCCTTTCCTAGTATGACCTACCTAAGCTTATGTATTTTTTATTTGGTCGGTCAGAATATAGGGATAATATGTGGCATGTCAATTAACCTTTGTTTTGAAGATGTATTCTAGAATGATATCTGAATTACAGGAGATGGGCAATGGGAAAATTATAATACGGAGGAAATAACTGGGAAGGTATAATCCGAATAGAAAGCAAGGTATTCTCATCACTTCGAACTACTAGGTACGTAAATTTCGAGGGCAAAATTTCATAAGGAGGGGAGATTGTAAGATCCTAAATTTTATGAAATGAAAGTATTCAATTTTCTTATAATTATTATTCTATTTAGTAAATGGTTAAATTGATAAAAGTTTAAAGTTAAGAGCGATATTGGAAAATTTTGCAAAGTAAGCAAGTTGTTATAAAATATTCGTTGTCGGGAAATATTCGTTTGGTCGTGGAATATTTTTTTGTCGGGGAATATTCGTACGACTACACAATCATTGGTGGACCCCACCACGAAAGTATTTTCGTAGTTAGAAAATGACAGAAATATCTTTTTTTTAAATAACAGCGAAAGTTTTTACCGTTAACTGTTGAAATACCTGATGTTAAAAGAACAGTAATACTCGTGGTTGTATAGTAGCACACGGTATTGATTATTGATGCTTAAGTGAGAAGTCACTCAGTTATACTCAATTATTGTTACAGTAATTACTGCATAATATCTCTCATATTATTGATTCAATTATTGTCACAGTATCATCTGCATAATATTTAATATTATTAAATTAATAATTGAGACGAAAAAGTTACTCATATTATTATTTTTAATATTAACGATGTCTAGAAAATTCTGTCGAGGATAGGTTTGGTCAGCTAATTGTGCGGTAATAGGGAGAAATCCTTATCGGAAAGCCCCCTCTTTCCTGGAAATGATCTGTTGTGAAATATTATGAGTTATAATATTAATGATGAATACGTTCGTGTTGATTAAAGATGAAATTGATATTTTTATCGTGTTGGGATTATTAGTTTTGGTGGAAATCGACAATTATTTCGATAATAATTGATGTCTGGAGGTTATATTGACCAATCGGGTAATTAATCGGATAAATAAGAAATTAATTGCAATTAATTCACATGCATGTACTATTAGGGGAGGTGGTGCAAGATTGATAATACTTGCATGAGTAAATTAAAAATAGAGGTATAGATGAAGGTACTATACTGTAATTATTTTTTCATATGTATAGAACTATTGAGTCACGTGATTGTACTATTGATTCACATGATATACAATTAGGGGAGGTGGTGCAAGTTTGATAATACTTACAGGACTAAATTAAAAATGAAGAAAAAGATGAAGGTATTATACTGTAATATTTCGAGCCTCAAAATGTGCAATTATCGAAACTATGTTTTCCTATAAATAGAAGCTCATTATTCCTTCATTCTCACCAATTCACTAAGACTCACAAGAGCAATTATAGAGAGAAAAGCTGTATAGAGAGAAGCTATAGAGAGAAAGAAGAAGAGAAGTCTACTACTTCACTATTCCAGTATCCAGTCTTCTTCTGAGGTAAGGGGTATTAGTTATTTCATATTCTGAAGAGATATTATTTTTCGTATTCGTATGAATATTATTTTCGTTCAATATTCTTAAGGAATATCATCTTCGTTCATTATTCGTAGGAATATTATTTTCGTTCAACAGTCGTAAGGGGTATTATTTATTTCATATTCTGAAGAGATATTATTTTTCGTATTCGTATGAATATTATTTTCGTTCAATATTCATAAAGAATATTATCTTCGTTCAATATTTGTAGGAATATTATCTTCGTTAAATATTCGTTGGAATATTATTTTCGTTCAACGGTTGTAAGGGATGTTATTTTTGTTTAATATTCGCTTGAAATAATATTTTCTTCCATAATTTGTAGTATGAAAGTAATATTATTTCATTTCAGATTTCGAATTTTATACTCATTTTGTTAAAGTTTTGGCTTCTATACTCCATGAAATTAGTAGAATATCCTTGAAATTTGTGTTTCATCCAGTATTGTTTCACAAGGATATTTTTTAACATTCTTGTTAAATTTTAAGCTTTTCATACCGGAGTACTGTCTATGAGTACTATTCATTTATACGGTACTATTCACAAAAGTACTATTCACGAGTAATATTCATAAAGTACTATTTATAAAGTACTATTCATGAAGTACTATTCATAAGTACTATTCATGGGATACTATTCCCGAAGTACTATTCATGGGGTACTATTCACCCGGGTACTTTTTACCCGAAGTACTATTCATGACAAAAATTGATTTATTTTCAGTTCAAATCATTTTTGATACAATATCATTCTTGAATTTTACTTCACAAAGCAATATCGTGTTGGAAATTTGAACGTTATTGACTTTTGGATAAATTAAATTATAAATCTTTAAAAATTTATCCTTTGTTTCTTTTAATTGAATTCTTATATCATTGTCATCATCCTCATGCTTATGTTGTGATGAAAGTCATCTTTGGCTTACGTGCATAGATGGACTATTGATTTATATGATTATGACCAGGGATCATTCGGTATAATCATAACCCGTAATGTTACAAATGATGTGGTAAAAGTCCTCATTGGCCTGTAGTACATTGATGGACAGTTGTTGGTATAATTATGACCAGGAATTATTGGGTATAATTATACCCATTGATGATTACATGAATATCCTTGGCCGTGGTGCAGGGATGATTCGATGATATGGTTTATTTATTAAGCTGAGTCTCAGCGATAAAATTTCATGATAAACTTTTTAAATCATAGAAGATAGTAGATATCATGATCTACTCTTCTAATGGATTGCTTGTTCCGCTGCAGTTACACTTGTTGTCTATTATATTTTATCAGTTGTTATACTGTTGAAGGCTAAGGATAATTTATTCTGCATTATCTTAGTCATAATATTTCTTATTGGGCTAGTTGAGTTCACCCTTTTCTTTCATTGTTCTCTTCAGGAAATAAGAATATAGCTGGGACGAGTCAGGAAATGGAGTGATGGTCTAGCATAAGTGGCTTTAGTAGTCCTCACTATTCTGTGAAATAGTGTGATAAAAATTATAATCAGAACTCCGTTGAGTGTGGATATTGTCTAGAAGATAATATTCATGTTAAAACTCTCAGCTTTTGTTTTGTCGTATTTTACACGATAGTTGTATTGTGACGCCCCCAAAATAGGTATACAACACCCATTCTGAGTTGCCAAAAACATGGTACAGAAATAACTATAACTTTATTAATACAATTGTCGTGCAAAATACGACAACACATAAACTGTGAGTTTAAAAATAAATATTATCTTCTAGATAATATCAACACTCAAATAAGTCCTTATTACAGTTATTGATACACTATTTACAAAATAGTGAGGACTGTCAAAATGACGTTCTAGAACCTTCATTCCATACCCCGACTAGTACTCGCTATATTCTCGTCTCCTGAGAAGAAAAATGGAACAACAAGGAAAAGGGTGAGCTCAACTAGCCCAGTAAAGAATATTATGACTAAGATAACATAGAACAAATTATCGTTAGTCCTCAACAGGGAAAAATCTGATAGAATACAATTGACAACAAGTTTTAAATCAATATTCGCAGCGGAAATAATAATTCATTAGAAGAGTTACGTAGAGAATGAAATCTACTTTCTTCTATGAATTTAAAAGGTTTTATCATCAATATTTTATCCCTGTAACATCAATCAATATACATCTTGAATCAAATATTCATCTTTGTACTACAGGCCAAAGATATTCATCAGTTGGTCATGTTCATCTCAACACCTGTACATCTTTGCACTACGGGCCAAAGATATTCATAAGAAAATCAACCATCTTTGCACTAGGCCAAAGATATTTAGTAATATCATCATTTAGGACTGAGGATGATGAAAAATATTTTAAAGAAAACGAATCCAGTGAAACAAAAGAATAAATAAAAGGTTTCGTACTTTAAACAGTCCAAGTTCAAAAATACTTCATAAATAACCATAGTGAAGTAAAATTCAAGAATGATCAAAACATGGATACAATCAAAGCTAGTATCCATAATAGATATTTTGGACAAAAAATAAAATTTTAATTTTTCTGTGAATAGTGTCGTATTTGTGATTAGTGTCGTATACGTGAATAGTGTTGTATACGTGAATAGTAACCCCGACACTAAAAGATAGGAATTTCACAAGAAAAATTTTACCAAAATTTTGGCATAATGATATTGAAAGAAATAATATCATTTATAAAAAAAAATAACATTCCTTACCTCCAAAAAGTCAGTACTTCTGACTGGAATACTAGATATAGTGCTGAAGAAACTTGCACCGTATAGCAACACTCAAAGTATCAAAATACTCACAAGAATACGCTCGATAATATAGAGAGAGAAATCTTTAGTTTCTGGTGCGATTTTTAATTCTAACTTAAGCACCCTATTTATAGGAAAATGCTTAGAACACCAAAGCAAAAAATTTAATAAAATATTATTATATATAAATTTTTGTCACGCCCACCTCTTGAATCTGAATTCAACACATTTATATCACATGTGGGACCCACTCAACTCACCAAAAATGTTTTTCTTAAAAAGAATAATTAAAACTTCAAAATTCAATTATTCTAGAACTTCAGAACTTCAATAATTCATAATACTAGCCTTTTTATCAGAAAAATTCAAACCTTATGTCCATTCTATAGGAAATTCCATTCTCTACAACTTTGTAAGTTTAAGTTTTTCCAAATTCCAAGCAGAAATTTGCCGAAATCCACATACGGACGATTTTACAAGCTATAATCAAATTTCAGTCAAGAAATGGGGTCCACAAACATGAAAAACATGTTCTAAATATTTTTAGTAACAAAAATACTCTTCCTCTTCATTTATTCATATATCCCACATTCATTGTAAAAATATCTCCATTATTATATTATTATAATATAACAATATATTTAAATGAATTATTTTATCAGAAAAAAATAAAATAACAATTTTCAACAATTGTCACATTAAAAATTTTCTTCATCTATATCCACATAAAATGAATATTTTCCTTATCATATAAATCAATAATTAATTATTCACAAATAATATTACAGAATCACAATATCGATAACCAGGTCGTTCCCAGGATTGAGGGGGCTTTCCAATAAGGATTTCTCCTTATTGGCGCGTAATTAGGTGACCAAACCTCTCCTTAGACAGAACTTTCTAGACATTTCCAATAATGTTATCTAATAATATTATTTAAATAATATGAATTATTGATCTGATAATGGAAAATATTGTGTAGTGACAATTATTGAAACAACAATAATATAAAATATCAACGTAGCAATTATTGAATCAATAAAATAAAATATTGAACAGTAATTACTGTAACAATTATTGAGTAGTGCCTTCTTACATAAGAATCAATAATTGGTGCAATATCGTGTGCTACTGTGTTTTAACCACCGAGTATTTCAATAGTATTAATGGTAACAACTACGCCGTTATTTATAAACAACTTATACTTGTCGTTTTCTTCATCCAATCGTTTTCCGTTATGGGGCCCACACAAGGCTACGTCGTCGTACGAATATTCCCCGACCGTAAGAATATTCCACGACCAAACGAATATTCCCCGACAACAATGAATATTTTATAACCACTTGGTTATTTGAAATATTTGCGCATTTTACCCATAACTAACCACATTAATCAAATCAACCCTTACTATTTCAAAATAATAAATAGAGGAAATTTAATTTCATTTATAATAAGTTGGGGTCTTACAACCTCCCCTCCTTATGAAATTTCGTCCTCGAAATTGACGTACGTACCTGCTGTTTCGAAAAGATGAGGATACCTCGCTTTCATTTCCGTTTCCAACTCCCAGGTCATTTCCTCTATAGCATGGTTCCTCCATAAAACTTTGACTTGTGGTATGACGTTTGTGCGTAGGACATGTTCCTTCCTATCCAAGATCTTGACAGGTACCTCTTCATACGTTAAGTCTTCGGCTATCTCGTCTGGTTCTAACTCATTAACGTGGTTCAGGTCTTTCACATATTTACGAAGCACAGATATGTGAAAAACATTATGAACACGAGACATACTTGGAGGTAACACGAGTCTATGGGCCACATTTCCTACTCGATCAAAAATCTAAAATGAACCAATAAATCGTGGATTGAACTTTCCTCTTCTCCCAAATCTTGTAACTCCCTTCCATGGAGCAACACGCAATAATACATGATTCCCAATACTAAATTCCACGTTCTTTCGATGAAGATCCGCATAACTCTTTTGTTGATCCTGTGCCGTTTGTATACGTTGTCGAATCATTTGGATTTTTTCAATAGTAATACGTACCAACTCTGGTCCCAACAATGTTGATTCACCCACCTCATCCCAATATACTGGAGAGCAACACTTTCATCCATATAATGCTTCAAATGGAGCCACACCTATACTTTCCTGATAACTATTATTATAGGAGAATTTCATCAATGGTAAATACTTATCCCAACTCCCTTTGAAGTCTAGGACACAGAGTCTTAATAGATCTTCAAGACTTTGAATTGTCCTTTCTGATTGTTCGTCTGTTTGAGGATGGTATACCGAACTGAATTATAAATCTGTGCCCATAGCTTTTTGCAAGCTAACCCAAAATCGTGAAGTAAATCTTGGGTCACGATCCGAAACTATGGATACTGGCATGCCATGAAATCTCACAATCTCATTTACGTACATACGAGCAAGACGTTCAAGGGAATAAGTCTCCCATATCGGCAAGAAATGAGCAGACTTGGTTAATCTATCAATAATAACCCAAATAGCATTTATGACTTGAGAAACCGTGGGAAGACCCGTAACAAAATCCATGGTAATGTGTTCCCACTTCCATTTTAGAATCTCAAGTGGTTGCAATGGACCCTTAGGCACTTGATGTTCCGCCTTTACACGTTGACAAGTTAAACACCTCGAGATAAACTTAGCAATCTCTCTCTTCATATTGTTCCACCAAAATATATGTCGAAGATCACGATACATTTTGGTACTTCTAGGATGGATTGCAAACGGTGTATTGTGTGCCTCCATCATGATCTCGCTCTTCAAATTAGAGTTGTTCGGAACACAAAGTCTGGAGTGGACTCGAAGTATTCCTTCTTCATCTATTATTTCTTCTAGAATAGCACCTTCTTATACTTTCTTCTTCATACGCATCGGCTCCGGGTCTGTGGCTTGAGTAACTTTAACTTTTTTGATTAAAGTCGGTTCTATGCGTATACTTGCCATCATCGCATTGGTCCCAGGAGTCTTGAATTCTATCTTCATCTTTTGTAAATCACACAAAATGGGTGTTTGTGTTGACAACATCGCATTCATTCCCGTATATGATCTTCTACTTAACGTGTCAGCTACCACGTTCGCTTTTCCAGGAT
The DNA here is from genome assembly GCA_020205505.1 of Panax japonicus. Classification (NCBI taxonomy): domain Eukaryota; kingdom Viridiplantae; phylum Streptophyta; class Magnoliopsida; order Apiales; family Araliaceae; genus Panax; species Panax japonicus. The sequence continues at coordinate 41,311,566 of CM035110.1, read as the reverse complement.
GGTATTGAATGGTGTGGTTGTAATCTTTCAATAGCTCGAGCCAACGTCGTTGTCACATGTTGAGTTCCTTTTGGGTGAAGAAATATTTGAGGCTTTTATGATCGGAATATATCTCCACTTTCTCCCCATATAGATAGTGCCTCCAGATCTTTAGCGCGAAAATGACTGCTGCTAACTCTAGATCATGTGTAGGATAATTCTTCTCATATTCTTTAAGTTGTCGCGAGGCATAGGCTATGACTTTCCCATGTTGCATGAGAACACATCCTAACCCTTTGCCTAAAGCATCGCTGTAGATAACAAATCCATCCGAACCAGACGGTATTGTCAGAACAGGTGCCGAAATGAGTCTCCTCTTGAGCTCTTGAAAATTGTTCTCACATTCCTCGCTCCATACGAATTTTGTATCTTTCTGAGTCAGCTAAGTTAATGGAGTAGCGATTCAAGAAAATCCTTCCACGAATCTCCGATAATAACAGCTAAGCCCAGTAAGCTACGAACTTCGGTCACCGTCTTCGATTGCTCCCAACTTTGTATTGCTTCAATCTTCGTCGGGTCGATAGATACTCCATGTTTTGACACCACATGCCCAAGGAATGCTACTTCCTCAAGCCAGAACTCGCATTTCTTCAACTTGGCATATAGCTTGTTTTCACGAAGCCTTTGGAGTACCAGCTTCAAATGGTGCTCATGATCTTCACGGCTTTTGGAATATATGAGGATGTCATCAATAAAGACAACAACAATGAACTGATCCAAATATTCCTTGAATACTCGGTTCATCATATCCATGAAAGTCGCAGGAGCATTAGTCAATCCAAAAGACATGACTAAGAATTCATAATGCCTGTAGCGAGTTCTGAAGGCAGTTTTTGGAATATCCTCAGTTCTAATCTTCAGCTGATGATATCCAGAACGAAGATCGATCTTTGAAAAGAATTGTTCTCCTTGTAACTGGTCAAACAGGTCATCAATGCGAGGTAACGGATACATATTCTTGATGGTGACATGGTTCAATTCTCGATAGTCAATACAAAGTCGCATACTCTCGTCTTTCTTCTTTACAAATAAAATAGGAGCACCCCAAGGAGATGTACTAGGACGAATGAAACTGATGTCTAACAACTCCTGTAATTGGACCTTTAACTCCTGAAGTTTAATAGGAGACATTCGATATGGGGTTTTAGAAATGGGCTTTATACCAGGTTCAAGATCAATAAAGAATTCAACTTCACGTTCTGGGGGTAGACCGAGAAGTTCTTCAGGAAATATGTAAGGAAATGTACTAACAACAGGAATATTATTCAAATCTGACGTGTTTTATTCAAATCTATAACATGGGCTTAGAAAGCTTGACATTCGTTTTTTAATAAATAAATGGATTTATGGCTTGATATAACAGTGATTGATTTTAGTGGTTTCGTTGCTTGAATTCGAACAACAGGTTGATTAGGAATATGAAAACTAACAACCTTACGAAAATAATCAATTTTGGCATGATGAGTAGTTAACCAATCGATCCCTAAAATCACATCAAAAGCAAGTATCTTTAAAGAGATAAGATCAACAGGTAATGTGACGGTGCCAACTTAGATCAAACAAGATTTATAAACAGTGGATGTAATGAAAGTTTCTCCTAACGGAGTCTCCACAGATAAGTCAAAGACTAATTTCTCCGGAGTCAAGTTTAAACGTTGAGCACAAGCAGGAGAGATAAATGAATGGGTAGCACCGGTATCTAGTAATGTATAAACTTTGCAAGAATTTATAATTAGCTTACCCGTGATCACCTCATTTGGATTCCTCGTATTTTGACTAGTCACAACAAACGCTCTTCCAGAAACCATTGACTTTGACTTTTATGGGACAGCCTTTTGAGTCACCGTCCCCGCTGGACTTGGTTTCGCTACCATACAATCTCGACCAATATGTCCTTCCTTTCCATAATTATAGCATACCTTGAACTGTCGTGGACAGTTTAGGCTGATATGTCCCTCTTTTCCACATTTATAGCATACGACTGGTGGACGTTTTCCTCCCTTAGAACCAGTTGTTGCTGGTGCTGACGTCTTCACATTGTCATTGTTGAATCTCCTCTTTTTAAAATCCCCCCTGACTCGCTTCTTCTATTTTCATGGCCATGATTTCCACCAGAGTGGTTGCCGCTCTTGTTCGCATTTTTCTTTCCCCGCTGGTTATCGTTGCTCCAATGACTGCTGTCACCGGTATGACCCTGGTTGTGGTCCCTCGGTTGAACGTACTCGTTATCTTACTCTAATAATTGAGCCATGTTGACAACATCTGAATATTGAGAAAATTTATGAGAAATGAGATACTGACGTATGTCGGGTTTCAAACCTCTCAGAAACATCCGCGTCATACGTTCCTCATTCTCGACCAAATGAGGTGCAAACCTGGATAACTCAGCGAACTTCGCCTCGTACTGGGACACCGTCATGTTGTTTTGCTCCAGTATAATAAACTCTACCTCCTTCATATGACGAATACTTTCAGGAAAGTACTTGTCATTGAACAGTTTCTGAAATGTTTCTTAAGACATACTGAGTGCGGATGGATGAGTACACTTCACAGATTCCCACCAGTAATCTGCCTCGTTACGGAACATAAAGGTGGTGAATGGAACCTTCTGTTCCTCCGTGAATCCAAAGACGTCGAATATCTTGGTAATTTGCTTGACCCACGTCTCCACCTTAATCGGATCCGGTTTTCCCCAGAATTATGGTGGTCCCAACTCTTTGAACTGCTTAGCTGTGACAAACCGTGTGTTGCTATCATTTCCACCTGCATTTTGTACACGAGTCTCCTTCGTCTGATTTTGCATGAACTGCAAAAAGCTTCTAAATATTCCATCGTTCATCGTCTGATCAGTGGTGTTATTGACAAGAGGAACATTGCTGGCCTGTTGCACGTTTTCCTCATTGATGGGTAAAGATTTCTCCACGGTCTCATTTACTCCACGGTTAACATTCTCGGTTGTCATTCTCAAATACTTCCATAAAACAAGGGTTAATTGAAGAAATTAACATATCACATAATATCCCTATATTCTGACCAACCAACAATAAGCTTAGGTATGACACACTAGCGAAGGATTTACTCGTCTCTCCCCTCCTAGTTCTATTCCCCGATCTCCGCCAGAGACCATATCCCTAAGCTCTGATACCAACTGTAACGCCCCCAAAATAGGTATACAACACCCTTTCTGAGTCGCCAAAAACATGGTACAGAAACAACTACAACTTTATTAATACAATTGTCGTGCAAAATACGACAACACATAAACTGTGAGTTTATAAACAAATATTGTCTTCTAGACAATATCAACACTCAAATAAGTCCTCATTACAGTTATTGATACACTATTTACAAAAATAGTGAGGACTACCAAAACGACGTTCTAGAACCTTCACTCCATACCCCGACTAGTACTCGTTATATTCTCGCCTCCTGAGAAGAAAAATGGAACAAAAAGGAAAAGGGTGAGCTCAACTAGCCTAGTAAAGAATATTATGACTAAGATAACATAGAACAAATTATCGTTAGTCCTCAACAGGGAAAAATCTGATAGAATACAAAAAATAGACAACAAGTTTTAAATCAATATTCGCATTGGAAATAATAATTAATTAGAAGAGTTACGTAGAAAATGAAATATACTTTCTTCTATGAATTTAAAAGGTTTATCATCAATATTTTATCCCTGTAACATCAATCAATATACATCTTGAATCAAATATTCATCTTTGCACTATATGCCAAAGATATTCATCAGTTGGTCATGTTCATCTCAACACCTGTACATCTTTGCACTACGGGCCAAAGATATTCATAAGAAAATCAACCATCTTTGCACTACAGGCCAAAGATATTCAGTAATATCATCATTTAGGACTAAGGATGATGAATAATATTTTAAAGAAAACGAATCCAGTGAAACAAAAGAATAAATAATAAGGATTCGTACTTTAAACAGTCCACGTTAAAAAATACTTTATAAATAACCATAGTGAAGTAAAATTCAAGAATGATCAAAACATGGATACAATCAAAGCTAGTATCCATAATAGATATTTTGGACAAAAAACGAAATTTTTTTTTTTGTGAATAGTGTCGTATTCGTGAATAGTATCGTATACGTGAATAGTGTCGTATACGTGAATAGTAACCCCGACACTAAAAGATAGGAATTTCACAAGAAAAATTTTACCAAAATTTTGGCATAATGATATTGAAAGAAATAATATCATTTATAAAAAAAAAATAACATTCCTTACCTCCAAAAAGACAGTACTTCTGACTGGAATACTGATATACTGCTGAAGAAACTTGCACCGTATAGCAACACTCAAAGTATCAAAATACTCACAAGAATACGCTCGATAATATAGAGAGATAAATCTTTAGTTTCTGGTGTGATTTTCAATTCTAACTTAAGCACCCTATTTATAAGAAAATGATTAGAACACCAAAGTAAAAAATTTAATAAAATATTATTATATATAAATTTTTGTCAAGCCCACCTCTTGAATCTGAATTCAACACATTTATATCACATGTGGGACCCACTCAACTCACCAAAAATGTTTTTCTTAAAAAAATAATTAAAACTTCAAAAATCAATTATTCTGGAACTTCGAAACTTCAATAATTCATAATAATAGCCTTTTATCAGAAAAATTCGAACCTTATATCCATTCCATAGGAAATTCCATTCTCTACAACTTTGTAAGTTTAAGTTTTTCTAAATTTCAAGCAGAAATTTTCCGAAAGCCACATACGGACGATTTTACAGGCTATAATCAAAATTCAGTCAAGAAATGGGGTCCACAAACATAAAAACATGTTTTAAATATTTTTAGTAATAAAAATACTCTTCCTACTCATTTATTTATATATCACACATTCATTGTAAAAATATCACCATTATTATATTATTATAATATAATAATATATTTAAATAAATTATTTTATCAGAAAAAGATAAAATAACAATTTTCAACAATTGTCACATTAAAAATTTTCTCCATCTATATCCACATAAAATGAATATTTTCCTTATCATATAAATCAATAGTTAATTATTCACAAATAATATTACAGAATCACAATATAGATAACCAGACCGTTCCCAGGAATGAGGGGGCTTTCCAATAAGGATATCTCCTTATTGGCCCGCAATTAGGTGACCAAACCTCTCCTTAGACAGAATTTTTTAGACATTGCCAATAATGTTATCTAATAATATTATTCAAATAATATGAATTATTGATCTGATAATGAAAAATATTGTGTGGTGACAATTATTGAAACAACAATAATATAAAATATCAACGTAGCAATTATTAAATCAATAAAATAAAATATTGAACAGTAATTACTGTAATAATTATTGAGTAGTGCATTCTTACATAAGAATCAATAATTGGTGCAATATCGTGTGCTACTGTGTTTTAACCACTGAGTATTTCAACAGTAATAACGGTAACAACTACGTTGTTATTTATAAACAACTTATATTTGTCGTTTTCTTCATCCAATCGTTTTCTGTTATGGGGCCCACACAAGGTTGCGCCGTCGTACGAATATTCTCCGACAACAATGAATATTGTATACCCACTTGTTTATTTAAAATATTTGCACATGTTATCCATAACTAACCACATTAATCAAATCAAACCTTACTATTTCAAAATAATAAATAGAGAAAATTTAATTTCATTTATAATAAGTTGGGGTCTTACATGTATAATTAATTTTTTTTTTGTATTTTGTCCATCTTTGCACTACAGGCCACAGATGACTTTCATCATAATATAAGCATGAGGATAATGACAATGATATAAAGAATCAATCAAATGAGATAAAGGATAAATATTAAACATTTATAATACAATTTATCCAGCGTTCAATAATAACCAAATGTTATTAATCACTTAATAATCTCATAATCTAATATCATTAATATTATAACAATATTTTAATCATTTCTTAAACTTATAAATAATTTATTTCAATTGTTTACACTTTATCAAATAATACATTTAATTATTCAAAAAATATCATACTCATAAGATTTCATCATCAATAATCAAATCCCTCATCAAAAATCTGCATATACCCTATATAGGATTTCCAAGCCATAAAATTCTATTTTCCAATTTTATTACTTCACAGAACATATTTAATTCATTTACTCATAACTAGTTCATTTTCATGAAAAATATCAAATCAGTCCCAAAAATATTTCTTTTCTGGGATTTAGCAGAATATAGTCCCATATTGAACATATATTTTTCTCAGAATTTTTAAAATTTATTTACTATTTTTCATATGGCTAAAACTTCAGAATATTTAGATATTTATCATAAATTGTACTTTTGTCCAAAAATTCCGAAATTTACAGGATATACTCCTGCTATATTCATGTACTTCCAATAAAAATTTCACCAATTTTGGAGTTAACCACAAGGAGTTATAAGAGTTTACTTTTAAAATAGTCTTTTCCTATAAAATTCATAACTCCTAATTTATACCTCCAAAAATGGCGATTTTTGGACACAATCTAGAAAACTCATCAAATTATCATTTTAAATATTTTCAAGAATTTTTTAGGGTCAAAAAAATTACGAAACTACCCCTGGTAGAAACCCCTTTTGAATGAAAATACTATTCATATGAATACGAAGGATCATTCATCATGCATGCGGTTATCCACATAGATAGGTTATTCCAACAGAATAATAAAGAATTGAATAGCAAAAGAATTCAAGATGCATGCGATAGACAGCACAGACAAGTTATTCCCAACAGATTAATAAAGAATGGAATAACAAAAGAAATCATCAGGCATGCGATAGACCGCACAGACAGGTTATTTCAACATAATAATAAATAACGGAACCAGGTCATGCGTAAACGCACAGACAGGATATTCCAATAGAATTATAAATAATGGAACCAGGTCATGCGTAATACGCACAGACATGATATTCCAATAGAATAATAATGAATGAAATAACAGAAGAATTTTCACCATGTATGCGGTACTTCGCATAGACAGGTTATTCTAACATAATAATAAAGAATGGAATAACAGAAGAATTTCACCAAGTATGCGGTACTTCGCATAGACAGGTTATTCCAACATAATAATAAAGAATGGAATAACAGAAGAATTTCACCAAGTATAGGGTAGTCCGCTTATACAGGTTATTCCAATAGAATAATAAAGAATTGAATAACAGAAGTTCTCTTTATGAATACAAAAGAAATAATACCCCTTACGAGTACAACAAATAATATCCCTTACCTTATAAAGAAGAGTACTCCGACGGTTAGGGCGTGGATATACTTGAAGAAAACTTGTACTACGCTCAAAGCTTTCTTAAACTTTAAAGAAATACTCTCAAGATTATAGAAGAAGAATTCTCTGAACTTCTGGTGTGATTTTTAATTCTAACTAAGCATCCTATTTATAGGAAAAATAGAAAGGATACTATGCAATAAAATATAATATATTCTATTTATAAAATATATATGTATATATATATTATTTAAAATCTAATAAAATAAATAACTTTATAAAAGTATTCCGTTTTATATAAAAAAAATTACTATTCAAACACTATGCAGGTACTATGCAAACACTATGCATAATAGAATATAATATATTCTATTTATAGTCTAATAAAACAAATAACTTTATAAAAGTATTCTATTTTATATAAAAAGATTTCTGTTTTATTACATTTATAATAATAATAAAACAAAATTTATCACCTTTATTATAATTCACAATATTAATCGACCAGGTTGTTCCCAGGAAAGAGGGGGCTTTCCAATAAGGATTTCTCCCTATTGGCGCGCAATTAGGTGACCAAACATCTCCTTAGCAAAACTTCTAGACATTGTTAATATTGCAAATAATAATATTAATAACTTTGTTATCTCAATTATTGATTTAATAATATATAAAATATCGACAATAATTGAATCAAATAACGTGAGATACTATGTAACAATTACTATAGCAATAATTGAATAAAACTGAGTGACTTCTCACGTAAGCATCAATAATCAAAACCGTGTGCTACTATACAACCACACATATTACTGTACTTTTAACACCGGGTTTTTCAACAATTAACGGTAAAACTTCCGCCGTTATTTTCATAAAATATTTTTGTCATTTTCTTAATCCAACAATAATTCCGTTGTGGGGTCCACCAATGATTGTACCGTCGTACAGATATTCTCTGACAAAAAGAATATTCCCCGACCAATCGAATATTATACAACAACTTGCATATTTTGCAAAATTTATAAATATTATCCACAACTATAACATTATATCAAATTCATTCCATAATATTCAAAAAAATATTTCGAAAAACTTAAATCTTTATTCATAAAATCTGGTGTCTCACAAAAGGATTGTTCATTCTCAGTTTAAAGCTTAAGGAATCCGACCCAAGATAACTTGGTTTGGAGCAATAATAATTTTGTTTAATAAATTTCTAATACGGATTAATATTTCAACGTTTGCAGTTAAAGTGCTTAACAAGAATAACTCCAATAAATGAGTCAGGTCGAAAACAAGTGACATCGAATCTTAGAACAATCATCATATTCAACATGTCAACGGTAGAATATTACCCAAAAATGAACATAGAAATTTAAATGCACGGAGTATGAAAACTTGTTTGTTTTCTTTTTGCTCATAAATACGATATCGTTAACCTTTTCTTCCACTGAACTACCTACAATATTATGGAAGATTAAATCATTAACTTTTCTGGTTATACTTTCTCGTTATAGTTGATACATTCTCGTATTTCATTTTTGGCTTAAATAAATTTTACTGCTTTAAACTATTTGACATATTCCACTTTGGTGATTCACCTTTAAATTTTTTCAATTAGATGATTGAACTGTTAATTTTTTTTAATTTCATTCAATTGGGTCTGCCACGTCAGAAATTGCTAACGTGACCTGTGACGCCCCCACAACAGGTATACATCACCCATTCTGAGTTGTCAATACATGGTACAGAAACAACTACCACTTTATTATTACAATAGTAAAACTGTGAGTTTGAATACAAATATTATACTCTAGACAATATCTATACCCAAATAAATCCTCATCATATTTATTGATACATTATTTTACAAAAATAGTGAGGACTACTAAACAACTCTCCCTAGAACCTTCATTCCATATCCCGACTCGTACTCGCTATATTCTCGCCTCCTGAGAAGAAAAATGGAACAAAAAGGAAAAGGGTGAGCTCAAATAGCCCAGTAAAGAATATTATGACTAAGATAATATACAACAAATTATCATTAGTCTTCAACAGAGAAAAATCTAATAGAATACAATAGAAAACAAATTTTAAATCAATATTCGCAGCGGAAAATATTAATTCATAGAAGAGTTACGTAGAGGATGAGATCTACTAATGTCTGTGAATTTAACAGTCCCTCAATAGTATTTGTTTTTATCCCTGTAACATCAATCAATGCACCTCTTGATTTATATATTCAGCCTTGCACTACAGGCCAAGGATATTCATCAGTTGGTCATGTTCATCTAAACACCTGTTCATTTTTGCACTACGGGCCAAAGATATTCATCAGAAATCATTCATCTTTGCACTACAGGCCAAAAATATTCAATAATATCATATCATTTAAGACTGAGGATGATGAAAAATATTTTTAAAGAAACGAATCCAGTGAAACAAAATGACAAGGATTAAGGATTCGTACTTTGTTTTAACCATGTCCAAAAATACCTCAAAAATAATCATAGTGGTGTAAAATTCAAGAATGATCAAAACATGGATACAATCAAAGCTAGTATCCATAATAGATATTTTAGACGAAACGAAAATTTTTAATTTTTCGATGAATAGTGCCGTATTCGTGAATAGTGTCGTATACGTGAATAATGCCGTATACGTGAATAGTAACTTCGACACAAAAAGTTCCAAATTTGATTAAAAGTTCAGATCAATACTTCGGCATAATGATATTGAAGAAATAATATTACTACGAAAAAAAATATCCCTTACCTCGGAAAGACAGTACTTCTAACTGGAATACTGGATATAGGCTATAACTTGAACTTTCACTGTATAGCAATACTCAAAGTATACTCAAAATACTCACAAGAATACGCTCGATATTATAGAGAGTGAAAACTTCAGTTTCTGGTGTAATTTTCGATTCTAACCTAAGCACCGTATTTATAGGAAAATGCTTAGAACACCAAAACAAAAATTTTAATATAATAATAATATATATAACAAATTCTCTATGTACACTTTCTTAGATTTTGAATTCAGCATTTACATCACATGCTAGGCTGCCCACAAACAAAAAAAACGTTTTTCATTCTTTAAATATTTTAAACTTCTAAAAATCAATTATTTCGTAGCTTCCGAACTTCAATAATTCACAATAAATAGCCCTTTTGTCAGAAAATTCGAATCTTGCGTTTTTTATAGGAAATTCAATTCTCTACAACTTTACAGAAGAAAGTTTTTCCAAATTCCAAATAAAAATTGACCGAAATCCACAAACGGGTGATTTTAGAGGCTATAATCAAATTTCAGTCAATAAATGGGGTCCACCAACATGTTTAACATGTTTTAAACATTTATTGCAACAAAAATACTTTTCCTCCTCGTATACTCATATATCCCACATTCGTTGTAAAAATATCACCATTATTATATTATTAAAATATAATAATATATATATTTAAATGAATTATTTTATCAGAAAAAGATAAAATTTCAATTTTCAACAATTGTTACATTAAAAAAAAATTTCTCCATCTATATCCACATAAAATCAATATTTTCCTCATCATATGAATCAATAATTAATTATTCACAAATAATATTACAGAATCACAATATTGACAACCAGGCAGTTCCCAAAAAAGAGGGGGCTTTCCAATAAGAATTTCTCCTTACTGGCGCGCAATTAGGAGACCAAACCTCTCCTTAGACAGAATTTTCTAGACATTGCCAATAATGTTATCTAATAATATTATTCAGATAATATGAATTATTGCTTCGATAATGAAAAATACTGTGTAATGACAATTATTGAAACAACAACAATATAAAATATCAACGTAACAATTATTGAACCAAATAAAAAAAATACTAAACAATAATTACTCTAACCATTATTGAGTAGTGCCTTCTTACGTAAGAGTCAATAATTGGTGCAATACCGTGTGCTACTGTGCAACAACACGTATTACCGTGTTTTAACCACCGGGTATTCCAACAGTGTAAACGGTAACAACTACGCCGTTATTTTTAAACAACTTATATTTGTCGTTTTCTTCCTTCAATTGCTTTCCGTTATGGGGCCCACACATGGCTGCGCCGTCGTACGAATATTCCCCGACAGTACGAATATTCCACGACCAAACGAATATTCCCCGACAATAATGAATATTTTATAACCACTTGCTTATTTTGAAATATTTGCATATTTTACCCATAACTATTCACATTAATCATATCAACCCTTACTATTTCAAAATAATAATTAGAGGAAATTAAATTTCATTTATTAATTATTTGAGGTCTTACAACCTCCCCTCCTTATGAAATTTCGTCCTCGAAATTGACATACGTACCTGGTGTTTCAAAAAGATGAGGATACCTCTCTTTCATTTCCGTTTCCAACTCCAAGGTCATTTCTTCTATAGCATGATTCCTCCACAAAACTTTAACTTGTGGTATGACCTTTGTGCGTAGGACATGCTCCTTCCTATCCAAGATCTTGACAGGTACCTCTTCGTACGTTAAGTCTTCAGCTTTCTCATCTGGTTCTAACTCAATAACGTGGTTTGGGTCTTTCACATATTTACGAAGTACAGATATGTGAAACACATTATGAACACGATACATACTCGGAGGTAACGCGAGTCTATAGGCTACATTTCTTACTCGGTCAAGAATTTGAAATGGGCCAGTAAATCGTGGATTGAGTTTTCCTCTCTTCCCAAATCTTGTAACTCTCTTCCATGGACCAACTCGCAATAACACATGATCCCCTATACTAAATTCCACGTCCTTTCGATGAAGATCCGCATAACTCTTTTGTCGATCTTGTGCCGTTCATATACGTTGTCGAATCATTTGGATCTTTTCGGTAGTCATACGTACTAACTCGGGTCCCAACAATGTTGCTTCACCCACCTCATCCCAACATATTGGAGAGCGACAATTTCGTCCATATAATGCTTCAAATGGAGCCACACCTATACTTGCCTGATAACTGTTGTTGTAGGAGAATTCCACCAATGGTAAATACTTATCCCAACTGCCCTTGAAGTCTAGGACACAGAGTCTTAATAAATCTTCAAGAGTTTGAATAGTCCTCTCTGATTGTCCGTCCGTTTGAGGATGGTATGTCGAACTGAATCGTAAATCCTTACACATAGCTTTTTGCAAGCTAACCCAAAATCTTGAAGTGAATCTTGGGTCACGATCCAAAACTATAGATACTGGCATGCCATGCAACCTCACAATCTAATTTACATACATACTAGCAAGACGTTCAAGAGAATAAGTCTCCCGTATCGGCAAGAAATGTGCAGACTTGGTTAATCTATCAACAATAACCCAAATAACATTTATGCCTTGAGAAACTGTGGGAAGACCCGTAATGAAATCCATGGTAATGTGTTCCCACTTCCATTTCAGAATCTCAAGTGGTTGCAATGGTCCCTTAAGCACTTGATGTTCCGCCTTTACACGTTGACAAGTTAAACATGTTGAGATAAACTTTGCAATCTCTCTCTTCATATTGTTCCACCAAAATGTATGTCGAAGATCACGATACATTTTAGTACTTCCAGGATGGATTGCAAATGGTGTATTGTGTGCCTCCATCATGATCTTGTACTTCAAATCAGAATCGTTAGGAACACAAAGTCTGGAGTGGACTCGAAGTATTCCTTCTTCATCAATTCTCGCTTCCGGAATAGCACCTTCTTGTACTTTCTTATTCATATGCATCAGCTCCGGGTCGGTGGCTTGAGCAACCTTAACTTTTTCTATTAAAGTTGGCTCTATGACTTGACATCATCGTACTCGTTCCTGTATATGATCTTCTACTCAACGCGTCAGCTACCACGTTCGCTTTTCCAGGATGGTATTTAATAGTGTGGTCATAATCTTTCAACAGCTCAAGCCAACGTCGTTGTCGCATGTTGAGTTCCTTTTGCGTGAAGAAATATTTGAGGCTTTTATGGTCTGAATATATCTCCACTTTCTCCCCATATAGATAGTGCCTCCATATCTTTAGTGCAAAAACGACAGCTGCCAACTCTAGATCATGAGTAGGATAATTCCTCTCATACTCTTTAAGTTGTCGTGAGGCATAGGCTATGACTTTCCCATGTTGCATGAGAACACATCCTAACCCTTTACCCGAAGCATCGCTGTAGATAACAAATCCATCCGAACTAGATGGTATTGTTAGAACAGGTTCCGAAATAAGTCTCCTTTTAAGCTCTTGGAAACTCTTCTCGCATTCCTTGCTCCATAAGAATTTTATATCTTTCCGAGTCAGCTGAGTTAATGGAGTAGCGATTCGAGAAAACCCTTCCACGAATCTCTGATAATAACCAGCTAAACCCAAAAAGCAACGTACTTCAGTCACTGACTTCGGTTGCTCCCAACTTTGTATTGCTTCAATTTTCGCCGGGTCAACAGATACTCCATGTTTTGACACCACGTGCCCAAGGAATACTACTTCCTCAAGCCAGAACTCGCATTTCTTCAACTTAGCATATAGCTTGTTTTCACGAAGCCTTTGGAGTACCAGCTTCAAATGGTGCTCATGATCTTCACGGCTTTTGGAATATATGAAGATGTCATCAATAAAGACAACAATCAATTGATCCAAATATTCCTTGAATACTCGATTCATCATATCCATGAAAGCCGCAGGAGCATTAGTCAATCCGAAAGACATAACTAAGAATTCATAATGCACATACCGAGTTCTGAAAGCAGTCTTTGGAATATCCTCAGTTCTAATTTTCAGCTGATGATATCCAGAACGAAGATCGAATTTTGAAAAGAATTGTGTTCCTTGCAACTGGTCAAACAAGTCATCAATACGAGGTAGAGGATACCTATTCTTGATAGTGACATGGTTCAATTCTCGATAGTCAATACAAAGTCGCATACTCCCGTCTTTCTTCTTTACAAATAAAACAGGAGCACCCCAAGGAGATGTACTAGGACGAATGAAACCGATGTCCAACAACTCCTGTAGTTGGACCTTTAATTCCTGAAGTTCAATAGGAGCCATTCGATATGGGGTTTTAGAAATGGGCTTTGTACTAGGTTCAAGGTCAATAAAGAATTCAACTTTACGTTCTGGGGGTAGACCGGGAAGTTCTTCAGGAAATACGTCAGGAAAGTCAATAACAACAGGAATATTATTCAAATTTGACGTGTCTTTATTCAAATCCATAACATGAGCTAAGAAAGCTTGACATCCGTTTTTCAATAAACGAATAGCTTTATGATTAGATATGACAGTGATTGGTTTTAAGGGTTTAGTTGCTAGAATTTGAACAACAGGTTGTTTAGGAATATGAAAACTAACAACCCTACGAAAACAATCAATTTTGGCATGATGAGTAGTTAACCAATCAATCCCTAAAATCACATCAAAAGCAAGTATCTTTAAAGAGATAAGGTCAACAGGTAAGGTGATGGTGCCAACTTGAATCAACCAAGATTTATAAACAGTGGATGTGATGAATGTTTCTCCTAACGGAGTCTCCACAGATAGGTCAAAGTCTAATTTCTCCGGAGTCAAGTTTAAACGTTGAGCACAAGAAGGAGAGATAAATGAATGGGTAGCACCGGTATCAAGTAAGGTATAAACTTCGCAAGAATTTATAAATAGCTTACCTGTGATCACCTCGTTTGGGTTCCTCGTATTTTGACCAGTCACAACAAACGCTCTTCCAGGAACCGTTGACTTTGACTTTTCTAGAACATCCTTCTGAGTCATCGTCCCCGCTTGAATTGGTTTCGCTACCGTACAATCTCGAGAGATATGTCCTTCCTTCCCACAATTATAACATACCTTGAACTGTTGTGGGCAGTTTGGACTGATATGTCCCTCTTTCCCGCACTTATAGCATATGATCGGTGGTCGTTCTCCTCCCTTAGAACCAGTTACTGCTGGCGCTGACGTCTTCACATGGTCATAGTTGAATTTCCTCTTCTTGAAATCTCCTCCCGACTCGCTTCTATTATTTTCATGGTCATGATTACCACCAGAGTGGTTACCATTTTTGTCCATCTTTTTCTTTCTCCACTGGTTATCGTTGTTTTGTTGACTGCTATCTCTGGTATGATCCTGATTGTGGTACCTCGGTTGACCGTACTCGTTATCTCGCTCTAATAATTGAGCCCTGTTTACAACATCTGAATAGAGAGAAAATTTATAAGAAATGAGATATTGTCGTATGCCGAGTTTCAAACCTCTCAGAAACATCCGTGTCATACGTTCCTCATTCTCCACCAAATGAGGTGCAAACCTGGATAACTCTGCAAACTTTGCCTCGTACTGAGACACCGTCATGTTGTTCTGCTCCAGTCTAATAAACTCAACTTACTTCATATGACGAACACTTTCAGGAAAGTATTTGTCATTAAATAGTTTCTAGAACGTCTCCTAAGACATGCTGAGCGCAGCTGGATGGGTACGCTTCACAGATTCCCACCAGTAGTCTGCCTCGCCACGGAACATAAAGGTGGCGAATGGAACCTTCTGTTCCTCCGTGCATCCCAAGACATCGAATATCTTGGTAATTTTCTTGACCCACGTCTCCGCCATGATCGGATCTGGCTTTCCCTTAAATTCTGGTGGTCCCTACTCTTTGAACTGCATGGCTGTGACAACCCATGAATTGCTATCATTTCCTCCTGTATTTTAAACACGAGTCTCCCTTGTCTGATTTTGCATGAACTGCAAAAAGCTTCTAAACATCCCCTCGTACATCATCTGCTCAGTGGTGTTGTTCACAGGAGGAACATTGCCAGCCTGTTGCACGTTCTCCTCGTTGGTGAGTACAGGCGTCTCCACGGTCTCATTTCCACTGTTAATATTCTCAGTCGACATTCTCAAATACTATCATAAAACAAGGGTTAATTAAGAAAATCAATATATCACATAATATCCCTATATACTGACCAACTAACAAATAAGCTTAGGTAGGACACACTAGTGAAGGATTTACTCGTCTCTCCCCTCCTAGTTCTATTCTCCGATCTCCGCCAGAGATCATATCCCTAAGCTCTGATACCAACTGTGACGCCCCCACAATAGGTATACATCACCCATTCTGAGTTGTCAATACATGGTACAGAAACAACTACCACTTTATTATTACAATAGTAAAACTGTGAGTTTGAATACAAATATTATCCTCTAGACAATATCTATACCCAAATAAATCCTCATCATATTTATTGATACATTATTTTACAAAAATAGTGAGGACTACTAAACAACTCTCCCTAGAACCTTCATTCCATATCCCGACTCGTACTCGCTATATTCTCGCCTCCTGAGAAAAAAAATGGAACAAAAAGGAAAAGGGTGAGCTCAAATAGCCCAGTAAAGAATATTATGACTAAGATAATATACAACAAATTATCATTAGTCTTCAACAGAGAAAAATCTAATAGAATACAATAGACAACAAATTTTAAATCAATATTCGCAGCGAAAAATATTAATTCATAGAAGAGTTACGTAGAGGATGAGATCTACTAATGTCTATGAATTTAACAGTCCATCAATAATATTTGTTTTTATCCCTGTAACATCAATCAATGCACCTCTTGATTCATATATTCATCCTTGCACTACAAGCCAAGGATATTCATCAGTTGGTCATGTTCATCTAAACACCTGTTCATCTTTGAACTACCGGCCAAAGATATTCATCAGAAATCACTCATCTTTGCACTACAGGCCAAAGATATTCAATAATATCATCATTTAAGACTGAGGATGATGAAAAATATTTTTAAAGAAACGAATCCAGTGAAACAAAATGACAAGGATTAAGGATTCGTACTTTGTTTTAACCATGTCAAAAAATACCTCAAAAATAATCATAGTTGTATAAAATTCAAGAATGATCAAAACATGGATACAATCAAAGCTAGTATCCATAATAAATATTTTAGACGAAAAGAAAAATTTTCATTTTTCGATGAATAGTGCCGTATTCGTGAATAGTATCGTATACGTGAATAGTGTCATATACGTGAATAGTAACTTCGACACAAAAAGTTTCAAATTTGATTAAAAGTTCAGATCAATACTTCGGCATAATGATATTGAAGAAATAATATCATTACGAAAAAAAAATATCCCTTACCTCGGAAAGACAGTACTTCTAACTGGAATACTGGATATAGGCTATAACTTGAACTTTCACCGTATAGCAATACTCAAAGTATACTCAAAATACTCACAAGAATACGCTCGATATTATAGAGAGAGAGAAAACTTCAGTTTCTGGTGTAATTTTCAATTCTAACCTAAGCACCCTATTTATAGGAAAATGCTTAGAACACCAAAGCAGAAAATTTAATATAATAATAATATATATAACAAATTCTCTACGCACACTTTCTTGATTTTGAATTCAGCATTTACATCACATGCTAGGCTGCCCACAAACAAAAAAACGTTTTTCATTCTTTAAATATTTTAAACTTCCAAAAATCAATTATTTCGTAGCTTCGGAACTTTAATAATTCACAATAAATAGCCCTTTTATCAGAAAATTCGAATCTCGCGAGTTTTTATAGGAAATTCAATTCTCTACAACTTTGCAGAAGAAAATTTTTCCAAATTCCAAACAGAAATTGACTGAAATCCACAAACGGATGATTTTAGAGGTTATAATCAAATTTCAGTCAATAAATGGGGTCCACCGACATGTTTAACATGTTTTAAACATTTATTGTAACAAAAATACTCTTCCTCCTCGTATACTCATATATCCCACATTCGTTGTAAAAATATCACCATTATTATATTATTAAAATATAATAATATATATATTTAAATGAATTATTTTATCAGAAAAAGATAAAATTTCAATTTTCAACAATTGTCACATTAAAAAAAATTTCTCCATCTATATCCACATAAAATCAATATTTTCCTCATCATATGAATCAATAATTAATTATTCACAAATAATATTACAGAATCACAATATTGACAACCAGGTAGTTCCTAGGAAAGAGGGGGCTTTCCAATAAGAATTTCTCCTTACTGGCGCGCAATTAGGTGACCAAACCTCTCCTTAGACAGAACTTTCTAGACATTGCCAATAATGTTATCTAATAATATTATTCAGATAATATGAATTATTGCTTCGATAATAAAAAATACTGTGTAATGACAATTATTGAAACAACAACAATATAAAATATCAACGCAACAATTATTGAACCAAATAAAAAAAAATACTGAACAATAATTACTGTAACCATTATTGAGTAGTGCCTTCTTACGTAAGAGTCAATAATTGGTGCAATACCGTGTGCTACTGTGCAACAACGCGTATTACCGTGTTTTAACCACCGGGTATTCCAACAGTGTAAACGGTAACAACTACGCCGTTATCCCTGACAGTAAGAATATTCCACGACCAAATGAATATTTCCCGACAACAATGAATATTTTATAACCACTTGTTTATTTTGAAATATTTGCGTATTTTACCCATAACTATCCACATTAATCATATCAACCCTTACTATTTCAAAATAATAATTAGAGGAAATTTAATTTCATTTATTAATTATTTGGGGTCTTACATGGGCTGCTGACTAGGCTGATAACTGTCTACATGTAATTAAAAATTATTATTTCAAATCAATTTTTATATTTATTAAATGTCCAAGGGTAAAAAGGTCAAATCTCATTTAAAATCACCCTAAATCGATTTATGCTTCTTCTAAACCAAGATCTATCACCAAACATCTGTTCCAAACAAAATCCTAAATCTATCACCCAAAATCCCAAACCCAGATCTATCACCAAAAATTCGTTCCAAAAAAATAAAAATAATCCTGATAAAATCGATTTGTTTAGGAAATCATCAAATTTTTTGTTCTTCAATTGGGATTTTTTCTTTCTCGTTTTTCCTTGACTTCCTCAGTTTTGGCTTGGATGTTGTGTTGAGAGGGGAAATGGGTGATGCGAGTGGGTAGTTCCGGCCATTTTATCGGCTGGAAAAGGGAGAAGGGAGCTCCGACGCCGAAAAAACCAAACCAGACAGTCGGACATGGAGGGAAGTTGGAGAAGACCCGCCGCAATTCCGACGCAGACGAACAACCACTTCCGAGAAGAGCTATTGTCATCACCAGTAACGGGAGTCGTGGGTAACGCCAGAGGGGAAGGGGGAGGCGGCGGCGGGGTGGCTGATAAATCAGTATTAATGTGACAGATGGAGTGGGTGGTGGTGGTTGGTGTCGGCATCAGCGTGGTTTCTAGGATCTGAGATGGTATAGATTTTTGGCAAGAAGAATGTGGATTTTTAAGATGGGTAGCAGATGAGATGATATAGATTTTTTGATCTGCGATGTATATGATTTTTCGATCTGAGATTGTATAGATTTTGGTTGCAGATCTTAATCTTCAATATTTGGCTAAAAAGAGTTTTTGATGATTTTAGATTTTGTTGTTTTAGATTTTTTGTTGTTTCTAATTTGAGATGGTATAGATTTTAGATAGTTTTATTGTTTTTATTTAGTTTAAATGATTAATATAAGTGATTTGACGAATTTGCCCTTAATGTATAATAAATGTGTAAATAGATATTAAAATAATTTTTTTTTATTTACACATCAGCTGGTGATGACTCCGCTTCGAGGGCCAAGTCAACAATTTTTGATGTGGCGGCTCAATTTGTTGCAATTGAAAAAAAATTGATAGTTCAATCACCTAATTGAAAAAATTGAAACTTTGATCTCCGAAATAGAATATGACCTATAATTTATGATAATAATTCATATTTAAGCCTTCATTTTTAAGCCCGTTTAAAATGTGTTTTTTATTCCTTTTTACATTTTGATTCTTTGAACAGTTTTTTTTTAAAACTCAAACCCCCTGACTTGGTTTAACTCTTTTTCATTCATAGATATTTTATTACGCAGTTTTTGTAACTTTAAACGACGTTTATTATTTTCCATTCTTCGATCATTGCATCAGCCATGCTTGCCAGATTAATTTGACCGAACCCTTTATACGAGGGCTAGACTCCCTCACATTAGAATTTCTTTAAATTTTTCAGATTTTTTAGATTACGTTTACTATTTAATTCATTACCATTTTTGCCCAAACTTTCAATAAGTACTATAATTCGAAATTGATCCAAAAATTCTAAATTTTGGACAGACCCTCAATTCCAAAGTTTTGTTTTTATATCATCTACGAAGAGCAATTTATGCTCATTTTAGGGTTTTAATTACTCGAAAATGTTTTATTTCTAATTAATTCGTTAGAACTCCGATTGAGTTCAAATGTACTGTAGCACCTCCCCTGTAAACTCAATTTTCTATACCCCGAAGACCTGGTCCAGTCGTGCCCTCGAACTCCAACAAAAACAACAACTTCAGCTTTGCCCCTGTTTCGGGCCAGCCACCTTGTAAAAATTGTAATAAATAATCTAACTGGAGGAAAAATCTCAAATTTTCAGAAAACGTAGTTAACTTCCATGTCTACAATGAAACAACCCGGGTCAAATCCCGAGTCCGGAACAAATCTTGGGTCAAATCCCAAGTCCGAATCGAATCGAATCAAATTCATCCAAATAAGGCCTCAAACCACTGGCCCAATAGTATCTTCTTGGGTCATCTAGCCCACCACATGCTCCCAAAAGGTCATGACTTGAAGGTACTATTGGTAGTTACTTAATTCCTCATATACTCCGGCAACCCGATCGGATAACCCGACCCGAGCTTTCGAGAGTCGGCTCTGATACCATATGAAACAACCCGGGTCAAATCCCGAGTCCGGAACAAATCTTGGGTCAAATCCCAAGTCTGAATCGAATCAAATCCATCCAAATAAGGCCTCAAACCACTGGCCCAATAGTATCTTCTTGGATCATCTAGCCCACCACAGGCTCCCAAAAGGTCATGACTTGAATGTACTATTGGTAGTTACTTAATTCCTCATATACAGACAGATTTTTCCCCTATCTTTCGATGTGGGACTGGGGTGTTACATACAACATATCCAAAATTCAAGTTCTAACTTCTTACTGTTTAGGGGATATAGGATTTATAAAAACAGGGCAGCAACTATCCTTATTCTTTTTTTTTCTACGTTTTTTCAAGTTTGTTTGTTTGTTTTAGGTTTTTGTTGCCTCTTTCATGATCCAAGGTTACATACCACTAGAGACATATCATTAAAATCTTTATATGTTAAGGGATTCAAAAATTTCATAAGAAGAGAAATTACAAAATTTTCCACATATTAAAAGTACGGTTAGGATTTAAACCTTTGCTAGTTTAGGTTTTCTTTTATGCCTGAGCTTCTCGTCGTACGCTTGAGTTCTAGCTGATAGGGTGAACCCGGGCACAAATTTTTATGGCCCAATTACTTAAATAAAATACTTAAATATTCTTTGAAAAACAAATTGATTGAGTGATGAGTGACTGTGGCAGTGCGTCAATTGAGCTTCTCCTGTTCTCCAGCGGACACCTTGGTCTCCTTCATCACTGTCCCTGCCATAGCTGGATTACATATAGATATAAATACATATAGAAAATCAAAAAAATCAGAAAATCAGAAGGCTCAAGTGTTAAATGCTATTCCAGTATTCCTTCTCACATATTTCAAGTTAATTTCAGGTATTATATTAATTCTATTTTTTAAGGTTTTGAAATTAATTGTTTTGTTTATAAGATTTAGAAGCATTGTTTAATTTAATTGGGCTTGATGACTGATTAAGTAGATTTGTTTATGCTATTATGAATCAAGTGAAAATTTTAATCTCTTTTGGGGTTTTTTAATTGTTTGGGAGTAGTGTTAGACTCATAATAAAGGAGGCTCTATTTAATAATTAATTTATGGATAATCACGAGATTATACTGGAATGTTGCAGATTTTTAAATTTTAATTCACCATGGCTCCTAAAAAGTATATGTTTGGATCTGAAAAAAAAGAAAAAAGAAAAAAGCAGATGAATTAGTTCAATATCAAGCGGGTTCACTCGATAAATTAGTTGAATGGATTATCCATCCTATCCATTGAACATGAGATGACAGATAAGATTGATTGTGCGTATATTATTAATACTTTTGCTACTAAAACTACAAGAAGGATGATATTCAAGTGATGTCTTTGAACTGATTACTTTTTTTGACTTAGTGATAATGTGATATCTAAATGATGCTTTGAAAATACTGAAATAGTCAGTTATTATATTTGGTATTCTTTCGTATTGATGCTCTTTTATTCAGGAAAAGTTCTTCGTTTTTTATGCCTATCTTAATAATAATCCACAAAAGGCCCATTTTTTTGTTGTCTGCTTTAGGCCCTTAAAAACTCAGGGCCGGCCCTGAGGGTGAAAATAAATTGATTCAAGCCTTGGAATTAACAAGTCCGCTAGAATTTCAAGAGACCAAATCCAATTCAAAATCCAAATCACAGTAACAAGAAAAACATCAAATTTCAAATGTAAATTCAAATTCTACCACCCAAAAATCAACGATACGAAGAAATATCTTTGATTTTTGAGAGAGAAAAAATTGTAAAAACATGTCAATATCAATACCAAACCATGATAAATCTACACTTGATGCTATTTGTTCATTTTTGATCCATAACAAATAGATGTTATGTATCATTGTTATATATATATATATATATATACGGTCCGGATCTTAAACTCACCCTTATCCAACTCACCCGAGCTCACCCCCTCTTTAGCGACGGACATGACGACGGTTCGGTCATACAACTGTCGTCTATACTTTTAGCGACACTATATATTGTCCGTTGCTAAAAGTATAGACGACGGTTGTATGACTAAACCGTCGCCGGGTCCGTCGCTAAAGGAGGGTGAGCTCGGATGAGTTGGATAAGGGGTGATCTTAAGATCCGGACTATATATATATATATATATATATATATATATATATATATATATGTGTGTGTGTGTGTGTGTGTGTGTGTGTGTGTGTGTGTGTGTGTATAACATAGTTTTCTAGTTTTTGAATGGGTCACTCTTGACTTTTCTTTTATGGTCAACTCACTCCACTTATATTTATTATAATCTTGTCCCATCATTATTGTAACTAATCTTGCTTAATTACCTTCTTTAGTTAATTAATAAAGTTTACTAATTAACTAATTAATTAAGGAATAAGCAAAGCTTCCTTAGTAAGCTTCTTTGCCAAAAAAAAAAATTCTTCAGAGGCTTCTCCAGAAGCCTCCTCCGTCTCCCTTATCCTCTTGGCCAATATATCTATATATGTAAAATTATTTTTCTTACTTATCCATTCCTTTTGGCTTTTTATTTTTTTTTGAAATATACATATACTTTAACCCACATTTTAAATGTATTAGATTAAAATTTTAACTTTCATAAATATTTGCATTTATATAATATTTACATTTTATTGTCATTACATTCGAATTTAGGGTTTTGAATTATTACACGTTCAATGTTTTAAAGTTAAAATATGGATGTTTAAAGTATAAAAAGTTTTAAAAAAAATAATTGAAAGTTTTTTTTTGCTATATTCGACTGAAATTAAATATTTTTGCCTTTCGCAAGAATGGATCCTAAAATCTCATGCACTCAAAATTTTATGAGTAATTTTTTTATCATTAAATCATGAGTGCCACGATTACATTAAATTTTCATCCCATATATAAGAAAATAATATATCACTTAGTTTTTGTGGTAGTCCATTTGGTCTATGTAGTCCACCATGTTCACCAAAAGGCTGCCTTGTACTTCACTTCACATACAACGTAATGTAATCAAATCAAATCTAGTAATATATATATATATATATATATATATATATATAGTGTGTGTGTGTGTGTGTGTGTGATTTATTATAATATTATTCGGCTAAATATATCTATAGCCGTGCATAGAAGAAATGAACAATCCAAGTTTTTAAAAACGTGTCTTCCAATAGCGGATGGAATAAAAATTTTAAATTTGGAAGACCGATTAGTCTACTATGGACGATAAGAGATGTATTAGTCTGAGTAGTGTCATAACAAATATTTTTTATGGATCACTCTCAAAAAACCAAATAATTTTGGAATACACCAAATCTTTAGCATTAACTGCATTTACGAAATCTTGATGAGCATACTCCTTGAGGTATAACCTTTGTATGGTATGTAACTGTAAAGTGTCAAACAAATTCTCGACGTCCCTATAATCTGCTAGCGCATCTACGCCGCCATAGCAGAGGAACATAGGAAGCTCTGGCGGAATGTTGGCTAGATTATAAACAGGTACATCTGCTTGACCATAGTGTTGCAAATTGGACTTGGCACTCCCATAGTCATATTTAGCTACATTTCCATTTCGAACACCTATAAATTAATGTGGAGTTTCAACTCATATGCAACTCTTGGTAATTAATTACTTAATAAAGAATGATTTAAAAAAATACTTCCGACATTATTTACAACTGTTTTTTTATATATATTATATGGCACGAATTTTGTATGCGACAAACATAATTCTATATATATACAAAAAATTTCTCTAGCAAACCGGTTATAGCGACGGTCCGTCCGTCATTAAATCACAGAAAGACCGGTTTTCTGAGCTATGACGACGGTACCGTCGCCATAGCTATAGTGTCGGCTTTCTATGTTATAGCAACGGATTGAACCGTTGTTATACCCAATTCGCTGACTATATATATATATATATATATATATATATATATTGTGGGGTTAATCTATTTACTCGTCTCCAAATTATAGTTATTTTTTATGTTTGGTTCCTTAACTATTGTTTTTAAATATTTCATCATCAGACCTTATAATTTTATCAACTGTGCCACACACATTAAAAGAAGTGTTGTAAATAATGTGGGAAAAAGGGAGTGTTATGCTAATAATATTAACTTACCTTGAGCCAAATGTACCAAGTTCTTAGCTGATGTAGGTTGAGGCTCATTATTCAAAAATAGTTCAATGGTGGAGGAATTGAGACAGCAGTTCTTGCCTTCAGTATTAGGAAATCGAAATCACAAGGTTATAAAATCAATGAAATAGACAAAGATGTTTTCATTTTTATCATGTACATTACGCTAATTAATTATGAAATTAAATTTAGGTTCTGTTTTTGAACTAGATAATTTACCTGTAAATAGAGCAATGAAATCAAAACAATCTACCCCTGAACCACCACAGAAGACCTTGAGAAGGGTGCGTATTGGCTCTCTGTGAAATTGAATAAATAAAATTTTGTTTTAAATATAATTAGTTTCAAACTCATCTATAGTAGTAGTAACTAGATTAAGTAACATGCAAAAATTGATGGTTCATATTATTTGCTCTTACATGGTAAAATCGATTTCAGCTAGGCCAAGCGATACAGCAAACTGTTGAATAAACCAGTCATTGATATTGGAGAAAACTATTTATAATATGCGTTTATAATTCCTTTGTTTAGAAATAAATGTGTCGTTTGACTGTGATTCTTTCTTATT
The DNA here is from genome assembly GCA_020205505.1 of Panax japonicus. Lineage (NCBI taxonomy): Eukaryota > Viridiplantae > Streptophyta > Magnoliopsida > Apiales > Araliaceae > Panax > Panax japonicus. Next base: position 41,285,750 of record CM035110.1, on the reverse strand, counting down.
TTACTCACATTAAAGTTTGTTTAAGGCAAAAAATAAAAAATCGAGTTAATATTAAGTTTTTAGACCAAAATTAAATTTGTCTTAATCAAACTCTTCTTATCATGTCCTAAGCAAACCTTAACATCCCTAAAAAAGAGCATTGATAATATCAGATCAATAATTATGTTTTCACAGTAAATATGCGTTTAGCAACAATTTAACACATATTTTAGCGATACTTATTCCTTTAACAGGCACAACATAATTATAAGTGCCTTCAAAAATGGTTGTTTATGTTGAGATATAAAGTCTCACAACTAACAACTAAAATCTAAAGGCTCAATATATAATTTGGGAGACTACTCCACTCATTGTTAATTGGTTTTAAGTTAGATACGTTAATATGATATCAAAGCAAACACCATTCACCATTCATGTGCAGGTCCAACAGCCGGCAATGTCCACGTCACTCAATTAAAATTGTCCACGTGTTTGACTCAAAATTACGCCACACGTACGTGAGGCGACATGTTGAGATATAAAATATCTCACACCGGACAATTAAGACATGAAGACTCAATATATAACTTGAGATGTTACTCCGCTCATTGTCAATTAATTTTAAGTTGGATGCTTCAATAGGTTATAGTTGCAAAGCAAAAATGACATTGCCAGAAAAAAAAATACACATTTCTAAAAAGTAGATGAGAACATGAATATACCTCAGCAAGGTAGACATCGGCTGCAGCTGCAGTAATTACAGTGGTTACATGATTCAAGTAAGCGATTGGGCATAGAAGCACTACCGATTTTACCTTGTCAACTAGCATCCCTTGGGAGAAGGCGGCCATAGCTACTGTAGTTCCCTGCCCAGATCTTTTAGTCAATTTATTTGTTGTTGTTGAGGAATGAACTTAATTTTGTATTACATTAACTATTAGTAATAAAAACATACTCCTTCGACCAACTAAACATGTCTCAAGTGCATTTTGACGTAAATCAAGTAAAATAAAAGTAAATGAGATCAGTGGCGGAATTATAACGTTTTTAGAGGGAGTCAAAATACATCAGTAAAAAAAATATCTATTGCAGGCAATGATTTGAAAGAAGGATATACCACCGCTTGCTTCGGAACTTGGTAATTGATTATTAATAGAATCTACAGTTCTTGGTCGCTTAATCAAGTATTTATCCATAATCTAAAATAAATAAAAATATCAATTGCTAATCAATAAATTTATCATCATTATATCATCAATATACGATCAATATATTGTATACCATAAATGTAAGACCCCAACATTTTATGAATAAAAATTTAATTTTCTCTAAGTATTATTTTGAATAGTAAAGTGTTGATTTGATATAATGCTATAGTTATGGGTGATATGTGCAAATTTTACAAAGTAAATAAGTTGTCATAAAATTTTCGTTTGATCGGGGGATTATTCTTTTTGTCGAGGAATATTCGTACGACGGTGCAATCATTGGTGGACCTCACAATGGAATAACTGTCAGATATAGAAAGCGACAAAAATAATATTTTCATAAAATAACAACAAGACTTTTACCGTTAAACTGTTGAAATACCCGGTAATAAAAGTATATTAATACGCGTTATTGCACAGTAGCACATGGTATTCATTCTTTATATCATTCTCATCATTCTCATGCATGCTTATATTGTGCTGAAAGTCATCTTTGACCCGTAGTGCAAATATGGATTGTTGATTGTATGATTATGACCAAGAATTGTGTATTGGTATAATTAATCATGACCTTTAATGTTACATATAAAAGTTTTTGGTGAAAGTCCTCTTTGGCCCGTAGTGCATAGATGGACATGCGTTTGACATGATCATAACCACTAGTGATTCAAATGATTATCTATGGCCCGTAGTGCATAGATAATTCGTTGATTGAAAATAATTATTAATTGATGTTACAGTGATAAAATATTGATGATGGACTTTTAAATCATAGAAGATAGTAGACATCATGCTCTACTTGACTCTCCTAATGGGTTGATATTTTCACTGCAGTTGTTGATCTAAAACTTGTTCTCCATTATATTTTATCTGATTTATTGTTGTTGAAAGCTAAAAATAATTTATTCGCCATTATCTTAGTCATAATATTCTTTACTGGGCTAGTTGAGCTCACTCTTTTTCTTTTTGTTCCATTGTTCTACTCGGGTAATGAGAGTGTCACTGGGACTAGTCGGGGGAGCGGAGTAATGGTCCGAGATAATTCTATAGAAGTCTTCACTATGTTGTAAAATAGTGTGACAATAATTATATTGAGGATTTTATTTGAGTTTCGATATTGTCTACGAGACAATATTTGTATTGGAACTCACAATTTATGTTTTATCGTATTTTATACGACAGTTAATAGTTGTATATAGGAAGTTTGTATTTGGATTATGTACCATATATTTGGTGACTCAGAATGGGTTGTGTGAACCTATTTTAGGGGCGTCACAATAAATATACCGTATACCATAAATATACCATTTCTTAAATATATATATATATATATATATATATATATATATATATATATATATATTCAAATTCATTTGCCCAATTATAGTATTTCACATTAATTTCATCAATTTAAACATTTCATAATAATTTCATCAATTCAAACATTTCATTATAATTTCATCAATTCAAACATTTCATCATAATTTCATAAACTAACCTAATTCAATTATTTCACAAACAATATATCATAAATATACAATATTAATTCAAATAGTCAATGAAAATAACACATAATCTCTAATTCATGCATGACATAACAAACTCTAAATATCTAATTTAATGGCAAAATTAAGCACAAAATTTCTTATTTGTACACACATATAGATATTAACTATATAACATATATGAAAAAGAAACACAGAGCTACAGAAGGGGTGACCTCACTGGTCTGGAGAGAGAAAGGGAGAATCAATTAAGCAAAGGCAAGTAGGCGACAACCAGGCAGGAGAAAGAGAGAGCAGGAGGAAGCAAAGGCAGACAGGAGGAACTCGAAAGGGGGAAAAAGGGTTTGTTGTCTTGTTGCGAATTGGGATTTCGAAGAAGAAAAGAAAATAGTTTTTTTTTTGAACTTAATAAATGAAACCACGTCGTTTCATGTAAATTTTCTAAAGTTTCTTTCTTTTACCTAAAAGTGATGGATCTTACTTAAATACTTTTAAGGGTAAAATAAATTTTATATAACATTTTGAACTTAAATTGTGTACTTTAGACATAATTTTATGACGAAAAAATTGTACTTTATATAGCATTTTACACACGTCCCCCTTGAATTTTTTTTCCTAGTAAGAAAACAAGAAATTGTTGTATTTATAGAGCAAAGTGTTGGATATCGAAGCCGTGGTTACCCAACAATGCAACATTGTACTATATATATGCAACAAAATTTGATGTACTTGACTGATGGTTAATCGAAATATAACTTCACAGATCAATCTGGAACTATCAAAATAAATGAAATGCAAAAGTTCACATTATCAAAAAACCAATAAGTCATGAATTTTAATATATAATTAGTGGTAATTTGATCCTTACCAAGGAGTGGCCTACATAGTGAACCTTCTGGCCTGTGTAATTGAACACGAAATCAATTGAAGCTGGTAAATCATAAGTTACTTGCTCATCCCATGACCAGTCCCAAAATTCCTGCCAAGTTAATTAGGGCGAGTCCATAGATCTTCATTAACTCATTTTCATTTGCATAAACTTTAGATGTAATATCAGTTCTCCTACGCTATTTGGAACTAGAAAACACACGTGAAAGGAAAATAAGATGAAAACATATTCAAATTTTAATATATTTCATATGTTCAAAAATATAAGATGACTTTTTAAAATCCACTAAAGACATTTTCAAACTCAAAATTAACATTGATTTTTTTTTAATTCTTTTCAATACAACAATGGATACCGTAAAGTACCTCAAAAGTACTACTCATTGTAAGATTTATTTTTTCATGATTTTTAATGAATTATCTCAATTTCGAGTTTAAAAATATATTAAATTGACTTTTAAAAATAAATAATAATCTTTTATAATTTGAAACAGATGGAGTACTATTTAAAAGGAAACTTCACAACTCTTTTATATATTTTTACAACAAAAGTATCGCTATAGATCTATAACGACGATAAAAATTATCGCTATAGGATCTATAGTTACGATTTTAATGTGAAAATATCATTTTATGTTGTTAGATTTATTAGTTTCCATTTAAAAAAACTAAGTCAGGAAACTACTCAATAGTGAGGTTGGATATTTAAAAGGCTTCTATGATTTTTATTTGGACTTCATTTCCTTTTCTTCTTTGTTTCCTTTCCTTGCTTCTTTTTTAAATTTTTTCCCCCTAAAATTTATTACAACAAAAAGCTACATATTTCAATACTAAATTAACAGAATTAATCAAGAAATTGAAAGAGAAGAGATGTAGATTAATTAAGACAACTGCATGATATTGTCAAAAAGAAAAGAAAAATATTGTCAAAATAATAAGTGTCACTTAAAGTATTTAGTGTTATTAAAATAATTAAAAAATGTCCTTAAATGTAAATTCACTCTAATAACATCATTTTGTTCTAACACTATCAATAATCTGGATTAATTTTATCCGAAGCGTTGTAGATAATATTACATTAATAGTAGAATTGGAAAAAAGTAAATTCATATTAAGAAGTAATAAATATACCGGACCGTTGGAATCAAGTGACACATGGCGTCGGCCGAATCTGGTACCTCTACTATTACCAATCCACACATCATACCCACTATCAACCAACATCAATGCTAGAGATTGGTCAGCCGCAGTTAAAAACCAAACCATTCCATCCTGAGGTGACAAGTTAAATATGTTGATGTCAAATACTATATACACAAATATATTCTAATAGGGAGTTGCATGGAGCAATGATCAAGGTAAAAAATAAGTTCAAATACTATCATTATAGAGCACAAAAAAACAAATGGTATAACTTTCAAGAAATGGTTTTGAAAGTTTTTTTCTTTCTCTTCTAGGTACATTTTATTGGTTAATAATAATTTATTCATGTTAGATTTTGGGTTTAACCCAACTGGGGCGCCCATGCAGGCCAGGTTCGACCCAGTTCATAACTACTGTTAAACGTGTAAAAGGTTCCAGTAAGGACAAAGGAAAGGGCAAAGATGAACGAGCAAAAGATGAAACACTATTTGTAATAGTTAGAAGTAATGTAATATTTAATATGTAAATTACCATATTTTGAAGATTTAAAGGTCATAGAACCTGAGATTGTAAGAATATGTCTGTAATAGTTAGTAATTACTTTCATGTTATCAAGGCTATATAGATGAATGTATGTGGATGTTCAGTACCGTGTAACACCATATCTTAATTTAAAGGTACTCAGATTTGGGGGCGTCACAGTGCTGCATATAGATTTCGTGTTATTAAAAGTAATGTGTTGGATATTAATATTGTGCTTGAAGCTAAGAATGCCAAATTTTTTGAAAATAATTTTCCTAAGTTAAGAAATGCTACTCATCATAGACTTGAGTTTGTTGGGAGTTGCATATCTAAGTTGGATGTTGGAATTAATAAATGTGCATGCATTATCAAAACATGTAAAGTCCTTATTAGATCATATGTACAAGGACTTAGATTAAAGATCAAAATTGTTAAGTTGATCTTAGATTAATGTTTATCTTTTTATAAAATCTCTTGTAGTAGAAAGATCAAACTTATTAAGTTGATCTTATGAGGTGTAATAGATAGGCAGAACAGAATCGTGGAGATTGTAGAAGCCAGAATCGTAGTCTGCTGAGCAAGCCTATCAAAATCGTGAAGCAATTTACCGAGTGCCTATCAAGTCAAGTCAAAATCGTAGGCACTGCTCTAAATCGTGGAGTCCTCAAAGCATCAAGATCGTAATCACTCTGTCAAAACTAAGGCAAAATCGTAGAGTACTCTACGATTCTCATCAGAGGCTAACAAGTATAAATCACATGTAAGCACTTATAATCAGACCAGGATCGTAGTGCTCATCAGAAATCATCAAAATAGTTGAAGATCGAGTCTGATAAACAAAAATGTCTGACATCATCAACTGACATTTGAACGTTGATATGATTAAGAAACCCAATGCCCTCACCATCCTTGGTTGAATCGAAGAATCAAAAAGTAAGAAGAAACGTGTCTACCAACTAGTCTGTTGATAGTGACGTTTTAGAGGTGTTGGGTGAGAAAGTAGATTTCTGTGTTAAGCAAGTCAAAACGAAGCTTTCACATCATCCCAGTGCTTAGAATGCCCGAAGCATTAAATGTTCAAACGGAAGCCTCCCAACGGGAAGATTTTAAAGGCTCTTATATAAGGCTAACAGATTGAAGATGCCGGATAAGTAAGATGCAAGAAACAAGAACATAAAAGAAAATCACAAGAACATCTGACAAATCTTCACTCCACAATTCAGCAAAATCTTACTTTGCTTCTAAGTTCATTAAAACTTGGGCTTAAGGCAACTTAGTAGCACAACAACAACCTCAACTACACTCATTTCAGAGCTGCCAAACCTACTAGGTTTGAAGAGTACTTAGTGTACTAACATTCCAAGTCTGCTGGGCTTGAAGATTTCTTTGTGAACTAGCTTTCCAAGACTGCTAGTCTTGAAGGAATCTTAATTATTTAAAGTTTGTATCAATATCCTTAGTGGATTTCCTACTCGTGGAGTAGAAGAGTGGACTAGGAGTCTTGAGTGCTCTGAACCACTTAAAACACTAGGTCATTTACTTTTACTAGAACTTCTATATCTGTTATAACTGTTGTTTAAATTATAACTTCTATTTTATCTTAAAGGGGATAATTAATTCATACATTTCGTTGTGGTTAATTAATTATTTAATTAACAAATCTGTTAAGTTACTCTTTGAAAAGAAAAAGCTTTTAAATATCTATTTAAGCCCCCCTTTCTAGATAACTTTCATACCTCTGGGAACTAATAATTGGTATCAGAGCATGTTCTCTAATCTAAAGCCCACAAAGTTCGAGTAGATTATAGTACACATCATGAGCAAATCTAAGTTTGGAGGAGGCAACAAACCACCAATGTGCAACAAAGACAAATTCGCCAAATGGAAGGTTCGAATACAAGATTTCATGGACATAATAGATGATGATCTATTTGAGACGGTACTGAACGGGCCCTACATTCTAACAAAGCTTGCACTAACCCCTGATGATCTAAACAGAACGCAGATTAAGATAAAGTCAGAATGGTTTGACAATAAAAGAAAGGCTGTCCAACTTGACAAAAAGGCTAAGAATATTTTATCCAGTCTTTAGAAGATAACTTATTTGAAAATGTAGTCAACTGCAAGACTGCAAAAGAAGTATGCAAAGCTCTACTCATCATGCATGAAGGAACAGAATAAGTCAGATAGAATAAGCGGTCTCTACTCACCCAACAGTACGAGATGTTCATTCATATACCCGGAGAAAACATTACTTTGATTTATAAAAGATTTAATATTTTTCTCAACTATCTCTGATCCTTTGGAAAGATTTATCCCAACAAGGATCTTACCAAGAAAGTGGGATGCAAAGATAACAACCATCAGAGAATCAAAGAATCTTCATGAGATGGCAGTGCAACAACTTTATGGCAATCTTCTCACTTATGAACTGGAGCTGACTCAACGTGTAGAAACTCTATCAGAAGGTAAGAAGAAGGAAAAAGGAGTGGATCTCAAAGCAACAGAAGCCACCTCTAAGGCTCGAGTCAATGATGAGTCTGACACTAAAGAAGACGATGATGAAGATGTTGCTATGCTAGTCAAAAAGCTTAAAAGATTCACGCGTAAAGGTAGAAGAAGCAAACCAAGGAGATTTAACAACAAAAACAACCCAGAGCAGACTAAAGACATGTGCTACAACTGTAAGAAGTCAGGTCACTACATTACTGATTGCAACAAACCTCTTAGACAAGAACTAAAGAAGAAGTCAAACTCGAGGAAAGAATTCAAAGGTTATAATAAGCCTCAGAAGAAAGAAAAAGGCCTGGTAGGTGGAGGATCATGGAGTGACTTAAAAAATGATACAAACTCTAAGTAAGGCGAAGATGACGAACCTCAAATGGCCAACCTATGTTTGATGGCCAAGGAATTTAAAGACAAAAGCAATGAAATTAGTATTGATGAGGTATTTGATTTCAATTCTTCTTCATCTATGGACTCTCTTATCTCTAGTCAGAGGAATTCTTTGATCAATCAGGTCTAGGTTTTGAGGACTTTCCCTCAAAATCAAATGTGGAAAAGTCATTGGAAACTAACACTAGTAGTGCTTCTAATCTCAATAGAAGTATTACTTTTGTGAAATCCACACAGAGTGTTGAACAAATGAATCCTTGCTCCTCTGATCCAAGTAATGTCCCTAGACATAACGGATCTCGTGTTGGTCTAGGATTCAGAAAAACCAAGAGTAAATCAACTGCTACTCTCCAACCTCAAAGGATGATGGAGTCTAACAAAACTAGCTCCACGAACTAACCAGGAAGGAATCATATAATTGAGGTGTAATCTACAGAATTTCTAAATCATAGAAAATTATGGAAAAAGGAGAAGTATAAGGATAAGGCTATTGCATATCCACATATGTCTAGGATAAGAAAGAATCCACACACACACACACACACACACAAGCATGCATTATACTAGATGTTTTATATGTGAAAGATATGGTCACAAAGTTGTTGTAAAACCCCAACTTATTATAAATAAAATTGAATTTTTCTATTCATTATTCTAAGTTAATAAGGTGTTAATTTGATATAATGCTTTGGTTATGCGTGAAATGTGCAAATTTTACAAAATAAGCAAGTGGTTATAAAATATTTATTTTTGTCGGGGAATATTCTTTTGGTGGTGGAATATTCTTTTTGTCGGGAAATATTCGTACGACGGCACAGCCATTTATGGGGCTCATAACAGAATAACTGTTGAATGAAGAAAATGACAAAGTATGAGTTTTTATAAATAACGACGTAGTTGTTACCGTTAACACTGTTGGAATACCTGGTGGTTAAAATACGATAATACGCGTGGTTGCACAGTAGCACACGGTATTGCACAATATTGTTGAATTATTGATTCGTACGTAAGAAGGCACTACTCAATAATTGTTACAGTAGTTACTGTTCAATATTTTATTTTATTGATTCAATAATTGGTGCGTTGATATTCTATATTATTTTTGTTTCAATAATTATCACTGCACAGTATTTCCCATTATCAGATCAATAATTCATATTATTTGAATAATATTATTAGATAACATTATTGGCAATGTCTAGAAAGTTCTGTCTAAGGAGAGGTTTGGTCACCTAATTGCACGCCAGTAAGGAGAAATCCTTATTGGAAAGCCTCCTCTTTCCTGGGAACTGCCTGGTTGTCATAATTGTAATTCTATAATATTATTTGTGAATAATTAATTATTGATTTATATGATAAGGAAATATTTATTTGATGTGAATATAAATGATGGATCTATTTATGTGGTTATAAATGAAGGAATTAATGATGAGGTGTTTTATCAGTATCTTATCGGAATGGAGGTATTAAAAATCACCCGTTTATTGATTTCAGATATTTTCTATTTGGAATTTAGAAAAAATCAAAGCTACAAAGTTGTAGAGAATTCGATTTCGTGTGGAATGGACATAAAATTTGTATTTTTCTGATAAACGGGCTATTTTCTATGAATTACTGAAGTTTCGGAAAATAAAATGATTTTTATTAAATTATTGGTGGGACCCACTTTTGTTTTAACACATGTGGGCTGCAAATTGGTTCAAAGGTGCCTGGCTTGAATTGTCAACAAAAGATGGCATGCGTAGAAATTATTAGAAATAATAATTTTTTATTATTTTAGTCTCCTATGGCGTTTTAGCATTTTCCTATAAATAGGCGCTTAGGTTAGAATTGAAAACCACACCAGAAACAAGTTTTCTTTCTCTCTATATTGTCGAGCATATTTTAGTGAGTATTTTGATACTTTGAGAGTTGCTATTCCGTGCAAGTTTCTGTCGGCTTTATATCCGAAATCCAGTCAGAAGTACGGTTATTTTGAGGTAAGGGATGTTATTTTCTTCTTTAATGATATTATTTTATTCAATATCATTATTCCGAAATATTGGTGAACTTTTTAATCAAATTTGGAACCTTTTGTGTTGGGGTTACTATTCACGTATACAGCACTATTCACGGAATACGACACTATTCACCAAAAAATAAAAATTTTCCTTTTTGTCCAAGATGTCTATTTTGGCTACTATCTTTGATTGTATCCATGTTTTGATCGTTATTTTTGAATTCTGCTTCACAATTGGTTATTATGGAGTATTATTGATCTTGGATAAACTGTTATACGAATCCCTAATATTTGTCCATCCGACTCACTGGATTCGTTTTCTTTAAAATATTTTTCATCATTCTCAGTCCTAAATGATGATATTACTGAATATCTTTGGCTTGTAGTGCAAAGATGAATGATTAACTGATGAATATCTTTGGCCCGTAGTGCAAAGATGAACATGTGTTGAGATGAACATGAACAACTGGTGATACAAATGAATATCTTTGGCCTGTAGTGCAAAGATGAATTTTTGATTAAAGATGTATATTGATTGTTGTTACATGGATAAAATATTGATGATGAACTTTTAAATCTTAAAAGATGGTAGAATTCATTCTCTACGTGACTTTTCTAATGGATTGATGTTTCCGCTGCAGTTGTTGATCTAAAATTTGTTGTCTATTGTATTCTATCATATGTTTCCCTGTTAAAGACTAATGATAATTTGTTGTATATTATCTTAGTCATAATATTCTTTACTCGGCTAGTTGAGCTCACCCTTTTCCTTTTTGTTCCATTTTTCTTCTTAGGAGGTGAGAACATAGCAGGATCGAGTCGGGGTATGGAGTGATAGTTCTAGAAAGATGTTTTAGCAGTCCTCACTATTTCTGTAAAATAGTGTATGAATAATTATAATGAGGACTTATTTGAGTGTTGATATTGTCTAGAAGACAATATTTGTATTTAAACTCACAGTATGTGTTGTCGTATTTTGCACGACAATTGTATTATTGAAGTTGTAGTTGCTTTCTGTACCATGTATTTGGCGACTCAGAATGGGTGTTGTATACCTGTAGTGACTCAGAAAATCCTATGTAATAATCAAATAATATAATGTCAAATTTTGAGGATAATTTTTTTTCTTTCTCTTATTATTTTATGTATTTCACAATGTGACAAAACCATTATATATTTAATAGTTTATTTAGCATCTTGATTTATGAGGAATAAAGAAATAATGACCATCATGAATTATTTAAGATTACATAGAACAGTCATTTTAGTGATATATGTGCTAACTATGGTTGCTAGAGAAAATAATAGATGAAAGTCCATGTGTTTAATTTAATAAGGGTCTATATTGAAATAATGGGCCATAATAAAATTTTGCCATATATGCTTGCAAGTCTCTTTCAATTAATTAGGTTATGGGTTGGATCTATAAGAAGATATATAAAAAGGAGGCCAATTCTAGCCATTTTTAAAGACCAATTCGACAGCCCCAACAGATTAACAAGAGTAATGGTCTAAAGCCCAAACCAATAGTTGATAGAACTCAATCCTGTAAACCCATTGGTGTGTAACAAGCTAGCTGCTTCAAACGAATTAAGAAAAGCACGAGCATAACTTGAAGACGGTCAGGAAGCAAACATATGGTTTCTAAGTTAGTTCTGTTCTAGCATGTCAGTTAGATCAATAGTAGACAAGTAGCAGGTGAAATAGGCTTGCAGGGGATAAGGCGTATAAGAGTAAGTCTATGCTCGCTAGGGTGGCTGGAAGAAGCCAAGGAAAATAGACAAGTAATGATTTCACGCAAATGGTAGAGCAGCTGAGTAGGGGCCGGGTAGGGGCTAGCTTGGTATGACTGAGAGTGGAAGGTTCAACCATATAAGGCACTTCAAGCTCAGTTATATAACCCCATGTTCCCCTACTGACTTCCCAAAACTCTAGCACAGTAAAGCAGGAAAAGGAGAGCCGACTGAGAGTGATTAGCAGAGTTCGGCTAAAGGAGGGAGGGAGAAATTGAGCAGCTCAACCTACTTGTCACCTTCGAATTAACAAGGTAAACCAATTCAGACCCCCAATAATCTTTTTCCAGTCGTTCGTGTTATTTTAAGTGTTAACAATTAGACTGCTAATGGCTTAGTAGCATAAATGACTATTTTAATTGCTATGTGAAATGCTGTGAGTAGGACTGCTAAGATTTATAAATTGCTTCTTGTTGTTTAAGCCATACGGTTGGGGTCAGTAAGCTAGAAATCATGTAATATATACATATATAAGAACTGCACCCCAACTGCTTGTTAAAATGTTTGTAAGAGGGCTGTTGGTATCAACTATATTAAATATGAGAAATCAAAAGCCTTACACAGTGATATCTAAGGTTAATGGTTAAATTCTGTTAGCATGATTTGTGATTACCATATGAACTGTTGCGGTGTTAAGTGGACTGTTATGCTATAGTTATTAATAAGAACTGTTATTGACTACCATGGTTGTAATGCTAATCTCTTTTACTATAAATGACTGTCATAAACCTTAAGTATGGCCATTTGATTTTTAATGACTAAACATATTGTAAGTTGTGTAAACAGTCCTAAATGATGGCTATGAGCTATGATAGGAATATTAGTTCATTCAAGCATATATATTATGATTAGCTTGGTCATTATACAAAGTTATTTAGGATCATGAACATGTTAACTTAAATCCACAGAATATAAACCATGATAGCTTTATATATGAGCAAAATAAGTTATTGTTGACTGTTATTGGAAGCTGGTTTTATAACTATTATGTTATGCTTTTAGTGTGAATTTTATGCTATAATAAAGTATCAAAAAGTACCAAACCTTGAAGGATAATAGTAGTGAGTCTATGTATTGCAAGTCAGCCAGAAAAGGATCAAAACGGGGAAGTCTGGGCCTGTTTAAAAAGGGCCAGACCAAGCCACTGTTTGATAACATGTATGCTAGCTAGAATGGACTTGTTGTGTACTGTTAAGTTGTAGACTGATTTTAACCATCCGGGTATAACAATACATGTTAAATGCTATGTAAACAGTTTATACATGCTTATATGTTGCATTATCATACTATCCTTGTTGACTAGGTTGCTAAACCATGTGTTCTTGTGGAATTTACAGCCCATAGAGGGCTGTTTTGAACTAAAAGCTCAAGGCCTTACATCTATGTGTTTTAAACCATGATCATATATTAGATAGCATATACATGATGTGATAATACTTGTGTTGAAAACATGAAGATCGCTATATGCTATTTGTGAGCTGCTATAAAAACTGCTATAGCATATGATTGACTGTATGTTATTGAGATATTATTATGTACTGAATTTGAGTAGAGGAGATAGGATGGGCTGTGGAGTAATAAGGAGGATAAACATGAGTTTATGATATAATACAATGGCCATGAAAACAGAATTTTAAGAAAATGCCCTCCGAGTGCTTGACAAAAGTCCTTAATGGACTGTTTTTGTCTAAAACCAAAAATTTGTTAGAAGTAAAGCTTGGGCTTGAATTATACAACATATAGGATGTTAATTAGAGAATATGAAAGTACTAATTTAGAGCGAAAAGCAGTTTAAGCCAAAACGAAAATAAGGAAAATTTAGTGCTACATGGCTTGTATGAACACTGTTTTAGACAGCGTTTAGGGCCTAAAATGAAGAGGTTATAACTTCTAAATATAGTCTCATATGGTATGTATAAGATACTTAAAGATTGTTTTAATTTGGTAAACGAGCTAGAAGTTACTAGGACGCAAAATGGGCTGTTGAGCAACTGCTAGGCGCAGCAGTTGCAGTGGCGCACCAGCGCGCTGCTGGGTATGCTGTGCTGCTGCAGTTACCTTATGTAGCTAAAATGTTGAGCTAATTTTTTTTTCTTGTGTTGGGACTGTTTGATAAGGCCACTATGGTAGCTTTTAAGTTCTAGAGTTTGAGTATAACCAAACTTAGCTATCTTGGGTTTTAAACTTTTTAAATAGGAGTTGTGAAAGGGGAAATAATTGAACTGAGCTACTATAGACTGCAACAACTAGTGTATGTTGCTATGCTATGCTAAGCTGCATAGTCAGTTAATTGCTACTTGTTAAGTTGTTCTGTCTTGATAAATACTTTTGAACTCACATAGTATTGTGTATTGTTACAACTAGTGAGTTATTTTCATAAATAAATGTATCACCTTAAATGATATTAAGAAATTTTTAAAGGGTCTAAAGACATGAATTGATGAGCCAAAAATAGGGGGCTGCTGCCTTTGGACAGCAGCAATTGGCAAGAAAATGACTGTTAAAGCAGTCTTGAGAAGCTATTTTGGTTAGACAATAATAAAACTAATCATCAAGAATCATTATAGTTCATTTTGTAGTATGTAATTAGAGTCCATAACGAACCTACCATTTAGTATGTTTGAACTAATTAATTAGAAGTTATATAAAACTAAACAAAGCTATATTAGAGAGTTGTTTTGAATAAATCAAATCAATATTCTAAATTTCAACTCTAAGGTAAGCGAACTAGTAATTTGTACGTTGAAGTTAATGAAATAAGGATCTAGAGCCAAGGGGAGGATGTTAGGCTATATATGGGATTACGGGGCTACGTATGGCCATTCCAAGCTTGGCTAAGCCCACATAGTTAAACAAAACTTAATTGTCACACAATGAGTCAATTTGGGACTGTTTTGTTACAAAGGGGAAAACAGGAGTATTTAACACTTTGGTATACTAGAACAAAGTTACAAAGCGTTATGAGAGCTACAAATTTCTCAACCAAGTTTAAGCTGTTAGTATCACAAAGAGTTACTAATATTATGAAGAGAGCTATCTTGGCCTAACTTAGAAAAGAAATATGAACTAAATTCATAACAAAGCTCATGAACAGAAAGTATGTTAGACCCCTATAAAAGAAAGAAATGATTGTTATAACAACATGGATGAGATATTTGAAAAATGTATCAAATATAGAAAATCTAACCATGATCATTAAAAATACATGATATATGACTTGGCTATATGGCTAAATATACTTGGTTAATCTAAATAAATAACTGTAATGTGATTACCATTACTTGTTATAAGTATGTTGAACCCCATCAAAGTGAAAAATGTCTATCATGAAAGCATGGATGAGATATTTGAAAAATGTATAAAATGTTGGAATTTAACTACAACAATGATCACTGAAATTATGTGGTATGTGAGTTTACAAACTATATAACTTAGCTATGTGATTAACATGCTTGATGATATAAATAACTGTGTAGGATTTTGTGAGAACATATTAAGCTGAATCCTATCAATAGTCTACAAACAAGGCAAGTTTCTAACTTTTACTCTTTATTGAGCAATTATTCTGCAGTGGACAGGTTCTTTAATTTCTGAACTGTCTGTCCTTATTTATGAATAATATAAGGATAAGAAGCCTTTTTATTCCAATCAGCTTCAAAAGAATGGATATCAACTTTTCTATCTTGAATGAGTTTACATTAAAAGTATGTCAATACCATTACTTCGGTTAGACAATTGTTGAGATATATTGATATTATTCATGAAGTTGTCAGTTAATGCTTTCCAAGCCATTTTGTTGTTATGGTATGGATTCTTAAATAATGTTGTGAACGAACAACCCTTTTATAGGGGCATATTGTACCGGACATATGATTCCGAAGGACATGTAAAGTGTCATTAGACTGTTATGTTGTGCACAATATAGGGTACTTAGGCTGATCCCCTAAAGTACGAGTCTAGGATATAAAACAGCTTTTATAAACTGTATGTATCCATGAATTGTAGTATTATTACTGTCAATTCTAGTAAAGAGTTCACTGGTCATTTGACCTTACAGCATGCTAAAGTCTAATTTTTCAAACTCAACACTTTTAAAGAAGTATCTTGTTCAGTATTTGTTATTGAATCCTCATTAATATAATATTTCTGTTCCATTATATTTTGCTGCTTATTTCCTTGCTGAGCAAACTTGTTGCTCACCCTTGCGTTAAATATAATGTTTTCAGTTAAGAATGAAGTTGCTGGTCCATCTGGAAAAGACAAGGGAAAGAGCAAAGTTATTGAATAGTCTTTTATTAAGCGCATGTGCTTATTTAAAATAGTAAATGTAATAAATATCGTTAATACTATGTTGTGTAGTGATATTAAATTCGTAAGTTATGTAAAGGTCTATAGAACCTGGGAATTAAGTTATGTAATATAAGATAGTTTTCTTTTAATATGAACGGGTATATTAGTATTGTGAGCACCAAACCCGAGTTAAAGATAACCCGGATTTGGGGGCGTCACAGGTTGGTATCAAAGCTGTTAGGTTATAAACCTTAGGAATGGGGAAAAACACCTTAGGATTATGACCTTAAAAAAATAATAATAATAGTCAACTCATTTCGAGTATAATAGATGAATTCTGGAAAATTCATTGTTAAAGAAAACAAATAGTTTAAATATGTTTACTTGATAATGTTGTATGGAAACTTATCAAGTTTTTATTAAATGTCTTGTAGATGCCTGAAATAGCTGAATCCAGTCGAGTCAAGGAAGAGGTGAAACAAGAAGAGCCAGAGGAGTATATTGGGGGTTTCTCTGAAGAACCCTTTATCGAAGAGGCTGACACCCTAATGGAACTGACTCTTAAGAACCTCGAACTGGAAAACCGAATTGAAGAATTAGAGGGCGAGAAGGAAGAACAGCAAGCTTCCGTAGAGTTGTTTGAGTCATTGGTAGTATATACCATATCGAAGAATGTAGAGATGGGTCATGCACTCCATGGTTCCGCCTGCCAAAAGGAGGCTATGAGGCAAGAAAATGTTATTCTTAGACATGAGGTGGAAGTCCTGAAGGCTGATCTAGTGAGGACTGAACAACAACGAGATAGGGTTTCAGGCAGAGCTTATGAGTTGGAGATGAAAGTTAGGGGCAAAGATGTCAAGATAGACAAAATGGACTATGCGTTTGAATCGGCATTCGGACGCTGGAAGCAAAGGGTGCAGCTACACCCTATAGATGAAGGCGGAAGCGAGTTGGTGTTAACTCGAAAAAGGGTGTTAGACATTGGAGATGAGGAGCTTTACAGCGCCAAAAGGCGGGGCATGCTTCTCTAGTAGTTGGACTAAGCTCTTATGATGTGTCTGTTTATTATAAGTATTTTAATATTATGTCTGTAGTAGGTAGATGTACCCCTCTTTTGTATACTATGGGGATAATACTTTTGAGGCCGTCTTTTGTAGAAAAGGGCAGTTAAATGTAAATCCCGACTATATATATTCAAGAAGGGATTAAGATGTGTAGCCTTATGCAACAACATGTAAGGTGTTTGGCAAAACGTTTAAAAGGCATATATATATATATATATATATATATATATATATATATATATATATATATATATATATATATATATATATATATATATATATATATATATATGAATGTTTTCTGTTATTGAAAGACCTGTGTATTTAATACAATGTGCATTATTATATCGATTAAATGATAAAGATATAAAAACTTATATTATACAGAAAATGCCACCAAGATGTAGAGGAAGAGGAAGAGGAAGACTTGGGGCACCAACCCCATCAACACAAGAAGAGTCCGTAAATAACACGGAAGGACCTGAAAATCCTATGCAGCAGTTTATCGACTTATTAACTCAAGCATTTCAAGGAAGGAATACCGCACCGGCCGTAAACCCAAACCCTCCTGAAGGTCGTTTGACTACCTTTAAAGATTTTAAAACAGTAGGACCTCCAGAGTTCAAGGGAACCAACAATCCGATAGAAGCCCAAACTTGGGTAAATGAAATGGAAAAGGTCTTCGAAGTTGTCCGAGTTGCTGAGAATCAAAAGACAACTTTTGCCACGTTCATGCTGAAAGGAGAAGCAAACTACTGGTGGGGAGCCAATAAAAGTAGAGCTGGAGTAGGAGTCGTAACGTGGGATAGGTTTAAAGAACTATTCTTTGAAGCCTACTTTCCCCGTATCATGAAAAACAAGATGGAAGTTGAATTTCTTGAATTTAAACAAGGAAGTATGACGGTACCTGATTATGCTGCAAGATTTAATGAACTATCGAGGTTTGCGCCGCACCAAGTTGACACTGAGGAACGGAAGGCTCGGAGATTTGAACAAGGATTGAAGCCGGTATTGTTCAGCAAGGTTTCAATGTTTCAGATAAATACATTTTCGGGCATACTGGAAAAAGCCATAATCGCTGAAAGAGGAACTGAGGCATTGGCCAAATTTCACCAAGAGAAGAAGACCAAGAAGATAGCTGGAGGATCTCAAGAAGGAAGCAGCAAGGGAAATAATTTTAACAAAAGAAAGTGGAACAACAAAAGCAACAAATTTAGCAACAAGCAAGGAGAACCAAGAAGGAAGATTGAAGCGTGCAAAAAGTGTGGGAAAAATCATCTCGGAATCTGTCTGAAGGGGAAGACAGTCTGTTACAAATGCGGGCAGGAGGGCCACATCTCTCCTAACTGCACCAACCCGAGGAAGAGTCAAGGATGCTTTGCATGTGGAGCTGCTGATCACCAGATCAAAAATTGTCCAAAGAAAGGAAATAACGATGGGAAGCTGACAATCGGGGGACCAACCTCATCCAATCGACCAATTGCCAGGACATTTAATATGACAGTACAGGATGCAGTGGCATCAAAGGAGGTGGTGTCAGGTATCATTTCCGTCAATAATGTTAATGCCTACATACTATTTGATTCGGGTGCTACCTGTTCTTTTATATCTGAAGAATTTGCTCAACGGTTAGAATTAACTCCTGAAAGATTAGATCGTCCTTTAAACATCGAGGTCGCAAATAAGGAAGTTATTCCCGTAACTCATGTCCATAAAAATTGTAATATGGATATACGGGGTCATAACTTTACTGTAAATCTAATCCCCATTCAATTAGGTGAATTTGACGTAATACTGGGAATGGATTGGTTATACAACCACGGGGCGGTAATTGATTGCCAAATGAAATGCATAAACCTTCAAACTCCTAGTAAGTCCAAAATTGTGTTTTATGGTAGTAAATCGCCGAGACAGTCATGTTGTCTGACGATGATGCAAGCCAAGAAGTTGTTAAGAAAAGGGTGTGTTGGTTATTTAGCCCATATCGTTGACACCCAGAGAATGGAGCCAGAAATAGAACAAATACCAATAGTGAGAGAATTCTTGGATGTATTTCCAAATGATTTGCCAGGGTTGCCACCAGATCGGGAGATCGAATTCGTGATAGACTTAGTACCTGGTACAAATCCAATTTCAAAAGCTCCATACCGAATGGCTCCGGTAGAGATGAAAGAACTAATGATTCAATTACAAGAATTATTAGACAAAAAGTACATTCAACCGAGTGTGTCTCCCTGGGGAGCACCTGTATTATTTGTTAAAAAGAAAGATGGATCGTTACGACTGTGTATCGACTACAGAGAATTGAACAAAGTCACCATCAAGAATAAGTATCCCTTACCAAGAATCGATGATCTTTTTGATCAACTGAAGGGAGCTCGTTATTTTTCCAAGATAGATTTGCGTACGGGTTATCACCAATTGAAAGTGAGGAATGAGGACGTGCCTAAGACCGCATTTAGGACTCGTTACGGCCATTATGAGTTCCTAGTGATGTCGTTTGGACTGACTAATGCACCAGCAGCATTCATGGATTTAATGAACCGGGTATTCAAACCTTACTTAGATAAATTCGTGGTGGTATTCATTGACGATATCTTGATATATTCGAAGATTCGAGAGGAGCATGCTGAACATTTGAAGATGGTATTAGAGATTTTGAGGAGAGAAAAGTTGTACGCAAAGTTTTCAAAATGCGAGTTTTGGTTGGAAAAAGTGCAATTTTTGGGACACGTAATTGACCATGAAGGGATATCAGTAGATCCGGCAAAAGTGGAGGCGGTAATTAACTGGGAACGACCGAAGACGCCGACTGAAATACGAAGTTTCTTAGGTCTAGCAGGTTATTACCGTAGATTCATCAAAGACTTTTTGAAATTATCAGGACCTTTAACAAATTTGACCAGAAAAGCCGTAAAGTTCGTTTGGTCAGAAAAATGTGAAGAGAGTTTCCAAGAATTAAAGAAAAGATTGAGTGAAGCACCAGTGCTATCCTTACCAGACGATATGGGTGGTTTTGTTGTTTACAGCGATGCGTCACACAAAGGGCTTGGTTGCGTTTTGATGCAGCACGGAAAGGTCATTGCATATGCGTCTCGCCAGTTGAAAGATTACGAGAAAGGGTACCCTACGCACGACTTGGAGCTGGCAGCCGTAGTATTTGCTCTAAAGATTTGGAGACATTATCTGTATGGCGAAAAATGTGAGATATACACAGACCATAAAAGTCTGAAGTATATCTTCACTCAAAAGGAATTAAACATGAGGCAGAGAAGATGGTTAGAACTGATCAAAGACTACGATTGCGAAATTTTGTATCATCCTGGGAAAGCTAACGTAGTCGCCGACGCTCTAAGCCGAAAGGGACGAGAAAGATTAGAGACGCTGACAAATCAAGAGGATCTCATCAAAGAAATGGAGAAAATGAGGATTGAAGTGAAATATCCAAGAGAGCCGGAAGAGAAGTTGTACAACGTAGAGATGCGTCCAGTTTTGTTGGACAGAGTAAAAGAAGCCCTAGGATCAAGATGAGGAATGCAAAAAGTTGCAAAAACAGATAGAGGATGGAGAGACTACCAAGTTCAAAATCAATAAAGACGGATTGTTGCAATTTGAGGGAAGAGTATGGGTACCAGCAGTACCAGACCTAAAAGAAGAAATCTTATAAGCAGCACACAGCTCAAATTTCTCAATTCACCCAGGCAGCACAAAGATGTACCAAGACCTTCGACAACACTTTTGGTGGCCCAATTTGAAAAGAGAAGTGGCAGAATACGTCAGTAGGTGCCTAACCTGTCAAAGAGTGAAAGCTGAGCATCAGAGACCAAGCGGATTGCTACAACCGTTAGAAATTCCGGAATGGAAATGGGAACACATAACTATGGATTTTGTTGTGGGACTTCCAACCACACAGAAAGGCTTCGACGCTATATGGGTTGTCGTAGATCGATTAACAAAGTCAGCACATTTCTTACCAATTAAGGTCAGATTTAATCTAGATCAATTGGCTAGACTATACGTTAAAGAGATTGTATCAAGACATGGCGTTCCATTATCAATCGTATCTGATCGAGATCCGCGATTCACATCCAATTTTTGGCGAAGTCTGCAAGAACGTATGGGGACACAGTTAAAATTAAGTACGGCGTATCACCCTCAAACTGACGGTCAAAGCGAAAGAACAATTCAGACACTGGAAGATATGCTGAGAGCATGCGTCATGGATTTCAAGGGCAATTGGGATGATCACTTACCATTGGTCGAGTTTGCGTATAATAACAGTTATCACGCCAGTATAGGGATGCCGCCTTATGAGGCATTGTACGGAAGAAAATGTAGAACCCCACTCTATTGGGATGAGGTAGGAGAACGTAAATTGCTGGGACCAGAAATGGTTCAACAAACTGCAGAAATCATCCGAGTAATACGAGCAAGATTGGTGGCGGCTCAAGACAGGCAAAAGAAATACGCAGACTTGCACCGTCAAAAGAGAGACTTTGAAATAGGATCGTTTGTGTTTTTAAAGGTATCTCCCTGGAAGGGAAAGATCAGATTTGGAAAAAAGGGAAAACTGAGTCCAAGATTCATAGGGCCTTTCGAAGTACTGAAACAAATAGGTGAAGTGGCTTATGAAGTAGCTTTACCTCCGGAACTAGGGCACATTCATAACGTATTTCATGTATCGGTACTACGACCTTATAAACCAGATCACAAGCATGTAATCCAATATGAACCTATTCAGGTTGAAAAAGATCTAACCTATGAAGAAGTTCCTATTCAAATCGTTGATAGGAAAGAACAAGTTTTAAGAAACAAAATAATACCTTCTGTAAAGGTGAT
The DNA here is from genome assembly GCA_020205505.1 of Panax japonicus. Classification (NCBI taxonomy): domain Eukaryota; kingdom Viridiplantae; phylum Streptophyta; class Magnoliopsida; order Apiales; family Araliaceae; genus Panax; species Panax japonicus. The sequence continues at coordinate 41,263,625 of CM035110.1, read as the reverse complement.
ATGGAGGAACCACAGTGCTGAAGAAGCTACGTGGGAACTCGAAGAAAAAATGAAGAAAAGTTATCCCCATCTTTTTGAGTAACCTTATATTTGTGATTCCGAGGACGGAATCCTTATAAGGAGGGGAGAATGTAGTGACTCAGAAAATCCTATGTAATAATCAAATAATATAATGTCAAATTTTGAGGATAATTTTTTTTCTTTCTCTTATTATTTTATGTATTTCACAATGTGACAAAACCATTATATATTTAATAGTTTATTTAGCATCTTGATTTATGAGGAATAAAGAAATAATGACCATCATGAATTATTTAAGATTACATGGAACAGTCATTTCAGTGATATATGTGCTAACTATGGTTGCTAGAGAAAATAATAGATGAAAGTCCATGTGTTTAATTTAATAAGGGTCTATATTGAAATAATGGGCCATAATAAAATTTTGCCATATATGCTTGCAAGTCTCTTTCAATTAATTAGGTTATGGGTTGGATCTATAAGAAGATATATAAAAAGGAGGCCAATTCTAGCCATTTTTAAAGACCAATTCGACAGCCCCAACAGATTAACAAGAGTAATGGTCTAAAGCCCAAACCAATAGTTGATAGGACTCAATCCTGTAAACCCATTGGTGTGTAACCAGCTAGCTGCTTCAAACGAATTAAGAAAAGCACGAGCATAACTTGAAGACAGTCAGGAAGCAAACTTATGGTTTCTAAGTTAGTTCTGTTCTAGCATGTCAGTTAGATCAATAGCAGACAAGTAGCAGGTGAAATAGGCTTGCAGGGGATAAGGCGTATAAGAGTAAGTCTATGCTCGCTAGGGTGGCTGGAAGAAGCCAAGGAAAATAGACAAGTAATGATTTCACGCAAATGGTAGAGCAGCTGAGTAGGGGCCGGGTAGGGGCTAGCTTGGTATGACTGAGAGTGGAAGGTTCAACCATATAAGGCACTCCAAGCTCAGTTATATAACCCCAAGTTCCCCTACTGACTTCCCAAAACTCTAGCACAGTAAAGCAGGAAAAGGAGAGCCGACTGAGAGTGATTAGCAGAGTTCGACTAAAGGAGGGAGGGAGAAATTGAGCAGCTCAACCTACTTGTCACCTTCGAATTAACAAGGTAAACCAATTCAGACCCCCAATAATCTTTTTCCAGTCGTTCGTGTTCTTTTAAGTGTTAACAATTAGACTGCTAATGGCTTAGTAGCATAAATGACTATTTTAATTGCTATGTGAAATGCTGTGAGTAGGACTGCTAAGATTTATAAATTGCTTCTTGTTGTTTAAGCCATACGGCTGGGGTCAGTAAGCTAGAAATCATGTAATATATACATATATAAGAACTGCACCCCAACTGCTTGTTAAATCTTTGTAAGAGGGCTATTGGTATCAACTATATTAAATATGAGAAATCAAAAGCCTTACACAGTGATATCTAAGGTTAATGGTTAAATTCTGTTAGCATGATTTGTGATTACCATATGAACTGTTGCGGTGTTAAGTGGACTGTTATGCTATAGTTATTAATAAGAACCGTTATTGACTACCATGGTTGTAATGCTAATCTCTTTTACTATAAATGACTGTCATAAGCCTTAAGTATGGCCATTTGATTTTTAATGACTAAACATATTGTAAGTTGTGTAAACAGTCCTAAATGATGGCTATGAGCTATGATAGGAATATTAGTTCATTCAAGCATATATATTATGATTAGCTTGGTCATTATACAAAGTTATTTAGGATCATGAACATGTTAACTTAAATCCACAGAATATAAACCATGATAGCTTTATATATGAGCAAAATAAGTTATTGTTGACTGTTATTGGAAGCTGGTTTTATAACTATTATGTTATGCTTTTAGTGTGAATTTTATGCTATAATAAAGTATCAAAAAGTACCAAACCTTGAAGGATAATAGTAGTGAGTCTATGTATTGCAAGTCAGCCAGAAAAGGATCAAAACGGGGAAGTCTGGGCCTGTTTAAAAAGGGCCAGACCAAGCCACTGTTTGATAACATGTATGCTAGCTAGAATGGACTTGTTGTGTACTGTTAAGTTGTAGACTGATTTTAACCATCCGGGTATAACAATACATGTTAAATGCTATGTAAACAGTTTGTACATGCTTATATGTTGCATTATCATACTATCCTTGTTGACTAGGTTGCTAAACCATGTGTTCTTGTGGAATTTACAGCCCATAGAGGGCTGTTTTGAACTAAAAGCTCAAGGCCTTACATCTATGTGTTTTAAACCATGATCATATATTAGATAGCATATACATGATGTGATAATACTTGTGTTGAAAACATGAAGATCGCTATATGCTATTTGTGAGCTGCTATAAAAACTGCTATAGCATATGATTGACTGTATGTTATTGAGATATTATTATGTACTGAATTTGAGTAGAGGAGATAGGATGGGCTGTGGAGTAATAAGGAGGATAAACATGAGTTTATGATATAATACAATGGCCATGAAAACAGAATTTTAAGAAAATGCCCTCCGAGTGCTTGACAAAAGTCCTTAATGGACTGTTTTTGTCTAAAACCAAAAATTTGTTAGAAGTAAAGCTTGGGCTTGAATTATACAACATATAGGATGTTAATTAGAGAATATGAAAGTACTAATTTAGAGCGAAAAGCAGTTTAAGCCAAAACGAAAATAAGGAAAATTTAGTGCTACATGGCTTGTATGAACACTGTTTTAGACAGCGTTTAGGGCCTAAAATGAAGAGGTTATAACTTCTAAATACAGTCTCATATGGTATGTATAAGATACTTAAAGATTGTTTTAATTTGGTAAACGAGCTAGAAGTTACTAGGACGCAAAATGGGCTGTTGAGCAACTGCTAGGCGCAGCAGTTGCAGTGGCGCACCAGCGCGCTGCTGGGTATGCTGTGCTGCTGCAGTTACCTTATGTAGCTAAAATGTTGAGCTAATTTTTTTTTCTTGTGTTGGGACTGTTTGATAAGGCCACTATGGTAGCTTTTAAGTTCTAGAGTTTGAGTATAACCAAACTTAGCTATCTTGGGTTTTAAACTTTTTAAATAGGAGTTGTGAAAGGGGAAATAATTGAACTGAGCTACTATAGACTGCAGCAACTAGTGTATGTTGCTATGCTATGCTAAGCTGCATAGTCAGTTAATTGCTACTTGTTAAGTTGTTCTGTCTTGATAAATACTTTTGAACTCACATAGTATTGTGTATTGTTACAACTAGTGAGTTATTTTCATAAATAAATGTATCACCTTAAATGATATTAAGAAATTTTTAAAGGGTCTAAAGACATGAATTGATGAGCCAAAAATAGGGGGCTGCTGCCTTTGGACAGCAGCAATTGGCAAGAAAATGACTGTTAAAGCAGTCTTGAGAAGCTATTTTGGTTAGACAATAATAAAACTAATCATCAAGAATCATTATAGTTCATTTTGTAGTATGTAATTAGAGTCCATAACGAACCTACCATTTAGTATGTTTGAACTAATTAATTAGAAGTTATATAAAACTAAACAAAGCTATATTAGAGAGTTGTTTTGAATAAATCAAATCAATATTCTAAATTTCAACTCTAAGGTAAGCGAACTAGTAATTTGTACGTTGAAGTTAATGAAATAAGGATCTAGAGCCAAGGGGAGGCTGTTAGGCTATATATGGGATTACGGGGCTACGTATGGCCATTCCAAGCTTGGCTAAGCCCACATAGTTAAACAAAACTTAATTGTCACACAATGAGTCAATTTGGGACTGTTTTGTTACAAAGGGGAAAACAGGAGTATTTAACACTTTGGTATACTAGAACAAAGTTACAAAGCGTTATGAGAGCTACAAATTTCTCAACCAAGTTTAAGCTGTTAGTATCACAAAGAGTTACTAATATTATGAAGAGAGCTATCTTGGCCTAACTTAGAAAAGAAATATGAACTAAATTCATAACAAAGCTTATGAACAGAAAGTATGTTAGACCCCTATAAAAGAAAGAAATGATTGTTATAACAACATGGATGAGATATTTGAAAAATGTATCAAATATAGAAAATCTAACCATGATCATTAAAAATACATGATATATGACTTGGCTATATGGCTAAATATACTTGGTTAATCTAAATAAATAACTGTAATGTGATTACCATTACTTGTTATAAGTATGTTGAACCCCATCAAAGTGAAAAATGTCTATCATGAAAGCATGGATGAGATATTTGAAAAATGTATAAAATGTTGGAATTTAACTACAACAATGATCACTGAAATTATGTGGTATGTGAGTTTACAAACTATATAACTTAGCTATGTGATTAACATGCTTGATGATATAAATAACTGTGTAGGATTTTGTGAGAACATATTAAGCTGAATCCTATCAATAGTCTACAAACAAGGCAAGTTTCTAACTTTTACTCTTTATTGAGCAATTATTCTGCAGTGGACAGGTTCTTTAATTTCTGAACTGTCTGTCCTTATTTATGAATAATATAAGGATAAGAAGCCTTTTTATTCCAATCAGCTTCAAAAGAATGGATATCAACTTTTCTATCTTGAATGAGTTTACATTAAAAGTATGTCAATACCATTACTTCGGTTAGACAATTGTTGAGATATATTGATATTATTCATGAAGTTGTCAGTTAATGCTTTCCAAGCCATTTTGTTGTTATGGTATGGATTCTTAAATAATGCTGTGAACGAACAACCCTTTTATAGGGGCATATTGTACCGGACATATGATTCCGAAGGACATGTAAAGTGTCATTAGACTGTTATGTTGTGCACAATATAGGGTACTTAGGCTGATCCCCTAAAGTACGAGTCTAGGATATAAAACAGCTTTTATAAACTGTATGTATCCATGAATTGTAGTATTATTACTGTCAATTCTAGTAAAGAGTTCACTGGTCATTTGACCTTACAGCATGCTAAAGTCTAATTTTTCAAACTCAACACTTTTAAAGAAGTATCTTGTTCAGTATTTGTTATTGAATCCTCATTAATATAATATTTCTGTTCCATTATATTTTGCTGCTTATTTCCTTGCTGAGCAAACTTGTTGCTCACCCTTGCGTTAAATATAATGTTTTCAGTTAAGAATGAAGTTGCTGGTCCATCTGGAAAAGACAAGGGAAAGAGCAAAGTTATTGAATAGTCTTTTATTAAGCGCATGTGCTTATTTAAAATAGTAAATGTAATAAATATCGTTAATACTATGTTGTGTAGTGATATTAAATTCGTAAGTTATGTAAAGGTCTATAGAACCTGGGAATTAAGTTATGTAATATAAGATAGTTTTCTTTTAATATGAACGGGTATATTAGTATCGTGAGCACCAAACCCGAGTTAAAGATAACCCGGATTTGGGGGCGTCACAATACCTATTTTGGGAGTGTCACAGTTGTAGCATGTTACTATAATCCTATAAATCATAGACCTAAAATCAAGCAGATTTGGGTCCCCAAGGGAACTAATAGGTAAGGACCCAAGCAAGTCTGGGTACCAAAATGAAAGCTAAATTTTACTACATGTACAAAGCTTGTGATAACCCCGAATCCGGGCCCCGAATCGCCTCGGATCCGGTACGCTAAATTCTTTCACTAATTGCGGAAGATATAAACATAAATTGTTTATACATTAAATTTTACACACTTATTCCCAAGGTCGAGTAACCTTAACTTAATACACATTTCTTAAAATATATATTACACAACAATATTTATTACAATACGCTATTACAACTAGCTGCACCTTATAACCCAAGCTGAACTTGGCTTTAATCGTTTCCAATATCCGAACGCATTCGCCTTATCTGCAATGTTTTATCATGATATAGCAAGGGTGAGCATGAAAGTTGCCCAGCAAGTTTATTTACAACAATTTAACGATATATCATGATTGAAGAGTATGTATAATTGGCTGGCTATAATTCAACAATATAATTGTGAACTAGCAGGAACAAAATTCTGACTGAACAAGTATTATACATGAACAAACATTTCTGAACCAACTGGTAATGAAGGTGATCAGCCTTTCATACCTGACTTATACATGCAAGATGTACAGAGTACAATTTTCATGGCAATCAGCAAAGATTAACCATAAGCTTGAAGAAACTACTCTTATTAGAGTTAAGTATGAGAAAACTTGCCTGAACCGTTGATTACCGCATGCAATTAATAACGCAATACTCGAAGACCTAATATTAAAAATATAGATCTCCAATAATTAGAATAATATCATCACAGTAATATACTGTTATATCTATATACACAGAATAACCTAAACACACTACCACATAAGCCTATTAGTCTATACCGCACATAAGACTTGGTATCAAGTCAAACTATTGCAGTCTTGGTTGAAACCGACACAATTCTATCATCCCGACGATCTAGTCGGACTTTTATCGAGTTTAAGTTCAATTAAACTCTGTCTAACCACTTATCCATTATCACAGATAATTTTTAATCAGACAAAACATCTTTTCTAGACTCGTAATAATTTTCGAATAATTATTACCATTTATCAATATTTTAAAACCGTATTTAATGAATTAAATATCACATAATTCCTTAATCATTAATATTTATTTAATATAAAATATTAATGAAAATCATTACATAATATTATAATATAATTATAATATCACAAAATATTTTTAATACCTTAAAATCATAATTATATGATTTTTAAACACTTAAATCTATTATCCAATAATTAATATTAATATTAAAATATTAATATTTTCATGCCAAAATATCAAAAGTTATATTTTATAACTTAAAATATTTTTATAACATTTAAATCATTTTTATATGATTTATAAAACATTAATTCTAATTTTCCATAATTTATTTAATATATTTATTAAATAATTTAATTACCATTAATAATAAATTATTAATGAATTTCATCAAAAGTTATGGAAAATAACTTAAAATATTTTCTTTTATCATAATATTATTTTTCATGATTTTTCATGAATTAAAAACTATTTTTAAATAATTTATTTAATATTGTAATTAAATAAATAAATACCATTTATATTCTAAAAATACTAAATATTTTTGAAATATACTCAAAATAGTTAAAAACTATTTTTCAGACTTTAAAATAATTTTTCATAATTTATTTTGTATTTTTAATAATTAAAAACTATTTTTTTCTAATTTTTAATTAATTTCCGGAATTTATATAAATAAACCGTCGCTAAAGGCTTTTAGCGACACTTGTCTGTCGCTATTGGTGTTCTTGATGTTCTTGAGTGTTCTTGACAGATTTCGGGGTACATAGTTTGACCGCTTATAAAATCAAATCTGCTTATGTTCTGGGCTTGTAATTACTTTCATATTGTAGTATTTATGTAATACTACAACTAAATATCATGTTCCATGTCAATCCAACAACGGAGCATCAAGATCTAGCCGTCCAAAAAGTCTGACAACCATGTTCTTCATTTTCTGGGTTTTCCAGAAAATGAAGAACAGTCATGGTACTAGTTTTCGATCATTGTGACTTGCAGTCTATGCTTCTTTTATGAGTTCTAATGGTTATATCATGTATAAAAGATGTCATACTACAACTAGAAAGCTTCAGATCATCAAATTAACACTTCAATAAAAAGATCTAGCTCGGTCAAAGTAGTCAAGAAAAACTGTTCTTGAACATTTCTGGGTTACCCAGAAATGTTCTTGAGCAGTTTTTCCTTACACGTTTGACCACGATTATTATACGGTTTGGTTATGGATCTAAGTGATATAAAGCCTTTAACATGTATTATTCATGTCAGGCTACATTATTAACACAAAAACGTGGTCAAAACATTAAACCATTGCAAGATCAGACGCATGAACAACCTTGTCAGACCGTTCTGGACATTCTGGGTTACCCAGATTTTCAGTCCATGTGACCGGTCAACGACCTTTGACCGCTTATATCTTTCGATCTGGACATGATCTGGACTTGATTCAAGTCTCAGATCCAAGAGCTAACAACAAAGAACAGATCTATAACATTAAACACAACTAAACATTAACAGACAAAGATCTAGAGGCCCTGACATTAGGCTGTCAGGCCATCTTTTTCAACATTTCCAGATTTGTAAAAATGCTTGATTCGTGCATCTAGATGTTATGGATCCACGATCCATCAACCCAGATCTCTAATTAACACCCTATTACACATATTTAACCAACAAATAACAACACTTAACATCAAAATCAAGGATTTCGAAATTTGAAGGTTTTATACCTTTATGCTCTAAATTTTCAATTCTGACTTTTGATTCTGACTATGATGAACGTGGGGCTGCATTTTGGGACTGATCTATCATCACATTTCGTGGGTTTGAGAGAGAGTGGCAGTTGGTAAGAGAAAAAAATGAGATTGGCTACCTTTGTACATTTTCTCTCTCTCTCTCTCTCTAATCTAATATATAAATTAGATTCATTGCATGAGGCTGATGATTTGCTGGCTTTGCTGGAAAATTTGTCAAATGCTAGGGCTAGGGTAGGGTTAGGGTGGTTCAACCACTCTTGATTTGGCCAAGATTGCAAGTTTCTTCTTTAAAGAATATGATTTAAGGGCATTATGGACCTTTCCATTTTTTTCTAGAATTTTGCATGAGTTGCACACCCTTAGGGTTAGGGTTTGGATCATTGAAAGTTTAGGGTTTGACCCTAAAAATTTATCAACTTATTTTCTAACATTTTCCAAATTTTCGGTTATAGAAAATTAGAAAATTAACATTTCTAACTTATAATTAGTATTTACTAATTATATAATAAATTTCTTAATCATACTTAAATTCTTGCTAATTAGGATTAGCATTTCATACTTACGATTGCTAATTACGCAATTAGGGTAAAAATACAGATTAGGGTTTAAAAACCGCTAATTAGGGTTTCTAATAGAAAAATTAATTTTCTAATTTAGAAATTTAATCTCGTAATTAGATTAGGGTTTCTAATTACTCATAATATTGAAATAATTAGGATTAGGGTTTTCTAATTAGCATTGCTAATTTTTAGCAATTAAATCACCACTGAACAATTAGGGTTTCTGACGGAACAATTAGGGTTCCAATAAATTGAAAATTAGGGTTTGTAAATTAATTAACATTTACCCTAATTATTATTTAATTAACAGCAATAGAACATTATAACTCTCCATTAATTTCCCAGATTAGGGCTTCAATTTAACAGAATCTGAAACTAGGGTTTGCAGATCTGGCATTTGGGTTTTAAACTTTGAAATTAGGGTTTTGTAATCAATTTGTTAAGATTAACCCTAATTAATCTTTTAACTATTTACACTTATGCTATTAAGTCCCCGATTTAGGGTTTCATGCACCGAATTAGGGTTTCGGATTCCCGGAACTGAAAATAGGTTTTCCAGAACCGACTTCTAGGGTTTCTTGCTAAACGCTAGGATTTTCTAGCCGAACATTGTCGTTCTTAATATATTCTTAGGGTTTGTTACAGATATAATTTATCTGGTCAACCCTTGACCCTTAACCACATTCTGAACACCTCATTAACCATAAACACAGAACTTAATCACATAAACAATTAATCCTGAATAATTCACCTATTCCCTTTACAGAATTTTGAAATCCTCAAAATTCAATCCCAATAACATTAAACGCATACACTTATTTTCTATCTAGGTCTAATATTTGACCTTAAATTAATCATTTAAGATTTTAATAAATTACCCAAATTCTCGGGTTGTCACAAAGCTCCACTATGGCAACGTGATACCTTGATAGTGGATGCTCAAGGCATATAACTGGAAACAAAGCTCTTCTTTCTAACTTCAAAGAAAAGGAGGGTCCAACAGTCATTTTTGGTGACAACAGCTCCAAAAAAACCAAAGGACAGCTCAGGTGGAAATGGTGATGTGTCTTTCAGCAAAGTAGCTTATGTTGAAAGTCTGAAGCATAATCTCTTGAGCATCAGCCAACTTTGTGACAAAGGACATCAAGTCACCTTCCTCAACAATAAATGTCAAGTCAAAGATTTGAAGACCTCTTCTCTAAAGCTCGGATACAAGAACCAGAACAAAATTAACAAAAACAAGAAAGATCCGAGCCCATGAACTTGCTGTCAGAGCTTTCTAGGCAAGTTTATGGCTGCCCAGATTTCGAATGGTTATGGCTGGTCAACGGTCTTTGACCAAGAATAACTTACACTATGTTCATGATCTGACCTTGAATCAAGTTCCAGAGTACATATCTCATAACATAATACAAGTTTAAACAAGCAAAAACATAAACATGCAATGATTTACAGGGTCTGACATTACATTGTCAGACACAACTTTCTAGTTTTTAGATTTTGAAAATCTTTAAATCCGAGCCTATAGATGTTATGGATCTAATATCTATCAACCCAAATCATCATTATACATTATATTTAACATGTTTTAACATGAAAACACAACATTTAACATAGGATCAAAGATCAGATTTGGTTCTAGGGTTTATACCTCTTATGAACAATTTCTGATTCTTGGCTACTAATTTTGTTATGGGTGTTAGTGGGGCTGGTTTTGGGGACTGAAATACCAAAGGATTTCGTGGGTTTTAGAGAGAGAAGTTCTAGGATGAGTGTGGTGATCAAATGAGCTAAGAAATGCAATTTCTCTCTTTTAGATCTTATATAAAACTTGTATGCAATGTATATAGCCGGTGTATTGGCTGAGTTGCTGAGAATTTGGTCATATGGGGTTGTTAGATTAGTTTACCAACTACATATTTGGCTAGATAAACAAGTTACCAATTAAAGAATGTGCAAAAGGGCATTTTGGTCAATTGTATTAAAATTTTAATGGCCAATTTGTTATTAGTCTAACCTTTAGGGTTTAACCCTAAGGTTTAGCATAATTAATTTGTAGGATTTCCAATTATGGTTTAAAATAACAAAAAAATAGTTTCTGAAAATATAAAATTAGGGTTTGTTAATTAGTTAGATTTTTTTAAAATTACATAGACTTGAAAACTATGTTTAAATACTCACTAATTAACATTAAGCTTGCTTAATTAGCGATTAGGGTTCTTATTAAGCAAATTAGGGTTTCTAGTTTACTAATTAGGATTTTTAATTACTAGTTAGGATTTTCAAAAATTAGGGTTTCCCTAATTAACAATTATAATTCTAACACTTTTTATTAATCACCTTAACACAATTTCTTATCAATCGTAAACGTACTCCGGTTTAAGTTTTAAATTAAGGTTTATCCCAGTAATATTAGGGTTTTGTCATGTTACATTAAAATTGTTCCACACATTAACATTACACACATACAGTACATATTTATAGCACTGAAATATAATTAATATTATATTAATATTCTCATTCCTTGATCAAAATCCAAAATTAGGGTTTGGATTCCATATATGATTTATCTTGCATAAATAACATTATTAAATAAGTTAAAATAATTAACTTAATAATCTGAACTAAAATTCATATAATAAAATAAAATAATTATTATAATAATTCTATAATCATTTCATATATTATTTAAATAATATATAATCATATTTTTATGGAAAATAATTAATAAAAACATTTCTACTATAAAATTAATTATTATAAGAATATATAATTTATAATGATTAATAATTCTAAAATAAAATTATTTGTAATTATCCATGTAATAAATATATTTTTATTTATCACATAAATACATATACTTTGCCTTGCACTTATTCTCACCTTTAAAATAATAATAGTAATAATAATAATAATAAAATTTATACACAAAATTCCTGATTTAATTATATAGAAAATATCGGGTTATTACACCAAATGGGTATTCAGAAACAAGATGGATGAAGATGGGGTGATCACAAGGAACAAGGCAAGACTTATCACAAAACGTTACTCTCAAGAAGAAGGTATCGTTTGTGACGAGACCTTTGCTCTTGTTGCCGGACTAAAAGTAATCAAAATATTTCTTGCCTATGCTGGACATATTGTAACGTCCAAGAAAATCGAATTTTTATGAGAATTAAATTTTTATTTAATTATGTGGATTAAATGAATTTAATTGATTATTTATGAGAGTAAGCTATGTGAATGTCGTTCTATGACCTAGAAGGTGCAAATGTGGTTAGGATTTTGGCCACGTGATAGAAATAAAGTGTTTGAATTTCCAAGACGAAAATAAAAGTTTTTCGAGAAATTTTCGTAAAAACACTATTCATTGATTTCTGCTCAGGAATTATTTTTGAACTTCCGAGAAACGATAATGATAGAATTCTAAGACGAGATGGAATATCCAATAATATTTCAGTTATGGCAAACGAAGTTTTAGCTTGCGGACTTAAAACCTAACGGTTAGGGAAAGTGATTTTCGAGAAGGAATTGAAATGCATATAATGAATTAAAGCAATGATCATATAATACGTAGGTATTGTACGAGGTAATGAATATGAGTATGATAGAAGGTATTATATGAGTATGTATGAATGATGGTATATCGTATATGAATAAGTATACGAGTTAGAATTCGAGATTAATACGTAGATTAGACGTTATAAGACTTTAAGACAAATGTAATGGACTTGTAGGATTGTGTAGGAAATTGTAATATCCAATTGGAATTATGATAAAGCCCAAGTATAGGAATGGATAATTCCAAAGTGAATTAATGAATATGCCCAATGTTTGTTTAAATGTAAGCCCAAAGTATAAGTTAAGTTAATTAAGCTAAAAGCCCAAAGTAAGAACCGGATCTGTGGATCGATCCAATGGGCCGTAAAGATAAACCATGGGTGACCCAAAGTGGTGGCCAAGTAAAGTACTTGGTGGCTAAGCAAAGGATAAGTTAAGTAATGGCCAAGTTAAGTAATGGCTAAGTAAAGAATAAGTTATTTGATGAGCAAGTAAACTTAAGAGCTAAGTAAATGACAAGTTAAGTGGTGATAAAGCAAAAGATATAAGTTGTGGAGGCCAAGTAAACTTGGTGATCAAATAAGGAATAGTAAGGAGGTCTAATTAAGGAGGTGGATGACTTATTGACCAATAAGCCCTCATTTAGGATTTCATATAAATAAGAAGGATGCTAGATCATTTGTTGGTTGTTTTTATTTCATCCAACATCATAAGTACTTATTGGTTAGAGAGAAAAAGCTTGAAAAGTTAGACTTGGTAATTCAAGAAACAAGAAGAAGAACAAAGCTTAATCAAGTGATCTTCAAGGGTAAGATCCTAAACCATGATTCTCTTTCTCTTTAATTGTTAGAGAAGTGAGTAGTGGTAGAACATGTATGCTAAGAAGAAGTAGGAATGATTAATCAAAAGGACTTAAGCCTTAATAAGTCATGAATAAGCAATTCGTAATCATATACGTTATAAACTTATGAAGAATAAGTAAGAACTTATCATGTATATAAGTTAACAAAATGTGTATGTTAAGATGTTAGTATGATGGAATGAATCCATTTGAAACGATGAATAAATCATAATTAACGAAGTTATGGCGGAATTCACGAGTTCGGACAATAATCGTCAAAATCGTGAAATTCTCGGAATGGAAGTCAAATTTTGACATTGAGCTCAGAAACGTTGGTTTTCGATGGAGTATAGTCTCATTTGGCATTATAGATTTGCAGACTCAAAAATGACCAAATTCTAACTTAGAACGAAGAAACGAGCGCTGAACGTTCACGAACGTTTATCATTTTCGTTAAAATGAACTAAAAGGTGAATTTTGAGTTAACAAAGTCAAAAATGAAAATTTCTTGTATGAGCATGTAGATTATGTAATTTGTGAGCTAATGGCTTTTGAACGAGCCAATTCGGACTTATAATGAAGAAGTTATGAGCCCAAGAATCTCACCTAAGAAATAAACTATAAAAATTTTCTGGGACTGAGGTCTGGCGTCGCAGCGTCAGACAGAGCTTTATAAGCAGCGCCGCAGCGTCATGGCGAAGGGATTGGCTACTGGAGTTTCACGCCGCAGCGTCGTGGCGAAGGGAATGGCTACTAGAGTTTCACGTCGCAACGCCAACTCTAGTTATAATCCTCGTGCCGCAGCACCATGTATAGTAGGACCGGGTACTTAAGAGTGGTGCCGCAACGCCACTATAGTAAATGGATGCCGCGCCGCGGCGCCGGCAGTGGAAATTGGTTGACCAAGTTAGGTTTTGTAAATCCAATGGATTAGGAACGAATAGTAGAATATACATGTACTTAATGTACATGATAATACTAACTTTAAATCACTTTTAAAGTGATGACGGTAGGAATTTAAGTATGGTTTAAGAATAAATAAACGAAGAACGTGAAGGATAAGTAAGTGAACTATTAATGGTATTCAACAGTGGTACTTCACCAATAATGATCAAGTCTCGGTTAGTAACGTAAGAACGTTAGTAAGCCATAAGGAAGATTAATAAGTCGAATTGACCTTTATTAATGAACTACATTCACTTAAGACATAAAAGAGAAAAAAGTTGGTAAGAACGATGTAAGTTATAATGGCAAGCTAGAACCAATAATAACAAATCTAATACATGATTAGATTGAGAAGAAGGGTAAGATTCATTAGGAACCATGTATGTTTATTCATGACCTAATGTGGTATGTTATGTGGTTATGTGTTGTAGAGACCATAAAGACTCAAATGAAAAGTAATTTTACTGTAGCAGACATTGAAGGCAAGTTTTCTTATCACTTGTCTAACCTTCGTGTTAGCTAGGTTTTCAGTGATTCATGTTATGAGATGCATGAATGGTTTTAAAGAAAGGGTCGATGCTAGTTTTAACTAGGCTAGACTAATCTTGAAAGATTGATTGATTTATTTACAAGTCTTTCAATATAGAATTGATAACGTTATCCTACGCCAATTGTTGGTACAGATTCAAGGCAAGCCCGAGTATGAATAAACAAATGTATTTTAAATCGATTATTCGATGGGCACGCGAGGTTTCCAAAACTTAAACGTAAATACGTTTAACGGATAAGTGTTGATCAACATAGAGTACTATAGGTTGATCACCTAGAAGTGCTCGTAAGAAATATCGGACTTACGGTCTTAGTACCGGGTTGTCCTTTTCACGAATAAAAGCTAAAGAGAATTTTCATGGTCTATGGACCTACTCAGAATTTTCCAAGCTACTGTATGTACTTCAAAATTGTTTTATAAGATGAGAAGTGCTATTCAATGTTTCATAGTACTTCATAACTATTGTTCAATTAATGAAGAATAATCATATGATTCTCGAAGTGGTATTTATATAATATATTGTTAGACTTGCTGAGCTAGTTATACTCACTTCTTGCTTGAATCATATGATTACAGCTAAGGTCGAGCGAACCGAGGGTTATAATAAAGACAAAGGCAAGGCGAAGATGAATGATTAGTTTATTCTGTAATACACTAGTATGTTTGTATGAATTATATTATGACGAACAAAGAATGTAATGGTTTCAGAACCTGGGAATGAGATGTATTATTATTGTACTAAGAATGTCTTTGATACACACATTTTGATGTTGTTTCAATAGAATGAATGTACAGTTATGAGTACCGTGTAGCACCATCTGTCGGGTTAAAAGATACCCGAATTTGGTGTCATCACACATATAAAGTTCAAAATCTTTCAAATGGATGTCAAAAGTACATTTCTGAATGGAGAACTTCAAGAAGAAGTCTATGTGGAACAACCCCTAGGTTTTATCAATTCAAACTTTTCTAATTATGTTTATAGATTAGATAAAGCACTATATGGACTAAAACAAGCACCTATAGCATGGTATAAAACACTAACAAACTTTCTTATTGGAAAGGGATTCTCTAGAGGAAGAGTAGACAACACACTATTTCTTGGGAAGCACAAAGATAAATATCTATTAGTACAAATATATGTAGATGACATTATTTTTTGTTCTACTGATAAAAAGCTATGTGAGAGATTTGCCAAGCTTATTTAGAGTAAATTTGAAATGAGTATGATGGGTGAACTGAATTTTTTCCTTGGACTTCAAGTGAAGCAAACTAATGAAAGTATCTTTATCAATCAAGCCAAGTATATCAAAGACATACTTAAAAAGTATGGCATGGAATCAACTTCCCCCATGAGAACTCCAATTGCACCAGCCACTAAGCTTGAGAAAAATGAGAAAGGTAAATGTGTTGATATTACTCAATACAGAGGTATGATAGGTTCTCTTCTTTACTTAATTGCTAGTAGACCAGACATCATGTTTGCTACATATATATGTGCTAGATTTCAAGTTAACCCTAAGGAATAATACTTAACTATTGTGAAAAGGATTTTTAGATATCTCAAAGGCACACCTCATTTGGGGCTTTGGTATCCCAAAGAGTCTTCATTTGAATTTAACAGGATACTTAGATGCTGATTTTGCAAGTTGTAAAATTGATAGAAACAATACAAGTGGAACTTGTCAATTATTAGGAAATAGAATCATGTCCTGGTTTAGCAAGAAGAACAAATCTGTATGAACCTCAATAGTAGTAGCTTAATACATAGCAGCTGGTAGCTGTTGTACCCAAATCCTATGGATGAAAAATTAGCCAGCTGACTATAGGTTTAATTTCAAATATATTCATGTTCACTGTGATAATACAAGTGCTATAACTATAACTCATAATCCTGTCATGCATTCTAGGACAAAACATATTGAGATAAGATATCATTTCATTAGGGATCATGTTCAAAATGGAAATATTTCTTTTCACTATATCCCAAATAAAAATCAACTTGCTGATGTGTTTACAAAACCTTTAGATGAATCCAGATTTAATAAGTTAATAAGTGAGTTAGAAATGCTTAATTTATAACCATAGTATTATCTTCTAAAAAATACTAACTTTGTAGGAAGAAAGTCATTGTCCGATCATGGAGTAATACACATCGATCGTAGACTTCAGAAAGAAACACAAGCTCAGGGGGAGCTAAGGGCAAAATATTCTTATCCTCCTGACTAAAAGTTCGTGGCCCCACTTAGCAAAGATTTAAAAAGGGAAGTTTCAAACACTCTTTAAATCACCGTTTCTTTATTTCAAACTCTCATCTGAATTTCAAATGCTCTCTTTCTCCCTTGCTAAAACCCTAGATTTGGGTTATAGAACACTCACTTAATCTCAATTATTTCAGGAAAATTAAAGAAATCAATGGCATCTTCAACCGTGATTCCTAGACACCAGTTATGCTTCGAAGAATTCAAAGAAATAGAGCCAAAATTCCATAAGATTCTCCGTTGCTAAAAAAAGCAGGACTTCAGGAAGCTTTGGGACCAGCACGTGAATTTACCCCAAATTGGTGAGGGAGTTCTACACCAATTGAGTCTACAAAGACGACGTCCTTACTACAAAGTTTAAAGACATGATGATTCGACTAGAAGCTGCTGACATAAATCAGGCCTTAGGTTTTAAATCTTAGGGCCTTACTTTTTTAAGCTTCATCGACTTTAACGAGGGACTAAAGAGGTTGCATCACGAAAAGAACCAGAATCTGAAGGGGTACAAAAAGAAGGAGTTTCCCCAAAAGTATGAGTTCTTGGCTGATATTGTTGGGAAATGTATCTGTTACAAGAATTCTGGTCACAATTTTGTCAACGAGGTGCAACTAAAGCTCATGATAGCAATCTGCTTCAAGTCTAAGCTAAACTATGGAGCTCTTCTTCTGGAGTGGATTGTGAAGTGGATTCTTAGCTCTAAGAAAGCAAAGAGCATGAGAAAAATGTTCTATGGAAGATTTATCAGCATTATTCTCCAAGCAACTCTGGGAGACAATATTGAAGATCATGAAGGTGAACCTTTGAATGCTAATAAGAGATTGAACCAATAACTCTTTATAAACTGGAAAAGGAATCTATATGAGAATGTGAAGAATTATCAATCTTAGTCTAGTGAAAGGACTTGGGAGGTTATGAAACCTTTTCTATAGGGAAACTTATTTGTTGTGAGGGAAGCTGAAGAAGAAGTAGACCAAGAGCCCTCTACTCTTGTCACGAAAACCAAGGGAAAGACGAAGCTACAGACCATTGTTCAGATGGCAGAAGAGCCTCAAGGATCAACAACCGAAGTACCTCAAGGATCTCATCCTGAAATCTCTATCCAATCTCCTGCAAAGGAAATTTCTCAAGATGAAGATCAGCTCAAGAAGAAGAAGAAGAAAACTGAAGAAGAAGTTAAAGAAAAGACGACTCTGTCTCAAATGCTTTCAAAGAAAGGAATAAGCAGTCTGCGTTTGATGAAGCCCTCCTTGATCATGATCATGGAGAATACAAGGACGCCGATCGTGGAGTTAGGAATTGTTAGCCAATTAGAAAAAAATATTGGGACAACGACTCAACCTAAACAGATAAGTGTTTATGCATATAAACAACTTGATGGAGAGACAGCTGAACATGAGCCTAGAAGAGTTAAGAGAAAACTAATCAAAAAGGCCGATCTTGAGCTTAAGGAAGCAATGCTAAAGATTAAGGAAGAAGAAATGAGAATGATGGAACAGGCAAAGAGGACTGTGTCTCCAAACTCTAGTTCTCATAATGAGTCCTTGGAACAAACCATGAATCACCCATTCTAATCGTGGTACATCCTTCTCACACCGCGATCGTAGACCTTCTTGACACCATTACGATAGATTAAAATGATAACTCATCTTGACCAACCAATAAATGACTCAATAAATCATTTTGATGTTCCTTCGTCCTCCAATATAGATTACTTCAATCTAGCTCTTTCTCTCTCAAATTTGTAAAAATAGAAGACAAAAACCTCTCCTTCTGACATTCACAAAATAATCGACCATCTCTATGTACTTCCCACCAAGGATGAGTTAACTGAAGTTTCTGGGAAAATGGACAAGGAGATAGAAGAAAACCTTCAGGTCCACTCTCTCATTATTCATCAATAATTTAACAACTTGATCGATACTTCCAATACTCTTCCTGGCAATTTGGGATCTGAGCTCACCAAGAGATTAAAGTAAAGGGATCAACTTCACTTCCACTCTATGAAAAAATATAAGGAAGCAGTTATCCTTCTTCAAAAGACTCAGAAGGCGCAAAAAAAGCTCGTTATAGAAAATCTCATAAGCCTGTGTTCCTCCCTAACTGAATTTAAAGAGTACTCATTAACTCATATAAGCCAGACAGATGATCTCTTGGCCATCATTCATCAACAAAAATTCGAGAGTGACGCTATGGTCCAAGAGAATCGTAATGACATTGCCCATTCACGCACTCAACTACATTAACTAGTGCAAGGAATGAGTCGTCTGTCTCAAGACATTCGAACCCTAGATATTGACATAAAGGGGGAGAATACTGAGAAAAGTAAAGGGAAGCAGGTTACACTTTCCTTAAGAATCAATCAGCCACGTAATCATCCTCCAAGAGCAGCAGAATGTCAATCGATACTAATGGAAAGTCAAGGTCCCACTCATTTCAATATGCAAGGAGTATCTCACACTGGCCTAAGCATGCCCATTGAAGATCTTGCCTTCATGAATAGACATGATCATAATGAACCTCTGGAGAAACGTGAGCTGGAAGATATTGTAAGGGGTAATGAGGCTAGCAGGAAAAGAAGGGAATACGAATATGCACATCCTCCGAGATTCAAGAAACCTAGAAGATAAGTTTCTATCTTTATTTGATGTATCAATTTTGAACTGTAATTTTTTTGAAAAACATCAATAAATTCAATATTATCTTTTAGAGATTCAATTGCTCATTGATCATTAAGTTATGTTTATTTTCAAACAACTTGCATTAGAAATTGATGGTATAATGTAAATCTACTTAGTTATGTCAACATCAAATATGGGGGAGATTATTGGGAGTTGAATATTTAAATTTGATGTTGGAATAAATAAATGCGCATGGATTATCAAAAGATGTAAAGTCCTTATTAGATCGTATGTACAAGGACTTAGATTAAATATCAAAATTGTTAAGTTGATCTGAGCTTAATGTTTATCTTTTTGTAAAATCTCTTTCAGTAGAAAGATAAAACATGTTAGGTTGATCTTATGAGGTGTAATAGATAGGCAGCACAAAATTGTGGAGATTGAAGAAGACAAAATCATAGTCTGCTAAGCAAGCCTATCTGAATCGTGAAGCAATTTGCCGAGTGTTTGTCAAGTCAAGTCAAAATCTTAGGCAATGCTCTAAATTGTGGAGTCCTCAAAGCATCAAGATCATATTCAGTCAAGCGCTGTCAAAACTAAGGCAAAATCGTAGAGTACTCTACGATTCTCATCAGAGGCTGACAAGTATAAATCACCTGGAAGCACTTATAATCAGTCCACGATCGTAGTGCTCATCAGTAAGCATCAAAATAGTTGAAGATCGAGTCTGATAAAAAAAATGCCTGAAATCATCAACTGACATTTGAACGTTGATATGATTGAGAAACCCAATGCCCTCACAAACATCCTTGGTTGAATCGAAGAATCAAAAAGTAAGATGAAATGTGTCTTCCAACTAGTCTGTGAATAGTGATGTTTTAGAGGTGTTAGGTGAGAAAGCAGACTGTTGTGTTAAGCAAGTCAAAAAGAAACTTTCAGAATGCCCGAATCATTAAATGCTCAAACGGAAGCTTCTCAACGAGAAGATTTTAAAGGCTCCTATACAAGGCTAACATATTGAAGATGTCAGATAAGCAAGAAGCAAGAAGTAAGAAACAAGAACGTAAAATAAAATCACAAGAACATCTGATAAATCTTCATTCCACGATTCAGCAAAATCTTGCTTTGCTACTAAGTTCATTAGAACTTGGGCTTAAGGCAACTTAGTAGCACAACAACAACAACCTCAACTACATTCATCGTAGAGCTGCCAAACCTGCTAGGTTTAAAAAGTACTTAATGTACTAACATTCCATGTCTGCTGGGCTTGAAGAGTTCTTTGTGAACTAGTTTTTCAAGACTGTTGGTCTTGAAGGAATCTCAGTGATTCGAAGATTGTATCAACATCCTTAATGGATTTCCTACTCATGGAGTAAAAGAGTGGACTAGGAGTCCTGAGTGCTCTGAAACACTTAAAACACTGTGTCATTTACTTTCAGGCTCTTTAACTGCTATATCTGCTTGTTTAAATTATAACTTTTGTTTTATCTTAAGGGGGATAATTAATTCATACATTCCACTGTGGTTAATTAATTATTTAATTAACAAATCTGTTAAGTTACTCTTTGAAAAGAAAAAGATTTTAAATATCTATTCAACCCCCCCTCCCTCCCTCCCTCCCTCCCTCCCTCCCTCCCCCTTCTACATAACTTTCATGCCTCCGGGAACTAACAGAGTTGCATGACGACACTTTTGAAAAATTAAAAGACTTGCCTATTGAACTTCGAAAAAGTAAAAGAGTAAGGAAATAAACAAATTTCGGTTATGATTTTTATACTTTTTTAATGATTAATGGTATTGTTACTTTTTCGGAGGCTGTGACTTCACTCAATGCTCCATTCCGAAGAGAGGCAATTAATAATGAAATAGAATCGATTATGTGTAATCATACTTGGGAGTTAGTTGATTTGCCTCGTGGTGCTAAACCCATTAGGTGTAAATTGATTTTTAAAAGAAAATTAAAACCCGATGGCTCTGTTAATAAGTTTAAAGTCAGGCTTGTTGCCAAAGGCTATACACAAAAGAAAGACCTTGACTATTTTGATACTTATACTCCAGTAGTTAGAATTTCTTTTATTAGAGTTTGAATTATTTTGTCTTCTATTTATAATTTGGTTATTCATCAAATGAATGTAAAAACAACATTTTTAAATGGAGACTTAAATGAAGAAATTTCAATGGATTAACTCGAGGGGTTTGTGACTCATGCTAAGAAAAATCAAGTTTGTAAATTGGTAAAATCATTACTTAGACTTAAGTAGACTCCTAACAATAGCATGATAAATTTGATTATGTTATGATAAAAATGGATTTGTTGTTAATCATGCAGAAAAATGCATATATTCTAAATTTGATAAAAATTTTGGGGTCTTTATATATCTTTTTATGGATAACATGTTTATCATTGATACTGATTTACATGTTAATGTTGCTAAATCTATCCTTTCTTTGAATTTGGATATGAAAGATTTGGATGAAGCTGATATTATTCGTGGAAAAAATTGATCAAAAATACTAGTAGAATTTTTATGTCACAAGAACATTACACTTAAAAATTACTTAAGAAATTTGGTCATTTTAATTCCAAACCTGTGTGCACACCTTATGATCACAACATTTTTTTAAAGAATAATTATAATATCCCGAAAAAAATAATAAAATAATATTAAATTTATATTCTTAAAACATATTGTTTGAAACTTGTCATTTATTTGGGTCAAACTAGTTATTTAAATTATGTGGGCTAATAAATATTAATAAGTGATAGATAATATTATGTGGTTAAAATTTGGGTCTTAATATCAATTTAACCCAAATAGAAGTTTATTAGGGCAACATAATTAATAAATAGCTAAACCTAATATTACTTCATTATACAAACTGAATAAGTAGAGGTGGCTACTTTGGAGATAAAGGGAACAATTATAAAGGGGGCTCAGGTGAAGAAAGACTAGAGATTTTGATCACTAGTGGAGAAATTTCATTAGTAATAAGTAAGTATATTATAAATTATATAAAGTGGGGATAAATCACGTGATTCCATATTAAATTATTAAATTTAGTATGTTGTTTTTTTTCATCATGAGCAAGTACTTTTGTAATTCAAGAACTAAGAGCGATCTTTAAAGATGTGAGAGTTTATTTATTAATGTAATACTTATACGGATGTACTTATTATTATTATCACTTTATTCCAATCAGATTGAACGGAGGGAGTAGTCTGTGATTGATTTTGGAGATCCTAAAATAATAAATTGATGATTTCTTTAAATATATATATATATATATATATATATATATATATATATATATATATATATATATATATATATATATATATATATAGCAGTAGTAATTAAAGTTTACGAAAACTTGCATAATTTGCAAGAGATGTTATACAAATAAATATGTAAGATTATATGGAATGAATTAAATCTTAATATTATAAGTAATTATATTTTATAGTCGTACCAATAGAAGTGTTCATATTTTTATAAATGTACTTACATTTAGTATTATTAATTTGTGTAATTAGTTCGGACGGAAGGAACTTAAAGAGTTATATTTGGAATATAAATTTTGGAGTATTAATAATTGATATAAGACGATGATTAAAGGCATCTTAAATAGATTATGAATTATTTTTGAATTATTGAATTGGATTATATTTAATTTGAGGTGAATATGTTTAGGTGATGAATAACATTTCGTATTTGATATCGTTGGCATTTGAGGGTAAGATTTTGTGGAGTGTGCTATAAATGGTTTGGAAGTATCAGGTACGAATTTCGTACTCTTTCAGCGATACCTTTGTTAAATTTGATTTGTTCGTTTTGTTCCTCGTTTCGAATTTCTGTTATTATTTCACATAATTGTTTCTTGTGAAATTGATATATTTATTTCATTTTGGAGTTGACACATTGGACTCGTACTTGTATTCTTTGAATGAGGTTATCATGTCTAATATTTATTTTGATAATTGTAGAGCGGTACATGTTGTTATCTTCTTTTTGAAACCTTGTGACTATAATTTGATTTGGTTCAACATGTACATATAGAACCCTGTTGTTGGTATTATGTCGCATGTGTTGTGACATGATATTTTTGTTAGAATATACCGTAGGGTATACCTGAGCTATAAACACCTGTGGGGGTACCACAGGCATGTCGTCTTGGCACGAGAGGCATGACACTTTCCGTGGCGGTGTGATTTGTCCACGGCATCTCCGTTTTGGGCTCCGGAGGAAGTGGGCCATTTGGTGTTTTGTTGTGGGAGGCGTATGTGTTAACCCTAGTTTTCTGTTCTGTGGATTGGTGATGTTGTGCCAAACACACCTATCCGATTTGCATACATTCGGATTCGCGGTCCAATGTGTGATTTGCCTGTGTGGCATTACTTTGATTTGCCTGTGTGACATTGTTTTGATGTGCCTGTGTGGCATTATTTTGGTTGCCTATGTGGCATCATTTGATTTGCTCGTGTGGCATTATTTTGACTTGCCTGTGTGGCAAGGTATATTTCTTAGCTCATTCGGTATGAAATAACTCCAGCCGTTTGTTTCAGCCTATTATTTTATTGGATTAGTTTTGTTGGTTTTTGTCCAGTTCAAGTCATTGAGTTAGTTACTTCAGTTCGCTATATCTTTATTCTTTTATTGGTTTCATCAATTATGTTGATTCATATATATTCCATTCAGATCCTTGGATATTATATTTTCGTTCGTACTTGCACTTGAGCCTTGTTCAGTAATTTGTCTCAACTGTTTTCATATATCAGTTGTATATCTTTTGTATATCTGTATCCATACTAGGCAATTGGCTCATGCTGTGTTTTTCTTCCTGCAGGTTTGCAGGGGTGATTCAGAGCTAGTGTGATGAGAGTTTTGCCTTTGACCAGTTAGGTTGATTCAAATTTTAAGTTTTGATTATTTTGACTCAGTTTAGAGAATTGTACTTATTTCTTTATTGATGGATCACCACTATTAATATTTTGAGGTTGTTAGTGCTCTGTTTATTTATTTTGAGGTTTGTTGTGCTTTGCGCGTGGCCTCCCTTTCCTTTTCGGGAAGGGGGTGTTACAATAATAAAGGAGAAAGTGTGTTATAAAATGATTATGCACAAATAATTGGTAGTCTTGAATTTCTTTCAAACTCCACGAGGCCTTACATTACATATGTTGTAAATCAATTGAGTAGACATACAAATAATCCTAATAATGAGCATTGGATAGCCATATCTAAAGTGCTTACATATTTAAAAGGGACAATGAATTATGGTATATTGTTTACATGTTATCCATCTATACTTGAAGGTTACACTGATGCTTACTAGATCTCTGATTCAAATGAGATTAAATCCATGAGTGGATTTTTGTTCACCCTTGGTATTGTTGATGTCGCTTGGAAATCAACCAAGCAGACTTGTACGTGTTGCTCGTTCTACTATGGAATCTGAGCTTATTTTTTGGATTTGGCAAGTGCTGAGGTTGATTAGTTGAGAAACCTATTAACAAATATCCCTTTATGGACGATATCAGTTTCATCTGTGTCTATGTGTTGTGATTGTCAAGTCGCAATAAGTCGAGCTTTAAATCAAACTAATAATGAATGGAATAGACATATACGCTAAAGGCATAAAAATATTTGATAACTTCTTAATAATGGTGCGAAATCTCTAGAGTCTTTAAGGTCAGAAATGAATTTAGCTAACCCTTTGACCAAACCACTTAACAAAAGGTTTGTAGAGACTACATCGAGGGGGATGGGAGTCATGCCTAGAACAAAGGTCAACAGTGATGGTAACCCAACCTATGTGAATGGAGATCTCAGGAATTAGATTCATATGAGTTGATCGTTATAGCACTATCTAATTTATATTTATATTTTATGTTCATCCCTATGGTGTATTATAGTGCATTTATAGTGAATGAGGCTTGATCTTTAAGCTCTTAATGTTTTCATAGTCCATATTGGATAAAGTGGTAGGCTACAAAACACACTTGATGAATAACAGCTATATGAGAGTAAAGGTGGGGCTGCCTCTATGAGAACTTAGGCAAATCTCTAAAGCTCTCATGAAACCAAGATTTGGCACATGACCAAAAATATGTCCAACCGCGTTAAACAAGCCAGCTTCGAAATTATAATGTGAATGATAAGTGTTTAAACATATACTAAAGGAATGTGGTTCATAGAAACTTATTATTTCACCTATTTTCTATGAATTAGTTCATATCCCAAAAAGCACCAATAATTATGCATTGCATTTTCAATTCTTGATTTTTATTCATATTTCTCTTAAAACTTATCTATGAAAATGTGGGGGATTATTAAATTATTTTTTATTTATAAAATTTGAAAAGAATATTCAAAGTCAAGTTAATTAGTGTGTTTTATTGTCAAATTAAAAATCATTTTGTTTGAGTTACAAAATTGATTTCGTTCAAATTACACAATCAATGAGATTGATTTCTATTAATTGAGTAATTGATTTCCTAGCCGTTACACCTTTAAGTTTTTGCCGTTACAAAATCTTTTTGGTACATAGCTAATACTTAGTCATTCAGGCTATAATATATAGAGATAGACTTCTAATCTTATAAAGAGAGATATATTAGAATGCATGTCTTCTACTTCATATAAAAAAAATATTGCATTACAATATTTTCTCTTGAATCATCTTTTCTAAAACTCAAAAAAAGACAATGGATTGTTCATGTCACATTCTCTATTTGAGTGCACATTAGAAAAGACGAAATTGTTGATTCCTAGAGGGTATCCATTTTGACCTTTTGCACCGGTGATATAATATTAGAGGGGGAAAATTATCCTTAAGGACAGTGCTCTACACACACTTCAATTCATTTGGATGATATCTTCTTAATTTTCTTTTAATTTTCATAGTAGTTTTTCCATTATTTTATTACAATCTTAAGGATAATCATGGATTATGATATGTTAACCGCTACTAAGGCCCGATGTCACAAAAATTGAGACTTTTTCTGGTTCTAATATTAAAAGATGAAAAAATAAGATGACAATCCGGGCACTTAAAATGAAATTTATCGAAAGGTGGAGCTAATTCGGCAAATAGCTCCAAGTCATCTGACAATGGTCAACATTGTTTCTACCCATAGTGAGGGAGACAATCCTGATCTTTATAGAAAAAGTATGAACATCCTCATAACATATCGTTAGTATCTAAAGTTGCCATGAAAGAGGATATGTTACTACTAGCGATCGATTTTTTGCACACGGGCATTTGTTGGCATTGATGTAAGGTGTGTGGTGATCTTGACGTCGATGACTGATGAACTTCTTAGAAAGCCAACATGGAAGTAGCACCATAATTTTTCAGGAAGTTTGTTTGGCATGAAAATTCTTAGAATGATTGATTTTAAGTGTATGTACTCTTTATGGTGAAGTAAGATAATTCCATATACCGAGAGTTATGACTGTTGGTAAAGACAGTGATAGCAAAAGCTATGGTGATTATTTTATTTTAACCAAGGTGGAGTGTGTTAGGATATTGGTTAAAATCAAATAATGCATGATTAGTTTTCTAAAGGTGGGAAAAATGGGAGACAAGGAAATGAATATAGGAATGCATGCCCAAAGTGCTGCATATTTTGCTCTTTATCCCATGATTCAAGGAATAATGCTCCCTCTAATTCAAGAATAAATAGAGCACTCATTTTGCAAAAATGACACACCAATCCGAAGGTAGAAGGATAAGAGGTATCTAAAGAGTTAGAGAGTTTTTTGTAAGGAAATTCTCTTGAGAAAAATTATCCTTCTTGTGGTTGTGACAAAATTTATTAGTGTGAGTGATTGTAATATTTTTTACATAGTAAATTTTCTCTAGTTGTTTTTTGGCAACGAAAGTGATTTTTTATGTTGTGTGATTATGTTCTAAATTCTAAATTTTTTATTTCTCTATATCTTGAGACGTTTATTCACAACAACACCATCGCTCCACAATGGAGCACCAATAAAACACAGAAAAAGCCATAGACGATCGTGAATCGTCAAGTCGATTTGGTTAATACCATCGGTGTCAAAAACGATAGCAGGCAAGGCAGTGCAGGAATGTAGTATACACACAAGCTAACCATATTTGATATTATTTAACATATACTTTATAATCTTATTCATTTATCAATAAAATAATTAATTTATTAAAGGCATTTTACTTTATATGCATGGTTATGTTATTTTATATGTGATAAACCCATACTTTTGAGCAATGCTTTTAGAATCATGATGATGATCATGCTAATGAGATCTAAATTCTTAGAAAGCTTAAAACTAAAATCATTCCTAATCGTTGGATTACTAAAAAGGATATTATTGAATACGGATAGATTGGTACATACTTTGTATGCACTTAGGAAGAGGATGATTGATCTTATAGTCATTTATGTGGAGACACTAAAGCAAGTATGTAGGTGCTTATTGAAGAATAAGTTCACTAAATGTGGCACTCTTAAGATCATCATAGTATCTTGTGTATGATGATTTATGCTTTGACATATTCGTTAAGACCCTTAGAGTATATCAAAGGGTATGTTCGGGTATAATAAGTTGTGTATGGATATAGTGAATGGTCAAAAAAGAATCTACCACTTCTAATAAAAGGAGAATGTCCTATGTGATTCGATAAATGACAATTCAGTAGTCTTGGCCAAGCATGAATGAAATTAGAAAGTACTTTCTAATTTATATTATTTAGAATTATGCATTTGAGAATCGAAATACATATAATTAAATAAAATAAGACTCGACAGTAATTAATTTCATGTCTTATATTTAATTGGGACATTGTATGGTAGAAGGATTGAATTGTACAGTAATTATTTACTAAAAGGTTCTTTATAATTAATGTTGAAATCTATATTCTCTAGAAAGTTGTTGATCGCTAATGGGGCTTACCCTTATTTTAGAATAAATATTATTTATTTAAATGAATTAAATAGTTTAATTTATTTATTTAAATAAAATTAGAATTGTTCTAATTGATTTAGTAATAATCAGTTTAATATAGAGAACCTAAAGGGTCACACCGCAAAAGGTAAATATTTATTTAAGAAGTAAATGACATAATCATAATAACGAGTCAAGTATATTTAATTTAATCTATAGTGATAGAATAAATTAAATAGCTTAATATTTATTATTTAATATTTTAAAAATATTAAATATAAATTTATAATAGTAGTCTTATTATTATAATTATTATTTACTTCCTAAAAGTGTTTAGAATTAATTATTAAAAGTATTCTCATAAGTTCTTAATTGAATTAGGAGTCTAATTAATTAAATAAAGCCATATTCATAAATAGTTTAGAAGGTTTTCCTACATCTATAAAGAAGAGGAGTCTTATTATGGGTTGGGGTTACACAAAGTATTTTACCAATTGTTGGGAGAGTACTTACAAATTCTTTAGAGATAGAAAACTAATGTTTTGTCAACACTCATCTTCTTGAATACATATTATTCCTTGGTGGATCACCTCTAGAAGCCAAACACTTGGGTGGCTAACGTTGATCAAAAGAAGGAATCTAACCGGTGAATTCAAGAAGAATGCGAAGGATTTGGAGTTGAACTCATATCTGAGAAAGCACGGTTCTACGAGGGTATGATTCTGATTCTCTATCTGTTTCGTTTAATCGTTAATTGAGCGCAAGGATTGATCATGGTGATGATTTGTATTAAAATTTTAAAATCTAATTTTATCGCGCTTCTGTTTCGTTTATGTAATTTGCTTGCATCTATGCGTTCTATACAAACCCAAACCCAACAGTGCATGCAAACCACATGTGGACAATAAGACAAGCAAGTGCCAGTTGACTTAATAAACTAACGACGACGTGTCATTATCTAATTGGCCGGGTCAAGCGGTTATGATAGACTTCACGACACGCTTGCGTGAGGTGGTCGTCACCTGGATGTTTCTAGAGAAGTCATAAGGTGGAATGCTCACAAAACCTCAACTCTTTGTCCATATGGAGACGAGAACTTTGGTATAATCGCTTATGCAAGGAAGTCTACATTGAATGGAACACTAACGAAACCTTGACCCCGTGTTTATATTGAAATAGGAACCTTGGTACAATCGACGATTGATGCGGTAGAAGACACCACACACAAATATGAATTGTTATATGATAAGTCAAAATTGAATCTCAAAGAAAACTAAGAAATAACATAGGGATTCTTAAAGAACTAAAAGATGAGAAAAAATCTCTCAAGTATATTGATAATCTCTGAATAATAATAATGTTATGAATTACATCACCTTAAGAATTATTTATACTAGACTGAAAACCTAAAATCCTTTAAAGAAAGGACTATTAAATAACAAACCAACTTAAAAACAAAATCATATCTAAATAGCATCCTAATTACATTAGAATTGGAAAATTTATAGCTAAATCTCAAAATTTTGTGCAAAATCAGCGTCCAAAACGCGTCTGGACTTAAAGCATAAGAGCGTCTTGACGCTTTAAAGGAGCATCGCGGCTCTTAAAGCAAGAAACTCCTGAGGTATATAGAGAACAAATATTTTCTAAAGAGGCAAAAAGAGGACATCAAAACCAAACACGTGTCACCACATGTTATAAATAATTAGGATGATTAAGTGGTTTAATTTGGCATGTTATCTAGGACTTGATTTATAGTGCATATTTTAAAACCAAAAATTAGTCACCACGTGGCCCAACCAACGGTTGACACATCAGCATGGTATGAGACGTGACAGTCATGCCACCAAGATGACACATGGCCTATGAGATTCTGCCAAGTGCCTACCGTGTGGAACCAGGTACTACGTCAACAATGTTGATGTTAGCGTTTGTCAGCAACTGTCTATGCCCGCATATACACTCACACATGATGACGCGTGTGGTACATACGCCACCCTCCTGAACTTTTCTGAACTTGAAATTTTTACAAAACTTTAGTTAATTATTTTTGACATTTCTACACGTTCAAACATTTTTTGTAATTACTCTGAATTTTCAAATATTGTTAAGAGACTTGAAATTTGTTTAAATTTTTATTTTAAAAGTTATTTGAGACTATTTGTGATTTTATTTATAGTAAATTCAAACCCCTATTTTCAGTGTCTCCACCAAGG
Organism: Panax japonicus; assembly: GCA_020205505.1. Taxonomy (NCBI): domain Eukaryota; kingdom Viridiplantae; phylum Streptophyta; class Magnoliopsida; order Apiales; family Araliaceae; genus Panax; species Panax japonicus. Next base: position 41,232,870 of record CM035110.1, on the reverse strand, counting down.
GGTGTCGAGAAATAAATTATTTTAGTGGCATTAACTAATTATGTGTCTATTAATGTTAACTACCAACAATTTTAATAAATTGTGGTAATATCAAAAAAATCTAAAAATTCACAAATATCATATTTGTATGCATATGTACTTGTATATAATTTTTGGTAGTATTTTGATTTTACTTGGTTAGTTTTTGTAATATTTATTAAGCAATATTGCACTTATTTAATTAACCCAATTTAAGGAAAATTTTAATATGCAACATATTTAATTAAAAAATTGTTGAGAAGCATAATAAGGTTTAATATTAAGAACATGCTTAGTCCAAGTGGGAGTGTTTTAGGAATAATTAATCGAGTTTATTTCCTAAAATTAATCATCTTATGCGATGAATAAACAAAATTAAAATTCCTATTTTTATGTCTGATTACTTTTATGTTAATTTGAGTTCATGCATCAAAGATAATATAAGTATTGTGTTAAAAATATTAATAATATCTATAATTTATAAGTGTTCTCTCAATTGTTCAAGGATATGCTTTCAAAACACATTATCTTAAACCTAAACTCGGGTAACAAACTTGACATCCATAATCACAATGTCAGGCATTATTATGCCTAAGATGTCAGGCATTATGTTACATTAGGCATTATAAGAGGTTAAGGATGTCAAGTTTGTTAACCTCTTATTATGTTACATTAGGCATTTTCACAATAATAATGCCTAATGAATAAAAGAGTTTAAGGAAACCTTGTCCAAATGAAAATAATAGAAGGTGAAAATGCCAATGATGTAGTCAAAGTTGCAACCTTCGATAGTTAAGCCAAGAAAGATCTTATTGCTTGCATTATGTTACAGAGTTGCATGATTAATGATCTGTTTTTTGAGTATGAACAATACTCAATAGCTCATAAGATTTGGAAAGCTCTCAAATAAAATTTGGTGGCACTTCATTGACAAAATTGAGAAAACTTGACATAAATTTCGTTAGTTACAAAACCTGAGTGCTAACACTATGAAATAGAACCTTTGTATCATGGGAAATATGATCCAGGAGTGAAAATATGATAGAACTCAACCGTCAGATGTTCTGTAGTGCTTCACTATCTTCCCGATATTTGGGAATATATAAGGATCAACATGACCCACAAAGAGAATATCAAGAACTTTGATGATATTCATTGTCAACTGAGCTTGAGGTTGAGCGCCTAGATGTTGTTAAGTCCTCCAGAGCATATGTAGCTGAATTGAGCTCTCATTAAAGGTTCAAGCCCAAAAGGGTAAGAAATTTGTTAATGCTACCATGCCTAAGAGGATTATGAGTTTTAGTGTTGTCAATAAGAAAAAAATTCAAGTCTAGGAAGAAGGAGAAGGTCAGGATGGTATATTAAAATTGTGCCAAAGCGATACACACTGCTTATGAATGCACTGAGCCTAAAAAGGTAATGTATAGTCATGATTTAACTATGTGCTTAGTTTCGAGTACTGTACTTGTTTCTCATTATCTCCGTATATGGATTATAGACTCCGGAGCAATGGACCACATAGCTAGATATCAAAACGAGTTCGTGGAATACTGCTGCATTTTGACTGGTAGAAAACTGTAAATGGGGAATGATTTTAATGTGGACGTGTTAGGCATTGGACTTACAAACTGGTGATATGTGGAGGCTCTATATTGATTCTTCCTGATGTACTTTATATAGAATTTATTGTCTATTATTTTAATACTTTATTTAGGTTATTCAGTTTGTTTTAAGGACAATTCTATAATAATTTTGCACGAGATAAATGTTTTTGGTCATGGTTTTATTTCAAATGATGTTATGGTTTTGGATACTGTTAATTCTAGCTTTAATAGTAATGATTACTTTTGTTGAAAATTATCAATGATGGTTCAATGCAATGACACATGCTAGATTAGGCCATATTGGTTAGGATGGAATGGTCAGGTTAGTTTGAATAGGTCTTTTAGGTCCACTTGCTAAGGTCGGTCTACTAACCTATGAGCATTTTTTAGCAAAGAAATTAACTAGAAAATAATTTGTTAAAGTTACTAGGGCAGACTTATCTTTACAACTTATTCACTCAAACATCTGTGGCCCTATGAATGTGAAAAAAAGACATGGGTGTTGCTACTTTCTCACGATGATAGATGACTATACGTGCTTCAGATATACTTTCTTGATCTCTTATAAGTCGAAAGCACTAGAATGCTTCAGATGTTATTTTATTGAGGACAAAAATCAATTGAATAAAAGTATTAAAACATTACGAACTGGCCAAGGATGCGAGTATGTATCTGATTAGTTTAACATCTATGTGAGAAAATGAGAATAATCAGTCAACTGGAAATGTTTGGAACTCTGCAACAAAATGGTATGACATATAAAAGGAACCGAACATTATTAGACATAGTTAGTTGACTCATGCCAATTTTCCTATCTCTTATTGGGGTGATGCATTATTGATTGCGACGTATATACTTAATCCTAATCCTTCAAAGTTTTACAATCCATTTCATATAAAATGTGGATCGACAAAAAGCCTGATTTGGGAAATATATAACCATGGGGATCGATAACCTACGTGCACAATAGTACTTCTCATAAATATGGATAGTTGGATCTGAGTGGCAATAAGTGTATCTTTGTAAGATATTTTGAACACTTCAAGTGCTATGTGTTCGTTGAAAAGTAACCTAATGGGACTGTATCTGAGATTAAGTCAATAGATGTAGATTTCCTTGAAAAAGACTTTCCAAGTAGAAGTAATGTGGGCAAGAAGATGAATGTGTATGAAATGGAGGAAGACGATGGCTCTCCTAATCAAACAGTTGAGATTAAGGAAATTCATCGAGCTCCTATAAATATTGTGAGTTACATAACTTCAAGTAGTTATCTTCCAACGAATGAAGAATCTCATATTCCTCATATCCGAAGAAGCAAAATAAAAAACATTCCACTTCTTAACTATGAGATTGAGTGGAATGCCTTTGTGGCTGAAGCACATAATGATGAGAAACCTAGATCTTATTGAGATGATCTATTATCTTTTTCAAGTGATAAGTGAGTAAGTGTAATAGAAGATGAGATGGAGTCTATAAAGAATAATTAGTTCTTGGACTTGGTTGACCTTCTACTAGAGTGAAAGACAATAGGGAACAAATGGGTTCTAAAAGTCGAACGCAAGTTGGATGATTCCATAGACAGGAACAAGGCTCGATTAGTAGCCAAGGGCTACTCAGCAAGAGGGAATTGATTATGAGGAAACCTTCTCACTGAAAGTTAGGTTTGCTTCAATTTCCGTCATTTTAAAAATTATCATGCATTTGGACTTGGATCTATATCAAATGGACATAAAAATAGCCTTCATCAATAGAAAACTAGTTGGGGATATATATATATATATATATATATATATATATATATATATATATATATATATATATATATATATATATATATATATATATATATGGATCAACCAGAAGATTTCTTTATGGAGGGACAGGAGCGCAAAATTTGCAAGCTCAAACGTTCCATCTACGGATTGAATAAGGCTTCTAGGCAATGGTATCTTAGGTTCCATCTACCCGTCATTAGTGATGAGTTTATGATGATCGAAAAGGACCATTGTGTATATATCAAACAATCCAGTAACAAGTTCTGTATCCTATCAATGTATATTGATGACACCTTGCTAGTTAAGAACGATAAAGAGATGATTGTAGCTACAAATGGGTGGTTTTAATTTAATTTTAAAATGAAGGACATGGTTTTTAGGCATCATATGTTCCCAAAGTCAAGATTATAGAGATCGTTCAATAAATATTTTTGGTTTATCCCAAAAGACTTACCCTAAGAAGGTCCTTGAATAATTTCATATGAACAATTGGAAATCCATAGACACTCCTATTACTAAAGGTGCCATAAGGCCTAAGTAATGTCCTACCTCTCTAGAGGAGAAAAAGAAAATATCTCATTACCCATATGACAGTGTTATACAAAAGTTGATATATGTAGTTGTGTGTACTCGACCCGATATAGTATTTGCAGTTGGATATGGTCGCTATCAGTCTAACCCTTGGTTGGCTCATTGAAGAGAAATTAAGACGATATTGTGATATTCGAAGGGTACTTTGGCTTATATGTTGTGCTATATTAGCCCAAAATTATGCTTAATTAGTTACTCCGATGCAAGTTTGAGAGGTAATCATGGGTTGTGTAAGTTCACCTCGGGATATGCATTCTTACTACAGTAGTTGTAACAACCCGAAAATTCGGATTGTCCAGAATTTAAGTTTAAAGAATTAGTTATTAATAATATAAAATTTTATTAATAATATTATGTGCTATGAGTTTATTAATCGTTCTAGAACCTAGGATGATTATAACCCTAGAGGATTCTGGCTACGAGCTAGATTGAACGAGTAATAATTTTTAAGAAGAAAAAAAAAATTTGGGAACAAAAATATTCTCGGGGAAAAAGACCAAATATGCACTATTCACCTGACAAAACCTAAGGGTTAGGGTTTGAATAACCAAAGCCATTTCAAGAGTTCGGTATGTCGAAATGACATTCCGTCAAAAGTTTTGACGATAGTATGTCATGAAAAGTTCAGTATGTCGATAAAAGTTTTTCTCGAAAAATATACAAAAATTAGACGAAATAAAAATGACGAAAAGTACTGTTATCTACTTTTCACTCGTTTAACTACGTTACGGGAAAATGTGAAGGAAAATGCTTGACACCAAAAAGTGTTTTTCAGTTTTTTGGAAATCCGAAGAATACGTAAAAGTTAATCGGTAAAGGAAAGACGAAATATCCAAAAATATTTGGATTCCGAGAATCGCAGTTTTTAAAACTATCGGACGAAACCCGAAAGATGGAACCACGAAATTTACAGGCTAAGTTTCGTGAATAATAATGAGGTTAACTAAGGGTGGAAATAGTAAACTTAAGGGCTAAGTAAACTTAAAGGCTAAGTAAACTTAAGGGCTAAGTAAACTTAATGAGTAAGTAAACTTAGTGCTTAAGTCATGAATAGTAAGGAGGTTTGAGGGGGCAAAATGACTAAAATATCCCTAGCATTGGTTTTCTATAAATAGGAAGCTTAATTCATTGTTTTAGGATTTTAAAAATCCTACACTTTGAGAGAGAGAGAGAGAGAGAGTTCGGATGGGAGAAAGAGAAGGAAAAGGAAGAGGAAAAGCTTGCTGGTGAGCAACCTTTATCCGACGGAAGGAGATTAACGGGGAAAGGTAATCCGAAACCTTGTATCGTATAATTTATCTTTAAGTTTTTATGTTCAAAAACATAAATTAATGAGAATCAGAAGTAGATGATGTTAGGAATGATTTCATATGGTTGAAATCATAAGAAAAAGAAGAAATAAGAATTTGAAGTTTAGTAAATAAATTTGTTAAGGAAGTGTAAGATTCGTAATGAATTAGAACGATCTGAGTGGATTATATGAATGAGTAGGTGAAATAAGTAAGGAATGGTGTTCTATAACATCAAATTCTAAGAAAAAGTGAAATCGTAATCCAAAATATAGATTAAAAATGAAGAACGAACGAAGAACACGTGAAGAACACGAAGAACGTTGTTGATGGAAAAATTTAAAACCATCGTAGGATAATTTTTGTTAATGGAGAAATTTAAAAACATCGCGTATAAGTTGGATTCTTATTTCTTGGTTAGGAACGGTAGAAACGTTCATGAAGAACGGATTAAAACGAGCTATAACGAAGTTATGGCGAAAATTTCGTAAAAGACGAACGAGAATTAGAAAGTAAGTAAATGAACCTGAACATGTAAGGTTTCATAATAATGTAAGAGAATGTAGGAAACTTGAGTCGTGGACTCAAGAACAAACGAATTTCGAGTTCGGATGACCGAATTACGGATGAATAAATAAAGAGCGTTAAAAACGTAAAATGAACGAATGATGAAGATTAAGCCAATTGAATAACACGTTAACGGATTCAGAATGAAGTTCTGTCTGAGGGGGATTGAAATACGTAAGATAAGAAAGAGAATGGCTTTGGAACGACCACGTTCCGAGTTATAACGAATAAGTTATGAAAGCGGGAAATAAGCATCTCAAATTGGATTTAACACTTACAAAAATTTTCTAGGGTTAGGGCTTGGCGCCACGGCGCCAGCCATGCCTTGTAAGATGGCGTTTTAGTGTCAAACCAAGGATCCGGGTACTGCAAACTCACACTGCAGCGTGAGAGATAGAAGGGAGAGTGCCGCCGCAACGCTAGTGTAGGGAAAAAGCCAGAGAATAGCTTTTAACTGCTCAACTCTTGGGGGAAACGTAAGGAAAGATAAAGAACATAATGTTCAACTAATGTAACCCTTAATCAAGTGTTTTAAACCTTTAATGAAGGTTGAACGAAAAGATTAAATGAGAGTAAAAGATAAAGAATATAAACGCGGGTTACGGAACCGATATCCGGGGACCGTAGTCGCGATAAGCGAACGTGAGGGATTGCTATGATGGTGATTCCTTAGACGTTGATTGATGAGGGTTATGAATAACATTTCAATATTATGTTGTGGTAATGAGAGATAAGTGTAAAGCGTATAGACGCTGTGAACGCAACACAGTTACGATGAACGATCGGTCTTAACATACAACGATTAGTATGGCTTCGACATTAAGAAAGAATAATGAACATGGGGTTCATGGGATGGATAACGATTGAAAGTGATTAAAACCTTGAGTAAAGGTTGAATGAGAGATTAAGAGACGAGCAACGTTAACGTTGAATACATAAACGATCTTCATGAATCGTACTCGTGTCGGACGAATGTTCTAAGTATACCCTGGTTGTATGACGTAGACATTGACGAAGGTAGTAAATAAGATATGAATTATTGAGAAAGCCATAACGAACAGTAATAAGATTAATAAAAGCTGAATGTGAGTAGAATAAGAATGAATCCTGAGGTATGACATTTAGTTATCAGAAAGCCATAAGAAATAAGAAATTGACTTAACGAACATTATAGTTAATAGTTCGGATAAGTTAAGTTGTGGTGCAATCGTAACCTTTGATGGTTGACATATAAGAGTTGGGCTAAACAATTCTTTCAGAGAGCGAAGATATATACAAAACTAGCAACCGATCTAATTCACTGTTATGGGCAGTGTAGATGAGACGGAAACTTGTTTGTTGGTTGTTTTTGGGAAACCACTCAGAGTACCATATGGACTGCTAGAAGAGAAGCGATGTGTGCTGAGTCCTAGAGAAGTTATAAGAAAAAGATAAGAATGTCAAACATCGAAGATGATGAACGTATAAGTAAGACATCTCCGTATGTCATGAAGCCGTAGAACAGTAGTGAAAGTGGTCGCGTAAACTTTGGTTGCAAGAACGCGAACCCTAAGAAGTAAATTTAAGCAAACCAATGCATAAGTCAATTATACATGACTAATTGGTGTATGTGTTATTTTTCTTATGTGCTACATAAGAATTGAAATGAGCAGTTCAGCGTAAGCTATAGCTGGGCATAAGGCAAGTTTCCTAACTTCATTCATATTTCAAATGAATACAAGTTTCTTAAACTTCTTAGATGTTGAACTTGAGAAGTTTTGTCTATGTGCGAATGTGCGATATTTGTACAAGGTGGTAGAACATATAAGGCCTTATGCCACAATGTGAACACTTCGGTATTTCTATGAGATGAACTGTTCTATGATTTAACTGTTCAATAAGAGAATGCTCTATTTATACATGATATGTTATTATTAAGTATGTGCTAATGATTCTAGCCAGATAAAATGTGTATGAAAAGGGTAGAAGAATGAAAGTATTTTAAAATGAATGTAACTAATGTTTTAAAATGATAGGAATCGAGATTATTCCTATTATTCAAGCTACTTCATAACCTTTGTTCAGTTATCGAAGTCTAAAAAGAATGTTTAAATTCTTAAAGTTGTTTGTTTAACTGCTATAACTTGCTGGGCAATTGAATGCTCACACTTGCTTTAAATGAAAAACATTTTTAGCGAACGATGTTAGAAGAACTTAAGGATCCCGTAAAGATCAAGCTGACTGGTATCCAGATGCAGTGCCATTCAGTATGTGAATGAGCGTGAAGATTAAGCGAAGACTTGTAATATAAAATAAGTTAAATGAACTTTAGATTAGTTTAATGAACTATTATGTATCCTTAGTGGCGGATGAAAGTCACTCGTGTAAGATGTAAAGAATAATATAATTATCATTATTTGTAATGAAAGGAATTATAAGGTTTTAGAACTTGGGAATTTAGAATGTATGTTGTTATATTTCAGTATATAATGATGTATGTTTAGATGAATGATGTACTCGTGACGTACGGAATTCGGGTGTGAAAATAGACCGAATTTTGGGGCATTACAAGTGCTGTCACTTTCTGTAGTAAGAAAAAAACTTACGTAACTCTATCGACAATGGAGTTGAACTTTGTTGTATGTAAGTCATATATATAAGAAATAATGTGGCTGAGAAGGTTCATCAAGGATCTTGGAGTAGATGATAATGCTTCGGATCTCATGAATATGTATTGTGACAGTACAACAACTCTTAATCACACAAAGGATCCTAAATATCACAATGGGAAGACGAAAAACATTGACTTAGGGATGAACTTTATTCGAGAAAACTTAGAAAATAATAATGTGATATTAGAGTACATGCCAACGGATCATATGATAGTTAATCCACTAACAAAGCTGATAGCTAAAGATGCATTCTGTAGAAATGTTAAGTCTTTAGGGCTCCGTAGATTCTAATGTACATTGCTAATTTTCATATCACTTATTATTTGGGTTGTATTAGATATATTTCTTTGTGAATAATTTATTTTGTATGTTATGATTTTTGATTCCCATTTTGTTTATTTCTGTGCATATGATAAATTTATTAGCTAACACAATTATTTTTATATATTAAATAGGTCAATAGGTTAATTATCTTATCGAGCAATCACCCTTAGCACTTTGGACAGTGAACAGTTGACGCTTTAGAAAGCGATCAATTGACATTTGGAAAGCGAGCAAGGATGAGACATTTTGCATTTGTTATTAATTTAGATAACATGTTTTTGATACTTATGAACGTAATCAATTGGCTCTTAATAGCATGCAAAAATAAATATTCTTTATATGTTACCTTGGAGAGAACCAAGATGAGTTTGATTGTATTCAGCCAAATATGGTATATCCCACAACCTATATTAACCTGTATTTATAACTGGATGTAATTCTCAGAGTTAGCACTTAGGGAGCGAGAAATCTGTAATTTGAGTTAGGCCTCAAGGAGAGATCAGACTAAGATCCGCACAACATTATTTTGATGCATGCTCATACAAATGAGATTGTCTATCATGGCATGATAACTAGACATGAAATTTTAATATAGTGCGAGTAATTTGAAATTTTTTAGTTAGACACTCTAGGAGTTACTAGACTAAGGCTTGTACAATAAGACTAAGTATAGCTAGTAAGCTGTGAGAATTTTACATGAGCTTAGATATCATTTTAGGGACGTGCAAGAATAGATCCCTACTTTCTCACCACGTGAGTCCTTTATGGGCCCAAGTGCAAATTAGGGTTCACTTGACCTAATTGAATTAAATGCATAAATTAAGATTCACATTATGATTAAATGAAAAGACGGAAGAGTCAGAAATAAATGTGCTAGACCCAAGAGAAGCCTCCACGTGTCCCGAGACAGAAGACTCGTGGAGGCGGCTCATTTTTGGGAATTGATTGAAGGATTGGATTGGTGGCTAGAAGGACATGGTAATATGGGCATTATTCTAATGACTAAGGGGTATTTCTGGAATTTTCCTGAAAGCATGTGCCTTGCACATGACTACTTTCCAGAAAATCCTATATATACCTTTTCCATTCCAATTGGAAGGGGACCTGACTTCTCTTCAGACTCAAGACTTGGACTCTTGGAATATCAAAGGGACCCTTTTGGTGACTTAAAGGCTTGGAGATTTCACTTAAAAACACCAAAGGGGTTTGGACATCCTCTCAACTTGAAGGACTCAAGAAGGCTCTTGGAATTCCTGTTACCCTAACACGGTTCCCGGATTCTAGGAGTTCTGCCACGCGTCGTTGGAGTAATCGTCCACCTGTCGTTCTCCCCTCTTCAATCAATCAATAAATTCCGTACTTTTCGTGGATTTCTCTCCTCCTCAGCCAACACGAAACCCTAACCCTAGCAAGGTACGATTTCCTTGCCCACATCCTTTAAGAACAAATTTCATTTTTGCACCCAAGTGCTCTTTGTGATATTTGATTATACTACAAAGAGATAGATTGATTAAGCTACTTTGGTTTTGTTTCCTAAGGTCAAGAATAATGAGACCCAAAGGGACGATTATGAGAAAGCAGTTGGTCTTGATCTGAGGGGATGTTTGTTTAGAATTGAATCGGTCAGTGTGTTTGCTTTGGTCTGAATGACTGAATCGGTAAGATGGACGAGCTGAATGACTAAGTCAGATTTTTTTTAGCTGAATGACTGAATGACCAGCTGAATGAAATAAAAAAAAATTAAAAAATTAAAAAAAAATATTAACTATTATATTACGTAATAATAAATAAGTTTACAATAATTTTGAATTTTTTCAAAGGGGTAAAATAATAAAGTTTTATCATTCAGATGTTTCAGACATGTCAATTATCAAACAACTTTTTTCATTCAGATTTAGATTCAGCTTATTCAGATTCGGATTTAGGTGGTGTTTGATAAAACTGAGTGTTAAGACCTGAACAGTTTAGACGTCTGAATAATATAGAGCATCTGAATAGAATTGTATCTGAATGAAAAAATGTTGTTTGATAATTTCTTTTTTCAAAATGTCTTAATAATAATATTTTACCATTTTATCCTTTTGAACAAAAGAAAAAAATATATAAAAATAAAACAAAAAAAGAACAACTCTTTTTCTCTCTCTTCATTATCACCATCCTTATATTTCGTTCAAAGAGATCCATCATATTGTTTTGAATATTAAAAGGGGAAAATATAAACTCATTCAGATGTGCCTCTAAATGGTTAAGCTTTAATTTTGTGTCTAACCGATTAAGAGGCAATTTTTTTTTTACCAAACATGTTTTGTCTCTGACTGAATCAGAGACACTCCAATTAAGAGGCGTTAAGAGCTAATCAAACACACCCTTAGATTCATTCAGTTTTTATCAAACGCTCCCGAGTAACATAAGGTAAAAGAAAAATAACTTGATTTTAAATTCACTCTTTCACTTATTGTCGACAATTATAGGCTTTGGGAGTGATATAGTAAAGTAAGTGATATGTGAAATGGACTTGGGTCCAAAAGGTGGTTAAGTACGGCTCTCTAAGAGATCAGAGATGCTTAACCAAGTGAAAATCATAATGTGTCTGAGGTACTCTGAGTTGGGTTGTAGCTATACACATACTTTAACCTGTCTAGTTTGGCATAACAGGACCCACATTACTTTCTTAAAAAGATAGATGTCTTTATGTTAGCCCAAAGGAATTTGATATATAGCTCCCGCATTTAAGGTGAACTCAACAGTCGCACAATTCGATAGCTGAAGGTTAATGAGCCATGTAGTTTAAGCAACATGATGTTAATTAACATCATAACATCATTGTCGTCAAGGGTGATTGGGAGATGTTGGATTTTGGATTAAACCCAACTTGGTCGCCCATAAGGATCCAACCCATTTGGTGGTTACAACAACCCACTTGACTTAGCCCACTACCCTATCATATCCCTACAACTCTGTTTAGTGGGTTGGAACTAATCTGTCTATTACTGAAAATACGTTGATTAGTTTCCTGCTGAAAAATATAGCGAGAATACACTGTTATCATAAGTTGGTCCTACACGCTTATTATCAAGCTATTAAGATTGTGAAATTCACAATCGTTATCAATCGTGTTCAATTTTTTGATACAATTGAGCACTTTATTCCAGCGTTGATCTATCACACGCTTTTACCGGTTGAGTAAAAGCGGGTTTGATGTTTCTAACTCTCTTATTATGGTATGCATGTATATTTTACCTAAAATTCGCTTTTCTTGTAGAGCTTGTTCTTCGTTTCACCAAACCACTGGCCCCAACAATCAGCACCCGAGTGTTACACTTTATCATTAAAAATGAATGAGACACCTGACTATAAGTCCTCAGACCTGAGAAGTTATACTTTCAACTTTAAAAGTAATCGAGGCACCTGACTATAAGTCCTCGAACCAAACAAGTTATACTTTCAACTTCAAAAGTAATCGAGAATTTATAATTTAAAACATTATGCTTTTCGTTAAAAGCAATTTATTATCAATAAATTGTAAAACTTCCGCTTATGCTTGAATACTTTTTTCTAATCTTTTTATAAAAAAAATAAAAAAGAAAAAAAGTATAGATTCAAGTGTTAGTTTGCATAAAAAAACTTTTTTTTTCTTGAAAAGATTTATGTTTGCTGTTTTATGAGACCTATTGTTGTCTTGGAGTCTTAATTTGAACAACTTAAGATTCAATGTTAAATATTGAGTTTTAAAGAATCGTTCAAATTAAAGGCAATCAATAAGGATAAAAGAAACTACAATTTGATAAATAAAATATATGTACATGAATTTTTTGATACAGGAAATGGAAAAAACTATGAAAGCTTATGATCTAAAGGCCATGACATGTCGAACTAAAGAGAGGGGAATAGCTAAAGCCTTCAAGTCGACAATGGTGTGGTACTATGAGCCTTCGTATTGGAGGTTATCGAGCCTTCAAGGTCTTGCGTAGCTGACTCAATTTTCCAAAAGCTTGGTCTTCAATTTATCTACGGCATCTTGAAGCTCCTAAAGTTTACATAAAGTAAGTCATTCTCATGGAGACGTGAAGTGACTTCCGAACGAAGTGCAACAACATGATGATTGAAAATAAAGAGATCCAACCTAGCATGGAAGGGAGACATGTCAAAGAAAAGCTAGGAGATACCTAGATATCCTTGAAGAGATCCTCTAGGGCTTGCCCTTCTAGGGTTTGCTCCTCTAGAGGTTCACTCTCCTAGGACTTTCGTTTTCAAGGCTTGCAAAATATCAAGCTTCAAGAAGTGAAGACTTCAACACTTAAAAATATTTTGCGCGATCATCTCACCAAAGGCGTGACTCATGCGCAGGGGGCAAATGCTTACTGGTAGATGACATAATCATCCTCCAGAGTATAGATGCATTCCCCCCAAGCAGTGACGAATATGCATATGGAGGAGCACCACGGTTCTATTGAATACGAGTGTCCCTACATAGCAGGATGCAACAAAAAAAATGTCAGTTTTTTTCTTTATTACATCCACATAATCAACATTCTCAAGTATCTCGCTGATCCAATGCTGCCATTCCTGAAGGTGGCTAGATGAATTAGACAAAATGTGAAGGAAGCGGCCATTATGTTGGTTCCCCTATGGGTTAACCCATAGGGTTTAGCCACCTAAGGATCTCTCCCCTCTTACATTTAACTTCTCCTTACTCGTTGAATTAACTGATTGGAATAAATGATACTTCACCGGAATATCCGAGTCAAAGACCTTGTTAAGGTGAAATGGCTCAGAATAAATTCTTCTTTGTTGCGGTGTTGCCTCTTTTTTTTGAAAATATCCGAGCCAAGAACATTGTTAAGGTAAAATGGCTCGGAATGGATGCTTCCTCGTTGCGGTGTTGCTTTTTCTTTCAGAATATCCGAGCCAAGTACCTTAACATTCTTCCTCCTTGCGGTGTTGTCCTTTCTTTCAGAATATCTGAGCCAATCACATTGTTAAGGTGAAATGGCTCGGGATAAATCCTTCCTCCTTGCGGTGTAGCCTCTTTTCTTTGGAAATATCCGAGCCAAGATCCTTGTTAAGGTGAAATGGCCCGGAATTGATGCTTCCTATTTGCAGTATTGCCTTTTCTTTCAGAATATCCGAGCCAAGTACCTTGTTAAGGTGAAATGGCTCGGAATAAATTCTTCCTACTTGCGGTGTTTTCCTTTCTTTCATAATACCCGAGCCAAGGACCTTGTTAAGGTGAAATGGCTCGGAATAAATCCTTCCTCCTTGCGGTGTTGTCCTTTTCTGTCAGAATATCCGAGCCCAGATCCTTGTTAAGGTGAAATGGCCTGAAAAAAAGAAAATACTACAATTACCTGAAAAGAGAAGTCGATAAAGCAATCAGTGGTGATGATTTATTATCATGGTACTAATAAAGAAATCATACATCCACCAACCTCAAGAATATTTTTTATTGAAGCCGTACTCACTGACTTACAGTCAAAAGGATAGTTAGCGCGAGATTCTGATCAAGGACCAATCAGTTCAGCAGGCGGCGTGGGCTTATCCACCGCCGGTGACGACAGAGCTTGACCCTACTAATTTGGATGGGTCTTCGAGTCAGAAACGCCTTTGAGATAACAGAATTGAATGCTTCACTACCTTTATTTCATGCGTCTATCAGCAAGACAGTGACCAACGGTGGCAGCATAGCAAGAGGGACAATTGATATTGCCGGAAAAGTAAAAGAGTGCATATATATATTTTTTAACTCTGCAAATTATCAACTCTCAATCGGAACCGAAAGAAAAAACTGACCCTCAATTTTGGTTCCATGCACGACAATTTAACGGTTTCCTTCGTTGCAATTCTCTTACAAGGTGGGTCTCTCAATCAGTTACGTAAGTTTTTATTTTGAAAACAGGAAGGCAACGCTTAATCATTGTCGAAAATTGATAACATCATGATATCCAAATTTATAAAACTTACTGTGTATACCAAGATTGAGGTTACTTTAAATTATGCTTGCAGGCACCTAACCTATATAATCATATATACATATAGATTAATACATTTGATTATTTTATTTTGGGACATTTATATATATATATATATATATATATATATATATATATATATATATATATAGATTTGTTCCTTGTTTTTCAAAATAAAATAAGATTTAATTTATTTATTGAGGTAGCTTAATTTAAATTTTAATTGTCTCTTTATTCACATAATTGGCGAACTTAAGTACTGAATAGTAATGGATTTAGGTTAGAGCACTAATATGTCTTCCATTTATAATTTGTTGGTCTAAAACTAGCATGTCTAAGGACGAGTACCTAAAAAAACATAGATTTTACCACATAATATGCCATTTTTTTATGCCATGGATCAAAACTGATTTTGCATTCATATTAGGTAATCTACAAAATATATCCTAATTAATGGAGTATCATATTCTATTTGTTGCATCCTGATATTCTGAAAATTTTAAAGATTGAGAGTGCGGATCAATGCCTAAGATTGGGAACATCCCACTAAAATAGGAAACCCGTTGTATGTAGCACAACAAGTTTGAGGTTCCTATTTTAGATATATATACATCTTTCATGCAATTAGCCTAGTCATGTATATGTGGGAGGCTTGGAATTTAGCATATATAATTAATTTTCATGGGTCCACTGCTATTACAAATAGAAGCACTAAAGTAACAGTGCCTACTAGATTTTCAAAAAAAAAAGATTAAAAAAAATATATTAGAAAAAACATGAAGAATGTTTATATATATATTGAGGATTTTTAATGTTATGGGAGAGCTCTCCTAGGGGTCCCCTATTTTCTATTTTCAGGACTTGCAAGATTGAGCTCCGCAGATTTTTCAGAAATTCGAAACAGAATTCACAGAGTTAGAGTATTTTACACGATCGTCACTCCAAAGGCGCGACTCTCGTGCAGGGGGAAAATGTGGGCCCAAGTGCAAATTAGGGTTCACTTGACCTAATTGAATTAAATGCATAAATTAAGGTTCGCATTATGATTAAATGAAAAGACGGAAGAGTCAGAAATAAATGTGCTAGACCCGGGAGAAGCCTCCACGTGTCCCGAGGCAGAAGACTCGTGGAGGCGGCTCATTTTTGGGAATTGATTGAAGGATTGGATTGGTGGCTAGAAGGACATGGTAATATGGGCATTATTCTAATGACTAAGGGGTATTTCTGGAATTTTTCTGAAAGCATGTGCCTTGCACATGACTACTTTCCAGAAAATCCTATATATACCTTTTTCATTCCAATTAGAAGGGGACCTGACTTCTCTTCAGACTCAAGACTTGGACTCTTGGAATATCAAAGGGACCTTTTTGGTGACTTAAAGGCTTAGAGATTCCACTCAAAAGCACCAAAGGGGTTTGGACATCCTCTCAACTTGAAGGACTCAAGAAGGCTCTTGGAATTCATGTTACCCTAACACGGTTCCCGGATTCTATGAGTTCTGCCATGCGTCGTTGGAGTAATCGTCCACCTGTCGTTCTCCCCTCTTCAATCAATCAATCAATTCCGTACTTTTCGTGGATTTCTCTCCTCCTCAGCCAACACAAAATCCTAACCCTAGCAAGGTACGATTTCCTTGCCCACATCCTTTAAGAACAAATTTCATTTTTGCACCCAAGTGCTCTTTGTGATATTTGATTATACTACAAAGAGATAGATTGATGAAGCTACTTTGGTTTTGTTTCCTAAGGTCAAGAATGATGAGGCCCAAAGGGACGATTATGAGAAAGCAATTGGTCTTGATCTGAGGGGATGTTTGTTTAGAACTGAATGACTGAATCGGTCAGTGCGTTTGCTTTGGTCTGAATGACTGAATCGGTAAGATGGACGAGCTAAATGACTAAGTCAGATTTTTTTTTAGCTGAATGACTGAATGAGCAGCTGAATGAAATAAAAAAAAATTAAAAATTAAAAAAAATATTAACTATTATATTACGTAATAATAAATAAGTTTACAATAATTTTGAATTTTTTCAAAAGGGGTAAAATAATAAAGTTTTATCATTCAGATGTTTCAGACATGTCAATTATCAAACAACTTTTTTCATTCAGATTTAGATTCAACTCATTCAGATTCAGATTCAGCTCATTCAGATTCAGATTTAGGTGGTGTTTGATAAAACTGAGTGTTAAGACCTGAACAGTTTAGACGTCTGAATAATATAGAGCATCTGAATAGAATTGTATGTGAATGAAAAAATGTTGTTTGATAATTTCTTTTTTCAAAATGTCTGAATAATAATATTTTACCATTTTATCCTTTTGAACAAAAGAAAAAAATATATAAAAATAAAACAAAAAAAGAACAACTCTTTTTCTCTCTCTTCATTATCACCATCCTTATATTTCGTTCAAAGAGATCCATCATATTGTTTTGAATATTAAAAGGGGAAAATATAAACTCATTCAGATGTGCCTCTAAATGGTTAAGCTTTAATTTTGTGTCTAACCGATTAAGAGACAAATTTTTTTTAACCAAACATGTTTTGTCTCTGACCGAATCAGAGACACTCCAATTAAGAGGCGTTAAGAGCTAATCAAACATACCCTTAGATTCATTCAGTTTTTATCAAACGCTCCCGAGTAACATAAGGCAAAAGAAAAATAACTTGATTTTAAATTCACTCTTTCACTTATTGTCGACAATTATAGGCTTTGGGAGTGATATAGTAAAGTAAGTGAGATGTGAAATGGACTTGGGTCCAAAAGGTGGTTAAGTACGGCTCTCTAAGAGATCAGAGATGCTTAACCAAGTGAAAATCATAATGTGTCTGAGGTACTATGAGTTGGGTTGTAGCTATACACATACTTTAACCTGTCTAGTTTGGCATAACAGCACCCACATTACTTTCTTAAAAAGATAGATGTCTTTATGTTAGCCCAAAGGAATTTGATATATAGCTCCCGCATTTAAGGTGAACTCAACAGTCGCACAATCCGATAGTTGAAGGTTAATGAGCCATGTAGTTTAAGCAACATGATGTTAATTAACATCATAACATCATTGTCGTCAAGGGTGATTGGGAGATGTTGGATTTTGGATTAAACCCAACTTGGTCGCCCATAAGGATCCAACCAATTTGGTGGTTACAACAACCCACTTGACTTAGCCCACTACCCTATCATATCCCTACAACTCTGTTTAGTGGGTTGGAACTAAGCTGTCTATTACTGAAAATACGTTGATTAGTTTCCTGCTGAAAAATATAGCGAGAATACACTGTTATCATAAGTTGGTCCTACACGCTTATTATCAAGCTATTAAGATTGTGAAATTCACAATCGTTATCAATCGTGTTCAATTTGTGTTCAATTTTTTGATACAATTGAGCACTTTATTCCAGCGTTGATCTATCACACGCTTTTACCGGTTGAGTAAAAGCGGGTTTGATGTTTCTAACTCTCTTATTATGGTATGCATGTATATTTTACCTAAAATTCGCTTTTCTTGTAGAGCTTGTTCTTCGTTTCACCAAACCACTGGCCCCAACAATCAGTAAACCTTGGTTCTCAAATATCTTTAATGGCATCACAAGTATCTTTAATTCAAATTCTTTAACAACACCACCAATTTACTCTTTTAGGTCTAATGGATCTCAATTCTCTTCAATCATTTCATATTTTTTTTTCCAAATTTCTTACAACGAACCAACATTATTAGATCCCAAAACACCACAATTGAACACCTATACTAAATAAAGAACCAATTATTGTGAAAAACCAAACCCAAAACAAAGATTTTCCAGATAATGTCTTTGAGCCTAATAAGACCAAAATTGAAGCTCTAAAAGCTCCGGTGTTTCACAGTGCTGGTAACCAAATATTGTATAGGTTGTGCTTTGCGAGATTATAATTTGCAAGTTAGTAGATCTCTAAGATTGTTGTGCTAATTATCGTCAAGAAGGATCCAGGATCATATAGTATTTCAATCTTCGTAGAGTTGATACACTCTCCACTACCTGGCTCAACCATCGCTTAATGACTAATGTCTTTTTCTAAAGCAATAGTATTGCAAACTTCGTTGAGTGAGCCCGATGACGTCTTGACCCCTATCCAATTTTTGGGTCAATCCCCCTTCGTAT
This sequence comes from Panax japonicus, assembly GCA_020205505.1. Taxonomy (NCBI): domain Eukaryota; kingdom Viridiplantae; phylum Streptophyta; class Magnoliopsida; order Apiales; family Araliaceae; genus Panax; species Panax japonicus. The sequence goes on along the minus strand of CM035110.1, from coordinate 41,213,943 downwards.
TACCAAAATAAGAGATTCTTACAGAATCTGAGTTTGCTGCTCCATAAGAATCTGAGTTTGCTGCTCCAACCATTCTAGCTCAACGATAGATATTAGCATAGCCAAGTTTAACACTGCGAGCTAGACAAAATGATCGTAAAGCTCAAAGAGGCCAAGGATCGTAGTGTCAAGAGACCTGACGATTACTCTTTCTAGGAATTTTACTCATTGGACTCTCAATATTGATCTTATGATCAAATCATGAACACTAGGGAATAAAGGGAATAAGACAACTTTATTAACAGTTATATTTTCAGTAGCAAAGACACGCGTCTCTCTCTGCACTCGCTGGTACACTACGAACAATGACATCTCATGTTACAGCCGACCAAGCTACGCCATAAGGAATAGGGAAATGCCAAATGTCATTGACAGATTTATCCAACGGGTAAAATCACAAATGTCTATATAAGGCGCATGAATCCATCTTTTTTTTTTAATTTTAAAATAAAAAATTGTATTTGATAATCTTTGTATTAATATGTAATTTTAATAATTAACATATAATAATTACTCCGGAGTATTATTTATAATAATTTATATGGATTTAATACATTAAAATAAATATTTATACCAATTTAATAAGTTAAATACGGTCAAACCATATTTTTCAAGTATCTCCGGCCAATCTTGTCGGAATATCGAAAATGGTCTATATTAGTTACTTAAACCTACTTTGGGGTCTATATTGAGAGGATTTTTACTTTGAAAGCTCAATTGTGTAAAATGGGTGAAACTTAGTGGTTCTAAAGTGCAATTAAATCTTAATTCAATTAACTAGTCTTTGTGACCAAAGTTTCTTTGTGAAACTCTTATAACCATTCTTTGTAAAGATATATATATATATATATATATATATATATATATATATATATATATATATATATATATATTCCATAATGGAGTAGAAGTGAGTATTAGGAGATTTTTGTGATCGAACCTCTTAAAATCTTGCGTGTTATTTCCTTTGTACATTTATTTTATGCGTGCTTGAACTCTACGTACATTTGCTAAAGTCATTACTAGGTCTTCTATAAAAAATTATCTCAAGGGGATTTTCCTAATTTATTCCACTGCATAACTAAAGCTAATTAAATTTTTAACAAAATAAATTAACTGAAAATTTACTTATTGCACCAATTCCTTCCCAACTCATGATGTCATCTAACTTTTACCAGAAGGTGTTTTGCATTACACATACTGACATACGAGAGTGAGAGTACCTATTTAGTTAGATGATATATAAAGGCATACGGCTAACCATTCTCTATAATATTTAAATTAACAGAACTAGTATTTTTGTTAACAGATTTTGAAGTGTATATATATTTTTATATATTTATACGTTATTTAGCTTAGTTAATTACCGCTAAAACCCCATGCTGCATGAATACTGGCTGTTTCCTCTTTCTTCCATAATAATTTCCTCCTTCGCGACCCTCGGGAAATCTTTGCAACCTTAATATATACCCATCACCGGTAGTCACCTGGAATTTTTTTTTTAAAAATATCCACGTTAATGGAATGTAATTTAATATGTTCGGCATGCATGGATATTTTTGCTCTTTATTTTATCAAAAACAACATTTTTGATAGGCATTTTTTCCCATTGAATTGCGTAAACTGAATATTTTTTAATGTCAAATAAAAAAAAAATACTCATATTATACAAGTCCATAACTGACATATGATACGAAATTGGGGAAGTCAATCAAATGATCAATGAACATATATATAATTCATCGAAAAAAAAAACTAGTGTTCACTTTAATTATAGATCTATTCTGAAATTGACTGTCAACTTACGGTGACATATATATAATTCATCCAAAAATCAATTAAGACAAATTAAATGGCCAAAATAAATTGAGCACTTACATCATATTCCTCGCACTTATAACCATGCGTCAACGTGTTATCCGAACATATACTAACGGTTGGTCCAACGCCAACTTGACCCCTGGTTAGACTGTTGTTTGAAGTCAAAACTGCAGCTTCATAAGGATGATTTATTACAAAGGCTAGAATGAAAACCTTGCTCAACAAGCCAAAAACTGCCATTTTAATTCTCTTTTACTTAATTTGTGGACGTTTTAAATAGATGAATGGAGACCCCCTTTGTATAAGAGATGAGAGTATATATAGAGGGAGAGTGCGTGCGAAATTAAAATCACACTTGTGGAAATAGAAATAAGAATTTTTTATTAGTATTTATTCCACAAATCGAGTCTTATTTAAATTTTTTTTACTAAATTTTAAGGATCTATATTTTTTGTATATTTGCCACTGCATATGGCAAGTGCTTTGTTAATAATAGTGACATAATTTATACTAATTTTATAAAAATAAATTTATCTTAATTTTATTAATAAAATTAAGATAAATTTTAAAGGTCTATATTTTTTTTGTATATTTGCCACTGCATAATAATAGTGATATGATATATAATAGAACTGTTATGATAAATTGTACTCCCTTTATTCCTTAATATAAGTCATTTTAGAGTTATGCACAAGTATTAAGGAAATGATTGTAAAATATTAAATATAAAATTAATTATTTATATTGCCTTTGTATTGAAAAAAGATGGTGTTATTTATTAGATAGAGAATAATGAGAGAACCAAAATTATATTTAATATTTGGGTTAATATTGAAAATTAAACAATTAATGTTTACTTGAAATTCTCAAATGACTTATATTAAAAGACAAAAATATTTCTTTAAAACTATTTATATTAAATAATGGAAGGAATATCATTCTAAATTATTGGTTTGCAGGAGATACCCTACAAGCTAGGTATATAAGTTATATAATCTAATTTTATAAAAATGAATTTATCTTAATTTTATTAATAAAATTTAACTGTATGAATGAAAAGATCATGCTAAAATGTGAATAAATATAATATTTTTATTTAATTTGTGTATCATAATTATTACAACCTTGTAAAATTAATAAGTATATTTTTTGGCAACTTAAATTTAGGTGATTGTTAAATCCACACCACTTTTTGTTATTTTCACAACAAGTGTCGTTGTAGATGTATAGCGACGGTTTTCACCGTCGCTATAAGATCTATAACGATATTTTTGTTGTGAAAATAATAATTTTTGTTGTGAATTTAACAATTTCCTAAATTTTTTGAACTCTCATTACTATATATAAAAGTGATGATAGATATAACAAATTATATAAAAATTCATACGTTCCAATATTTTGATATATTCTTTATATCCATACCGTTGGATTTATCCAAAAGCCCCTAAAAATTGACGTATTAATAATATGGGATATACTAGTTAGATACTCTTAAGGGTATCTCCCTTTTTCATTTATATTATTATCTATATAAATGAAACATTTTTATTAGAACCAAAAAACTTGATAAATGAGCTTTTTATGGAAATAATTATGGATGAACGCAGATAAAATAAATCTATCTCTGTCAGGATTCGGTCTTTTATAGTAATTATTTTTACCTTTATTATTAACTAAATCTACACTTCAGTATTATATTTTGGCTGAAACAAAAAATAACACTAATAAGTACTGTACTCTTACAACAGAGAAAAAAGTAGGACACATTTCATTTTATATATTTCACCATTATACGCGTGTGCAACTGATTCCCGTTTAATGGAGTGTTCCAAAGAAGGCCTTTTTTTTTAATTCTGTCAAGTACCATTCAAATTATATGATTATTATTGATTTTTTAAATTATATGGCTATTATTGATTTTTAAAAATTAATTTAAAATATTTTTAAATTTAAAATTAAAATGACATTAAAATTTATGAAACAATAAATTTTTTAATGAATAATACATTTTAAGATAATTTATAATATTCATTATTATATTGATTAAAATTAAAAGAATCTATGTTAATTTTGAGTTTAAAAATCTGCTCCCTACGTCCCCAAAAGGACGATTAAAGGTATAGTTTTTTTTCCAAAAAGATGAGATAAAATACATAAAATGAATGGTAATTATGTCATTTAGCGGGGCCCATTAATATAAAAAGATAAAATACTTATCATTTTATATAATCTTCTAGAGCCACTAAAAATAAATTTTTTTAAAAAATTACCTCTTTCCTCTATTTTTATATTTTTTAATATATATGCAAATTATATTTTACTCATCCTTTTTGAAGTCGGTAAAGTATTAAGTTGAATTTAAAAAATCAACCATAATCAAATACTATAGAACGAAGGAAGTATTAGCAAAGTGAGGAAGAGAGATGGTGAAAGGTTAATAAAAGCTTCATCAAATCTTAATTAAAAATTTTTAAAAAAATTATTTCTATATTTTTTTTGAAATTAAGTCGAGCCTCCGAAAAGAAAGGTACTCACGTCTGTTCTGTAACTTAATATGAAGTCGTTAGGCTCATGTAATTTGTGTGTCCGGTCTTAGTTTCTTATTTCGTTTGTCCTCTGTTTCATAACAAATAAATGTCAAATGCATTTATAGGATTTGGCTACTCCACAAACTCAATACACCTTTCCTACAATTTCATTCACTATATTAAAATTTTATATTTTTAATAAATATAATTCATGAAATCATCACCTGTCATCAATAACTATATATTCCCACAGGGATGGAGTTGGAGGGGGCCACGGCCTCCCCAAGATTTGAAAGTTTTGTAAGAATGACCCCTAAAGTTTAAAAATTTTATAAAACTAATTTGTACATGTTGTTTGATTTGAAAATTTTGTAAGGCTACGGTCCCCTCAAGTTCTAACGAAGCTTTGATATGTTTTAAAAGACTTTTTTTTTCTATGTTTTATTATCTTTGTCAAAGTAAATTCTATTACTATATTATTTTTGTTTTAGTAAAAATATGTTTTGTAATAGTGAAATTTTATTTTTTAGTGATGAATATATTTTATGCTGTTAATTTTTTTTTGGCCCCCCTGAAGAACAAATCCTGGCTCCGTCCCTGTATATCCATACTATATACTCCATCTGTCTCATAATATATGACGTTTTAGAGTTGTGTATAAAAATTAAAAAAAAGTAATTGTATACTATTAAATATAATATCAATTATCTATAATACCCTTAAATTCTTATAATTATCATATTTATCTCAAACTCTCTCTCATCTATAAAAATTTTTCATGAGGAGTAATTTTAAAAAGATTATAATTAATTCTCTTAGATTATACTTCCTCCGTCCCAGGATAAAAGTCCTTATTACTATTTTGGGTTGTCCCATGTTAAATGTCCACTTTCTTTTAATAACCAAACTTTTACACATTTTTTTCCTATTATGCCCATAGCATTAAATATATCATATTTTTCTTATTCTAATTCTCTCTCCATATTTAATGACATTATTATGGGTAATTTTGTCATTTCATTCTTCTTCTTAATATGTGTAAAAAATTTACCAGGACTTTTATCCTGGGACGGAGGGAGTATAAAATAACAAATAATTTTAGAAAAATAAAATTATTTAAAAGTTCATATATTATGAGATGGAAAGAGTATATAATAAGAAGAATAATTAAAAAAGTTGACTGAGTTTCCCTGAAATTTTTGGTTAGTCATGAGTTGATGACTCAAGAAAGGAATATTGTTTTGTTTAGTAACCTTATGAAAATAAATTTTAAAACTTTATCCAAAAATTAAAATATACTTAACAAATTAAATAGTTAATTTTATATACTCATTTTGTTTAAAATAAGATTATTATTGAATTTTTAAACTCAAAATTTTATATAAATTTTACTTTGTAAATTATGTAACAAATATAACTAATTATAATATTTGTTATTGTATAGTTGTAATATAATATAAATTTTAAATTTGAAATGTTTCCGATTAAATTTTAAAAAATTAATAATAATTTTATATTTTAGAACAAGGAGATTACTATATATGATATTAATGGAGATTTGTGACAAAAGTATATATAATAATCTTAAAAAAATTTAAGTGCATAATAATATAATATAATATCATTATTAATTATTAATTATTAATTATTAATTATTAATTAATTTGTATATCATATATGATAATTTTTTATTTAAAAAATAATCAAATAAGAAAACAAAATGCCATTCCTTTACAAGGGCATGCATCTATCTAATAAAATACAAATGATTTTGAATTTTCCGCTCACTCAATAAATCATCTGGACCGTCCAAAGTTTGGGATAAATCCCACCGTTCATACATCTATCTAATAAAATACATCTATCTATCTAATAATCTAATAATAATTTAATAAAATACAAATGACTTTAAATTTTTTGCTCACTCAATAAATTATTTTGGTTGTTCAAAGTTTGAGATAAATCATATTATCTATACAGTGCCGGAGGCACGGGACCCAGCTAGTACTAGTAATATTATATCATATCTATAAGTAATATATAATAATGAGAACAACTAAAAAAGTTAACTGAAAAAGTTAGCTGACTTAACTTGTTTTTTCTTTGGTTAGTCATGATGAGTTAACTCATACACTGATATTATGTTGTTTGTCAGATGCACCATAGAAAATTAGAAATCTAGGGGGGTCAAATAAATTTTTAAAAACTTTTGCTTATTTAAATATTAGTTACCAGATAATTAATTTATTCAATTAATTATAGCACAATAGAATATTAATTTTAAACTTCCCTTAGAGATTTAATGAAATCTCATTTATAAATTTAGTTTTTATGGATGTTAGTCACTTCATAGATATAACAAATATACGACATAATATAAGAGCAGAAAGTAAATGATATAAGATATTTAAATGGTTCAGAGTACAAATAACTCGTAATTCACTCTTCTACTTCAACAAGTAAAAAATCCGCCAAGTATGGGGTCACTAAGACTAAATCACTAAGATCTATTACAACTGAATCACTTAGTCTCGATAAGGTCACTTAGACCAGGTCACTTAGACTTGGATGAAAGTCACTAAGACAATCAAATCACTCTTTAAATGATAGTGGTTTGATGCGTTGTTAAGCTTGTAATTATATTTGGCTTCTTTCTGGTACTTAGTAGCTTGAACGAGTTGTTTTGAATCATAGAGTAGAACTTGGAATATTTTGATAAAGGTTCAGCTTTTTACTTTGTTATTCGTATTTGGATTTGAATTCACGTTCTCCTTTTTTAGACCTCTAAAAATCATTCCGTTAGAGAGTTCCCGTGACACCCCAAAATTCAGATACATGTACCTTGAATCTGGTGCTTCACGATCCAACTGATCATACACTATACTATTAACAACTCTTATTAGAATAATAGAATGTTTACATTGATATAATATAGATATTCTCGTCCCAAATCTCGAAACCACTACTAATACATAACATAACTTAGTTCACAATATTAATAAGTCTTAATACATAAAAAGAACACGATCCTAACATATTAGAACAAAGTTTTTCCGTAGCCTTGCCCTTGACCTTATCTTTTTATAAGCTTCCTCGTTATTCTGTCTTAACTGTAATGTTTAAGGAAAGTAAGAATGAGCAACAAGTTTGCTCAGCAAGTATAATGACAATAAAAATGGGCGATCATGTGTAACGTTTCATAATCTAAAAACTTATAACGATTATTCGATAGCTCGGGAAATGAAATATGAATATTACAAACAAATTAAGTTTCAATAATACCAGTTCTATTCCTTACTACAACTGATGAGTCACTAAGGACTGAAAGATCATTAGAAGAATTCAAAGTTTTTGATATTTCCAAGAGTATGAAAATTTAACACTGAGTAGTCGCCATGGACCATGAACTTCTGCGAGAATTAATAGTATTCCACTAATAATCCACAATATAAACAAGTACAATAGGTGATCAACCTAAAGTTCCTTATGTTATGCGTAACATTCAGACATGTTGTTCGCACGTGTGTCGGTATCCCGACGTAATATATTTTCCCCTTTTATGAGGGTTGTTCATCTCAGTAGATTATATGAGTCTGCACCAAAGCAATTGGTTTGGATCGCTTTCTAACTCATAGATATTGGTCTAGTCGAATCAAATGGGATAAACACTCTTCTCAACAAACTTAATTAAGAACAATTAATACTGTGACGCCCCCAAAACAAGTATACATCACCCATCTTGAGTCGCCAAATACATGGTACAAAATACAAATAAAAACTTAATTATATAAATGTCGTGCAAAATACGACAAAACATAGCTGAGAGTTTAAACACGAATATTGCCTTCTAGACAATATCCACACTCAATGAAGTCCTCGTTACAATTATTATCACACTATTTTACAAAAATAGTGAGGACTACTATAGCCACCATCTCGGACCATCACTCTATTCCCCGACTCGTCCCATCTATATTCTCATTTCTTGAAGAGAACGCTAAACAAAATTAAAGGGTGAACTCAACTAGCCCAGTAAGAAATATTATAACTAAGATAATGCAGAATAAATTATCCTTAGCCTTCAAAAGTGTTAAACTGATAAAATATAATAAACATCAAGTTTAACTGCAGCGGAATAAGCAATCCATTAGAAGAGTCAAGTAGAACATAATGTTTACTATCTCCTCTAGATTAAAAGCCCATCTTTAATATTTCATTCCTGTAATACTTATCAATAGTTCTTTGTTATACCCAAGACAAAAAGATCTCTCATCACCTGTCTTTACCTGAACAACCACAGATTATAATTAAATCACAATTCATATTTATAATCAGGCAAATTAACAGTTTCTCCTTGCCACAAAGGCTTAATAGAACGTTTACTCAATATCCTTACCCCAAAGGCTAAAGATATTCAAATGTAATAACAATAATCATACCAATCAGTTGTCTTTCTTTGCACTACGGTCCAAAGATATTCAACTATAAAATCAATGGTCATGATCATACTAATCAATTGCATGTCAGTGCACTACGGCCAAAGACATTCAACTGTTAACTAATGGTCATGATCATGCCAATCACATCATCGAATTATTCCTGCACTATGGCCAAGGATATTCGTTAGTATCACCAGTGGTCATGATCATGTCATACACCTGTACATCTTTGCACTACGGGCCAAAGCTATTAATCAACAGTTCATCTTTGCACTAGGACCAGAGATATCAATCAACATTTCTTCTTTGCACTACAGGCCAAAGACATACAATTGTAAAACCAATAACCAACAGTCCATCTACTGTACTACGGGCCAAAGATGACTTTTAACGCAATATAAACATGAGGATCATGACAATGATATAAAGAATCAATCAAATGAGATAAAGGATAAATATTAAACATTTATAATACAATTTATCCAGAGTTCATGAATATCTAAATTGTCAACATGATCACCAATTGTGGAATAAATTCAAGAATAATATTCATGTATCAAAAAGTAATTTGGACAGAAAAGAATCGTTTTTTTGTCGTGAATAGTATACCGTGAATAATACTTCGTGAATAGTACCCCATGAATAGTAATTCATGAATAGTATCCCGTGAATAGTATTTCGTAAATAGTACTCCGCGAATAGTACTTTATGAATAGTATTTTGTGAATAGTACTTCGTAAATAATACCCAGAGTGAATAGTTCCCGAGTGAATAGTAAGAAATAATACCCCTTACGAATAAGAAATAAATAACATCACTTACGGATATTGAACGAAAATAATATTCCTAACAAATATTAAACGAAGACAATGAATATTGAACGAAAATGATATTCCTTATGAATATTGAACGAAAATAATATTCATACGAATAAGAAAAATATTATCTCTTCAGAATATGAAATAAATAATACCCCTTACGACTATTGAACGAAAATAATATTCCTACGAATATTGAATGAAATGATATTCCTTACGAATATTGAACGAAAATAATATTCATATGAATACGAAAAATAATATCTCTTCAGAATATGAAATAAATAATACCCCTTAACGCAGAAGAAGACTGAATACTGGAATAGTGAAGTAACAGACTTCTCTTCTTCTTTCTCTCTATAGCTTCTCTTTCTATAATTGATCTTGTAAGTCTTAGTGAATTGGTGAGAATGAAGGAAGAATGAGCTTCTATTTATAGAAAAATATAGTTTCGATAATTGCACGTTTTCGGGCTCAAAATATTACAGTATAATACCTTCATCTTTTCTTTCATTTTTAATTTAGTCCTGCAAGTATTATCAATCTTGCACCACCTCCCCTAATAGTACATACATGTGAATCATTAGTACACACATGTGAATACATAGTTATAAGCATGTGAACTAATAGCAATTAATTACTCATTTATCCGATTAATTACCTGATTAGTCAATATAACCTCCAGACATCAATTATTATCGAAATAGATGTCGATTTCCACTAACACTAATAATCCTAACACAATGAAAATATCAATTTCATCTTTAATCAACACAAACTTATTCATCATTAATATTATAACTCACAATATTTAACAACCAGGTCGTTCCCAGGAAAGAGGGGGCTTTCCGATAAGGATTTCTCCTTATTGGCACGCTAATTAGGTGACCAAACCTCTCCTTGACAGAACTTCTAGACATTGTCAATATTGCAAATAATAATATGAATAACTTTGTCGTCTTAATTATTGATTTAATAATATAAAATATTATGCAGATGATACTATGACAATAATTGAATCAATAATATGAGTGATATGATGCAGCAATTACTATATCAATAATTGAGTATAACTGAGTGACTTTTTACGTAAGCATCAATAATCAATACTGTGTGCTACTATGCAACCACGCGTATTACTGTACTTTTACTACCGGGTAGTTCAACGGTAAAACTTTCGCCGTTATTTTTATAAAAAGATAATTCTTTCATTTTCTAAATACGACAATACTTCCATTGTGGGGTCTACCAATGATTGTGCCGTCGTACACATATTTCCTGTTAAAACGAATATTCCCCGACACAACGAATATTTTATATCAACTTGCTTTCTTTGCAAAATTTTTAAATATCACCCTTAACTTTAACCTTTTATCAATTTAACCAATTACTAAATAGAATAATAATTAGAGGAAAATTGAATATTTTCATTTCATAAAATTCGGGGTCTTACAAATACGTTCAATATTCACAACAGAATTTAAGGAATCATTCAAGGGTATAATTATAAAATAAATCATGTTTCGGAGTATATATAATAATCTTCATGAATTCAGTTAATACATGAATCATTCTATTAATTAATTTACTTGTACGATCAATAAAAGTACAAGTTTAGGTATTTGCCTACATAGTCGACTTTATCCGACTCTAACTCTTTATCCTTTGAACAACCTATATTCATCATAATCATCTAACAGTTAATCTCTATTAACCCCCAAATATACATCTAATTAATCTAACTTACTAGTCTTATACAATTAGGACTCACAAATGAATCGACTCTCATTTTATTTGATTAACTATTTCTTTGCTCATCACTCCCTTCACAATAATACACATTTATTTTATTTACTACAAATAAAATAATCCATGTATCCTTTTACTTGTTTAATTAATTGTTTACACCTTATTTTACTTATCCATATCTTATTACACAGACGAAGTGTTCTTACTTTACTAGCTAATATATTTATTAATTCCAATCTTAACCATTATTTTATTTATTTAATAATTTTCCATTAATCATCAAAATGATCTTAATGGTCAATTCTCTATAATCTTTACAAATAAAATAATTTAAATTATTATTTTATTTGTTTAATCTTTCCACATTTTTACAAATAAAATAATCATTATCTATTATTCTATTTGTTTAATTATTTGTTATTTTACAATTTATTTTAATTAATTTTGATAAGTAGTTTCACATAACATAATCATTAATATGACCATAATTTCCTTAGTAAGTATTATTTATCCATTTTTATCACACACTTGCCAGTAAAATCAATTTATATCATTTATTTAGTTTGTCTGCAATCACTTTCCTTAATTTTCTTAACTCAATCTCATTTATTAAAAATACCTAGATACATTATTATTTTTATTCTTTCTGTATTTACTTAGTTAACATTACTTTACACATAAAATATTTTTCTTTTAATTTTCCAATGTGAATTACTATTTTTAAAAGGGTTGTTTATGCATAAAATGGCCACATTTTTCATAATTCAAGTTTCCAAAAACTCTGAAATTTACACAGTAGCTTCTTCACATCTGTGTGTACTTCCAGTAAAAATTTTATAAGTTCGAAGTTGTATACCTTCATATTTTCCCTTTAAAAGTTTAATTCCTAAAAATACATTTGGTCATAACTCTTCTGTATGAAATCGGATTGGCTTCATCATTGGACTGAAACTTTCTTATGTCATACACTACCAAAATTCAAAAGGGCCAAATCTTTGGCACAAGCTAACTGGTACAAACATGGGCCCAAATTTTTGGACAGATTGTTCTTCAGGATTTTTTACAGTTTGGACTTGTTTTAGTAGAAAAATCACTATTGTCGACACTCGAAATTTTTTTTCCCTTGGACTAACCTCGCAAAAGGGTAAAAGTATAATTTCACCCTTGGAGACATCCCCGTGGGAGGGCAAAGGCAAAAGTTCACCCTAGAGACAACCCCGTGGAGAAGTCAAAGTGCTACGATGCCCAAACACCTCGTGGTTCGAATGTGGACCACAAAGCTTAGTAAGAGGCCACAAGAAACCACCACATCAACCCCTAAACTGTTAATTGTGTAAAACGAGCCAGATGATTACCTCGAGAACTTGAAGATACCTTTCAGTTAATTGCATCATCTTTCCAGACTCTAAATTAGTCAGACTCAACCTCGTTTTGCAGCCTTCAGCAGAATATTTTATGGATTTTTTGGTACATAGCTCAACTTTCCTGGATCAACTACCGAAAGAATGAACTTCGAGATGGCAGCCGCAGGTGCAACCGCGGCTAGACAAATGTAGTTTAATAGACAGATGTAGTTAATTTGTACATATTTCATTAGAAATCAAGTCTTGTTACTAATCTACTCGGAACAAACCCTTAATTAGTTCATGAGCTTCAAATCTCGAACCCCCATGCAATCTGAGATAGATCTAGTCATTTTAATACTTTTAATCTATTTTAATTACTCTGTATAGCCCTAGATCTATATCTAGTGTTTAGGAGGTCGACCAGATTCCCATTTTAATACTTTTAATCTATTTTAATTACTCTAATGACGGTTTGGGATACATATTATACCAGTTTAAGCATATCAATGTGAGCCTAAGAATCTTGGGGTTGAGATTCACTGATCAGATCTCGACTAGATTCCCATAATAGACTTTTTGGTTTATAAATGTAATTCAAAGTCGCACAAATCATTGTATATGTAATATTGGGCCTTAAAACGAATTTGAAAGCTTTGTCCTGAAAGAATCAAATTTAAGGCCCTGTGATAATGAAAAATTATAACTGTGGGTGCTCGGGTCTATCGAGATGGTTTTCATGCCCATAGATGGCCTGAGCCTTTTTAATGCTTTCTTGTATGCATTATCACCAAAAACAATTTTCAACTAAAATAGCAAAGAGCTTTTATAAAATAATATAGTGTTTCGAGGTCAGACTAATCAAAGCTGAATAAATGGAAGTATCAAATGACCTTGATTCCTATTTGGGAGAAGGATTTAAAAACTATGTTTTTCCAAAATATCATTTCAATGCATATTTTGACTAAAATGAATTTTTCGCTAAATCAAATCCTTCGTACATAGGTTTAAAGAGGTACATCGCTACTTTCAAAACAATGTAGCTCACAAATCAAATAAGTATCAAAATCATACACAAACACACACGCACACACTTCATGCTTAGGAAAATCAACAAGATGCGATAATCGTGTTTTCACGGAAGTTGGGGGTGCCTAACACCTTCCCCTTGCTTAATCAAGCCTCCTGATTTTTTTGGATCTCGGGTTTCTGACCAAATTAAATAGAGTATTGGGCCATCTTGCAAAAATCTTCAAAACTCGGATGAGTTGGTACATCCATTTGAAACTATACCGACTGGAGACTGTTTAAATCGGCCCAATCATTAAAATTAAAACAAATATAATCTTTTTAAATAGTCAACAATCATGTCAATCCTATCTCACTAAAATCTCACCCTTTAAACAAATAAATCGATCAATCGAAAACCACAAAGGGGGTAAGAAAATGACATTTTAGGAAGGTAAAATTTCCCCGATGTCGATAAGTGGCGACTCTGCTGGGGACTTAGAGGGCTTAAGCCGTGTTTAAATCTTGTTGATTTTCATTATGCATTTTGCATATTGTGTGAATGATCTTTGTGTCTGATGAATGTCTCAATCTTAAGAAGCACTTTATATTAGTGCCTCACATAATTTCATCATTTGCATGCGATAAGGCGTGATGAATGTATGTGAATGTATGTTGTGAGATTACTCCACCAGGAGGCGAATCCGTCGGTTGTTTGTTACTGAACTCTAAAGTGCGCTCCCTTGTGAGGCTCAGGATAGGTACCACTTAGATCCTCTTAAATTGAAAAATGGATGTTTTCATCAACTAAATTGCGAAGATATGGGAACCTTTATTCTAAAAGGCCCCGAGAAAGTAATCTTAAGATAGGTTAAACTCTGAAAAACCCAGCGTACAGGATGTCTCTTCATACCCTATTACTTTTTGTTATATATAAATGTCATCTATCTTACCCTGCCATTTATACATATTCTTATCTTGTCTTGTCATAAAAATGAATTAACCTCAGTTTTGCAAGAAAAGATTAAATTATTCTAAACACAATGCATATTATATCATGCATCCACACCATCTACTGATATTAAGACTAAACTATTTACCTTTCATGTGTAGATTGGTCTTATAACTTGGTCCCAAGCCAAAAGGTATGACCACCACCAGACAAAATGGCAGAAAGTAGTGCATCTGAACACATCCATATATCTCGAGAAGATTTTGAGGATTTCAAGAAGCTAATTGCTAAAATGACCAGTCTGTTAAGAGAAAAATGCAAAATAGCTCAAAGAGCCAAAAATAAAAGTTTAGCATGAGTCCTCTGCACAAGGAAGTATCCACATGCCCGGAAAGGCCAACGGTACCTAAATACATACTCCAATATCCCAACCTGACAGTGGATCTCCCAAATAAGCCAAGAGTAAAGGTCTAATGAGGGAAATCATAGACCTTTGAGAAGACAAAGAAACTGGGGATATTTGAAAGAAGGTCAGATTAATGGAGGAAGTTATCTGATCCATAAAGGGAATAGGTTCCTATGGCAGTGTAAATTACTCCGACCCCTGTACATTCCTAAAAGCCAGATATCTTGAAAAATTTCAAATCCTAGAGTTTGAAAAATATAATGGATTGGGTGACCCTTACCCCTATTTGAAGGTTTATATCGGCGAGATAGGATCATATGCCAAAGATGAAAGCCTCGGGATGCAACTCTTCTAAATGAGTCTTACTGGGGAAGCTCGAACTTGGTACGCCATAATTAATATTTTCAAGATCCACAATTGGGAGGAATTAGCCCACACTTTCCTAAACCAATACAGTTTCCAATCTCAGATAGTCCTTGATCGGCATCAGATAACCAAAATTAGGAATCAACCCATTGAATAGTTCTGGGAGTATGCACAAAGGTGGAGGCGCATGGAAACTCAAGTTAACTCTCCAATGAATGAGTTTGAAATGGTGATGACCTTCATCGACATACCAAAAGCGCCTTATTATAAGAGAGTCCTAGTTGGGATAGGCAAATTATTTTCCAAGATGATAAAACACGGGGAGATGGCAGAAATGGGTCTAAAATCCAACAAAATCAAAGACCTCACACCCTTAGAAGCTGTTGCTGAGCATTTTCAGTCTTGAAACTACTCCAGTGTTGCCAAGAGAGTAAACAAGAGAAAGGAAGAAGATGTCTCCTTAATCTTACAAGGATAATCAACTCATAACAACAGCAGTTCACCTATTCTGAAGTAGGGAAATTAACCTACATTCCACTTATCTGCAAACCCTCAAAATCTCGCTGCGCCAAAGGCTGGGGAAAATAGGGAGAACAAGTGGAGAAGGGAATTTACTCCCCTAAGAGACTCATTGGAGAATGTGTTAACGCTATTAGTGACGCAAAAAAAAGATCATCGAGTTGGCTCCACCTACCGATCCTAAGGGAAGAAACTATGATCCTTACAAGAAGCGTGCTTACCACTCGGGAACCCCCAGACATGCTACTCAGGATTATTGGACATTAAAGTATAAAATTCATAATATGATTGACAATGGAAAGATTATGGTTAAGACACCTAAAAATCCTAATGTAAACAATAATTCCCTACCCTACTATGATATAGAGGGAGTGAACATGATCAATATGGAAAACCAAGAAGGTCAAAAGTACTTGAGGAGGGTAGAAGAAACCCCTTTACCTATCATTGTTAATCCCTCAATATGGGGATATCTAGAAGAAAAGTTTATGTTGGAGCAGGAGTTGGATTTAGTCCAGGTGCAAGTAAACCAGTTAGCTGATCTTATCGTGTACCAGCACCAGGTAACACAACAAATAATCAGCCAGATCCTCCAGTGGCAAGTGATTATTTCTTCTCCCAGTATCATCCCTGTTCCTGGAAGATAGCAGATAAACCTCTGGGAATCCCAATTTTAACTCCGTAAAGAGTGGGTTGCAAATCGAAAGTTTACCCTATTAGGCTATTCTAGGGAAAAAGTCCTTCATTTGTTAATCAAGGAAGGAAAGATCATGAAGTTCTTACCACCCACTAATCCTAGATAAAAATGATACAATCCTACTAAAACATGCCTCTATCATTTAAGCACCCCTGGTCATGCCACAGAGGATTGTTGGGCCTTGAGACATCTAATCCATAACTTGATCGAATCTAGTGATTTAGAGATGGAAAGAACTGGCGAGAGCTTCCCCGATGAAGAAGTATTATACCCTCCAAAGCCAGAAAGATATGAAGGGATGGTAGCAGTCATTACCTACATATAGGGAACCTTTGAGGTACCTGCTATAATCCAAGGAGTAGCCACCGAGAGGGGGAAAGCCCTAGTGGAGATAGCTTCTCCAAAGCCATTGATATTAACTCCTCGGTCACAATTCCCTATATCCATCCTGAAAAAGGTCCTTTGGAGTTATGGAGAAGAGATGAGATCAAGCAAAGATAATACGATTATTCTACAAAAAGATAATCCACTTTACCTTCCTGGGCGAGTGATGAAGCCAATAGCCAGTACTATAGGAAAAGTATAAGATGGAAAGATTGTGGAGTTCCTCACTAAGATAGGACATAATAAGGTGAGGAAAGTAAAGAAACTGAAATAAGTGCCATCCCAAATTTGTATCCTAGATCTGTTACTAGCCTCTGAGGACCATCACTAGATTCTAATTTAAATGTTTGAAGAGGCACACTTGTCTAAAAAAATTGACACAAATAAATTCCACCACTTAATCGATCACATACTTGATAGCAACGTGATCTCAGTCACCGATGAAGATATACCGACCAAAGGGACCGGTCACCGCAAACCTTTTCACATCGCGGTTATATCATCAGGGTATGTACTAAGAGGATTCTTGATTGACGGAGGATCCGCTCTAAATCTCTACCCCTATGACACCCTGGAGAGGATGAAGATCAACTTCAATAGGATCCGAGATAGTCACGTAGTGGTCAGAGCTTTCGACGAATTAAGGAGGGACATAATGGGGGAAATTAAACTTCCCATGGAGATTATCCCATACACGTTTAACGTGTCCTTCCAAGTCTTAAACATTAATATTGGATATAATATATTGTTAGGACGACCGTTGATTCACATGGCTGGGGAAGTTCCTTCCACCCTTCACCAATAGTTAAAATATATCGTTAATGGTAACTTAGTCACCATCAGTGCTGAGTCTTAGTTATCCAAGTCGTAAACAGAGAGAGATTCCCCTGATCAGCTTGAACGATAGTATTGAGCCTACTAGTTTTCAAGCTTTTGAAGTAAGTACCCCTCATTATCAATCTAAGAGTTCACCAGAAGTGAACCTAGGATATCACTAGAGGTAATGATGGTCGGCTAAGAGATGTTCACCAGAGGATATCGTCTAGGTCGAGGGCTAGGCATAAGTTGTCATGGAATCAAGAACTCAATCCACATAGCAAAGCAGTTGGGAAAAGATGGATTTGGTTACTCTGATGGTTTCAAACATTGTAATCCTCACAAGAAGGTGCCATTGAAGTGGGTTTCAAAGAGATAATACAAAAGATCCCCACTAATGTGATGAACCTTGTAATGCCCAAGGTTAATGAGATCATAGATAAGGGAACCCATGAGGAAGCACTAATTGCAGATGCCAAAAGAAAAGCCTGGAGTGAGAATTTCTTAAAGGAAATCCAGTTGCGATTCATTTGCAATTTTTGCATATCTAAAGGTGCCCTGAATGACTCCTATGGG
The DNA here is from genome assembly GCA_020205505.1 of Panax japonicus. Lineage (NCBI taxonomy): Eukaryota > Viridiplantae > Streptophyta > Magnoliopsida > Apiales > Araliaceae > Panax > Panax japonicus. The sequence goes on along the minus strand of CM035110.1, from coordinate 41,195,482 downwards.
GCAGGCCCATCAGATGGTCCGTCTACCGCTCCCCCTTGGTTAATTGGGCAAAACTAAGTATTCAGAATGATGATTCCAATCCCGAGTTCAGGACAGTTTTGATCATTATCAAAGATAGTGAATGCTCTAGCAACGCTTCCATCTTTACCATCCCCGAGGATTTAACCACCAACAACTGGACGATCACCCCACTAATTGTTTGGAAAGGGGTAAAATGAGAGGATGATCTAATAGTAGGAAGTATAGTATTTCATTTCAGTCTCCTTTATATTTACCTGCAACTTGTTATTTACTTTTGATATATGAATTGTTGACGCTTTTGTATTTGACAACTATGTTATATATATTAAGCAATCCGATTTTATTCTAAGATTCTCAAATTTGAGTAGTTCTAGCCTTGTCAATGACTTGCTAAATTTAAACCATGACTATGATTTTGATATGGAACTGAACTTCAACTTGATGGGAATTGAGCAAGAAGAGGTTGACGATGAAGAGATACCCGAGGAAATCAAAGGATGTGTCAAAGACAAACCTAAACCCAACCTCGAGTAAACCACCACCATAAACTTTGGAACCATAGATAACCCATAGAAATCCATATTGGAACCAATTTCCCCTCGAACCGAGAGAAGGAAATGATGAAACTCATTACTAAATTCAATTTTTTTTCCTGGTCGCATCAAGACATGGTTGGCTTGTCCACAGACATAGTTGTCCATTGATTACCAGTCAAAGAAGGGTTCAACCTAGTTAAGCAGAAGCTGAGGAGACTAAAACCTGAATAGACCCTTAAAGTCAAGGAAGAAATCATTAAGAAGTTCAAAGTAGGCATCATCATGGTATCAATCTACCCTAAATGGCTGTCTAATGTGATCCTAGTGCCAAAGCTAGGTGGAAATGTCTGAGTCTGTGTGGATTACCAAAATCTCAACAATGTCAGCCTCAAGGATGATTTCCCAGTACCTTTCATCCATGTATTGATAGATAATATGACACAGTATGAGATGTACTCCTTTGCTGATTGTTTGTCTGGATATCACCAGATAATGGTTGCTAAAGAAGACCAGGAAAAGACCACCTTCATCACCGTCTAGGGCACTTTCTACTACAGAAGATTGGCCTTTGGCCTCACTAATGTCGGTGCTACCTATCAAAGGGCTATGATGGCATTGTTCTACGATATAATGAATAAAGAGATTGAAGTCTATGTGGATGATATCATCATAAAGTCAAAGAAGGAGGATGACTACAATGCCCATCTTCGAAGGTTGTTTTATCGCCATCATAAATATAAGTTGACGTTGAACCCAAAAAAGTGTGCTTTTCGGCGTGAAATCTTGCAAACTGTTGGGATTCCTTGTGAGCAACCAAGGTATCGAATTGGACCCAGCTAAGATAAAAGCCATCATTGAAATGCCTGAGCCACGAATCGAGAAGGAAATCAGAGGATTTCTAGGGAGGATAAACTTCATTAGTCGGTTTATATCGCAGTTAACAGCAACCCGTGAACCGATTTTCAAGTTATTAAGAAAGAAATCCTTGGGGAAATTGAATGAGAACTCTTAGAAGACTTTTCGTGTCATCCAAAAGAGGTTGATTGAAGCACCTATCCTGGTACCCCCAAAGAACGGAGTTCCACTTTTTATATATACATATCAGTTAATTCCAATGCCAGGAGATGCATGCTGGGGCAAAAAGATGATAAGGGCAAGGAAAGGCCCATCTATTATCTCAGCGAGAGATTTAGTAGTGGCGAGTAGAAATACACACTTATCAAAATAACTTGTTGCGCATTGGCCTGGGCAGATATGAGATTGCAACACTACTTGCATGGACATACCACTTATCTCATCTCCCTCATGGACCCTTTGAAGTACATTTTCAGCAAACCTATATTAAATTACTGCTTATCAAAGTGGCAGCTAATCTTTCAAAGTTCGACATCATCTATGTAATCCTAAAAGCTATTAAAGGTCAGGGAATCATATATCAACTATCTATAGCACCTGCAGGAGGTTTTGAGCCTTTGGAGACATACTCCATTGATGATGATATGACGACAATTCAGCTAACCTGTAAGGAAAATGCAACGGCCCCAAAATTTGAACAATTCAACTATCGACTTTGGTCGTTAGCAATAAATTTACGTTCTAGCTTCACATCATTATTCGATGTTATAATTAATAAATAATGTAGAACAATTCAAAATCTTTTCTAATTTCATTATTTTATTCCTTAAATCACAACCTTTTACCTTTACATATCTTAGAATCATGCTTATTCTATGATTCACTTCATCAAACTTATTATACAAGTTTACAAGTCTTAATTCAATATCCTTGATATATTGGATAACTCAACATTTATAACCTGACATTTAGAACATCATATCATCAAATACATAAATTAAAAACCCTTGGTATGGTTCAAACAATTTCAAGTTAAATCAAGTTTATTTTCTTGCATGCCTTCTGATCGTTACCATCCAAATGGCAGACAACATCTCACTATATCCTTATCCCGTAAAAAGGTTATTTTTACAAGATTGAGCTCGACAACTCAGCAAATCAATCAGTTTTCATGCATTATATAACACATAATATAATGCTCAACTTATACAATCATAATAATTCTAATATATTATACATGCTACATCTCACACATCAAATATAAAGACTAAGTTCCTCACTCAATCAGCATACTCATAGATTGAATTTCACATTTCATATGTAATTCAACATTCTCATAGCAGTACATAATTCAACCAATCCAATTTCATATAACAAATAGGAACTAAAAGACTTGCATGGTTTATTATCAACTACAACTTAACTGCTTTGCGTTTATCCTACATCAGTTCAAAAGTTCATATACACATGTATCAATTATGTAACGCCCCAGAAAATCGAACCTTTTGTAAATACTTTTATAATGAATAAAATAATATTATTTGTTATTATTATATGTTAGTAAGATGAATGTCGTTCTATAACATAGAAACGTCAGAAAGTTGTAGTATTTTAACCACGTGAATGAATTAAAGTGTTTGAATTTCCAAGACGAAAATAAAAGTTTTTCAAGAAATTTTCTAAAAAAACACTATTCATCGATTTCTGCTCGGGAATTATTTTTGAACTTCCGAGAAATACATAACGTTATAATATCAAGGTGAGATGAATTATGTAATAATAATCTAAGTATGGAAAACTCAATATTTCACATGCAAACTTAATTTGAGAACGTTAAGTATTAAAGTCTAATAAAATGGAATGATGGATCTTGTAGGAAGTACAAGTCCAATAAACATTAAGGGGAAAGCCCAAGATGTAATAATTTAAGCCCAAAACAAATTAATGCAAGCCCACAAGACTAAGCTAAGTAATTAAACCTAAGCCCAATGTAATGATCCAATGGACTAGCTTGATCCATAGGGCAACCTGTAATACCCGGTAAAATAAAATAAAATAAAATAAAATAATTATATAATATTTAAATCCATATTTTAATTGGGCTTTTCTTATGTCTGAGTCAAATTATATTTAATTTGTGTGAACAATAATAGGTATGTGATTATATTAATTTGGACTTTTATACTAATTGGGTCTATTTTGTATTTGGGTAATATTAAAATCCTATTCAAATTAGGAGAGTGAATAAGATATGTTAATAAATAAATATAAAACCTACTTATATTTCATCACGTCTGATAAGAATTGTGGAGAGGAACGGTGCAAGGAGGCGGAACTATCAAGACCTACGATTAGCAATTGATTTTTTTTATCATAACTGTAAGTCTATCTAAAGTATAACAATTAGTGTTAATATATTCATATGTCTATCTATCTATCTATCTATCCATCCATCTATATATGTGGGTGTTAACAACTTCATATTTGCACGAGTTAGTAATATTTTAATGGAATAAATTTTACTGTTATTGATCGTACATACACTTGATTGATTTGGCCATAGGATGGATTATATACGTGTATAATATTAAAAGCATGTGTGGCTTCTTTTTTTTTTTGTTTTAGTTGGCCTTGTCTTGAAAATGAGGGCATTAGATTTATTTATATATATGTATATAAAGAGAGTTCATTAAATAGGCTAACAATCATAAATTGAGAAAAGGTCTGCAATCATGAAGTTATTGTTTTTTTTTTATTTTAGTATATAATAATATTATATTTACATTCTATTAATTAAGATCTTTTAAAAAAAAGTGATGATTAAAGGATTATTTATAATTTAATTCGGGTTTATTTTATAAATTAATATAATTGGAGAAATTAATTTCATATTAATATAAATTATAATTAGTAAGTAACTTATAATTATATTATTATTACTTTTTATTGAATCGGACGGAGGGAATTTAAAGAGATTTTTTTGGAATATAAATTTTAGAGTATTAATAATTGATTAAAGACATATTAAATAGATTATGAATTATTTTAGAATTATTAGTTTGGATTATTTTTAATTTGAGGTGAATATGTTTAGGTGATGAATAACGTTCGTATTTGATATCGTTGGCATTTGAGGGTAAGATTTTGTGGAGTGTGCTATAAATGGTTTGGAAGTATCAGGTACGGATTCCGTACTCTTTCAGCGATACTTTTGTTAAATTTGATTTGTTCGTTTGTTTCCTTATTTCGAATTCTGTTATGATTTCACATAATTATTTCCTGTGAAATTAATATATTGTTTCATTTTGGAGTTGACTCATTAGACTCGTACTTGTACTCTTTGCATCAGGTTATCATGTCTATTATTTATTTTGATAATTGTAGAGCGGTACATGTTGCTACCTTCCTTTTGAAACCTTGTGACTATAATTTGATTCGGTTCAACATGTACATATAGAACCCTTTTGTTGGTATTATGTCGCATGTGTTGTGACATGATATTTTTGTTAGAATATACCGTAGAGTATACCTGAGTTATAACCACCTGTGGGGGTACCACAGGCATGTTGTCTTGGCACGAGAGACGTGACACTTTCCGTGGCGGTGTGATTAGTCCACGGCGTCTCCATTTTGGGTTCAGGAGTAAATGGGCCATTTGGTGTTTTGTTGTGGGAGGCGTATGGGTTAACCCTAGTTTTCTGTTCTGCGGATTGGTGATGTTGTGCCAAACACACCTATCCGATTTGCATACATTTGGATTCGCGGTCCAATGTGTGATTGCCTGTGTGGCATTGTTTCGATGTGCCTGTGTGGCATTATTTTGGTTGCCTGTGTGGCATCATTTGACTTGCCTGTGTGGCATTATTTTGACTTGCCTGTGTGGCATTATTTTGACTTGCCTGTGTGGCAATGTGTATTTCTGAGCTCATTCGGTATAAAATAACTTCAGCCATTTGTTTCAGCCTATTATTTTATTGGATTAGTTTTGTTGGTTTCTGTTCAGTTCAAGTCATTGAGTTAGTTACTTCAGTTCGTTATTTCCTTATTCTTTTATTGGTTTCGTCAATTACGTTGATTCAGACATATTCATTACGTTGATTCAAATATATTCCATTCAGATCTTTGGATATTATATTTTCGTTCGTATTTGCACTTGAGGCTTGTTCAGTATTTTGTCTCAACTGTTTTCGTATATCAGTTGTATATCTTTTGTATATCTGTATCCGTACTGGGCAATTGGCTCATGCTGTGTTTTTCTTCCGGCAGGTTTGCAGGGGTGATTCAGGGCTAGGGTGACGTGAGCGTTGCCTTTGACCACATAGGTTGTTTCGAATTTTAGGCTTTGATTATTGTGACTTTATTTGGAGAATGGTATTTAGTACGCTATTGATGGATCACCACTATTAATGTTTTGAGGTTGTTAGTGCTCTGTTTTCTAATTTTGAGGTTTGTTGTGCTTTGCACGTGACCTCCCTTTCCTTTTCGGGAAGGGGGTGTTACACAACCCATGGGCAATCTTGGTGACCAAGGATTTATTATGGTGGCCAAGTAAATAAGGTGAAGAGCAAGTAAACTTAGGACTTAAGTAAGGAATAGTAAGGAGGTTACTAAGTAGGTGGGATAACCTAATGACCAATATGCCCTAACTTAGAGAAGTTTGCAAATAGAGAAGTTTGGATTCATTTGTTGCTTGTTATTTTTCAACCAACAACTTTCCTTTACAAAGAAACTTAAGTGTTAGAGAGAATAAGCACTTTTAAGTCAAACTTTCCTTGTTAGATTTTCATGTAGAAGAAAGCTAGTCATCAAAGGTAAATACTCTTATGATCTTATATCTTCCATCTCTACCATTGTAGGGTGATAAGAGAAGTGTAGCTTAATGAACACGTATGCTAAGAACACATAAGGATTGGATAATCAATGGACTTAAGCCGTATAAGTCATGTATAAGTAATTTGAACATAAATAAGTTATGAACTTATGATGGTTATATTTGAACTTGTATCATATTTACATAAATAAAGTTGATATGATAATAAGATGTAAGAATGTTAATTTAAAGGACTTAAATCAATAATAAGTTATAAGAAATGGAATCTAGTAGTTTATAATTTGTTAAGTTATAAACTTATGAAGAATAAGCCAATACATAACTTGAAAATAATTTGTTATAATATGTAAGTTGAAATGTTTATAGAATGAATTGAATCAATTTGAATTGATGAACAAATCGTTAGTAACGAAGTTTTGCTGAAATTCGCACGATTGGACGATAATCGTCGAATTCGTGAAATTCTCAGAATGGAAGTCGTATTTTGTGTTTGCACTCGGAAACATTGGTTTTTGAAGGAGACAAGTCTTATTTGGAATTATAGAGTTGCGGACTCGAAAATGGTTGAATTCCTACTTAGAACAAAGAAACGAGCGTTGAACGTTCACGAACGTTTATAGTTTTCGTTAAAAATGGACTAATAGGTGTATTTCTAGTTAACAAAGTCAAATAGATAAAATTCTTGCATAAGTATGTAGAGTATATAATTTGTGAACCGTAGGCTCTTGAATGAGTCAATTCGGACTTATAACGAAGAAGTTACGAGCCTGGGAGTTTAACAAAAATAAAAATCTATAAAAAAATTTGGTGCACAGAGCTGGCGTCGCGGCGCCAGCCCAAGGCCAAATAGGTGGCGCCGCAGCGCCGAGCATGGCTGAGAGGATGTTGTGACCTACTGAAGTGTGGCACCGCAGCACAGCCCATTGTACTGAAGTCGGCGCCGCAGCGTCGGAACAGGGGAAAAGCTACTGACGAGTTGCGCCGCGGCGTGGGTCAGAGTAGTAAAGCTGGCGCCGCAACACCAGCCTTTGGATTTTGACATTGAAGAATGGTTGTAAGAAGAGTATGAACAAAAGCTTAATTATAACATTGTTAAGACATGTTTAAACCTTAAGTATGATCACTTAGGGTTGAAGTAACTCAATTGCATATGAATGTAAGAATGACATAACGGAAAGTTGGAACCAATAATAACAAATCTAAGTCGTAGTTAAATTGAGAAAAAGGGTAAGATTCTTTAGAAACCATGTATGTTATTCATGACTTAATGTGTTGTGTTGTGTGACTTAATCTGGACAAGCTTTGTAATTCATGTATTCTTAGGCATGAAGTATTGCATGATGAAGTCAAAGCCAATTCTTTCGGCTAGACTTATGATATGTTGGATTTCTTATAATTTATCAATGTATGGTCAATGTTGTACCAAGTTATATTGGTGTGGTTTTCAAATGAAGACTGAGTATGCTAAAAATGTTTTGTCGTCAAATGACAAACACATGAGGTTGCCACAACTTAAACGTACATACATTTAATGAATGTAGTGTTGATCAACATAGACTACTACAGGCTGATCACCTAGACGTGCTCGTAAGAAATGCCGGACTTACGGACTTTGTGTCGGGATGTCCTTTTCAAATAAAGTATGAAATGCTCAAGGTCTTGGACCGGAAGTGATGTTTTACTGAATATTGTTATTATAAAACATTTTAAAGAAAAGAGAAGTGTTGTTTTGAATTATCAATAGTAATTCATAACTATTGTCCAGTTATTGAAGATATATGTTTTATATGTTTCAAGCATATTGTTAAATAGAATTGTTGTACTTGCTAAGCTAGTCATGCTCACTCTTGCTTGAACCATATGAACGTAGCTAAGACCGAACGGACCGAAGGATCTGGCAAGGATAAAGGAAATGCGAAGATGAACCCATAGAATACCTATGTAATAGTATAGGTTTGTAATGATAATATTTGATATTTTGACAAGAACAAATGTAATGGTTATAAAGAACCTGGGGAAAGTTAATATTATTTTGAATAAATAGAAGACATGAATGTTAATGTATGTAACACCATCTTTCGGGTTGGAAGATACCCGAATTTGGGGGCGTCACAGGTTGGTATCAAAGCATTAGGTTATAAAACTTAAGGGGGTGATTTAAATCTTAAGTCATAACCTTAAGAAAAGTCAAAGAAATAAAAGATGAAAATTAACTTTATAAAAATGCATTTTGTATGTTATGTGTTTATTATTCTACTGACGTGTACTAATCAAACTTATTTGTGTTGTGTAGATGTCAAGACAAAATGGAATGTCTAAAGACGTACAAGTAGTTAATGAAGGATCGGTTAGTCAGATAGAGATTATATCGAACCCCATAGCGGCAGAGCCCGAAGTTGTAGTGGTTGAGTCTGGAGACTCAGAGAGCTTAGACCTTATGTCCGTGTTCGACGACATGATTGAAGAAGAGGTGAAGGTAGTGTCCTTCAACCCAGTAGCAATAGCAGCATAGATGGCTCTAGGGGAGTCAATGATGTCACTTTTTATGTTAGTGTTGGAGAGAAACATCCATTACTGTCTGTAGGTTAAGGAGCTAAAAGCAGAGCTCCAGGCTGTTATAGAGTATAAGACAGACGTGGAGTCCATGTGGGAGCAGGAACACGATGAAAGGGTTTTGGCTAAGGACAAGGTCCATGAGCTGAAACAGGAGGTATTTGAGCTCAGGGGGGAGCTAAAGACTAAAAATCAGAAGATAGGGAGAATGTCCTATATTCATAGGAGTTCTCATGCGAACTTCCAGCAGCAGGTAGCTGGTTATCCCATAGAGGCAGGGCAGACATGGCATACTATCAGCCGTGATATTATTGTCGGTCTTGCCAAGGCAGATTTTGATAATACCTTAAGGCAAATGTGATCTAGTATTGGCTAGAATGGTTTAGATATGTAAATATTTTGTATCTAGTAATGACGTAAAACCCTCTTTTGTATATCAAAGGGTAGTCTTTTGTAAATCCCAATTTTTGGAAAGTAATTGCAGGATAGTAATGTAATCAGCTTAGGCTGTGTAATGTAACCAAAGTAGTATTATACTACAATGAATCAATATAAGCCTTTTTCAAAACATATTGAGTAATGAATGTTTAAGTTATTGTTTAAATTGTGAATAATAACTAACTAATAGGAAATGAATAATAACGAAATGTGTTGTTTGTTGTAACAACAAAATGCCGCCAAGAAGAGTACCACATAATCAAGGAGCTAATGTAAATCAACCAGAGGGAGGTCCAGTTAACCCCATGCGGGAGTTTGTTAATCTTTTAATAGTCGCATTTAATAGAGCTGGGAGGGCTAATATCCCCGTAAATCCGGGAGTAGCGCGAGCTACTACCTTTATGGATTTTAAAAGTGTTGGTCCGTCAGAGTTCAAAGGAACTACAGACCCTATCGAAGCCCAAACATGGGTGAAAGAAACCGAGAAGGCATTTGTGATAGCAAATGTCGACGAGGCCCAGAAGGTTGCCTTTGCAACCTACATGATGAAGGGAGAGGCTAACTTCTGGTGGGAGGCCAATCAGGCTAGGGTCAGGATCGAGAATCTAACATGGTGAGGTTTAATGAGATTTTCTTCGAGAACTACTTTCCCACGAGCATGCAAGGAAGGATGGAGATGCGGTTTGTTGATTTAAAACAAGGGGACATGACGGTTCCCCAATACACTGCCAAGTTTAATGAACTGGTGAGGTTTGCTCTACACCAAGTGGACACTAATTGGCGAGGTTTGCTATACACCAAGTGGCGAGTTTAATGAAAGGCGTGATGGTTCGAGCAGGGCTTGAAACCTTGGCTCTATAACTGTATTTTTGTATTCCAAAGTACTTCATTTGGGACCATTTTAGAGAAGGCGATAATCGCCGAAGGTGGTAGCGAGGCGTTGAGCCAGTACTACAAAGACAAGAAGAATAAAGGGAAAGTGGATGGGGGAGTGAAGTTCGAAAGAGCCAGCGGGAGTGGAGAAGGGTATAAATGGAAGATGGTTAACTCTGGAAATACTGGAGTGAAGCAAGGAGACCCGAAGAGGAGGATGGAGGCCTACAAGACCTGAGGGAATACTCACTTAGGAGTCTGTCTCAAGGGGAAGGCCGTATGCTACAACTGTGGACAGGAGGGGCACATTGCGCCTAACTGTCCAAGTTCGAAGAAGAACTATGAATGCTTTGTGTGACGCCCCCAAAATAGGTATACATCACCCATCTTGAGTCGCAAAATACATGGTACAAAATTCAAATACAACTTAATAATACAACTGTCGTGTAAAATACGACAAAACATAAACTGAGAGTTCTAATACGAATATTGTCTTCTAGACAGTATTCAAACTCAAATGGAGTCCTCAATACATTTATTATCACACTATTTCACAAAATAGTGAGGACTACTAATGCTATCATCTGGACCGTCACTCCGTTTCCCGACTAGTCCCAACTATATTCTCATTTCCTGAAGAGAACAATGAAAGCAAAGGGTGAGCTCAACTAGCCCAATAAGAAATATTATGACTAAGATAATGCAGAATAATTTATCGTTAGCCTTCAACAGTGTTAAACTGATAAAATATAATAAACATCAAGTTTAAGTACAGCAGAACAAGCAATCTATTAGAAGAGTTAAGTAGAACATAAAATCTACTATCTTCTATGATTTAAAAGGTTTTTCATCACTTTTATCGCTGAGACTCAGCTTAATAAATAATCCACATCATTGAATCACCCATGCACTACGGCCAAGGATATTCTTTAGTATCACGACCACAAATTATACACGTACTACGGGCCAAAGATATTCGTGTTTTCACCAATGATCATGATCATGCCAATAACTGTCCATCAATGCACTACGGGCAAATGAGGACTTTTATCACATCTTTTGTAACATTAAGGTCATGATTATACCGAATAATCCCTGGTTATAATCATACCAAGTCCATCTATGCACTACGTGTGACACCCCCAAATCCAGCTACTCCATTCCCACAGGATTTGGTGCTCACTTAACAAAAACTATTACATCTAACTATCTATAATAAAGGATAAAGACATAATTAAAATAACTTAAACAATAATCTCTCCCATTAAAGGGTTACATCATAATCTCAAATTAAATCCTAGGTAATCTAACCTTAAAATTATTACATCAGTTTGCAGAATACATCATAAAATAAAACAAGTCTTGAAACATAAAACATTTAAATAATTTCTCATATGTCTTCAACACTTGGACAATTTTCCCTTTCCTTTACTAGTAGACGACTCATCAACTTTCTCCACTTTAGCTGCAGTGTTAATTGCAAGAGTGAGCAAACAAATGCTCACTGATATAAAAAGTAGCAATGATAATAACATGAGAGTGAACAACAAAAGCTGAACAATAAGGAACTTATTCTACAAATCAAAATAGACCACAAACTATGTCCCTGGTACTTAGGTATTATTACCCGACCTTAACAGCCATTTAGACTATATGGACCCTTCTTAACGTACTTAGGGGGATCAGCCATTTGTACCATGTATTGTGCACAAACATCTAAACATTACACGTACAAAATCTCCTATGTTAGGGTTGTTCATCTCAGTTTGAATTTAGAATTTCTGCACTAAAGAAAGTTTAGTTTAGAACTAGCTTATCAGTGTTTCTAGAATTTTAGAACACTATTCAATTTCCATCAATAAATGTTTAATACAAGAATGTACAACTAAACAAGGCTATCAAGGTCAAAGATCGGATAACAACAATATGTTATTTAATAAACATGATATACAAGCAAAATGCTATAACCATAAGTGTTAGAACAATCTCTTTTGAATCGATGTATTAGAATAATATATGCTTTGAATAATAATTAGGAAAGTAAAAACTCGCTTGATATAATAAATTAGGTTATAAGAACTTGTACAAACATATTCAAGATAGATTAGGCTTGCTCACTTTAAAAAGAACTTAGAAACTTGTACAACAAGGATTTAGTAATGGGAACTTGCATTTAATATAAAAAGAATGAAGTTAGAAAGCTTGCTCAATTGTAAAGAGGTAAGGTTTAGAAAATTGTCTTGTTTGTAAGCTAAACAAATGTAAATAATCTCCAATTACCCTACATACATCATTAAAATTGCAACAACAATTAGTTGTATGAATATTAGTTTTCGGGTTTAAACCATCATTTATGTCATAACCTTAACTTAATTTGCATCAAACCACGTTGTCTAACATACTCAACGAATCTGAAATCTCATTACGAGCCAACATAGCCTAACCGTTCATCTCTAACCTTTGAAAACATCACATTTGGTTTCATTTTATAACTTATTTAAATAATTATTTCAAATCTTTACACTTTGCACTTCAACACGTTGACATCTGTTATTATAGTTTATAACATGTTTTAACATCATTAACATATACACTAAACTAACACAAGTCCGTTATGCCTGACCTGCAAACAAGCAGACCTCACTGTCACAGTTTAGGGTGTGGCGCAGCTGCGCCACACTTAGGCTTGGGACCGGCGCAGCTGCGCCATTTTTGGCCTTGGCACCGGCGCAGCTGCGCCGGTACACAGATAGACGCAGAGACAACTGATGAACAGTTGCCGACTTTAGCCCAACAAACACAAATTTCACCCATCAAACGATGATAACAACATGTAAAATAAATATACAACTATCATAAACATGATTGCTAGCATATTCAACCACTTAGCACAATTTAACAACAACTAGAACTATTTTAATTTCTCAATTTTCATGTTTTCTATATAAAACTCCATTTTTAATAGTCTATCCAAAAATCATCACTGTGAATTCATTATTTGGCCAAATCACCTCATTCAAATTACGTTATGCTCGTATCTCAATGAACTAACATATACAAGCTTCAATTTACAGTTTAACATAAGAATAAGCCATCAGAATTGATACTTTTCCGTGAACCATATGAAACACATATACTGTCAAAATTTTCTTCCTACTATCAACGAATTTAGCATACAAACTTCTTGTTTTAAACATAAACTCTAGCATTATACCACATATCCACCATAATTTAGTTACACACAACAATTTTGATAGAATTACAATTCACAGAACATAACAAACTTGCTGTAAATTCATATATGTATATACATATAGATATATAACACAAGGGTTAGATATAATAACTTCAATATGCTTAATAATCCCTTGCTAACCACTGAAATTGCTTAGGTTTTCACTTAATCTCCCAAGTTCCTTGTAATTCCTCTTCTCTCTCAATTCCTACGCTCTCTCTTTTCTCTCAACTCTATCTTACAACATTAGGGGAAAATAAAATAAGACGCAAAAGAAAATAAACTGATATGGCTTAACTCACCCACGTCGTCTATCAGTTAAAAAAAAATGCGCCTTCATCCGTTAAGTTAGACCAAAGGCCATAAGGCCTTGTTTGGCCATACCCCAAAACCCCCCAACTAGATTATTTTTATATTATTTATATTATATAGTTACTTTGTGTCACACCTTAATTTAGCTAATATCTTATAATAATAATAATAAAATTCTTATTATCATTATACCTTATAATTAATAAATAATTATATATCTAATTTAATTAATAAATTAGACACATCACTTTTTTTAATTTATTTATTTTCTTTAAATTAAACAATTCATTTAATTTAATTATTTTCTTACATATTAAACAATTGATTTAATTTAATTATTTTCTTAAATTAAATCCTTTCAGATAAAATTATCAATACACAATTTAATTAACATTAATCAATTTAGTTCCTCAATTAATTCACCATAATTCATCAATTATTTATTTTCCTCAATAAATAAATTATTTAAAATATTTATTTAATTCAATAAATATTTAAATTAAATTACAAATTTCTCGATCGTTACATCCTTCCATCCTTAAAAGAATTCTGTCCCCAGAATCACAACTTAAAAAATTTATTTGTTACATTCTTCTATCCTTAACAAGATTCTGCCCCCAGAATCGCTATACAAAATCAAGCAAACAACTGAGGATAATTCTTCAACATAACACTTTCAAGTTCCCACATAGCTTTCTCAGCATTGTGGTTTCTCCAGATTACCTTAACAGAAGGTATCACTTTATTCTTCAGTACTTGCTCTTTTCTGTCAATAATTTGAACAGAGACTTCTTCACAGGACAAATCTTTCTCAAATTGTAAGGGCTCATATTCTATAACATGCTTATAGTAAGGCTTATATGGTCTCAATATTGAGATATGGAAAATATTATGAATATGTTCCAACTCCAGAGGTAAAGCTACCGTGTACGCCACTTCGCCAACTCGTCGAAGCACTTCAAAAGGTCCTAAAAATCTAGGGCACAATTTTCCCTTCTTGCCTAATCGAATTTTTCCCTTCCAGGGAGACACTTTCAGGAAAACATAACTACCGACATCAAATTCCCTATTTTGTCGATGTTGATCGGCATATTTCTTTTGTCTATCTTGTGCTACGATCAATCTTGCTCGAATAACCTTAATTATTTTGACAGTCTATTGCACCAATTCTGGACCCAATAGCTAACGTTCACCAACCTCGTCCCAACATAATGGAGTTCTGCATTTCCTGCCGTATAGCTCTTCGTAAGGCGACATGCCAATACTCGCGTGATAACTATTATTATAAGCAAATTCTACCAATGGTAGATGGTCATCCCAATTTCCCTTGAAATCCATGATACATGCTCTGAGCATATTTTCTAGTGTTTAGATTGTTCTTTCACTTTGTCCGTCAGTTTGAGGATGGTACGCTGTGCTCATTCTCAGCTGTGTTCCCAAATTCTCTTGTAATCATTTCCAGAAATTAGATGTGAAACGTGGATCTCTGTCTGATACAATAGACACAGGTACACCGTGTGTTGAAACGATTTCCTTCACATATAGTTTTGCTAACCGATCTAGTGTAAACCGAATCTTGATTGGCAAAAAGTGTGTCGACTTCGTTAGTCGATCAAAAATCACCCAAATGGCATCGTAACCTTGCTGAGTCATTGGAAGACCTACCACAAAATCCATTATGATATGCTCCCATTTCCATTCTGGTATCTCCAACGGTTGTAACAATCTGCTTGGCCTTTGATGTTCAACATTAACTTTCTGACACGTTAAGCATTTTGCCACACACTCAGCCACATCCCTCTTCATATTCGGCCACCAAAAATGATTCTTAAGATCCTGGTACATCTTTGTACTCCCAGGGTGAATAGAATATCGTGAGTTGGCTTCATTCAGAATTTTTTCTTTAACCTCTGTTACTGGCGGAACTCAAATCCTCCCTTCGAATTGAAGTAATCCTTCCGAATCGATTTTGAATTTGTTTTCCTCAAATCCAGATATCTTCTGTTTTATCTTTTCGCAGTCTTCATCCTGAAGTTGTGAATTTCTCACCTTATCCACCAACGTTGAACTATTTCCCATCTGGAATAACTTTTCCTCGGATTCTGTCGGATATTTAATTTCCAACTCCATCTTAGCCATTTTCGACACTAACTTTTCTTGATCAGTTAACATCATTAACTTCTCCCGTCCCTTCCTACTTAAGGCATCAGCAACAACATCCGCCTTTCCGGAATGATAGAAAATCTCACAATCATAATCTTTGATCAGCTCCAACCATCTTCTTTGTCACTATGTTCAAATCTTTTTGTGTAAAGATATATTTAAGACTTTTATGGTCGGTATATATCTCACACCTCTCTCCATAAAGATAATGTCTCTAAATTTTTAGGGCAAATACCACTGCTACCAACTTTAAGTCATGAGTCGGATACCCTTTCTCGTAATCTTTCAACTAACGTGATGCATACGCAATAACTCTGTTGTTCTGCATAAGCACACAACCTAGTCCTTTATGCAATGCGTCACTATATACCACAAAATTTCATGTATCATCAGGCAATGACAACACAGGTGCTGAACTCAACCTCTTTTTCAACTCTTGAAAACTTTCCTCACACTTCTCTGTCCAAACAAACTTAATCGCTTTTCTAGTTTAATTTGTCAACGGAGTCGCGATCTTGGAAAAGTCTTGAATAAAATGCCGATAGTAACCCGCCAATTCTAAGAAACTCC
Source organism: Panax japonicus (assembly GCA_020205505.1). NCBI lineage: Eukaryota > Viridiplantae > Streptophyta > Magnoliopsida > Apiales > Araliaceae > Panax > Panax japonicus. The sequence goes on along the minus strand of CM035110.1, from coordinate 41,179,095 downwards.
TCACTTCTGATGGTGTCTTTGGCGGATCCCAGTTTATTACAGCTTCTACCTTTGATGGATCTACTGAAATTTTGTCCTTATCAATAACGTGCCCGGGAAACTGTACACGTTCCAACCAAAATTCACATTTTGAGAACTTAGCGTACAACTTCTCTTTTCTCAACGTCTCCAACGTCAATCTCAAGTGTTCCAAATGTTCCTCCTTGGTTTTGGAATATACCAATATATCATCAATAAACACCACCACAAACTTGTCTAAGAATGGTTTAAACACCCTGTTCATCAAGTCCATGAACGCTGCAGGTGCGTTAGTTAAACGAAAAGACATAACTAGAAACTTGTAATGACCATACCGAGTTCAGAACGCTATCTTCGGTACATCCTCCGGCCTCAACTTCAACTGATGATAACCACTTCTCATGTCTATCTTCAAGAAATAGCTCGCTCCCTTTAACTGATCGAAAAGGTCATCGATTCTAGGTAATGGATACTTATTTTTAATCGTGACCTTATTCAATTCTCTGTAATCAATGCAAAGCCGCATCGATCTATCTTTCTTCTTAACAAACAACACCGGTGCTCCCCATGGCGAAACACTCGGCCGATTATACTTTTTGTCAAGCAATTCTTGCAATTGCACCATTAACTCATTCATTTCTACCGGGGCCATTCTGTACGGTGCTTTAGATATCGGGACCGTTCCTGGTTGTAGGTCAATCACGAACTCAATTTGTCGATCTGGCAGAAGACCTGGCAAATCGTCTGGAAATACTTCTGCAAAATCTCTTATTATCGGTATCTCTTCCAACTTTGCACCCCTCTTCTATGTATCGACTATGTAGGCTAAGTATCCTACACACCCTTGTCTCAACAACTTCTTGGCTTGCATCACCGTCAGACAACTTGCTTGTCGAGGTGACTTGCTGCCAAAGAACACAACCTTTGACGGAGTCATAAGGTTAACACACTTTCTTTGGCAATCAATTACTGCTCCGTAATTGAATAACCAATCCATTCCCAGAATAACATCAAATTCACCAAGTCTATTTGGTATCAAATCTACCATCATCTCGTGACCTTTTATAGCCACTCTACAATTCTTATATATGAATCTAACAAGAATCACTTCTCTATTCGCAATTTCTATACTTAAGGGAAATTCTAATTCTTCTTGAGGCAAATCTAAGTTCTGAGAAAATTCATCGAATATAAATGAATAAGTAGCACCTGAATTAAATAGTACATAAGCATTAATACTATTAATCGGAATGATACCTGACACCACATCACATCCTTAGACTGTACAGCATCCTGCACGGTCATATTGAAAGTCCTTGCAGTAAGTCGGCTTGATTGTGCTGGTCCAGTGATAGTCAATGCACCACCACTGTTGTTGTTTCCTTTTCCACCACTTTCACTTCTCGCTGGCTTCTTAGGGCAATCACGAGTCCGTGTGATCTTTTGAACCGCAAGTGAAACATGCTCCTTTCTTTGGACTAAAACAATTCGATGCAATGTGTCCTTCCTGACCACAGTTGAAACACACTCACTTTCCCTTCAAACATACCCCAGTATGGTTCTTCCCGCAAGTCGTACAAGCCTGAAACTCTTTCTTCTGTTAATTTCCTTGCTGTCCTCCCGCCATTGAATTCTCGCTCCACTTCATTTTCTGACTATTACTTCCAAAATTACTACCACCCGCCTTATTCTCATTCTCATTCTTCCTCTTCTTCTGTTCTTGGTTGTACTTGGTCAATGCATCGCTTCCACCTTCCGCGATAATTTCCTTCTTCAGTACAGCCGCAAATGTGTTTAACTGGAACATTGAAACCTTGTTGTAAAGCTAGGGCTTCAATCTTTGTTCAACCATTCTCCCTTTACGCTCGTCGGTATTGACTTGATAAGTGGCAAACCTTGCCAACTCGTTAAACTTCGCAGCATATTCTGGCACCGTCATAGTTCCTTGATTCAACTCCAGAAATTGCACTTCTAGATGATTCCGAGAACTCGCTGGAAAGTACATTTCGAAAAACATTTACTTGAATCTATCCCACGCTATCACTCCTTGTCCTCCACGAACCTTATTTGCTTGCCACCAGTAACTAGCTTCAGACTTCAGCATGAACGTTGCGAACGCAGTCTTTTGATCTTCGTTAACTCTAGCAATGTCAAACACCTTCTCTATTTCCATGATCCAGGTTTGGGCTTCCACTGGATTCATAAATCCTTGAAATTCTAGCAGTCCAACCGCTTTGAATTCCTTAAAAGTCGTGCCTTGAGCTTGTGGTTGATTTGCAAGTGCACCCATCAATTGAGCTACCAACTGCTGAACCAAATTAGCATTGGTCTCGTTATTATTATTAGTAGACCCCTCAGGAGGTGCTTGTTGACGTGGTTGTCTTCTTCTAGGAGGCATTTTCTGTTAAGATATACGTTTATTAGCTCATTACTCAATTTCTTGGGTATCTAAAGTTTAACTTAAACATTCCAAGATTAAAGCTTTAACACATAACATTTCAAATAAACTTTGATATTTTATTTATTCATAACGTTTTAAAACATACTAAAGATAGCATAACCGCTATCAATATTCACTTTCCTGAACTAAACAAGTTCCAGGATTATATACTCATACTATCCCTTTATTCATCTCAAAATAAGGGATTCACAATTTATTTATTCACATAATTAACCACATATTGTTATCTATCCTATTCTATCTAGGCATATTAAGACGTCGTAAGGCTTCCCGACGCTCTTCCTCTATGATACGATACGCCGTTCTGCGATCCATCACGAACCACGTCGAATTCTCAAACTGAGGTTGATAATAGTAGACTCGATCCTGGGTCCTATCAATCGCCGAATTAAAAGCATAATTCATCTCTTTCATTTTGGCTTTCTTCACTTGGACCTTAGTCTCAACACGATCTGCACGTTGAGTCGCCTTCATCCACTCATCCTCTGCTCTTGCACGCTTAACTAATTCCTCCTTGAAATCATCTTTCAATTTCTCCATGTCAGTCTTCATCTTCTCCTGCACTGCCAACATGTCTTCATACTGACCCTTTGTATGAACAAGATCCTACTCCGTGTTTCCAAGTTTCGAATCAAGTTCCTGAATCTCTGCATCCTTCTGCTCCATCGAAGCGTGATGTATCTCAACCATTTCCTTCAGCTCCTCGACCTCGTCCTGTAATTCTACATTATAGTCATACAAAGCATCATACATCTCCGCTGATATGGAGTTTGGTGGAAACTCCTCAGGATCCTCTTTCTCATCATCCTCCTCTACCTCCTCAGAACTATCCTCCACGGGATCGGTCATAGGCTCATCCTGCTGTATCAACTGCTCCCTCACTACATGAATATCCCGGGGTTCATCATCTATAGGTATCTGAGGTATCACCTCTCTAGCTGGACTGGATTCTCGTTCGTTAGACATCCTGACAACAAAATGTTTTAAGTTTTACTTAATATTTTCGATATTTGGAAGCACATAAGTTATTAACACATAACACATAATATCTTTTATTATTTAGCTTCAATGGATACCTTAATCCATTCCTTAAAACTCGATAAGAGTTAAACACCTTTATATTTTTTGTTTCCTTAAAGGTTACGTCTTAAGGTTTCCCCACCTAAGGCTTTGATACCAACCTGTGACACCCCCAAATACAGGTACTCCATTCCCACAGGATTTGGTGCTCACTTAACAAAAACTATTACATCTAACTACCCATAATAAAGGATAAAGATATAATTAAAATAACTTAAACAATAATCTCTCCCACTAAAGGGTTACATCATCATCTCAAATTAAATCCCATGTAATCTAACCTTAAAATTATTACATCAGTTTGCGGAATACATCATAAAATAAAACAAGTCTTGAAACATAAAATATTTAAATAATTTCTCATATGTCTTCAGCACTTGGACAATTTGCCCTTTCCTTTACTAGTAGAAGGCTCATCAACTTTCTTCACTTTAGCTGCAGTGTTAATTGCAAGAGTGAGCAAACAAAGGCTCACTGATATAAAAAATAGCAATGATAATAACATGAGAGTGAACAATAAAAGCTGAACAATAAGGAACTTGTTTTACAAATCAAAATAGAAAAAAAGTTTGAACTTTAATTATCTGAGGGTCTTAAGACCACAAACTATGTTCCTGGTACTTAGGCATTATTACCCAACCTTAACAGTCATTTAGACTATACGGACCCTTCTTAACGTACTTAGGGGGATCAACCCTTTGTACCATGTATTGTGCACAAACATCTAAACGTTACACGTACAAAATCCCCTATGTTAGGGTTGTTCTTCTCAGTTTGAATTTAGAATTTTCGTATTAAAGAAAGTTTAGTTTGGAACTAGCTTATCAGTGTTTCTAAAATTTTAGAACACTATTTAATTTCTATCAATAAAGGTTTAATACAAGAATGTACAACTGAACAAGGCTATCAGGGTCAAAGATCGGATAACAATAATATTTGATTGAATAAATATGATATACAAGAAAAATGCTATAACCATAAGTGTTAGAACAATCTCTTTTGAATCGATGTATTAGAACAATATATGCTTTGAATAATAATTAGGAAAGTAAAAACTCGCTCGATATAATGAATTAGTTTATAAGAACTTGTACAGACATATTCAAGATAGATTAGGCTTGCTCATTTTACAAAGAACTTAGAAACTTGTACAACAAGGATTTAGTAATGGGAACTTGCATTCAATATAAAAAGAATGAAGTTAGAAAGCTTGCTCAATTATAAAGAGATAAGATTTAGAAACTTGCCTTGTTTGTAAGCTACACAAATGTAAAATAATCTCCAATTACCCTACATACATCGTTAAAAGCGCAACAACAATTAGTTGTATGAATATTAGTTTTCTGGTTTAAACCATCATTTAGGTCATAACCTTAACTTAGCATCTAACCATGTTGGCTAACATATTTAACGAATCTAAAATCTCATTACGAGCCAATATAGCCTAACCGTTCATCTCTAACCTTTGAAAACATCACATTTGGTTTCATTTTATAACTTATTTAAATAACTATTTCAAATCTTTACACTTTGCACCTCAAAACTTTGACATCTGTTATTATAGTTTATATCATGTTTTAACATCATTAACATACACGCTAAACTAACACAAGTCCGTTATGCCTGACCTGCAAATACGCAGACCTCACTGTCACAGTTTAGGGTGTGGCGCAGCTGCGCCACACTTAGGCTTGGGACCGGCACAACTGCGCCATTTTTGGCCTTGGCACCGGCGCAGCTGCGCTGGTGCAAAGACAGACGTAGAGACGGCTGATGAACAGTAGTCGACTTTAGCCCAACAAATACAAATTTCACCCATCACACGGTGATAACAACATGTAAAATAAATATACAACTATCATAAACATGATTGCTAACATATTCAACCACTTAGCACAATTTAAAAACAACTAGAACTATTTTAATTTCTCAATTTTCATGTTTTTCATATAAAACTCCATTTTTGATAGTCTATCCAAAAATCATCACTGTGAATTCATTATTTGGCCAAATCACCTCATTCAAATTACGTTATGCTCGTATCTCAATGAACTAACATATACAAGCTTCAATTATAGTTTAACATAAGAATTGGCCATCAAAATTGATACTTTTCCATGAACTATATGAAACACATATACTGTCAAAAAGTTCTTCCCACTGTTAACGAATTTAGCATACAAACTTCTTATTTTAAACATAAACTCTAGCATTATACCACATATCCCCCATAATTTAGTTACACACAACAATTTTGAAAGAATTACAATTCACAGAACATAACAAACTTGTCATAAATTCATATATATACATATACATATACATATAGATATATAACACAAAGGTTAGATATAATACCTTCAATATGCTTAATAATCTCTTGATAACCACTGAAATTGCTTAGGTTTTCACTTAATCTCTCAAGTTCCTTGTAATTCCTCTTCTCTCTCAATTACTACGCTCTCTTATTTCTCTCAACTCTGTCTTACAGCATTAGGAGAAAATAAAATAAGACGCAAAAGAAAATAAACTGATATACCTTAACTCACCCACGTCGTCTATCAGTTAAAAAAAACAATGCGCCTTCATTCATTAAGTTAGACCAAAGGCCATAAGGCCTTGTTTGACCATACCCCAAAACCCCCAACTAGATTATTTTTATATTATTTATATTATATAGTTACTTTGTGTCACACCTTAATTTAGCTAATAACTTATAATAATAATAAAATTCTTATTATCATTATACCTTATAATTAACAAATAATTATATATCTAATTTAATTAATAAATTAGACACATCACTTTATTTAATTTATTTATTTCCTTTAAATTAAACAATTCATTTAATTTAATTATTTTCTTACATATTAAACAATTGATTTGATTTAATTATTTTCTTAAATTAAATCCTTCAGATAAAATTATCAATACACAATTTAATTAACATTAATCAATTTAGTTCCTCAATTAATTCACCATAATTCACCAATTATTTATTTTCCTCAATAAATAAATTATTTAAAATTTAATTCAATAAATATTTAAATTAAATTATAAATTTCTCTATCGTTACACTACGGCCACAGATGACTTTCATCATAATATAAACATGAGGATGATGGCAACGATATAATAATTCACTAAAACAAGTTCAAGGATAAAGATTTATAATTTAATTGATCCAAAATTCAATAATGTCCAAATTGTCAACATGATACTGCTTTGTTGTGACGCCCCCAAAATAGGTCCATTCCATCCAACCCATTCTGAGTCGCCAAATACATGGTACAAAAATAACTACAACTTTATTATTACAATATATAAACTGTGAGTTTAAATACAGATATTGTCGTCTAGACAATATCCACACGCAAATAAATTCTCATCATAATTATTGATACATTATTTTACAAAAATGGTGAGGACTACTAAACAACTCTCTCTAGAACCTTCATTCTATACCCCGACTAGTACTCGCTACATTCTCGCCTCCTGAGAAGAAAAATAGAACAAAAAGGAAAAGGGTGAGCTCAACTAGCCCAGTAAAGAATATTATGACTAAGATAATATACAACAAATTATCGTTAGTCTTCAACAGGGAAAAATCTAATAGAATACAATAGACAACCAGTTTTAAATCAACAACTGCAGCGGAAACAACAATTCATTAGAAGAGTTAAGTAGAGAATGCAAACTACTATCTTCTATATATGAATTTAAAAGTTCATCGTCGATATTTTATCCCTGTAACTTCAATCAATATATATCTGGAATCAAATATTCATCTTTGCACTACAGGCCAAAGATATTCATCAGTTGGTCATGTTCATCTAAACACCAGTTCATCTTTGCACTACGGGCCAAAGATATTAATCAGTCAGTCATGTTCATCTCAACACCTGTTCATCTTTGCACTACAGCTAAAGATATTCATCAAGAAATCATTCATCTTTGCACTACAGGCCAAAGATATTCAGTAATTTCATCATTTAGGACTGAGGATGATGAAAAATATTTTAAAGGAAACGAATCCAGTGAAACAAAAGAACAAATATTAAGGATTCGTATTTTAAACAATCCAAGTTCAAGAATACTTCATAAGTAATCAGAGTGGAGTAAAATTCAAGAATGATCAAAACATGGATACAATCAAAGCTAGTATCCATAATATATATTTTGGACAAAAAGAAGAAATTTCATTTTTCGGTGAATAGTGCCGTATTCGTGAATAGTGACGTATACGTGAATAGTGTCGTATACATGAATAGTAACTCCGACACCAAAAGATAGAAATTTCACAAAAACATCATCATGCTTGATGAATAGTACTCATGAATAGTAACTCATGAATAGTAACCCCGACATGAAAAAGTTCCAAATTTGATAAAAATTTCCAACCAATAATTCGGCATAATGATATTGAAGAAATAATATCATTTTCGAATAAAATAACATCCCTTACCTCGAAAGACAGTACTTCTAGTTGAAACACCGGATATAGGCTATGACTTGAACTTGCACCGTATAGCAATACTCAAAGTATACTCAAAATACTCACAAGAATACGCTCGATAATATAGAGAGAAAAAACTTCAGTTTCTGGTGTGATTTTCAATTCTAACTTAAGCACCCCATTTTTAGGAAAAAATGCTTAGAACACCAAAGTAAAAAAATTAATAAAACATAAATATATATATATATCAAAATTCCTACGCCACTCTTGAAATCTGATATCAGCTCATTAAGCACATGTCACCTTCTAGAAAAAGTAAGAAAAAACGTTTTTCATAAAATAAATAATTAAAACTACCAAAAATTAATTATTTCGGAGTTTCGGAAGTTCAATAATTCATAATAAATAGCCCTTTATCAGAAAATTTTGAAACTCGCAAATTTTCATAGGAAATTTCATTATCTACAACTTTGTAGAAGGAAGTTTTTCCAAATTCCAAATAGAAATTGACCGAAATCCACAAACGGGCAATTTTACAGGCTATAATCAAATTTCAGTCAAGAAATGGGGTCCACCGACACACAAAACATGTGTTAATCATTTAATGCAACAAAAATACTCTTCCTCCTCATATACTCATATATCCCACATTCATTGTAAAAATATCACCATTAATATATTATTAAAATATAATAATATATTTAAATGAATTATTTTATTAGAAAAAGATGAAATTTCAATTTTCAACAATTGTCACATTAAAAATTTTCTCCATCTATATCCACACAAAATCAATATTTTCCTCATCATATGAATCAATAATTAATTATTCACAAATAATATTACAGAATCACAATATTGACAACCAGGCAGTTCCCAGGAAAGAGGGGGCTTTCCAATAAGAATTTCTCCTTACTGGCGCGCAATTAGGTGACCAAACCTCTCCTTAGACAGAACTTTCTAGACATTGCCAATAATGTTATCTAATAATATTATTCAGATATTATGAATTATTGCTTCAATAATAAAAAATACCATGTAATGAAAATTATTGAAACAACAACAATATAAAATATCAATGCAGCAATTATTAAATCAATAAAATAAAATACTAAACAGTAATTACTGTAACCATTATTGAGTAGTGCCTTCTTACGTAAGAATTAATAATTGGTGCAATACCGTGTGCTACTGTGCAACAACGCGTATTACTGTATTTTAACCACTGGGTATTCCAACAGTGTTAATGGTAACAACTACGCCAGTTATTTATAAACAACTTATACTTGTCGTTTTCTTCATCCAATCGCTTTCCGTTATGGGCCCACAAAAGATTGCGCCGTCGTACGAATATTCCCCAACAACAAGAATATTCCACGACCAAACGAATATTTCCCGACAATAATGAATATTTTATAACCACCTGCTTATTCGAAATATTTGCGTATTTTACCCATAACTATCCACAGTAATCAAATCAACCCTTACTATTTCAAAATAATAAATAGAGGAAAATAAATTTCATTTATTAATAATTTGGGGTCTTACAACCTCCCCTCCTTATGAAATTTCATCCTCGAAATTGACGTACGTACCTGGTGCTTCGAAAAGATGAGAATACCTCGCTTTCATTTCTGTTTCCAACTCCCAGGTCATTTCCTCAATAGCATGGTTTCTCCACAAAACTTTAACTTGTGGTATAACCTCGGTACATAGGATATGTTATTTTCTATACAAGATCTTGATAGGTACCTCTTCATACGTTAAGTATTCGGCTATCTCGTCCGGTTCTAACTCAATAACATGGTTCGGGTTGTCCACCTATTTACGTAACATCGATAAGTGAAAAATGTTATGAACGCACATCATACTTGGTGGTAAAACGAGTCTATAGGCCACAGTTCATATTCGATCGAGAATTTCAAATGGATTAATAAATCAAAGGTTTGAGCTTTCCTCACCTCACCGATTCTCGCTTTTGAAATAACAACTTCTTGCACCTCCTTCTTCAAATTCATCAGCTCCGGTGTGTAGCTTGAACAACTTTAACTTTATCGATTAAAGTCGATTATACTCGTATATCATCACGTGGGTACCTAGAGTTTTCATCTCCATCTCTATTATTTGTAAATTATACGAAATGAGTCTTTGAGAATATCGTACTCGTACTTGTATACGATCTTCTACTCAACACGTCAGCTACCACGTTCACTTTTCCAGGATTGCATGGTCAGAACATGTGCTGAAATGAGTCTCCTCTTGAGTTCTTCGAAGCTCTTACCACATTCCTTGCTTCATTCGAATCTTTGTATCTCTTCGAGTCAGCTGCGTTAATGGAATAGCGATTCGAGAATATCCTTCAACGAAACTCCAATAATAACCAACTAAGCCTAGAAAGATACGTATTTCGATTACCGACTTAGGTTGTCCTCAACTGTGACTCATATCCCAACCTTGGATAGCACGTTACAATGACACCTATCAGTTTACTATCGCATGAATATTGTCCCCTACGGAGAGTCTGGCTTCGGTACATTCCACAAAGGAAGTCACCAGATAAAGGCTCGGGTACCAAATTCTATAGTTGAATTTTTAACTCCTGAAGTTCAATAGGAGCCATTTGATATGAGATTTTAGAAATGAGTTTTGTACCGGGTTCAAAGTCGATACAAAATTTAATATCAGGCTTTGGGAGTAAGCCAAGAAATTCTTCAGGAAATATGTCAGGAAAAATCAATAACAACAGGAATATTATTCAAATCTGATGTGTCTTTATTCAAATCCATAACATGGACTAAGAAAACTTGACATCCGTAATAAATGAATGACTTCATGGCTTGATATGAAAATGTTTGACTACAATGGTTTGATTGCTTGAATTCGAATAACAGGTTGCTTAGGAATATGAAAACTAACAACCTTACGAAAGCAATCACTTTTGGCATGATGAGTAGTTAATCAATCAATCCCCAAAATCACATCAGAAGCAAGTATTTTTAAAGAAATAAGGTCAACATGTAATTCGATAGTGCCAACCTGAATCAAGCAAGATTTCTAAACAACGGATGTAATGAAAGTTTCTCCTAGCGGAGTCTCCTTAAATAGGTCAAAGTCTAATTTCTCCGTAGTCAAGTTCAAATGTTGAGCGCAAACAAAAGAGATAAAAGAATGGGTAGAACCGGTATCTAATAAGGTATAAACTTCACAAGAAATTATAATTAACTAACTCGTGCTAACTTCGTTCGGGTTCCTCGCATTTTGACCGGTCACGACAAACGCTCTTCCAGGAACCGTTGACTTTGACTTTTCTGGGACATCCTTTTGAGTCACCATTCCTGCTGGACTGGGTTTTGATATCGTTCAATCTCGAGCGATATGTCCTTCTTTTCCACAATTATAGCATACCTTAAACTGTTGTGGGCAGTTTGGGCTGATATGTCCCTCTTTCCCGCATTTGTAACATACGACCAGTGGCCTTTCTCCTCCATTGGAACCAGTTGATACTGGCGTTGACGTCTTCACATGGTCATTGTTGAATCTCCTCTTTTTAAAATCTCCTCCCGACTCGCTTCTTCTATTTTCATGGCCACGATTACCACCACAGTGGTTATCGCCTTTGTCTGTATTCTTCTTTCTCCGCTGGTTATCGTTATTCTGATGTCTGCTATCTTCGGTATAATCCTGGTTATGGTCCCTCGGTTGAACGTACTCGTTATCTCGCTCTAACAACTGAGCCTTGTTGATAACATCTGAATAGAGAGAAAATTTATGAGAAATGAGATACTGACGTATGCCGGGTTTCAAACCTCTCAGAAACATCCGCGTCATTCGTTCCTCATTCTCTACCAAATGAGGTGCAAACCAGGATAACTCTGCGAACTTCGCCTCGTACTGGGACACCGTTATGTTATTCTGCTCCAGTCTAATAAACTCCACTTCCTTCATATGACGAATACTTTCAGGGAAGTACTTGTCATTGAACTACTTCTGAAACGTCTCCCATGACATGTTGAGTTCAGCTGGATGTGTACGCTTCACAGACTCCCACCAGTAGTCTGCCTCGTTACGGAACATAAAAGTAGCGAATGGAACTTTCTGTTCCTCTGTGCATCCCAAGACATCGAATACCTTGGTAATTTGTTTGACCCACGTCTCCTCCTTAATCGGATCCGGCTTTCCCCAGAATTCTGGTGGTCCCAACTCTTTGAACTGCTTGGCTGTGACCACCCGTGAATTGCTATCATTTCCTCCTGTACGAGTCTCTCTCGTCAGATTTTGCATGAACTACAAAAAGCTTCTAAATATCCCATCGTTCATCGTCTGCTCAGTGGCGTTGTTCACAGGAGGAACATTGTCAGCCTGTTGCACGTTCTCCTCGTTGGTAAGTACAAGCATCTCCACGGTCTCATTTACTCCACTGTTAATATTCTCAGTCGACATTCTTAAATACTGTCATAAAATAAGGGTTAATTAAGGAAATCAATATATCACATAATATCCCTATATACTGACCAACTAACAAATAAGCTTAGGTAGGACACACTAGCGAAGGATTTACTCGTCTCTCCCCTCCTAGTTCTATTCCCCGATATCCGCCAGAGATCATATCCCTAAGCTCTGATACCAACTGTGACGCCCCCAAAATAGGTCCATTCCATCCAACCCATTATGAGTCGCCAAATACATGGTACAAAAATAACTACAACTTTATTATTACAACATATAAATTGTGAGTTTAAATACATATATTGCCGTCTAGACAATATCCACACGCAAATAAATCCCCATCATAATTATTGATACATTATTTTACAAAAATGGTGAGGACTACTAAACAACTCTCTCTCTAGAACCTTCATTCCATACCCTGACTAGTACTCGCTACATTCTCGCCTCCTGAGAAGAAAAATGGAACAAAAAGGAAAAGGGTGAGCTCAACTAGCCCAGTAAAGAATATTATGACTAAGATAATATACAACAAATTATTGTTAGTCTTTAACAGGGAAAAATCTAATAGAATACAATAGACAACCAGTTTTAAATCAACAACTGCAGCGGAAACAACAATTCATTAGAAGAGTTAAGTAGAGAATGCAAACTACTATCTTCTATATATGAATTTAAAAGTTCATCGTCGATATTTTATCCCTGTAACATCAATCAATATATATCTGGAATCAAATATTCATCTTTGCACTACAGGCCAAAGATATTCATCAATTGGTCATGTTCATCTAAATACCAGTTCATCTTTGCACTACGGGCCAAAGATATTAATCAGTCAGTCATGTTCATCTCAACACATGTTCATCTTTGCTCTACGGCCAAAGATATTCATCAAGAAATCATTCATCTTTGCACTACAGGCCAAAGATATTCAGTAATTTCATCATTTAGGACATAGGATGATGAAAAATATTTTAAAGGAAACGAATCCAGTGAAACAAAAGAACAAATATTAAGGATTCGTATTTTAAACAATCCAAGTTCAAGAATACTTCATAAGTAATCAGAGTGGAGTAAAATTCAAGAATGATCAAAACATGGATACAATCAAAGCTAGTATCCATAATATATATTTTGGACAAAAAGAAGAAATTTCATTTTTCGGTGAATAGTGTCGTATACGTGAATAGTGACGTATACGTGAATAGTGCCGTATACGTGAATAGTAACTCCGACACCAAAAGATAGAAATTTCACAAAAACATCATCATGCTTGATGAATAGTACTCGTGAATAGTAACTCATGAATAGTAACCCCGGCATGAAAAAGTTCCAAATTTGATAAAAATTTCCAACCAATAATTCAGCATAATGATATTGAAGAAATAATATCATTTTGGAATAAAATAACATCCCTTACCTCGAAAGACAGTACTTCTAGTTGAAACACCGGATATAAGCTATGACTTGAACTTACACCGTATAGCAATACTCAAAGTATACTCAAAATACTCACAAGAATACGCTCGATAATATAGAGAGAGAAAACTTCAGTTTCTGGTGTGATTTTCAATTCTAACCTAAGCACCCTATTTATAGGAAAATGCTTAGAACACCAAAGCAGAAAATTTAATAAAACATAAATATATATATATATATATATATATATATATATATATATCAAAATTCCTACGCCACACTTGAAATCTTATTTCAGCTCAATAAGCACATGCCACCTTCTAGAAAAAGTAAGAAAAAACGTTTTTCATAAAATAAATAATTAAAACTTCCAAAAATCAATTATTTCGAAGTTTTGGAACTTCAATAATTCATAATAAATAGCCCTTTTATCAGAAAAATTCGAAACCCGCGATTTTTCATAGGAAATTCTATTATCTACAACTTTGCAGAAGTAAGTTTTTCCAAATTCCAAACAGAAATTGACCGAAATCCACAAATGGGAGATTTTACAGGCTATAATCAAATTTCAGTCAAGAAATGGGGTCCACCGACACACAAAACATGTGTTAATCATTTAATGCAACAAAAATACTCTTCCTCCTCATATACTCATATATCCCACATTCATTATAAAAATATCACCATTAATATATTATTAAAATATAATAATATATTTAAATGAATTATTTTATCAGGAAAAGATAAAATTTCAATTTTCAACAATTGTCACATTAAAAAATTTCTCCATCTATATCCACATAAAATCAATATTTTCCTCATCATATGAATCAATAATTAATTTTTCACAAATAATATTACAGAATCCCAATATTGACAACCAGGCAGTTCCCAGGAAAGAGGGGGCTTTCCAATAAGAATTTTTCCTTACTGGCGCGCAATTAGGTGACCAAACCTCTCCTTAGACAGAACTTTCTAGACATTGCCAATAATGTTATCTAATAATATTATTCAGATATTATGAATTATTGCTTCGATAATGAAAAATACTGTGTAATGACAATTATTGAAACAACAACAATATAAAATATCAACGCAACAATTATTAATTCAATAAAATAAAATACTAAACAGTAATTACTGTAACCATTATTGAGTAGTGCCTTCTTACGTAAGAATCAATAATTGGTGCAATTCTGTGTGCTACTGTGCAACAACGCGTATTACTGTATTTTAACCACCGGGTATTCCAACAGTGTTAACGGTAACAACTACGCCGTTATTTATAAATAACTTATACTTGTCGTTTTCTTCATCCAATCGCTTTCCGTTATGGGCCCACAAAAGACTCCGCCGTCGTACGAATATTCCCCAACAGCAAGAATATTCCACGACCAAACGAATATTCCCCGACAACAATGAATATTTTATAACCACCTGCTTATTCGAAATATTTGCGTATTTTACCCATAACTATCCACATTAATCAAATCAACCCTTACTATTTCAAAATAATAAATAGAGGAAATAAAATTTCATTTATTAATAATTTGGGGTCTTACATTTGTGGAGTAAAATTTAATTATAATATTGTACCAAAAATAATTTACACTAAAAACGGATCAATTTTTATCATGAATAGTACCTCTGGTGAATAGTACTTGAGTGAATAGTACCCCGTAAATAGTAATTCGGGAATAGTACCCCGTGAATAGTTATCCAGTAGTAAAAGTTAAAACTTATCAAAAATGCTCAGAATAATATTTCCATGAAAAGATACTGGATGAAACGCAAATTTTAAGGATATTCAACTAATTTCATGGAGTATAGAAGCCAAAACTTTAACCAAATGAGTATAGAATTCGAAATCTGAAACGAAATAATATTACTTACAAACTACAGAGTATAGAAGAAAATATTATTTTAAGCTAATATTGAACAAAAATAACATCCCTTACCTTGAAAAGAAGAGTATTCCCACTGATAGGGTGGGGATATTCTTGAAGAAAACTTATACTATTTTCTACGCTCAAAGCTTCTGAAAACTTTAAAGAAATACGCTCAAGATTATAGAAGAAAAATTCTCTGATTCCGGTGTGATTTTCAATTCTAACTAAGCATCCTATTTATAGGAGAATGGAAGGATACTATTTAGAAATATTTCACGGACCAATAGTGATAAAACTTTCACGGGCTGAGTTTACAACTTTCATGCATGTGCCAGATTTTTCAGTGATCAATATAAAATAAAATTTTATACTTTATATATATATATATACATCACTTTCAATTTAATCCTCCACCATCCACCCGTGACTCCATTCCTCCCACATTCAATTTTCTTCCGTGGGCACCACATGTGGCCCCACATTTATTATATAAAAATAATTTTCTACCGATTATTTTAAAAAATGGATAAACGGGGGTCCATAAAATAATCAAAATTTACATTAAACACTTCAGAAAAATCCTCTCAATATTTTTAACAACATTTATCATATTATTATAATTCACAATATTTAACAACCAGGTCGTTCCCAAGAAAGAGGGGGCTTTCCAATAAGGATTTTTCCCTATTGGCGCACAATTAGGTGACCAAACCTCTCCTTGACAGAACTTCTAGACATCGTCAATATTGCAAATAATAATATTAATAACTTTGTCGTCTAAATTATTGATTTAATAATATAAAATATTATGCAGATGATACTGTGACAATAATTGAATTAATATGATGCAATAATTACTGTAGCAATAGTTGAGTATAACTAAGTGACTTCTTACGTAAGCATCAATAATCAATACTGTATGCTACTATGCAACTACGCGTTTTACTGTACTTTTAACATCAGTTATTTCAACAATTAACGGTAAAACTTCCGCCGTTATTTTCATAAAAAGATATTTCTGTCGTTTTCTCATTCCAACAATAATTACGTTGTGGGGTCCACCAATGATTGTGCCATCGTACAAATATTCCCTGTTAAAACGAATATTCTCCGACCAATCGAATATTATATAACAACTTACATACTTTGAAAAATTTATAAATATTACCCACAACTATAACATTATTTCAAATTCACACCTTAATATTCAAAAATAATATTTATAGAAAAAATTCATCTTTATTCATAAAAACTGGAGTCTTAAAACCTCCCCTTCTTATGCAATTTCGCCCTCAAAATTAGGGTACATACCTGGTATGACAAAGAGGTGAGGATAACTTGATTTCATTTCAAATTCTAACTCCCAGGTCATTTCCTCAACATCGTGGTTTCTCCACAAACTTTGATTTGTGGTATAACCTTAGAGCGTAGAACGTGTTCCTTCTTATCTAAAATTTTAATAGATACCTCTTCATACGTTAAATCTTCTGCTATTTCGTCTGGTTTTAACTCAATAATGTGGTTCGGGTCTTTCACATATTTATGTAACATAGATATGTTAAAAAAGTTATGAACACGAGACATACTTGGCGGTAAGGCGAGTCTATAGGCCACAGTTCCTACTCGTTCGAGGATTAAAAATGGGCCAATGAATCGAGGATTGAGCTTTCCTCTGTTTCCAAATCTCGTAACTCCTTTCCATGGAACAACACGTAACAACACATGATCTCCAATATTGAATTCCACGTCCTTTCGATGAAGATTGGCATAACTCTTTTATCGATCTTGTGAGATTTTTATACGTTGTCGGATCGTTTAAATCTTTTCTGTAGTCATACGTACCAACTCAGGTCCCAATAATGTTGCTTCACCCACCTCATCCCAGCATACAGTAGAACGACACTTGCGTCCATATAACGCCTCGAATGGAGCCATGCTAATACTTGCTTGATAACTATTATTGTAGGAAAACTCCACCAATAGTATGAACTTGTCCCAACTTCCTTTGAAATCAAGGACACAGAGTCTTAATAAATCCTCCAGAGTTTGAATAGTCCTCTCCGACTGCCCGTCCGTTTGAGGATGATAAGCCGAACTAAATTGTAAATCTGTGGCCATAGATTTTTGCAAACTAACACAAAATCTTGAGGTTAATCTTGGGTCTCGATCAGAAACTATGGATACTGGCATACCATGCAATCTTACAATCTCGTTTATGTACATACGAGCAAGAAGTTCAAGTGTACAAGTTTCTCGTATAGGTAAAAAATGAGCAGACTTAGTCAATCTATCAACAATGACCCAAATCGCATCTATGCCTTGAGAAACCTTGGGAAGACCAGTAACGAAATCCATGGTAATGTGATCCCACTTCCATTCTGGAATTTCAAGTTGTTGCAATGGACCTTTTAGTACTTGATGCTCCGCCTTGACTCGTTGACAAGTTAGACACCTTGACATAAACCTCGTTATCTCTCTCTTCATATTGCTCCACCAAAATGTATGTCAAAGATCACGATACATTTTGGTACTCCCAGGATGGATTGCAAACGGTGTGTTGTGTGCCTCAATCATGATTTTATACTTCAAGTCTAGAGTTGACACTAAGTATTCCTTCTTCATTGATTCTTGCTTCCGAAATAGCACCTTCTTGCACTTTCTTCTTTATACACATCAGCTACAGGTCTGTAGCTTGAGCAGCTTTAACTTTAACGATTAAAGTTTGTTCTACTCGTATATTCACCATAATCACATGGGTCCTTGGAGTCTTAACTCTATCTCCATCCTTTACAAGTCATACAAAATGGGCCTTTGCATTGACAATATCGCACTCGTACCCACATATGATCTTCTACTCAATTCGTCAGCTATTACGTTCGCTTTTCCAGGATGGTATTGAATGGTATGATCATAATCTTTCAGCAGCTCAAGCCAACGTCGTTGTCGCATGTTGAGTTCCTTTTGAGTGAAGAAGTATTTGAGGCTTTTATGATCCGTATAGATCTCCACCTTCTCTCAATACAGGTAAAGCCTCCAGATTTTTAGTGAAAAAATGACTGCTGCCAACTCTAGATCATGAGTAGGATAATTACTCTCATATTCTTTGAGTTATCGTGAGGCATAGGCTATGACTTTCCAATGTTTTATGAGAACACATCCTAACCCTCTACTTGAAGCATCACTGTAAATGATAAATCCCTCCGATCTAGATGGTATTGTCAGAATAGGTGCTGAATTGAGTCTCCTTTTGAGTTCTTAAAAACTCTTCTCACATTCCTCGCTCCAACCGAATTTTGTATCTTTTCGAGTTAGCTGAGTTAATGGATTAGCGATTCAAGAAAACCCTTCAACAAATCTCCAATAATAACCAGCTGAGTTGTGACAGCTCCAAATCTGGGTCCCAAATCACCACGGATCTGGTACAATCATTCTATAACTATTGCGGAAGATATAAACATAAATTGTTTATACAATAAACTTTACATTCTATTTTCCCAAGGTCGAGTAACCTTAACTTATACACAATTCATAACTTGACTAACACATAACAATATTATCATATAATACTATTTCAAACCTAATCGCACACATTAACTTTAAGTTGAAATTGTCTTTAACCTTTCCTTGTATCCGACGTATTCGCCTTAATCTGCAATGTTTATCATGATATAGCAAGTGTGAGCATGAAAGTTGCCCAACAAGTTTAAATTTATTTAAGGATATATCATGAATGAAAGAGTTTGAATAAATAAGTTGGCTATAATTCATCAATATAGTTGTGAATTAGCGCGAACGAACTTTTGACTGAACAAGTATTAATCATGAACAAATATATCTGGACCGAATGGTAATGAAGGTGATCAGCCTTTCATACCTGACTTATACATGCAATATATACATAGTACAATTCTACATTGGCAATCAGCAATGATTAACCATAAGCATATCCGAATGAAATAACTCTTAGTAGAGTTAAGTAAAACTTGCCTGTTTCGTTGATTATCGTTACGCAGTTTACAATGCTTTATCTGAAGACCTAATATTAGTAATATAGATCTCTAATATTAGAATAATATCATCACAATATAATACTATTATATATATATATATATATACACACACACACACACAAAATAACCTAAACACATAACACATAACTCTATCAGTCTATACCGCACATAAGACATAGCATCAAGTCAAACTATTTCAGTCTGAATTGAAATCGACACAATTCTATCATCCCGACGGTCTAGTCGGATAAATATCGAGTTTGAGTTCAATTAAACTCTGCCTAAACACTTAACAATTATCTTAGATAATTTATTATCAGTTAAAATATTTTTCAATAGCTCATAATAATTTTTAGATAATTAATATTATTTATCATAATTTTTTAATCACTTATATCGTATTTATATAATATAAATACCACAATATTCCTTTATCATTAATATTTATTTAATACTAAATATTAATGGAAATCATAATATTATAATATATTTATAATATTACAAAATATTTTTAATACCTTAAAATCATATTTTTATGATTTTTAAACACTTAAATTCATTATCTAATAATTCCTATTAATATTAAAATATTAATATTTTTATGAAAAAATATCAAAAGTTATATTTTATAAATTAAAATATTTTTTTAATCATTAAATCATTTTTATATGATTTTTAAAACATTATTTCTAATTTTTCATAATTTATTTAATATATTTATTAAACAAATTAATCACCATTAATATTAATTTATTAATGAAATTCATCACAAAATATCAAAAGTTATCAAAAATAACTTAAAATATTTTCTAACACTATAATATATTTTTAAATGATTTTTCATGTATTAAAAATCAATTTTAAATAATTTAATTAATATTATAATTAAATAAATTAATTTCTTTTTATATTCCAAAAATATTAAATATTTTTCAATTATACTTATAATAATAAAAAACTAATTTATGGATTTTAAAATAATTTTTAGTAATTTATTTTGTATTTTTCATAATTTAAAACTATTTATTTCAATTTTAATAAAATAATTATTTTTCTAAGAAAATGTAGCAAAAGGGGTGCCTATAGCGACAGGACTGTCGCTATAGGTGTTCTTCGTGTTCTTGGCCCAAGCCCAGATCTTCATAACCAGTTACCAGATGCCTAATTTGACCAACATTAAAGCAGTATTCTTATTGATTTATGGGCTAATAATCGTTTTAATATTGTAGTATGTATGTAATACTATAACTACAATTTCATTTCATGTCCAAACAATAACACAACTGAGAGATTAAACTTCACAAATCTTGTCAGGCACTGTTCTTCAATTTCTGGGTTTTCCAGAAATTGAAGAACAGCCGAGGTTCCTTATTTGAACCTTTTAATCTTAGCTTTCTTGGTTCTGTTTATGTGATATGAAGGTTCAAGTATGTAATATATATGTCAGTGTACAATGTTATAACAACCGATCATCATAACAACAAATAATTCACAGAGATCTAGACGGTTAAAGTAGTGGTCAAAAACTGGGTCTTGAATTTTCTGGGTTTGCCAGAAAATTCTTAAGGCTGATGGTCAACTCAAGTTTGACCACTAAAATCTTGGGTTCTGCTATGAATCTGTGTAACCTAGAAGCATGATTATGTAGTATTCATACCAGTCTACAAGGTCAAAGCAATAACATGACCTAACAATCAAAGTGAAGCAAGATCAAGGACCTGCAAACACTGTCACACGTTTCTGGGCAAATCTGGGCTGCCCAGAAACCAATTTCGTGAAGGGTCAACGAGGTTTGACTGCTTATATCTTTTAATCTACTAATGATCTGGGCTTGATTCAAGTTTCAGATCAAAGCCCTTACAACAAAGAATAGATCTATAACATAAAACACAACAAAAACGTGTCACAAAAAGATCTAGGGGCTTTGACATTCGGTTGTCAGGCCACCCTTTTCCAGTTTTCTAGATTTCTATAAACTTTAATTTCGAGCATCTAAATGATATGGATCTAAGTTTTAGCAACCCAGATCATCAAATGACACCCTCTAACATAACTTTAAACATCTAACCACGACATCTAAAACAGAATACATAGATATACAAGTTTAGGGTTTTATACCTTTTGAATGCCCATTACTTGAATTTGATACTTAATGATCTAATATTGGTAAGCTAGAATATGATTATAGCCTATCTTATCATTCTCTTTCACTTCAAATCTCGAATTTTTAGAGAGAGAAAGAGGTTGACTAATATGGGAAGTAAAATGAACTTTTCTCTCCTCTTTTAATCTTATATAATGTATGATGCAATGAATGTTGTCTAATAACTTGGCTGAGATATTAGATATCTTACGCATGGAGTGGTTAGGGTTGGCCACCAACTCAAATATATGGTAAGATCCACAAGCAACCAATTAAAGAATGCAATAAGGGCATATTGGTCATTTTGTACCCCATCTTAATGCCAAAAATGTCATTTAGTCCAACCCTTAGGGTTTAATCCTTAGGGTTAAAACCTAAGGTTTCCAGAATTCAACTTTCTAGGATTTTCAGATTAAGGTTTTCGAAATATAGAATTAATATTTCAAAATTATAATTAGGATTCTATAAATATAATAAAATTTTGTAATAATGAAATTCAATCTTGCTAATTAGGATTATTATTTCCTAATTAAAATTGCTAATTTAGCAATTAGGGTCAAAATTGTATATTAGGGTTTATAACCCAAGAATTAGGGTTTAAAATAGAAAATTAATCTTTTTAATTTAGAAATTAGGTTTCCTAATTTGATTAGGGTTTCAAATTTACAAATTAAGGTTCTAATAATTAGGGTTTCTAATTATTATAATTTCTAATTAGTCAATTAGGGTTATCGCTAATTAAGTTTATGATTAATACAAAAACCATATACGTTGTACTTAAATCCCCAATTTAAGGTTTTTATATACCGAATTAGGGTTTTAAATTCCGAGAACTGAACTTAGGGTTTCAAGAACCGGTTTATAGGGTTTCTTATCAATCATTAGGGTTTTCTAATTGAACGTCGATATTTAACAATAATATTAGGGTTTGACACTGATAAAATTTATATGGTCAACCCTTGACCCTTAACCACATACTGTACATGTATAATATCATAATCACAGAACATATACACATATACACTTAATCCTGAATAATTCACCAAAAACCTTCACAGTATTTTGAAATCCTCAAAATTCATTCCTAAAAATGCTAAACGCATACACTTATTTTCTGCCTTGGTCTATTATTTGACCTTAGATCCGTCATTTATGATTTTAAAAATTTTCTAAATTCTCGGGTTGTCACATTCACCCCTTCTTCTAAGAATTTCTTCCCCAAAATACACCTTACACCTTACTGCTTACACCATTCATACACATCATCACATGCTACCCAATACACCACTCACAAGAGTAAAAATTTTCAAATTGTGCTGAGGAGTCATATAGACTATTTGTCTATCATTTTCGCAAAGGTTTTATCAAAATTCATCCGCAAACCGTCATTACTTATGGACAAATAGGGTGATTAGACCGATATGTCCTGTACTGACAAAGTACTGATTTTATCTGTTCTTCGCCACTGCCATAGGCACAAAATTTTACCTCAGTCTTATTAGATTCCGCATCAAAACAATTTGGTTTGGGAAATTTCTTTCAATGAACACTTAAAGTTTTCATAACATTAGTCTAGCTGAATCGAATAGCGTAGACTCATATCAATAATTCAATTCAATCGAATTATTTAGGTGTAGCCAAACCCCGTTGGCAAATTAACATTTTTGAAAATATTTTCGAGAATGACGTCATGATGTCGTACTGTATTAACAGTCCGTTTGAGGATGTCCGTCATTGTATGACTTTGTCATAACACATCATACAATAGTGGAACAATGATTTTTAAATCGAATTCACACTAAGTATTCTTGTATTTATAACTCTGTCAACTTTTTATCATCTCTACACTAGGTTACATGGTACATGAGTGATAAATAAAATAAATTTTGATATTTCAAATCATTTGCGTCTTGCCAAAATAAGTAGCTTAGACTATACTTTAAACCGTTTCAAAAATCCTTAACCTTCGGCAACTTGCTTTGAACCACACATCATACCTCATTGGTAATGGTCGCCGCACTAAACTTTGGTTTGACCCATGGATCCTGAAGGAACCGCTAGCCTATTCAAATTCCTCTCCTCTTATATCCAACTCTGGATTGGGCCCTGACGCAATGGTTAGTAGCATCATCAGCAATTCCGATTGGGCCCTCCCAAGTTCAAACCATCACTCGGTTATTGAATTCAGACATCTCTTCTCTCCGGCCATAGGCTGTAACCCCTCCATAGAGGACTCGGTTCTATGGGACAACACTAATCCAGGTGGGAAAGCAACTTCCTTCTTTTGGGGTTCCATCCGATCCTATAGTAATCTAGTGACATGGGATAAATTGGTGTGGCACAAATATCTCCCTCCTCGATATTCTTTCTTCTTATGGCTTGCATTCCAGAACGGGTTACGTACCAAGGATCGGCTCTCAAATTTTGGGCTCGTTGTAAACCAAACATGCCTTTTATGTAACTCCCACAATGAGACTTTTGACCATCTTTTCTTCAACTGCCCTTTCTCCTACAATTTGCTCTTTTCTGTACTCAGGAATTGTGGGTGGAAGGGATCCTCAAGGAGTTGGAACCCTATCACTTCCTTCCTCATTGCCCAACCAAATAGCTCCGTTCAATATGGTATTCTTCTTCTAGGTTTTGCCATGGTTGCTTACCATATTTGGCAGGAAAGAAACGCAAGGATTCATGATAACGGTCCCATGCCGGTTAGGACCGTCATCCGTAATGTTATGCAGATTTTGAAATGTAAACTCCACTCCATTCGTAGATTTCAAAAAGTGAAAGACAGGCCATGGTTTTCTAATCTGGCCCTCTAGAGACCTGTCTATTTCAGGTTTGCCACTGTCGCTGAGCTGAAGGGCTGCAATTGGTTGCTGATGTTCAAAATGAGGACGAAGATGGTCTTGTTTGCTAATCAGGGTTGAGATGTCTGACATCCCTGTTGTATGGGTCTGTGCTGCTGTAAGGAATTTTAGGTTGCTAGGCTGTTATTGGCCTTTGCATGCAACCTTTTTGGAGGGGCACAAACGTGTAGCTTCGGCAGCAAGGGGATCAGAATGTATAGTTTTGGCTACAGCTTCGGCCAGTTGGGATGGTCTTCTGATAGGAAGGCTTCAGTTTCGGCTTCGGCCAGTTGGGATGGTTTTCTGCAAGGAAGGCTTTGGATTCGAGATGGTTGCGGCAGGGATGGCTTCGGAAATTATGGCTTCGGCTTCGGGCACCGTTTAATGCATGCTTCGAGGTTTAGGTTTTCGACTGATTGTGCTCTGGCATCGGGCACCTTTGTTCCTGGCCTAGGCTCGGTCCGTATTCAGATTGGGTGTACTGTATTTTGTTCTTTGGGTGATTTTTTTTATGTTTTGGGCGTCTGCCTGTAATCCTTTATAGTCCTTTCATCATAGGGGCTGTCCTATGATGTTTTGGCTATATTCTGATTGGGTCTCTCCCATGAGTTTTGTAATCCTCCTTTTATTTATTTCAGTCTAAAATTAGCAAAAAAAAAAAGAAAAAAAAAGGAGTTTTGGAAAACTTATGTCTCCACTAATAATCATTTGATTAAAAATTTATCTGTTCCTATAATCCTCAATTCTCCATTCACACACAATTATACCCAGTTCGTCAAACCACACTTATGAGTTCATAAACTTGCCACAATCATATGAGTTTAAGAACTTACCCTAGTCAAACCTTTGGCGACCATTCGCTGAGGGGTTCATAAACATTTCATATAACTATGAGTCAAGAATGTCACATAAGTATGAGTTTTAAGAACTCGTACTTAACCTTATATTCTCTACCTATAACCTATCTATCTATTATACACATTAAAAAGGAATCACCCTCTTAACATGCATATAACAAATAACGCAACATAAATATTTCAATAATTATCAGTGTGACGCCCCCAAAATAGTTATACATCACCCATCTTGAGTCGCCAAATACATGGTACAAAATTCAAATATAACTTAATTATACAATAGGCGTGTAAAATACGACAAAACATAATCTAAGAGTTTTAATAAGAATATTATCATCTAGACAATATCCACACTTAATGGATTCCTCATTACATTTATTGTCACACTATTTAACAGACTACTAATGCTATCATTTGGACCGTCACCCCGTTCCTCGACTAGTGCCGGCTACGTTCTCATTTCCTAAAGAGAACAGTGAAAGAAAGGGTGAGCTCAACTAGCCCAGTAAGAAATATTATGACTAAGATAATGCAGAATAAATTATCATTATTCTTTAACAATGTTAAACTGATAAAATACAATAGACATCAAGCTTAACTGCAGCGAAATAAGCAATTCATTAGAAGAGTCAAGTAATGCATGATATCTACTATCTTCTACGATTTAAAATGTTTTTATCAATTTTTATCGCTGAGACTCAGTTTAATAAATAAACCACATCATCGAGTCATCCCTGCACTACTGGCCAAGGATATTCATTAAATCATCAATGGTCATGAATATACCGAATAATCCCTGGTCATAATCATACCAAAAACTGTCCATCAAAACAATTTGGTTCGGGAAATTTCTTCCAATGAACACTTAAAGTTTTCATAACATTAGTCTAGCTGAATCGAATAGCGTAGACTCATATCAATAATTCAATTCAAACGAATTATTTAGGTGTAGCCAAACCCCGTTGGCAAATTAACATTTTTGAAAATATTTTCGAGAATGACGTCATGATGTCGTACTGTATTAACAGTCCGTTTGAGGACACCGTCATTGTATGAATTTGTTATAACACATCATACAATAGTGAAACAATGATTTTTAGATCAAATTCACACTAAGTATTCCTGTATTTATAACTCTGTCAACTTTTTATCATATCTGCACCAGGTTACATGGTACATGAGTGATAAATAAAATAAATTTTGATATTTCAAATCATTTGCGTCTTGCCAAAATAAGTACCTTAGACTATACTTTAAACCGTTTCAAAAATGATTACGAGTCTACATATATTTTTTTTAAAAGCACATAGTGCGTATTTAGCTTGATGTCAAAATTTTGAAGTATAGCATAGCTAGGAGTTTTAGAAAACTTATGTCTCCACTAATAATCATTTGCTTAACAATTTATCTGTTCCTATAATCCTCAATTCTCCATTCACACACAATTATACCCAGTTCGTCAAACCACACTTATGAGTTCATAAACTTTCTACAATCATATGAGTTTAAGAACTTACCCTAGTCAGACCTTTGGCGTCCATTCGCTGAGGGGTTCATAAATATTTCATATAACTATGAGTCAAGAATGTCACATAAGTATGAGTTTTAAGAACTCGTACTTAACCTTATATTCTTTACCTATAACCTATCTATCTATTATACACATGAGAAAGGAATCACCCTCTTAACATGCATATAACAAATAATGCAACACAAATATTTCAATGATTATCAGTGTGACGCCCCCAAAATAGGTATACATCACCCATCTTGAGTCGCCAAATACATGGTACAAAATTCAAATACAACTTAATTATACAATAGTCGTGTAAAATACGACAAAATATAATCTAAGAGTTTTAATAAGAATATTATCATCTAGACAATATCCACACTCAATGGAGTCCTCATTACATTTATTGTCACACTATTTAACAGAATAGTGAGGACTACTAATGCTATCATCTGGACCGTCACTCCGTTCCCTGACTAGTCCCAGCTACATTCTCATTTCTTGAAGAGAACAGTGAAAGAAAGGGTGAGCTCAACTAGCCCAGTAAGAAATATTATGACTAAGATAATGCAGAATAAATTATCATTATTCTTTAACAATGTTAAACTGATAAAATACAATAGACATCAAGCTTAACTGCGGCGAAATAAGCAATTCATTAGAAGAGTCAAGTAATGCATGATATCTACTATCTTCTATGATTTAAAATGTTTTTATCAATTTTTATCGCTGAGACTCAGTTTAATAAATAATCCACATCATCGAGTCATCCCTGCACTACGGGCCAAGGATATTCATTAAATCATCAATGGTCATGACTATATAAACATTGGTCATAATCATACCAAAAACTGTCCATCAATGCACTACAGGCTATTGAGGACTTTTACCACATCATTTATAACATTACAGGTCATGATTATACCGAATAATCCCTAGTTATAATCATACAAAGTCTATCTATGCACGTAAGCCAAAGATGACTTTCATCACAATATAAGCATGAGGATGATGACAATGACATACTAATTCAATAAAACAAGTTCAATAATAAATTTTAAAGATTTATAAGTTAATTTATCTTGAAATCAATTACGTCCAAATTGTCAACATGATACTTCTTTGTGGAGTAAAATTCAAGAATGCTCAGAAGAATATTTTCATGAAAAGATACCGGATGAAACACAACTTTCCAGGATATTCTACTAATTTCATGGAGTATAGAAGCCAAAACTTTAACCAAATGAGTATCATAGAATATATGAAACTGCAAATGAATTTTCACCCGCCATGCGGTAATCCACGTAGACAGATCATTTCCACAATTTAATAAGGAATGAATACGAAGGATCATTCACCATGCATGTGATAATCCACATAGACAGGTTATTTCAACAGAATAATAAAGAATTGAACCAGGTAATGCGTAATCCGCATAGACAGGATATTCCAAGATAATAAAAAAGAATGGAATAACAGAAGAATTCACCATGCATGCGATAGACCGCACAGACAGGATATTCCAACAGAATAATATAGAATGGAACCAGGTCTAGCGTAATCCGCACAGACAAGATGTTCCAATAGAATAATAAAGAATGGAATAACAAAAGAATTTCACCATGTATGCGGTACTTAGCATAGACAGTTTATTCCAATATAATAATAAAGAATGGAATAACAGAAGCTCTTTCATGAATACGAAAGAAATAATACCCCTTACCTTAGATTGAAACTGGATACTGGAGTAGAGAGGTAGCAGACTTCTCTTCTTTTTTCTCTTTATAATTTCTCTCCATAATAATTACTCTATAGCTTTAGTGAATTGGTGAGAAATGAAGAAAGAATGAGCTTCTATTTATAGGAAAATATAGTTTCGATAATTGCACGTTTTGGGGCTCGAAATATTACAGTACAATACCTTCAACTTTTATTTCATTTTTAATTTGGTCCTGCAAGTATTATCAAACTTGCACCACCTCCCCTAATAGTAAATAATGTGAATCAATAGTTCAATCATGTGAATCAATAGTTATAATCATGTGAAAATACGAATTACAGTATAGTACCTCCATTTATACCTCCATTTTTAACTTAGTCATGCAAGTATTATCAATCTTGCACCAACTCCCCTAATAGTACAAGAATGTGAATCAATAATACACACATGTGAACAAATAGTTATAATTATGTGAATTAATAGTAATTAATTGCTCATTTATCCAGTTAATTATCCGACTGGTTAGTATAACTTCCAGACATCAATTAATATCGAAATAAATGTCGATTTCCACTAATACTAATAATTCCAACACAATGGAACTATCAATTTCATCTTTAATCAACACGAACTTATTCATCATTAATATTATAACTCACAATATTTAACAACCAGACCGTTCCCATGAAAGAGGGGGCTTTCCGATAAGGATTTCTCCTTATTGGCGCGCAATTAGATGACCAAACATCTCCTTGATAGAACTTCTAGACATTGTAAATATTGCAATTTAATAATATGAATAACTTTATCGTCTCAATTATTGATTAAATAATATATCATATAATGCAAATGATATTGTGACAATAATCGAATCAATAATATGAGAGATATGATGCAGCAATTACTTTAGCAATAATTGAGTATAACTAAGTGACTTCTCACGTAACCATAAATAATTAATACAATGTGCTACTATGCAACCACGCGTATTACTGTACTTTTACTACTGGGAAGTTCAACAGTTTAATGGTAAAACTTCCGCCGTTATTTTTATAAAAAGATAATTATGTCATTTTCTAACTACAATAATATTTCCGTTGTGGGGTCCACCAATGATTGCTCCGTCGTACGAATATTTTCTGTTAAAACGAATATCCCCAACCAATCGAATATTATATAATCACTTGCTTACTTTGCAAAATTTGTAAATATTACCCACAACTCTAACATTATATCAAATCCACACCATAATATTCAAAAATATATTTCGAGAAAATTATTCTTTATTCATAAAAGTTGGGGTCTTACAACCTCCCCTTCTTATGAAATTTCGTCCTCGAAATTAGGGTGCGTACCTGGTATGTCGAAGAGGTGAGGATACCTTGATTTCATCTCAGATTCTAACTCCCAGATCATTTCCTCCACATCGTGGTTTCTCCACAAAATTTTGACTTGAGGTATAACTTTCTAGCGTAGAATATGATCCTTCTTATCCAAGATTTTAACATGTAACTCTTCATACGTTAAATCTTCCTCTATCTCGTTTGGTTCTAATTCAATAATATGGTTCGGGTCTTTCACATATTTACGTAACATAGATATGTGAAAAACATTATGAACACGAGACATACTTGGCGGTAAGGCGAGTTTATAGGCCACAGTTCCTATTCGATCGAGGATTAAAAATGGGCCAATGAATCGAGGATTGAGCTGTCCTCTCTTTCCAAATTGTGATGCCCCAAAAATTAGGTATACATCACCCATTTTGAGTCGCCAAATATATAGTACAGAATACAAATACAAACTTAATTATACAATCGTCGTATAATATATGACAATACATAAACTGAGAGTTTAATAGGAATATTATCATCTAGACAATATCCACACTCAAAGGAGTCCTCATTACATTTATTGTCACACTATTTAACAGAATAGTGAGGACTACTAATGTTATCATCTGGACCGTCACTCCTTTCCCCGACTTGTCCCAGCTATATTCTCATTTCCTGAAGAGAACAATGAAAGAAAGGGTGAGCTCAACTAGCCCAGTAAGAAATATTATGACTATGATAATGCAGAATAAATTATCAATAGTCTTCAATAATGTTAAACTGATAAAATAAAATAGGCATTAAGTTTAACTGCAGCGGAACAAGCAATCCATTAAAAGAGTCAAGTAGAGAATAAAATCTACTATCTTCTATGGTATAAAATGTTTTCATCAATTTTTATCGTTGAGACTCAGCTTAATAAATAAAACACATCATCTAATCATCCCTATACTACGGGCAAAGGATATTCATTAAATCATCAATGGTCATGACTATACCGAACAATCCCTGGTCATAATCATACCAAAAACTATCCAACAATGCATTACAGGCCACTGAGGACTTTTACCATATCATTTATAACATTACAGGTCATGATTATACCGAATGATCCCTGGTCATAATCATACTATGTCCATCTATGCATGTAAGCCAAAGATGACTTTCATTTTAATATAAGCATGAGGATGATGACAATGACATAATAATTTAATAAAACAAGTTCAAGAATTAATTTATCCATAAATTAATATCGTCCAAATTATCAATATGATACTTCTTTGTGGAGTAAAATTCAAGAATGCTTGGAAGAATATTTCCATGAAAAGATACTGGATGGAGCGCAAATATCAAGGATATTCCACTAATTTCATGGAGTATAGAAGCCAAAACTTTAACCAACTGAATATAATTGAATATATGAAACTACAAATGGATTTTCACCCGCTATGCGGTAGTCCACGTATACAGATTATTTCCACAATTTAATAAGGAATGAATACAAAGGATCATTCACTATGCATGTGGTAATCAACATAGACAGGTTATTCCAACAGAATAATAAAGAATGGAATAACAGAAGGATTCAACATGCGTATGATAGACTGTACAGACAGGTTATTCCCAACAGAATAATAAATAATAGAACCAGGTCCAGCGTAAACGCACAGACATGATATTCTGACAGATGAATAAATAATGGAACCAGGTCCGGCATAAACGCACAGACAGGATATTCCGACAGAATAATAAATAATGGAACCAGGTCCGGCATAAATGCACAGACAGGATATTCCGACAGAATAATAAAGAATGAAATAACAACAGAAATCACCTTGCATGCGATAGACCGCACAGACAGGTTTTTCCAACAGAATAATAAATAATAGAATTAGGTCCGGCGTAAACGTACAGACAGGATATTCTGACAGAATAATAAAGAATGGAATAACAATAGAAATCATTATGCATGCGACAGACCGCACAGACAGGTTATTCCAACAGGATAATAAATAATGGAACCAGGTCTGGCGTAAACACATAGAAAAGATATTCCGACAGAATAATAATGAATGAAATAATAGAAGAATTTCACCATGTATGCGGTACTTTGCAAAAACAGGTTATTCCAAAATAATAATATAGAATGGAATAACAGAAAAATTTCACCATGTATGCGGTACTTTGCATAATAGGTTATTCCAATATAATAATAAAGAATGGAA
Organism: Panax japonicus; assembly: GCA_020205505.1. NCBI lineage: Eukaryota > Viridiplantae > Streptophyta > Magnoliopsida > Apiales > Araliaceae > Panax > Panax japonicus. The sequence continues at coordinate 41,146,678 of CM035110.1, read as the reverse complement.
TAACAGAAGTTCTCTTCATGAATAAGAAAGAAATAATACCCCTTACCTTAGAAGAAACTAGATATTGGAATAGAGATGTAGCTGACTTCTCTTCTTTTTTCTATCTATAATTTCTCTCTCAAGAGTTTCAGTGAATTCGTAAGAAATAATGAAAGAATGAGATTCTATTTATAGGAGAATGGACTGAATAGTAACTAATTCATGAACGGTCCAGATTGATTTACTTTTAAACGGACGGTCTATATTGATTTACTATTAAAACTTTAAACTAGCGATCCATATTGATTCACTATTATTACTTTCCACCAGCGATCCATATTGATTCACTATTATAACTTCAACCAACGGTCTGAAAAATTAGCACATCTCCTCATGGAATAATATTGTACCAAAAAATGATTTGGACTAAAAAGAAATATATTTTACGGGTGAATAGTATCCCGTGAATAGTAACTCGTGAATAGTACTCCGACATGAAAAGTGCCTCGAATACCCAATTAAACAATATAACCTCCAGACATTAATTATTATCGACATAAATATCAATTTCTACTAACACAATAATTTCCACACAATGGAACTATCAATTTCATCTTTAATCAACATGAGCTTATTCATCATCAATATTATAACTCACAATATTAAACAACTAGGTCGTTCCCAGGAAAGAGGGGGCTTTCCAATAAGGATTTCTCCCTATTGGCGCGCAATTAGGTGACCAAACCTCTCCTTGACAGAACTTCTAGACACTGTAAATATTGCAATTTAATAATATGAATAACTTTGTCGTCTCAATTATTGATTTAATAATATATCATATTATGCTGATGATACTGTGACAATAATCGAATCAATAATATGAGAGATATGATGCAGCAATTACTTTAGTAATAATTGAGTATAACTGAGTGACTTCTCACGTAAGCATCAATAACCAATACCGTGTGCTACTATGCAACCACGCGTATTACTATACTTTTACTACTGGGTAGTTCAACAGTTTTAACGGTAACACTTCCGCTGTTATTTTTATAAAAAGATAATTATGTAGTTTTCTTACTACCACAATACTTTCGTTGTGGGGTCCACCAATGATTGTGCCGTCGTACGAATATTTCCTATTAAAACGAATATTCTCCGACGAATCAAATATTATATAACCACTTGCTTACGTTGAAAATTTTGAAAATATTACCCATAACTATAACATTATATTATATCCACACCATAAAATTCAAAAATATAATTCGAGAGAAATTAATCTTTATTCATAAAAGTTGAGGGTCTTACACAAATCTTGTAACTCCTTTCCATGGAGCAACACGTAACAACACATGATCTCCTATATTGAATTCCACGTCTTTTCGATGAAGATCAGCATTACTCTTTTGTCGATCTTGTGAGGTTTTTATACATTGTCGGATCGTTTGAATCTTTTCCGTAGTCATACGTACCAACTCCGGTCCCAACAACGTTGCTTCACCCACCTCATCCCAAGATACTAGAGAACGACACTTTCTTTCATACAACGCCTCAAATGGAGCCATGCCAATACTTGCTTGATAACTGTTATTGTAGGAAAACTCCACCAATGGTAAGAACTTGTCCCAACTTCCCTTGAAGTCAAGGACACAGAGTCTTAATAAATCTTCAAGAGTTTGAATAGTCCTTTCCGATTGACCATCCATTTGAGGATGATATGCCGAACTAAATCGTAAATCCGTGCCCATAGCTTTTTGAAAACTAACCCAAAATCTTGAAGTGAATCTTGTGTCTCGATCAGAAACATGTATACTGGCATACCATGCAATCTTACAATCTCGTTTATATACATACGAGCAAGACGTTCAAGTGTATAAGTTTCTCGTATCGGTAAGAAATGAGAAGACTTGGTCAATCTATCAACAATGACCTAAATCGCATCTATGCCTTGACAAACCTTGGGAAGACCAGTAACGAAATCCATGGTAATGTGCTCCCACTTCCATTCTAGAATTTTGGCACTTGATGCTCTGACTTGACTCATTGACAAGTTAGACACCTTGAGATAAACCCCGCTATCTCTCTCTTCATATTGCTCCACCAAAATGTATGTCAAAGATCACGATACATTTTGGTACTCCCAGGATGGATTGCAAACGGTGTGTTGTGCGCCTCCATCATGATTTTATACTTCAAGTCAGAGTCCTTAGGAACACAAAGTCTGGAGTTGACTTGCAGTATTCCTTCTTCATCGATTCTTTCTTCCGAAATAGAACCTTCTTGCACTTTCTTCCTCATACGCATCAGCTCCAGGTCTGTAGCTTGAGCAGCTTTAACTTTATCAATTAAAGTCGGTTCTACTCGTATATTCGCCATCATCATATGGGTCCCTGGAGTCTTTAACTCTATCTGTGACAACCCGAGAATTTGGAAAATTTATTAAAATCTTAAATGATTGATTTAAGTTCAAATAATAGACCTAGACAGAAAATAAGTGTATGCGTTTGATGTTATTGGGATTGAATTTTGAGGATTTTAAAATTCGGTGAAGGATATAGGTGAATTATTCAGGATTAAGGATTTATGTGAATATGTATGTGAACTAAATATGGTTAAGGGTCAAGGGTTGACCAGATTAATTATATATGTGTCAAACCCTAAGTATATATTAAGAACGTCAACGTTCTGTTAGAAAACCCTAGCAATGGATAAGAAATCGTAGAAATCAGTTCTGAAACCCTAGTTTCAGTTCCGGGAATCCGAAACCCTAAATTCATGATATGAATATGGTGATTAAGTTAGAAAACCCTAACGATATATTCAGAAACTCTAATTTTAGTATCGAGATTTTAAACCCTAATTTGGGAATCCTAATGCGAAGTATTAAACCCTAAGGGTTAAAAAGTTGTGTGTAAGGAATATGAACATTATGTGATGGTTTATCTTTGTTTATTATATAAACAAACAAAAGAAACTAGTGTAACCCTAATTATATATTAGGAATGAAGGATTTAATAACTTAAGGGTTATGGAAAAAGAGAATTGTGGTATTTAGAATACTTACTAATTCTAGGAGAATTATTTTTTATATCTCAAATGATTAATTTTATAACCTAATTATAGCAAGTCTAATTGGGTTAAGGAAATAGATGTGAATGAGCAAGGATTGGTGTTTTAATGGAGAAGTGAAACCCTAATTAAATGAATTGGGTTGGATAAGAATCAAAGGAATTGGACTATGTATATGTATAGCCCAAATGTTGGCCAATGAAATTGGTTAGAGGCTCAAGCAAAACATTAAGGGAATGGCTCAACTTTTAGCCCAAGTGGGAGAGGACTTTTTGGACAATTGTTAAATCAAATAAACATTTAGTAAATAAGCCAAACTTGGAGCATTCTAAGGCCAAGTGGCCGGCCATGAGAAGCTAAGAAAAGGGGGGAAGAATGTAATAATTGCTCACTTTATTAGGTGAACAACTACTAACCACTCCACTTAGGTGTCATTCTTATGTTTAACCAACACTTATGTTCTTTCTTGCAAGCAACCTCTTGGCAATTATCTAAGAGAGAAGGAAAGAGAATGGGTGGGAGAAGAAAGGCTCATGGCCGGATGGAGTAGGAGAGAAAGAGAGAGTGGGTTTGGATAATATACACCACACTTAAATAAAAATGTACCTCATTTTTCTTTCATCTCTTTATTTCTTCCAAGTTGCTAAGAAAACCAGAGAGAGAGAGAGAGGGGAGAGGCCATTTCGGCAACTCCAAGAGAAGGGAGAGAGGAGACTTTGATTTTCATAAACCCAAAACCCATCTCACATCTTAGAAGGAGAAAGGAAATCAAGCTAAGGTATAACAAAAATTTCTACTTGTGTAGGCTAAATTTCCTTGGTGTTTTGAATTGATTTTTGACAATTTGAAGTTGTGATCTTGAGGTTTATAACCTTAGATCTTGGTGTTTAAAAGTGTTTAATATGTAGATCCAACTCTTTTGTAGATCAAAAGTTAGATCTAAAGTATGAAATGGAGGTTAGGTTTTTCAAAAGATAGAAAACCTAAATTTTTCTTAGCTTTGATTGTTTTGATGCTTGCTTGATGAAATAAGAAACTTTAGTTCTAAACTCAAAAAACCTTAGATCTATGTGTTAATGAGTGTTTCATGTTTAGATCTAACCATATTGAGTGTTGATTTGGTTGAAATCAAAAGGAATTGAAAAATAGAATTTTTCCAGAAAAGTTTAAAACTAGAAAGTATGATCTAGCTTTTGATTCTTGAAATCTATGATGGATATTTGTGATTTATGTTTTTGGGATGCTAGATCTATGTGTAAAGGATAAAAAACCTTTGGAATTACTCAAATAGGTTGAAAAATGAACAAGTTATGGGATTTCTCCCAAACTACACAAAGGTAATAAAAACTGTTAGAATGACAGTTTGTAACAGCCACTTCCGGGATAAATTCTGAGAGCTTAACATGTCCAAATATGGATTGTGATATATGAAAACTATAGTTCGGAAAGATATGAACCCAACAAAATTAACAGATCATTAATCGGAGTTATAGATTTCATTTTATTTACGTTTTGGTAAAGGACTCCAAAACTGCCAAATGACAAAAACTGCCAAGAATTTTGTGAGGGCTGTTTTGTCAACTTTTCTGATGAGGAAAAATCCGGCCTTTAGGGAAATGAAAATATAAGGTATTATGTAGCTCATGTGCAAAAATGAGCTGATTCCGAGTTAAAACGACCAAGTTATGACCGTTCTAATTTTTGTGATTTTCCGACGGAAATCGCTATAAACAGAGTTCTACAACTTCGATTGCCACAAAATTTAAAATGGAGCATCACGTTAACATATATAATGTTATTCCAAGAGATGGGAATGTTTGGAGTTAAGCACGAGGTAGCTAATTTCTTAAGCTACGCACTAGAAATGATTTTTGAAAAAATACTAAAGGAAGTTAGAAAATTATGAAAAAATACTTTTTGTGTATGAAATACATGTATATATGTTTGGCCAAAGGATTGGAAAATAATAAAATGATTTGGTATTTTTGTAAAACAGATATAGAATTCAGCTTGTTGGATTGTGTAATTTGTGAATCCAGTTTGCTGGATTAGAAAATCTGATGAATACAGCTTGCTGGATTGAAAAGAAGTTGACTGAATTGATGGATTGGTGAATCCAGATTGCTGAATTAAAAATTTGGTTGCTAGATTTAGAATCCAGGTTGCTGGATTAGTATTTAACTTACTAAGTGTTAGCGAAAAACTTATGAAATGAAAAAGCGAGTGTTAAATCATATAAATGTGACTCTATGGCATGATTAAGCGCTTAGGAATAGTTTAATTGAACTTAAACTCGAGTGTTGACCGACTAGACCGTCGGGATGTTAAAATTGTGTCAGTTTCAACTCAAACTTAATAGTCTAACTGATACTAAGTCTTATGTGAATTACAGACTGATATGGTTATGTGGTAATGTGTTTAGGTTATTCTGTGGATATAAATATAACAGTATTATACTGTGATGATATTATTCTAATTATTGAAGATCTATACTATTAATATTAGTTCTCCAGGTAAAGCGTTATAAATTGCGTTGCGGTAATCAACGGTTCAGGCAAGTTTCTTTTACTTAACTCTAATAAGAGTAGTTTCTTCAAGCTTATGGTTAATCATTACTGATTGCCATGAAATTTGAACTCTGTACATCTTTCATGTATAAGTCAGGTATGAAAGGCTGATCACCTTCATTACCAGTTGGTTCAGAAATGTTTGTTCATGTTTAAAACTTGTTCAGTCAGAAGTTTGTTCGTGCTAATTCTCAATTATATCGATGAATTATAGCCAGCTTATTATTCATACTCTTCAATCATGATATATCGTTATATTGTTGAACTTAAACTTGCTGGGCAACTTTCATGCTCACCCTTACTATATCATGATAAAACATTGCAGATAAGGCGAACGTGTTCGGATACAGGAAAAAGATAAAGCCAAGTTCAGCTTGGGATATAAAGTGCGGCTAGTTTGTAATAACGTATTTTGATAAATGTGTTGTATGATAGAAAGTTTATAAAATGTGTATTAAGTTAAGGTTACTCGACCTTGGGGAATAGTGTGTAATGTATTGTATAAACAATTTATGTTTATATCTTCCGCAAATAGTTATAGAAATAGTATATCGGATTCGAGGTGATTTGGGGCCTGGATTCGAGGATATCACACTATCTCCATCCTTTGTAAGTCATATAAAATGGGCCTTTGCGTTGACAATATCAAACTCGTACCCGCATATGATCTTCTACTCAATGCGTTAGATACCACGTTCGCTTTTCCAGGATGGTATTGAATAGTAAGATCATAATCTTTTAAAAGCTCAAGCCATCGTTGTTGTTGCATGTTGAGTTCCTTTTAAGTGAAGAATTATTTGAGGCTTTTATGATCCGTATAAATCTCCACCTTCTCTCCACACAGGTAATGCCTCCAAATCTAAAGCGCAAAAATGACTGCTGCCAACTCTAGATCATGAGTAGGATAATTCCTCTCATATTCTTTGAGTTGTCGTGAGGCATAGGCTACGACTTTTCCATGTTGCATGAGAACACATCCTAACCCTTTGCCTGAAGCATCACTGTAGATGATAAATCCCTCCGAGCCAGATGGTATTGTCAGAACATGTGCTGAAATGAGTCTCCTCTTGAGTTCTTGAAAACTCTTTTCACATTCCTCGCTCTAACCGAATTTTGTATCTTTTCGAGTCAGCTAAGTTAACAAAGTAGCGATTTGAGAAAACCCTTCTATGAATCTCTGATAATAACTAGCTAAGCCAAGAAAGCTACGTACTTTGGTCACTGACTTAGGTTGGTCCCAACTTTGAATTACTTCAATCTTTGCTAGGTTAACAGATATTCTATGATTTGATATTACGTGCCCAAGGAATGCAACTTCCTCAAGCCAGAACTTGCATTTCTTCAACTTGGTATAAAGCTTGTTTTCACGAAGCTTTTGGAGTATTAGCCTCAAGTGTTGCTCATGGTCTTCGCGGGTTTTGGAGTATAGAGGATGTAATCAATAAATACGACCACAAAGTGATCCAAATATTCCTTGAATACTCGGTTCATCATATCCATGAAGGCAGCAGGAGCATTAGTCAATCCAAAAGACATGACTAGGAATTCATAATGCCCGTACCGAGTTTTGAAAGCAGTCTTTGGAATGTCATCAGTTTTAATCTTTAACTGATGATATAAGGAATGAAGATCAATCTTTGAAAACAATTTGGCTCCTTGCAACTGATCAAATAGGTCATCAATGCGAGGCAATGGGTACCTATTTTTGATGGTGACATGATTCAACTCCCAATAATCAATACAAAGTCGCATACTTCCATCTTTCTTCTTTACGAATAGAACAAGAGCACCCCAAGGAGACGTACTAGGATTAATGAAACCGATGTCTAACAATTCCTGTAGTTGGGTTTTTAACTCCTGATATTTAATAGGAGTCATTCGATATGGGGCTTTGGAAATGGGTTTTGTACCGGATTCAAGGTCGATACAAAATTCAATTTCACGCTCTGGGGGTAGGCCAGGAAGTTTTTCAGGGAATACATCAGGAAATTTATTAACAATAGAAATATCATTCAAATCTGACATATGTTTATTTAAATCCGTGACATGGGCTAAGAAAGCTTGACATTCGTTTTTCAATAAACGAATAGCTTTATGACTTGATATGACAGTGATTGATTTTAGTAGTTTGGTTGCTTGAATTCGCATAATAGGTTGGTTAGGAATATGAAAGCTAACAACCTTACAAAAACAATCGATTTTAGCATGATGAGTAGTTAACCAATAAACCCCTAAAATCACATCAAATGCAAGTATTTTCAAAGAAATAAGATCGACAGGTAACGTGCGGTTACCGATTTGAATCAAACAAGACTTATAAACCGTGGATGCAAAGAAGGTTTCTCCCAACGGAGTTTCAACGGACAATTCAAAGTCTAATTTCTCCGGAGTCAAATTTAAACGTTGAGTGCAAGTAGGAAAAATAAAGGAATGGGTAGAATCGGTATCAAATAAAGTATAAACTTCGCTAGAGTTTATGATTAGCTTACCCGTGATCACCTCATTTGGATTCCTCGCTTTTTGGGAGGTTACAACAAACGCACTCCCTTGAACTACTGGTTTTGTCTTGTCTGGGACACCCTTTGATGCCTCCATCCCAGCTGGACTTGACATTGGTGCACGACAAAATCAGGCTAGGTGACCTTCTTTTCAACAATTATAACACGCTTTGGACTACATCGTGCAGTTTGGACTTATGTGTCCTTCCCCTCCACATTTTTAATATACGACCGGTGGTCGTTCTCCTTCCTTAACAACAGGTGCTAGTGCTGACGTCTTTCCATCCTTGTTGAATCTCCTCTTCTTGAAATGTCCACTCTTATTGTCATGGCCATGATTACCACCGAAGTGATTATCATTTCTGGCATGTTGATTCCCTCCACGTTTGTTGTCACCGCTTCGATGACTGCTACCACTGGTATTATCAACTTGTTGGTTGCTCTCTCTTGGTTGGGTTGACTCATTATCGCGCTCCAATAACTGAGCCTTATTCACAACATTTGAATACAAACTGCAGTTTGTGAGAAATTAAGTATTGATGTATCTCGGGTTTCAAACCTCTTAAAAACATCTGCAACATTCTCTCCCCATTATCAACCAATTGGGACGCAAACCAAGATAACTCGGCAAACTTAGCTTCGTACTACGCCATGGTCATATTATTTTGCTCAAGCTTGATGAACTCTACCTCCTTCATATGACGAATACTTTCAGGAAAGTACTTATCATTGAACAACTCTTGAAACTTCTCCAAAGACATTTTAAGTGTGGTAGGTTGAGTACGCTTTACAGATTCTCACCAGTAATCTGCCTCTGCTCGCAACATGAAGGTGGCAAAGGGAACCTTTTGCTCCTCGTTGCATCCCAAGACATCAAATATCTTGTTGATCTGCTTTATCCACGCCTCCGCCTTAAGAGGTTTTGGCTCTCCAAAAAACTCTGGTGGTCCCAGCTCCTTGAACTACTTAGCGGTGACCATCCAAGAGTTGTCAGTGTTTTCACCTGCATTTTGGACAGGAGCTGCTTTCGCCTGATATTGCATGAATTGCATAAAGCCTCTGAACATCCCATCATTCACCATTTCATCGGTTTTATTGTTTACATGAGGGTTATTGTCTTCCTGTTGCACATTATCCTGGGCATTAATATATTGTGACTCAACGGTCTCATGTGCTTCGTTGTTATCTCAATATTTTCGGATGCCATTTTAAAATACTGCCACAAAACAAGGGTTAATTAACATATCACATATTATCCCTATACTTTAACCGACCATTTAAATACCAAATAAACTTTGTTAGGTCATACTAGCGAAGGAATTCCCCATCTCTCCCCTCCTAGTTTTTGTCTCACATCTCAGCCAAAGATTATATTCCTGAGCTTTGATACCAACTATGACGCCCCCAAAATAGGTATACATCACCCATCTTGAGTCGCCAAATACATGGTACAAAATTCAAATACAACTTAATTATACAACAGTCGTGTAAAATACGACAAAACATAATCTAAGAGTTTTAATAAGAATATTGTCACCTAGACAATATCCACACTCAATAGATTCCTCATTACATTTATTGTCACACTATTTAATAGAATAGTGAGGACTACTAATGCTATCATCTGGACCGTCACTTCGTTCCCCGACTAGACCCGGCTACGTTCTCATTTCCTAAAGAGAATAGTGAAAGAAAGGGTGAGCTCAACTAGTCCAGTAAGAAATATTATGACTAAGATAATGCAGAATAAATTATCATTAGTCTTCAACAATGTTAAACTGATAAAATACAATAGACATCAAGTTTAACTGCAGCGGAATAAGCAATCCATTACAAGAGTCAAGTAGAGCATGATATCAACTATCTTTTATGATTTAAAATATTTTTATCAATTTTTATCGCTGAGACTCAGTTTAATAAATAAACCACATCATCGAGTCATCCCTGCACTATGGGCCAAGGATATTCATTAAATCATCAATGGTCATGACTATATAAACATTGGTCATAATCATACCAAAAACTGTCCATCAATGCACTACAGGCTACTGAGGACTTTTACCACATCATTTATAACATTACAGGTAATGATTATACCGAATAATCCCTGATCATAATCATACCAAGTCCATCTATGCACGTAAGCCAAAGATGACTTTCATCACAATATAAGCATGAGGATGATGACAATGACATACTAATTCAATAAAAAAAAGTTCAAGAATAAATTTTAAAGATTTATAAGTTAATTTATCATGAAATCATTTACGTCCAAATTGTTAACATGATACTGCTTTGTGGAGTAAAATTCAAGAATGCTCAGAAGAATATTTCCATGAAAAGATACCGGATGAAGAATAAATACCCAGGATATTCTACTAATTTCATGGAGTATAGAAGCCAAAACTTTAACCAAATGAGTATCATAAAATATATGAAACTGCAAATAAATTTTCACCCGCCATGCGGTAATCCACGTAGACAATCATTTTCACAATTTAGTAAGGAATGAATACAATGGATCATTCACCATGCATGTGATAATCCACATAGATAAGTTATTTCAACAGAATAATAAAGAATGGAAACAGGTCATGCGTTATCCGCACAGACAGGATATTCCAACAGAATAATAAAGAATGGAATAACAAAAGAATTCACTATGCATGAGATAGACAACACAAACAGGTTATTCCAATAGAATAATAAAGAATGGAACCAGGTCTAGCGTAATCCGAACAGACAGGATATTCTAACAGAATAATAAAGAATGGAATAACAAAGAATTCATCATGCATGCGATAAACCACACAAACAGGTTATTCCAACAGAATAATAAAGAATGGAACCAGGTCTAGCGTAATTCGTACAGACAGGATATTCCAATAAAATAATAAAGAATTGAATAACAGAAGAATTTCACCATGTATGTGGTACTTCGCATAGACATGTTATTCCAACAAAATAATAAAGAATGAAATAACAGAAGCTTTCTTCATGAATACGAAAGAAATAAAACCCCTTACCTTAGAAAGAAACTTGATACTGGAGTAGAGAGGTAGCAGACTTCTCTTCTTCTTTCTCTATATAATTTCTCTCTATAATAATTGCTCTATAGCTTTAGTGAATTAGTGAGAAATGAAGGAAGAATGAGCTTCTATTTATAGGAAAATATAGTTTCGATAATTGCACATTTTGGGGCTCGAAATATTACAGTACAATACCTTCAACTTTTGTTTCATTTTTAATTTAGTCCTGCAAGTATTATCAAACTTGCACCAACTCCCCTAATAGTAAATAATATGAATTAATAGTTCAAACATGTGAATCAATAGTTATAATCATGTGAAAATACGAATTACAGTATAGTACCTCCATCTATACCTTCATTTTTAACTTAGTCATGCAAGTATTATCAATCTTGCACCAACTCTCCTAATAGTACAAGATTGTGAATGAATAGTACACACATGTGAACAAATAGTTATAATCATGTGAATTAATAGCAATTAATTGCTCATTTATTGGGTTAATTACCCGACTGTTTAGTATAACTTCCAGACATCAATTAATATCGAAATAAATGTCGATTTCCACTAACACTAATAATTTCAACACAATGGAACTATCAATTTCATCTTTAATCAACACGAACTTATTCATCATTAATATTATAACTCATAATATTTAACAACCAGGTCGTTCCCAGGAAAGAGGGGACTTTCTGATAAGGATTTCTCCTTATTGGCGCGCAATTAGATGACCAAACCTCTCCTAGACAGAACTTCTAGACATTGTAAATATTGTAATTTAATAATATGAATAACTTTGTTGTCTTAATTATTGATTTAATAATATATCATATAATGCAGATGATATTGTGACAATAATCGAATCAATAATATGAGAGATATGATGCAGCAATTATTGTAGCAATAATTGAGTATAACTGAGTGACTTCTCACGTAAGCATCAATAATTAATACCGTGTGCTACTATGCAACCACGCGTATTACTGTACTTTTACTACTAGGTAGTTCAATAGTTTAACGGTAAAACTTCCGCCGTTATTTTTATAAAAAGATAATTATGTCGTTTTCTAACTACGACAATACTTCTGTTGTGGGGTCCAACAATGATTGTATCGTCGTACGAATATTCCCTAACCAATCGAATATTATATAACCACTTGCTTACTTTGTAAAATTTATAAATATTACACACAACTATAACATTATATCAAATCCACACCATAATATTCAAAAATATATTTCGAGAAAATTATTCTTTATTCATAAAAGTTGGGGTCTTACAATCAGTACCAGAAACTAAGTGGTTTTTACACCAAATACAATTCCCCGCCCATACAAGGAATCATACAACTCAGCTGCAGACATGAGTCCTCATTGAAATCCCCACCGAATCTTAACTCACTTCTCAATACGAATTTCATTCAACTTGTATTCATAATCCTTTCTTGAATCTGTACCAATTCACACAGCAATCTTGCTGTAAACTTTGCAATCATTAGATTGATTCTTTTCCTTACTATCAACTTATCAAATCACGAGGTGATCTCATCGTATATATTATGATTCATTTCTATACTATGATCGTTTTGTTTTTCGATCTCCTATCTCGATACTTTTAGTCTTTTATACTCGATCTATTCATCACTACTGTTCACCTTTATTACCAGAGTTAGGGAACTCTGTATCTTTATAACTCGCTGAGATTCGTCTTTGAATCATACCAACCAACTAACTCTATGTGAGTTAGTACTTATCCTAATCACTGCGGTTATTGGTCTCAGGTATTCCTACCTAAGCTTCATAACCAACAGCTTTGATACAAACTGTGACAGCCCCTAATCCGAGTCCCAAATCACCATGGATCTGGTACAATCATTCTACAATTATTGCGAAAGATATAAACATAAATTGTTTATACAATAAACTTTATACACTATTTCTCCAAGGTCGAGTAACCTTAACTTATACACAATTCATAACTCGACTAACACATAACATTATTATCATACAATACTATTTCAAACCTAATCGAACACATTAACTTTAAGCTGAAACTGTCTTTAACCTTTCCTTGTATCCGACTTATTCGCCTTAATCTGCAATGTTTATCATGATATAGTAAGGGTGAGCATGAAAGTTGCCCATCAAGTTTAAATTTATTTAAGGATATATCATGAATGAAAGAGTTTGAATAAATAAGCTGGCTATAATTAATCAATATAGTTGTGAATTAGTGCGAACAAACTTTTTACCGAACATGTATTAATCATGAACAAATATATCTGGACCGAATGGTGATGAAGGTGATCAGCCTTTCATACCTGACTTATACATGTAATATATACAAAGTAAAATTCTACATTAGCAATCAGCAATGATTAACCATAAGCATATCCGAATGAAACAGCTCTTAGTAGAGTTAAGTAAAACTTGCATGTTTCGTTGATTATCGTTACGCAGTTTACAATGCTTTATCTGAAGACCTAATATTAGTAATATAGATCTCTAATATTAGAATAATATCATCATAATATAATACTATTATATATATATATATACACACACACACACACAAAATAACCTAAACACATAACACATAACTCTATCAGTCTATACCGCGCATAAGACATAGCATCAAGTCAAACTATTTCAGTCTGAATTGAAACCGACACAATTCTATCATCCCGACGGTCTAGTCGGATAAATATCGAGTTTAAGTTCAATTAAACTCTGCCTAAACACTTAACAATTATCTTAGATAATTTATTATCAGTTAAAATATTTTTCAATAGCTCATAATAATTTTTAGATAATTAATATTATTTATCATAATTTTTTAATCACTTATATCGTATTTATATAATATAAATACCACAATATTTCTTTATCATTAATATTTATTTAATACTAAATATTAATGGAAATCATAACATAATATTATAATATATTTATAATATTACAAAATATTTTTAATACCTTAAAATCATATTTTTATGATTTTTAAACACTTAAATCCATTATCCGATAATTCCAATTAATATTAAAATATTAATATTTTCATGAAAAAATATCAAAAGTTATATTTTATAAATTAAAATATTTTTTTAATCATTAAATCATTTTTATATAATTTTTAAAACATTATTTCTAATTTTTCATAATTTATTTAATATATTTATTAAACAAATTAATCACCATTAATATTAATTTATTAATGAAATTCATCACAAAATATCAAAAGTTATCAAAAATAACTTAAAATATTTTCTAACACTATAATATATTTTTAAATGATTTTTCATGTATTAAAAATCAATTTTAAATAATTTACTTAATATTATAATTAAATAAATTAATTTCTTTTTATATTCCAAAAATATTAAATATTTTTCAATTATACTTATAATAATAAAAAACTAATTTTTGGATTTTAAAATAATTTTTAGTAATTTATTTTGTATTTTTCATAATTTAAAACTATTTATTTCAATTTATTTAATAAAATAATTATTTTTCTAAGAAAATGTAGCAAAAGGGGTGCCTATAGCGACAGGACTGTCGCTATAGATGTTTTTCGTGTTCTTGGCCCAAGCCCAGATCTTCATAACCAGTTACCGGATGCCTACTTTGACCAACATTAAAGCAGTATTCTTATTGATTTATGGGCTGGTAATCGTTTTAATATTGTAGTATGTATGTAATAATATAACTACAATTTCATTTCATGTCCAAACAATAACACAACTGAGAGATTTAAGCTTCACAAATCTTATCAGACACTGTTCTTCAATTTCTGGAACCCAGAAATTGAAGAATAGTCGAGGTTCCTTATTTGAGCCCTTTAATCTCAACTTTCTCTATTCGGTTTATGTGATATGAAGGTTCAAGTATGTAATATATATGTCAGTGTGCAATGTTATAAAAACCGATCATCATAACAACAACTAATTCACAAAGATCTAGACGGTGAAAGTAGTGGTCAAGAACTGGGTCTTGAATTTTCTAGGTTTGCCAGAAAATTCTTAAGGCTGATGGTCAACTCAAGTTTGACCACTAAAATCTTGGGTTTTGCTATGGATCTGTGTAACCTAGAAGCATGATTATGTAGTATTCATACCAGTCTACAAGGTCAAAGCAATAACATGACCTAACAATCAAAGTGAAGCAAGATCAAGGACCTGCAAATACACTATCAGATGTTTCTGGGCAAATCTGGGCTGCCCAGAAACCAATTTCGTGAACGGTTAATGAGGTTTGACTGCTCATATCTTTCAATCTACTAATAATCTGGGCTTGATTCAAGTCTCAGATCAAGACCCTTACAACAAAAAATAGATCTATAACATAAAACACAACAAAAATGTATCACAGAAAGATCTAGGGGCACTGACATTCGGTTATTAGGCCACCCTTTTCCAGTTTCCCAGATTTCTAAAAACAATAATTTCGAGCATCTAAATGATATGGATCTAAGTTTTAGCAACCCAGATCATCAAATGACACCCTTTAACATAACTTTAAACACCTAACCACGACATCTAACACAGGATACATAGATCTACAAGTTTAGGGTTTTATACCTTTTGAATGCCCATTACTTGAATCTGATACTTAATGATCTAATATTGGTAAGCTAGAATATGATCATAGTCTATATTATCATTCTCTTTCACTTCAAATCTCGAATTTTTAGAGAGAGAAAGAGGTTGACTAATATGGGAAGTAAAATGAACTTTTCTTTCTCTTTTAATCTTATATAATGTATGATGCAATGAATGTTGTCTAATAACTTGGCTGAGATATTAGATATCTTGCACATGGAGTGGTTAGGGTTGGCCACCAACTCAAATATATGGTAAGATCCACAAGTAACCAATTAAAGAATGCAATAAGGGCACATTGGTCATTTTGTACCCCATTTTAATGCCAAAAATGTCATTTAGTCCAACCCTTAGGGTTTGACCTTTAGGGTTAAAACCTAAGGTTTTCAGAATTTAACTTTCTAGGATTTCCATATTAAGGTTTTCGAAATATAGAATTAATATTTCAAAATTATAATTAGGATTCTATAAATATAATAAAATTTCCTAATCATGAAATTCAATCTTGCTAATTAGGATTATTATTTCCTAATTAAAATTGCTAATTTAGCAATTAGGGTCAAAATTGTACATTAGGGTTTATAGCCCAAGAATTAGGGTTTTAAATAGAAAAATAATCTTTCTAATTTAGAAATTAGGTTTCCTAATTAGATTAGGGTTTGAAATTTACAAATTAGGGTTCCTAATTATTAGAATTTCTAATTAATCAATTAGGGTTATCCTTAATTAAGTTTGTGATTAATACAAAAACCATATACGTTGTACTTAAATCCCCAATTTAGGGATTCCATATACCGAATTAGGGTTTTAAATTCCCGGAACTGAACTTAGGGTTTCAAGAATCGGTTTCTAGGGTTTTGTATCAATCATTAGGGTTTTCTAATTGAACATCGATATTTGACAATAATCTTAGGGTTTGACACTGATAAATTTATCTGGTCAACCCTTGACCCTTAACAACATACTGTACACATATAATATCATAATCATAGAACATATACACATATACACTTAATCCTGAATAATTCACCAAAAACCTTCACAACATATTGAAATCCTCAAAATTCCTTCCCAAAAATGCTAAACGCGTACACTTATTTTCTGCCTAGGTCTATTATTTGACCTTAAATCCTTCATTTATGATTTTAAATATTTTTTTAATTCTCGAGTTGTCACATAAGCCGAGAAATCTACGTACTTCGGTCACTGATTTAAGTTGCTCCCAACTTCGAATAGCTTCAATCTTTGCCGGGTCAACAGATATTCCATGACTTGACTTCATGGGTTTTGGAGTATATGAGAATGTCATCAATAAAGACAACCACAAAATGATCCAAATATTCCTTGAATATTCGGTTCATCATATTCATGAAGGCAGCAGGAACATTAGTCAATTCAAAAGACATGACTAGGAATTCATAATGCCCGTACCGAGTTCTGAAAGCCGTCTTTGGAATGTCATCCATTTTAACCTTCAATTGATGATATCCGGAACAAAGATCAATCTTTGAAAAGAATTTGGCGCCTTGCAACTGGTCAAATAAGTCATCAATACGAGGTAACGGGTACCTATTTTTGACAGTGACATGGTCCAACTCCCGATAATCAATACAAATCGCATTCTCCCATCTTTCTTCTTCACGAATAAAACAGGAGCACCCCAAGGAGACATACTAGGACGAATGAAACCGATGTCTAACAATTCCTGCAGTTGGGTCTTTAACTCCTGAAGTTCAATAGGAGCCATTCAATATGGGGCTTTGGAAATGGGTTTTGTACCGGGTTCAAGGTCGATACAAAATTTAATTTCATGCTCTGGGGGTAGGCCAGGATGTTCTTCAGGGAATACGTCAGGAAATTTATTAACAATAGAAATATCATTCAAAACTGACGTATTTTTGTTTAAATCAGTGACATGAGCTAAGAAATCTTGACATCCGTTTTTCAATAAATGAATAGCTTTATGGCTTGAGATGATAGTGATTGATTTTAATGGTTTGGTTGCTTGAATTCGCATAATAGGTTGGTTAGGAATATAAAAGCTAACAACCTTACGAAAACAATCAATTTTTGCATGATGAGTAGTTAACCAATCAATCCCTAGAATTACGTCAAATGCAAGTATTTTTAAGGACATAAGATCGACAGGTAATGTAAGGGTACCGATTTGAACCAAATAAGACTTATAAACAGTGGATGTAATGAAGGTTTTTCCCAACAGAGTTTTAACAGATAAGTCAAAGTCTAATTTCTTCGGAGTTAAATTTAAACGTTGAGCGCAAGTAGGAGAAATAAAAGAATGGATAGAACCGGTATCAAATAAGGTATAGACTTCGCTAGAGTTTATGATAAGCTTACCCCTGATGACCTCATTCGGGTTCCTTACTTTCTGGGAGGTTACGACAAACGCTCTCCCTTGAACTACTGGTTTTGACTTTTCTGCAACGGCCTTTGGTGCCCCCATCTCAGTTGGACTTGGCTTCCCTGAAAGACATAATCGAGCTAGGTGACCTTCTCTTCCATAATTGTAACATGTTTTGGACTGTTGCGCACAGTTTGGACTGATATGTCCCTCCCCTCCGCATTTAAAGCATATGATAGGTGGTCGTTCTCCTTCTTTAACAACGGGCGCTGATGCTGACGTCTTTCCATCATTGTTGAATCTCTTCTTCTTGAAATGTTCATTCTTATTATCTTGGCCATGATTACCACCGAAGTGGTTACCATTTCTGGCATGTTGATTCCCTCCACATTTGTTGTCACCGCTTCGATGACTGCTACCACTGGTATTATCATTTTTTCTGCTGCTCTCTCTTGGTTGAGTTGACTCATTATCGCGCTCCAATAACTGAGCCATATTAACAACATCTGAATACAAGAAAAGTTTGTGAGAAATGAGGTATTGACGAATCTCGGGTTTCAAACCTCTTAGAAAAATTTGCGTCATTCTCTCCTCATTATCAACTAAGTGGGACGCAAACTAGGACAGCTAGGCAAACTTGGCTTCGTACTGCGACACTGTCATATTATTTTGCTCCAGTTTAATGAACTCTACCTCTTTCTTGTGACGAATACTTTCGGGAAAGTACTTGTATTTGAACAGTTCTTGGAACTTCTCCCAAGACATCTTCAGTGCGGAAGGTTGAGTGCGCTTTACAGATTCCCACCCGTAATCTACCTCTGCTCGCAACATGAAGGTGGCAAAGGGAACCGTTTGCTCCTCGGAGCATCCCAAGACATCAAATATCTTGTTGATCTACTTTATTCACGTCTCCGCCTTAAGTGGTTTTGGCTCTCCAAAAAACTTCGGTGGTCCCAGCTCCTTGAACTGTTTAACGGTGACCTTTCGAGAGTTGTCAGTGTTTCCACCTGCATTTTGGACAGGAACCACTCTCGCCTGATGTTGCATGAATTGCATAAAGCCTCTGAACATTCCATCATTCATCATTTGATTGGTGTTGTTGTTTACCTAAGGATTATTATCTTCCTGTTGCATATTATCCTGGGTATTGATCTGTGGTGACTCAACAGTCTCCTGTGCTCCATTGCTATTTTCAATATTCTCGGATGTCATTTTCAAATACTGCCACAAAACAATGGTTAATTGACATGTCACATATTATCCCTATACTCTGATCGATCAATTAAATACCAAATAAACTTAGGTAGGTCATACTAGCGAAGGAATTACCCATCTCTCCCCTCCTAGTTCTTGTCTCACATCTCAGCCATGGATCATATCCCTAAGCTTTGATACCAACTGTGACGCCCCCAAAATAAGTATACATCACCCATCTTGAGTCACCAAATATATGGTACAAAATTCAAATACAACTTAATAATACAATTGTCGTGTAAAATACGACAAAACATAAATTGAGAGTTCTAATACGAATATTGTCTTCTAGACAGTATTCAAACTCAAATGGAGTCCTCAATACATTTATTATCACATTATTTCACAGAATAGTGAGGACTACTAATGCTATCATCTGGACCGTCACTTCGTTTCCCGACTAGTCCCAGTTATATTCTCATTTCCTGAAGAGAACAATAAAAGCAAAGGGTGAGCTCAACTAGCCCAGTAAGAAATATTATGACTAAGATAATGCATAATAATTTATCGTTAGCCTTCAAAAGTATTAAACTGATAAAATATAATAAACATCAAGTTTAATTGTAGCGGAACAAATAATCCATTAGAAGAGTCAAGTAGAGCATAAAATCTACCATCTTCTATAATTTAAAAGGTTTTTTTTATCACTTTTATCGCTGAGACTCAGCTTAATAAATAATCCACATCATCGAATCACCCCTGCACTACGGCCAAGGATATCCTTTAGTATCACGACCACAAATTATCCATGCACTACGGGCCACCAATGGTCATGATCATGCCAACAACTGTCCATCAATGCACTACGGGCCAATGATGACTTTTACCACATCTTTTGTAACATTACGGTCATGATTATATCGAATAATCTCTGGTCATAATCATACCAAGTCCATCTATGCATTACGGCCACAGATGACTTTCATCATAATATAAACATGAGAATGATGACAATGATATAATAATTCACTAAAACAAGTTCAAGGATAAAGATTTATAATTTAATTTATCCAGAATTCAATAATGCCCAAATTATCAACATGATACTGTTTTGTGGAGTAAAATTCAAGAATAATATTGTACCAAAAATAATTTAGACCGAAAACGAATTAATTTTTATCATGAATAGTACCCCAGGTGAATAGTACTCGAAGTGAATAGTATCCCGTGAATAGTAATTCATGAATAGTACCCCGTGAATAGTATTCCGGCATGAAAAAGTTAAAACTTATCAAAAATGCTCAGAATAATATTTCCATTAAAAGATACTGGATGAAACGTAAATTTTAAGGATATTCAACTAATTTCATGGAGTATAGAAGCCAAAACTTTAACCAAATGAGTATAGAATTCAAAATCTGAAACGAAATAATATTACTTACATACTACAGAGTATGGAAGAAAATTTTATTTCAAGCGAATATTGAACAAAAATAACATTCCTTACCTTGAAAAGAAGAGTATTCCAACTGGTAGGGTGGGGATATTCTTGAAGAAAACTTATATTGTTTTCTACGCTCAAAGTTTCTTAAAACTCTAAAGAAATAAGCTCAAGATTATAGAAGAAGAATTCTCTGATTTTGGTGTGATTTTCAATTCTAACTAAGCATCCTATTTATAGGAGAATGGAAGGATACTATTTAGAAATATTTCATGGACCAACTGTGATAAAACTTTCACAGACTGAGTTTGCAACTTTCATGCATATGCTAGATTTTTCAATAATCAATATAAAACAAAATTTTATACTATATATATATATATATATATATATATATATATATATATATATATATATACATCACTTTCAATTTAATCCTCCACCATCCACCCGTGACTCCATTCCTCCCACATTCAATTTTCTTCCGTGGGCACCACATGTGGCCCCACCTTTATTATATAAAAATAATTTTCTATCGATTATTTTAAAAAATGGATAAACGGAGGTCCATAAAATAAGAAAAATTTACATTAAACACTTCATAAAAATTCTCTTAATATTTTTAACAACATTTATCATTATTATTATAATTCGCAATATTTAACAACCAGGTCGTTCCCAAAAAAGAGGGGGCTTTCCAATAAGGATTTCTCCCTATTGGCGCGCAATTAGGTGACCAAACATCTCCTTGACAGAACTTCTAGACATCGTCAATATTACAAATAATAATATTAATAACTTTGTCGTCTAAATTATTGATTTAATAATATAAAATATTATGTAGATGATACTGTGACAATAATTGAATCAATATGATGCAACAATTATTGTAGGAATAATTGAGTTTAATTAAGTGACTTCTTACGTAAGCATCAATAATCAATATCCTATGCTACTATGCAACCACGCGTTTTACAATACTTTTAACACCGATTATTTCAACAATTAACGGTAAAACTTCCGCCGTTATTTTCATAAAAATATATTTCTGTCGTTTTCTCATTGTGACAATAATTACGTTGTTGGGTCCACCAACGATTGTGTCGTCATACGAATATTCCTTGTTAAATCGAATAATCTCCGACCAATCAAATATTATATAACAACTTGCTTACTTTGCAAAATTTATAAATATAACCCACAACTATAACATTATTTCAAATTCACATCTTAATATTCAAAAATAATATTTATAGAAAAAAATTCATCTTTATTCATAATAATTGGGGTCTTACACTTTATATGTGGGTCAACTGACCACGTGGAAAAGAATTGCCCGAAGAAGAGGACGAACGAGAATAAGGGCGCCATTAGTGGTAAGTTAACTATTGGGGGTCCAGCGCAGCCGGGTAGGCCGATGGCCCGTACCTTTAACATGACATTGTAAGATGCGATGACATCAGAGGACGTAGTCGTAGGTATTATTCTGATCAACGACCTAAATGCTTACGTGCTGTTTGACTCGGGTGCTACTTGTTCGTTTATCGCATGTGATTTTGCTAGATGATTAGGATTACTTCCCGAAAAGTTGCCCATACCTTTAAATATTAAGTTAGCAAACGAAGAAATAATTCCTGTTGAAGATGTTCATAGGAGTTGTTGCGTAGATATACAGGGTTGTAAATTATCGGTAGATTTGATATCGATAAAGTTAGGAGAATTCGACGTAATTCTCAGAATGGATTGGTTGGTTAACCATGGGGCAATTATAGATTGTCAAAAGAAAAGCGTAAATATTAAAATGTTAAGACAACCTAATGTAATATTTTACGGTAATAAATCGTCGTGACGTTCGTGTTGTCTAACCATGACACAAACTAGGAAATTATTAAGGAAGGGATGTGTAGGTTACCTGTGTCATGTTGCTGATACCCAGAGAGTGGTAGCAACCATGGAACAAATACCTATAGTTAAAGAATTCGCGGATGTATTTTCGAGTGAATTGTCGGGTCTTCCACCGGATAGGGAGATCGAGTTTGTAATAGACATTGTGCCAGGAGCGGCACCAGTTTCCAGGGCACCCCGTACCGTATGGCGCCAGTGGAGATGAAGGAGTTAATGGTACAGTTACAAGAATCGTTGGACATGAAGTACATACAACCGAGTGTTTCACTGTGGGGAGCACCGATATTGTTTGTCAAGAAAGAAGGATGGATCGTTAAGACTTTGTATCGACTACAGAGAGTTGAACAAACTAACGATAAAGAATAAATACTCATTGCTCAGGATCGATGATCTCTTTGATCAGTTGAAAGGGGCTAAGTATTTTTCTAAAATATATTTACGAACGGGGTATCACCAGTTGAAGGTTAGGAAGGAGGATGTACCAAAGACAACATTCAGGACTCGTTATGGTCATTATGAGTTTCTGGTAATGTCATTTGGATTAACCAATGCACCAGCTGCATTTATGGATATGATGAACATAGTGTTCAAATAATATTTGGACAAGTTCGTCGTGGTATTTATTGATGATATTCTAGTCTATTCTAAGACGCTAGAAGATCATGCTGAACACCAAAGATTAGTGGTAGAGACACTAAGGAAGGAGAAGTTGTATGCGAAGTTCACTAAGTGTGAATTTTGGTTGGAAAAGGTAAAATTTTTAGGTCATGTTATTGACCATGAGGGGATTTCAATAGATCCATCGAAGGTGGAGGCATTACAAGAAATCACACATTTTATGACGAATTTTTTGTCACACACAAATTTTGTCACAATTTGTTCATTAATAATTACGAAATTCATAATTGTCACTAAAACTTTTATTTTTGTGACGACCTTTAATTTTGTTACTATTAATCATTTATATCATCACTAATTTACACATATGATGACGATTAACAAAATTTCGTCACAAGTTATTTTGGAGGTAGAATTTCGTACCAAAATTTTAGAGGGAAACCTTTTACTGACATTTTGTAATAATTGATGACAATATTTATTGTCCCCAAATATTTCTTTCGATGACAACATAATAATTTGTAATTAATTATTTGTAAAATTTAGTGACAATGTGCTTTCGTCACTAATGTTCATATTTAGTGATGCTAAATAAAAATTCATCACAATTTTATTTGGAGGCAAAATTATTCTGAAAATTTTTGGAGGGAAATAATTTAAAGACAGAAAAATAATAATTTATGACAATTTGTATTGCCATAAATCTACCTATTTTATATGACGAGATAATAGTTTATCACTAATTAGATGAGTGGATAAATGACAAAAATGGTTCGTCATAAATTCTTATATTTAGTGATAAAGTACGTAATATCGTCACAATTTTATTCGGAGGCAAAATTTGCAGAAATTTTTTGGAGGGAAATTGTTTAAAGACAAAAAAATAATAATTTATGACAAGTTGTATTGTCATAAATACCAATTTTATATGACGAGATAATAGTGCGTCACTAATTAACTGCGTGGATAAGTGACAAAAATGATTCGTCATAAATTCTTACATTTAGTGACGAAGTACGTAATAACATCACAATTTGATTTGGAGGCAAAAACAATTTAAGAACTTTTGGAAGTAATTTTTGTAAAGAAGAAAAATTAATAATTTATGACCATTTTTATCGTCACAAATACCAATTTTAATGACAATATACTAGTTCGTCACTAATTAGATGAGTGGATAAGTGACAACACTGGTTCGTCATAAATTCTTATATTTAGTGACAAAGTATGCAATAGCGTTACATTTTTATATGGAGGCAAAATTTTCTTGTATCCAAGCAACGTCACCGGTCTTCCTTTCATCATTGGATGCCTCTATTTAGTCAACAACCTTCATTATCAATTTTTAATAATCCCAATTTGATGCCATAAATTATTTGACATTTTAGGTATGTTTTTAGATTTTGATTTGAATTTATTAGTTGTTTTAATTGAACAAAAACGATTTTGAAATGATTTTATGTCATTTTTGTTGTAATGGTTGCTATTGTTGTTGCTGATCTTGTACAATTTTGATAATCTAAATCACTATTTGTTTTAAATTTTTGAGGAAGCAACTTCTTAGCTTTGATTAGTAATTGTAGTACTACATTGACATCATAGAAAGGTGGGGCTTTCTTGAAAATAAAATAAGAGTAGTGATTTTGTTTATCAAGAGACTTAAATTCATAAGGTTGCTCTGTTAGTTATGTATGCATATATATAGTGTTGACAAAAGACAATGTAATAGTCCAAATTTTCAGTATATATTAAAAAAGAATTTTAGTAAAATATTTTTTTAATATATACTGTATTGAATATGTGATACATAATAAGTGACTATGTGCGGTATAATGCGTATGTGTGATAAATATATGAATATATTTTTATTGCATGGTTTGTTACAGGACTAAATCTTTCATAAAAGAGATGATCAATTAAGAATAATTTTTAATATTAAATTCTAATATTAAATTTTCATAATTTTTTATTTAAGAAAGGGGTATTAAAATAATTTTAATATAAAATTATTTTAGTACAAAGCATTACTATGGGAAATGTAATTTTCATACAAAGTTGTGAGTAATACTTTTTTTGAATATTATGTAAAATAAACACAATATAATAAATAATATATATTATATTTTAATATTATACATATAGAAGATAATAATTCATATTGATATAAGTTGTTAAGTTAAAATAAAACTAACCATGAAAGCTAATTGATTTTTTTTAGAAATAAAAAAAATAAACTTAAAGACTAGGATTTTTTTTTAAAACAACCAAACTTGGCCTAAGACACGCACATCCCTCTCTCTCCCCAGCCAACCCTACCAACCAAACCTCCGCCCCCTCTTCTCTCTCAATTATTTTAAAAACTTCAAACTTGACCTGCTCTGCAACATCCGCCGCCTACTGCAACTCAAAAAACTCCAATTCTCTCTCTAAAAAACTTATCAAACACTTTCCTTAACAATGAATTCCCCAGCCCTCGCCCACCACCAATTCCATCACGGCGATGGAGGCGGCGACGCCACCTTCTCTCTCCTCTATCCCAATCCAGCTTTTTCCCCCAACACCACCTCCTCTCCCTTTCCGTCTGCTTGTCTCTCCGAGAAGATGCTCCGTCCTTGGTCGTAGTGGGCATAACCGGCGCCGTACGCCAAGAATTCCTCTCCGTCCTCTCTGACCGCTCCTTCCCTTATCGTTCCATCAAAATGCTCGCTTCCAAGCAATCCGCCGGTAAAATTGTTTCATAAGATTGAGAACTACTTTAAACGAATTAGTGGAGGGGAGGGGTCACTGGAAGTTCATGTTAGCACACACATTATCATTACTGTTATGTGGATCTATGCGGTAACAAACGCTTTAGTACTTCATCATACACAATTACTTACTTTTTCTTTGTCTTAAACTGACTCTACATAACCAGGGGTTGATGATGCTGATTGGAAACATGAACCATTCGATTTTTTTGATTGACGGAGAGTTGGTTCGCATGTCACTTGAAGAATTTCTTCTTGCCAAGGGCATTTCCGCTGTACGTTTATTTCTGAAACATTTTTTTATCTTCTGTTTACTTTTATTTATAGTAGCAATTGCTTCTAATCGGTAAAACTTTCCCTTAATCATTTATCCGTTTTTTTTTCTGATTGAATGGGAGAAAAAAAGAAATTAAAGTGCTTCATGAACACTTTGAGCATAAAATCTATGATAATTAAATCCAAACTTTCACTTGTTGCCTGTTTTGAAAATTTACTACTTTATTGAAATATTTGATCGTCCATTGGATTCAGTTAATTCATATAAGGTGTTTGTGCGAAAACTGTTAATATGGTTTAGAAGTAGGAAGGAACCATAAGCAATAGTCTCTCTGTTTGGAAAAGGAGTCCTTCCTTTTCTTTGACCTTCTATTTTTCTTGCAAAAATTGAGTGTATATAAGACATGCTTATTTAAAATTATTTAGGAAAAAAATGTATGTTCCACACAAATCTTAATATTTGGGAAAAAAAATAAAATAAAGTAAGAATATCAAAAAAATAAGAATAAATATATAAAGCAAGACTATGATTATAAAAAAGAAATAAGACTCATTTCTAGATGAAGGGAGTAGTAGTACTATATATTGATGACATATGCCATTTTGTTTGTATTTTTTCCCTTCATTCCTAACTACTGTTTGTGACGATTATAGGAGAAAATATTAGAGATTGAATACATTAAAGCTGTAGTGCCACGAAAAGAAGAAGAACCTTCTTTACATGATGATTGGGTCAGTGCAGTTGATGGTTCAAATCCTGGGTAAGCATGTGAATTTTGTTACAATATCATGGGTACTTCACATTAACTTAAGTGAGTATTGCACACTTGATGCTTGATCTTTTTGCTTCCCTTGTAACTTAATAATTTAGACTTACACATGTACACTGGCAGGTTTGTTTTGACAGGGTGCTATGATGGTTTAGGAAGGTAATATTTTGAGAAAATCTTTCGCTACTTTTATTTTTCTTCTCAAGTACGAGTGTACTAGTTGGTCGTTAGAATCATGTTCTAAAGTTTCATGTTGTAAAAAAATCTTTGCTAGTGCATTTATTAGTTGGCTTGTTGAAGATGGGATGCAATTTTGAGAACAAACCTTTAATTTATCTTTGTATAATGATGAGTGGTCCCCCTCCTAATTGGTGGTCAAAAGTACATGTTGATATGAATGCATTCTTCTTTTTGAATGATTGTTGACCTCAAAATGTCTGTTAAAATCCTTAGTAGTTGGATAAATTACTCGTTACCATTAGACTCGTGCAGCTACTATTGCAAAGTGACATCAAACAGTTGCATTAAGTGTTATTTGTAGCTGTTCTTATGAACAAATATACGAATAGATATTCATATTTTATTTAGGTGGGATAATACTTTTTATCAACTCTATTTTGTTTTTGTGCTGTATAAATGCCTTTTTGTTTTTGTTGATCATTTCTTGTACATTTTATTTCCATTCTGTTAAGCAATTGAATCAGTCAATTGCAATCAGACATCATTGGATGTCTTTTTTTAAATTAAGTTATTTGGATAACCAAAAATTTATGCATTGACCTTCTGAAGATTAATAGCTTTTTGAAAGAGCAGATGTTTTGGCTATAAATGTTATTGTGCATTTGAACGTAAAGGTTGTTTATTCAAAAGCACACATTCTAGAAAATTACGGTTTAACATGCCAATTTGTCAAATGGCTTTTGAATTTGACAATTTGTATATCATTACCGGTTACTAGCACATTTAAGAATTGGTTAGGGAGTGCTTCCCCCGCTGGGCATTTTGTTTCTGTGGCATTTTAAATCTCTCTGCGTGTTCCTTTTTCAAAGGAGTTTCTCATCTTTATTCCATCTTGTTTGATCTTAATTGCAGTGAAGAGGTGGTTGTAGCAGCTGTGGTACCTGGTCAAGCTCTAGGAGAAAGCATGGACATCATGACCGCTTGTGCTTAGAAAATCACTTGCCCATAGTGGGCTTGCTCGAGGTCTTCATGAAGGTTCAAAGGTGATTGAGAAGCATGCTGCCCAGTTATGTGTATTAGCAGAGGACTGCAACTAGTCGAACTATGTCAAGTTAGTCAAATAACTTTGTGCTGACCACAATGTAAGCTTGATTATAATCCCCAGTGCGAAGACTCTTGGTGAATGGGCTGGTGTAAGTTTTAACTCTATTCCTTCCCAATTTGCTTGTCTATATCTCACAATGTTGAATGGACAAGACCATTCAGTGAGTTCCATTTGTATCCTTGCTATTTTGGTTGCTGACTTGTAAGAGCACGTAAATAAAAGTTACTATGTCCTTCCTGCCAAAGAAGGAATAACTGATAGTGGCATGTCTTCAAACCACATTTTCCCTTGGTTATTGAACCCCATCTTGTTAAATCTGTTATTTAGTCACATTTGTTGTTCCATAATTTCTGCAAAATACTAAATCCTGGATTATAAGCTAATTTGGTTTTTTTGATTTGCATATAAAGTTTTTTCTGGAAGGTCAATAACCACAAGGTTGAAGGTTTTAATTAAGTATTTTCTTAGGATATGAATTTCAGAATTTCAGCTTTTTGGATTATATAATTCGGTTTTGTGGCACTTAGATTATTTAAGCAACTGTTTATTGCCTAGCTAGTTAGGTATTTTGTTGAATCGGTGAATCTACTATTTTTTTATAAGATAATTACTTTTTATTTTAAATGTTTATTGCTTTTTGTCTCTTAAGTGTAAAATTATTTAAAAACTCACTAAATGTTATATTTTTTTTTATTGAAAATTGTTAATGTGACAATACATTTTGAATGTCAAACAACTTAATATGGCACCACATCATCACGATTTATAATTATTTATTGACAAATAATATTTGGTCAATGAAAATTAAAGTTTAATGACGAATAATATTAACTCTTTAGAATTAATAGTATTGTCATTATATATATTCATTTAGTTATGACGATTGATCTTGTCATGAATATTAATTATTTGGTGACAAGTTATGTCGTCACTATTATATATCATTTAGTGATAATTTTTAATTTGTAACTATTAATAGCTCTTTATGTGATGAGTTTTATAATCGCCATAAATATTCAATTAGCGACAGAGAAAAATATGTCATAAAAATTAACTCTTTGTTGACAAACTATATCGTCACTATTATATATTCATCTAGTCACAACAACTAAATTTGTCATTATTATAACTCTTTCTGTGACGAGATGTATCGTCACCATAAGTATTCAATTAGTGACATTGAAAAATGTGTCCCAAAAAATAACTCTTTGGTGACAAATTATTTTGTAATATTATTTAAAATATGAAATGACAACGACATAAGTGTCATGTTAAATATAGTATTAGGTGACGAATTATTCTGTCGTCATTTATTTTCTTATTTTTGGTAACGATAAACACACTAACATGACGAAAGAATAATCACAAATATGACAATATTATCGTCATTAAAATTAGATTATTTAAATAGAGTAACATATTTTCGTCACTAAAACAATGTCATTTAATGACGAAAAAAGATTTTCGTCATTTAATGCACTATGTTTTGATGACGAAACATAATATAAACTGACAAAAGTTTCATACAAATAGTGATGCTATTAACGTCACTAAAAGTAATTAATTATAGTGACAATGGTGTAGATCGTCACTATAAGTTAAAATATTTAGTGATAACATCAAATATTGTCAAATAAACCTAATACCACGCGCACACGGTGACGGTCACTGTGACGATTAACACTCGTCACCAAATATTTTAGTGACGAAAAATGAATTTTATGTGACAAATTTTAGCGTCATTTTTTGTGTAATTTCTTGTAGTGAGGCCGTGATGAATTGGGAACAACCGAAAACGCCGACTGAGGTGCGGAGTTTCCTAGGGTTAGTGGGATACTATTAGAGATTCATCTTGGATTTTTCGAAGATAGCTACTCCGTTGACTAACTTAACAAGGAAAATGGTGAAATACGTGTGGACTAATAAATGTGAAGACAATTTTCAAGAACTGAAGAAGAGGTTGAGTGAAGCACCTGTTTTGTCATTACCCGATGACACATGAAATTTCTTAGTTTATAGCGATGCTTCGTATAGAGGACTTGGTTACGTGCTCATGCAGCATGGCAAGGTCAATGCGTATGCATCAAGGCAGTTGAAGAATTATGATAAAGTTTACCCTACACATGATTTGGAACTAGCTGCAGTAATTTTTTGCCTTAAAGATATGGAGACATTATCTTTACGGAGAAAAATGTGAGATATACGCAGACCACAAGAGTCTAAAATATATCTGCACACATAAGGAGTTGAATATGAGACAGAGGAGATGGCTAGAGTTGATAAAGGATTACGACTGTGAAATCCTGTATCACCCTGGAAAAGCCAATGTAGTTGCCGACGCCTTAAGTAGGAAGGGTCGGGAGAAGTTATCTATGTTAACGGCTCAAACTGAGTTAATAACAGAGATAGCTAAGATGGAAATAGAAGTGAAGTTGCCAAGTAAATTGGGGGTAGATATTGTTTGCGACAGAGATTCAATCTACCATCGTAGAAAGAGTCAAGGAGGTGCAGCTCAAAACTGGTGAGTGTGACCGGGTAAAGGAGCGACTAACCAATGAAAAGGATACTAAGTACTGTCTTGATAATGAGGGATTACTAAGATTTAAAGGAAGAATTTGGGTTCTGAATGAGACAAAATTAAAGGAGCAGGTATTACAAGAGGCTAATAGTTCGAGGTTCTCGATCATCCTGGGAATACTAAGATGTATCAAGACCTTCGACAGAGTTTTTGGTGGCCGAACATGAAGAAAGAAATAGCTAAGTATGTAAGTAGGTGCTTGACTTGTCAAAAAGTTAATGCCGGACATTAACGACCAAGTGGCTTGTTACAGTCATTGGAAATTCAGGAATGGAAGTGGGAAAATATCACGATGGATTTTGTGGTAGGACTTCCGACTACAAAGAAAGGGTATGATGGGATTTGGGTAATAGTGGATCGATTGACGAAGTCGGCTCACTTTTTGCCAATTAGGGTCAAGTATAACTTAGACCAGTTAGCTAAACTTTATGTTAAGGAAATAATTTCTAGACATGGGGTACCAATTTCGATTGTGTCAGATCGTGATCCACGATTCACATCTAACTTTTGGAGGAGTCTACAAGAGCAGTTGGGAACGCAGTTGAAGCTGAGTATGGCGTATCATCCACAAACTGATGGATAGAGCGAGAGAACAATTCAGACATTAGAAGATATGTTGAGATCTTGCGTCATGGATTTTAAGGGTAGTTGGGATGATCATCTACCATTAGTAGAGTTTGCGTATAACAATAGTTATCATGCAAGCATAGGTAAGCCGCCTTACGAAGCTTTGTACAGAAGGAAATGAAGAACACCATTATATTGGGATGAGGTAGGAGAACGCCGAATGCTAGGACCTGAAATGGTGCAGCAAACAACGGGATATTGTCAAGTTGATACGCATGTGTTTAGTAGCAGCTCAAGACAGACAGAAGAAATTTATAGATTTGCATCGAGAAAATAGAGAGTTTGAAGTAGGCACTTACGTATTTCTAAAGGTATCTCCCTCGAAAGGAAATATATGCTTTGGAAAGAAGGGAAAGTTAAGTCCAAGGTTTATAGGACCTTTTAAAGTGTTAAAATGGGTAGGTGAGGTAGCTTACATGATAGCATTACCTCCAGACTTAGAACGAATACATAATATGTTTCACGTATTCGTGTTACATCCTTATAAGCCGGATTATAAACACATGATAGAATATGAGCCTATTCATATCGAGAAGGACTTAACGTATGAAGAGTTATCGATTCAAATTATCGATAGAAAAGAGCAAGTTCTACGAAAAAAATTCATACCTTCCGTGAAGGTGTTATAGAAGAAGCACGATGCAGAAGAGGCAACTGGGAACTTGAAGAAAAGATGAAAAAGAATTACCCTCACTTGTCTGTGTAATTTTTTTTATATAGCGAGATTTTGGGGACAAAATCCTTTTAAGGGGGAGAGAGTGTAACGCCCCAGAAAATTGAACCTTTTGTAAATACTTTTATAATGAATAAAATAATATTATTTGTTATTATTATGTGTTGGTAAGATGAATGTCGTTCTATAACCTAGAAACGTTAGAAAGTCATAGTATTTTAACCACGTGAATGAATTAAAAGTGTTTGAATTTTTAAGACAAAAATAAAAGTTTTCCGAGAAATTTTCTGAAAAACACTATTCATTGATTCCCGCTCGGGAATTATTTTTGAACTTCCGAGAAATAAGTAACGTTATAATATCAAGGCTAGATGAATTATGTAATAATAATCTAAGTATGGAAAACGCAATATTTTACATGCGGACTTAATTTGAGAACGTTAAGTATTAAAGTCTAATGAAATGGAATGATGGATCTTGTAGGAAGTACAAGTCCAATAAACATTAAGGGGCAAGCCCAAGATGTAATAATTTAAGCCCAAAAAAAATTAATGCAAGCCCACAAGAATAAGCTACGTAATTGAACCTAAGCCCAATGTAATGATCCAATGGACTAGCTTGATCCATGGGGCAACCCATGGGCACTCTTGGTGACCAAGGATTAGTTGTGGTGGCTAAGTAATTAAGGTGAAGAGCAAGTAAACTTAGGACTTAAGTAAGGAATAATAAGGAGGTTACTAAGGAGGTGGGATAACCTAATGACCAATATGCCCTAACTTGAAGAAGTCTATAAATAGAGAAGTTTGGATTCATTTGTTGCAAGTTATTTTTCAACCAACAACTTTCCTTTACAAAGCAACATAAGTGTTATAGAGAATAAGCACTTTTAAGTCAAACTTTCCTTGTTAGATTTTCAAGAAGAAGAAAGCTAGTCATCAAAGGTAAATGATCTTATGATCTTATATCTTCCATCTCTACCATTGTAGGGTGACAAGAGAAGTATAGCTTAATGAACATGTATGCTAAGAACACATAAGGATTGGATAATCAATGGACTTAAGCCGTATAAGTCATGTATAAGTAATTTGAACCTAAATAAGTTATGAACTTATGATGGTCATATTTGAACTTGTATCATATTTACATAAATAAAGTTGATATGATAATACGATGTAAGAATGTTGTTTAAAGGACTTAAATCAATAATAAGTCAAAAGAAATGGAATCTAGTAGTTTATAATTTGTTAAGTTATAAACTTATGAAGAATAAGCCGAAACATAACCTGAAAATAAGTTGTTGTAATATGTAAGTTGAAATGTTTATAGAATGA
This sequence comes from Panax japonicus, assembly GCA_020205505.1. Classification (NCBI taxonomy): domain Eukaryota; kingdom Viridiplantae; phylum Streptophyta; class Magnoliopsida; order Apiales; family Araliaceae; genus Panax; species Panax japonicus. Next base: position 41,113,122 of record CM035110.1, on the reverse strand, counting down.
ATTGAATCCATTTGGATTGATGAACAAATCGTTAGTAACGATTTTTTGCCAGAATTCGCACAATTGGACGATAATCGTCAAATTCGTGAAATTCTCAGAATGGAAGTCGTATTTTGTGTTTGCACTCGGAAACATTGGTTTTCGATGGAGGCAAGTCTTATTTGGCATTATAGAGTTACGGACTCGAAAATGGCCGAATTTCGACTTAGAACAAAGAAACGAGCGTTGAACGTTCACGAACGTTTATCGTTTTCGTTAAAAATGGACTAATATGTGAATTTTTAGTTAACAAATTCAAATAGATAAAGCTACTGACGTGTTGCGCCGCGGTGTGGGTTAGAGTAGTAAAGCTGGCACCGCAACGCCAGCCTTAGGATTTTGACATTGAAGAATGGTTGTAAGAGTAGCATAAACAAAAGCTTAATTATAACATTGTTAAGACATGTTTAAACCTTAAGTATGATTACTTAGGGCTGAAGTAACTCAATTTCATATGAATGTAAGAATGACATAACGAAAAGCCGGAACCAATAATAACAAATCTAAGTCGTTATTAAATTGAGAAGAAGGGTAAGACTCTTTAGAAACCATGTATGTTATTCATGACTTAATATGTTGTGTGATGTTATCATCTACTATAGAGACTTAAGGACTTAAAGTGCACGTGTTATAACTGTAGCAGACGCTAAAGGCAAGTATTGTAACCCTTGTTTCAGTTCAATCTGGACAAGCTTTGTAATTCATGTATTCTTACGCATGAAGTATTGTATGATGAAGTCAAAGCCAATTCTTTCGGCTAGACTTATGATATGTTGGATTTCTTACAATCTATCAATGTATGGTCAATGTTGTACCAAGTTATATTGGTGTGGTTTTCAAACGAAGACTGAGCATGCTAAAAATGTTTTGTCGTCAAATGATAGACACATGAGGTTGCCACAACTTAAACGTACATACGTTTAATGAATGTAGTGTTGATCAACATAGAGTACTATAGGATGATAACCTAGATGTGCTCGTAAGAAATGTCGGACTTACGGACTTTGTGCCAGGATGTCCTTTTCAAATAAAGTATGAAATGCTCAAGGTCTTAAACTGAATATTATTATTGTAAAACGTTTTAAAGAATAGAGAAGTGCTATTTTGAATTATCAATAGTACTTTATAACTATTGTCCAGTTATGGAAGATATATGTTTTATATGTTTCAAGCATATTGTTAAATAGAATTGTTGTACTTGCTAAGCTAGTCATGCTCACTCTTGCTTGAACCATATGAACGCAGCTAAGACCAAACGGACCGAAGAATCCGGCAAGGATAAAGGAAAGGCGAAGACGAACCCGTAGAATACCTATGTAATAGTATAGGTTTGTAATGATAATATGTGATATTATGACAAGAACAAATGTAACGGTTATAAAGAACTTGGGAAATGTTAATATTATTTTGAATATATAGAAGACATATTCGTTCCTTTGAGGCTTTTCAATTGAATGTATGTGTGAATGGTAGTACCGTGTAACACCATCTGTTGGGTTGGAAGATACCTGGATTTGGGGCGTCACAAATTACATATACACAATGAAATCACATTGACTCTTAGTACTATTCCTTTTATAACTTACACTTCTTTGAAAACTTATAACCTATCTTCAGGTTTTAACTCCTCTTTATTTGACACTTAACATTTAGTTATGTCATTAAATTAACCTTCGTCTCTTTTTTCCTTTTTACTTCTCTTTTAATCGACACTTAACATTCGATTAAGTCTTTAAAGTTTAACTCTTCATCACATTAGATGTATATTAGGTTTACTCAACACAATTAGGAATTTTCATAACATGCTTTTAAAATTCTTCTTGTAAAGTGTTACTTAACATTTCGTTAAGTTTATAAGGCCTTTCATTTTATAACATTTTGAATCACATTGATACCTCGATTAATATTCACTAATAATCTCATCCTATAATCCATAATTCCCTAACCATCACATGATATTATCTTATATGATTAAGACTGATTATCACAACTCACTACATGTTCAGTAGTTGGGTATGATTATTAAATTAACTCCATATATTTTCCTTGAACCATACATTTAAACCTTCTTTACTGGGCCTGACCAGCAACCAGTGTGGCCGTGCCACATTTAGCCTTGGTACCAGTGCGGCAGTCCTACTCTGCGATCACGTCGAGATAAGCTTGAACTACAGCGTGGCAGCGCCCACCTGCAGACTCAGTTTTCCAACTTCGTGAATTCAGACACTGTTTTCAACCATTCTTCCTAATTTCTTCATTCAAGTTCCAAATTGGTTGATTTTTGATTCCATAAACTTGTTATACTCAGAACTACACATCTTCGGAACACTTATAACATCTTAGAAACCCTAACAAACCAATCCAAGGATTAAATTTCAATGATCAAACTATATTTTCATGTTCTTGACATTCTTCACGAAATCTTTCACTACAGATTCGTTTTAAGTCCGTTTTGATCCATTCAAAATGGGGTATTTCAGAGGTATATAATATTCAATCATCAATTTAAGACTTTAAACACTAGATCATCATCAATTTACCCCATAACGCAGACCCAATGTGAGACCCCAAATTTTATGAATAAAGATTTAAATTTCTCGAAATATTTTTTTGAATATTATGGTGTGGATTTGATATAATGTTATAGTTGTGGGTAATATTTATAAATTTTGCAAAGTATGCAAGTTGTTATAAAATATTCGTTTAGTCGGGGAATATTCTTTTTGTTGGGAATATTCGTACGACGACACAATCATTGGTGGACCCCACAACGGAAGTATTGTCGTAGTTAGAAAACGACAGAATTATCATTTTATAAAAATAACGGCAAAAGTGTTACCGTTAAAACTATTGAGCTACCCGGTAGTAAAAGTACAGTAATATGCATGGTTGCATAGTAGCATACAGTATTGATTATTGATGCTTATGTAAAAAGTCACTCAGTTATACTCAATTATTGCTACAGTAATTGCTGCATTATATCTCTCATATTATTGATTCAATTATTGTCACAATATCATCTGCATAATATGTTATATTATTAAATTAATAATTGAGACGACAAAGTTATTCATATTATTATTTTCAATATTGACAATGTCTATAAGTTTTGTCAAAGAGAGGTTTGGTCACCTAATTACGCGCCAATAACCGAAGAATTCCTTATAGGAAAGCCCCCTCTTTCCTGGGAACGACCTGGTTGTTAAATATTGTGAATTATAATATTAATGATGAATAAGTTCGTGTTGATTAAAGATGAAATTGATAGTTTTATTGTGTTGGAATTATTAGTGTTAGTGAAAATTGACATTTATTTCGATAATAATTGATGTCTGGAGGTTATATTGACCAATCGGGTAATTAACCGGATAAATGAGCAATTAATTTCTATTGATTCATATGATTATAACTATTTGTTCACATATGTGTACTACTGATTCACATTCATTTACTATTAGGGGAGTTGGTGCAAGATTGATAATACTTGCATGACTAAGTTAAAAATGGAGGTATAGATGGAGGTACTGATGAGTAGGTTTTATACCTATGAATCCGATATTATTAAACTTAATTATTGTTATCTTTAATTGTTTTTTAGTATCTATTTATGTGTTTTGTGTTTATTTGTTGTAGGTTGGAGCTGGAGGGACAAATTGGTCATTTCGGAGAAGAAAAAGGTCAAAAATCATGAAAATTAAAGCTGAGTGGCATTTTTGTAATTATGTGGTCCTGGTCAAGCGTCTAGGCGCTTGGAAATGGCCTATGTTGAGCGCCTAGGCGCTCTTGTGTGGAAAAAGATGCGTTTTTCTACTGCTAAGTGGGTTTTTGAAGCCAAATAGGAGTCTGAATGAGGGCTGAGACCAATACAAATAGGAGAAGACTTTAGAAAAGACGTATCAATTAATTTTTCAAGATTTTTGCAGAGAGAACAAGGAAGGAAAACACGAAGGAGAATTGCAAAGGCTAAAGATCTAAGAGAGAGCATTGGAGCAAATTCAGAGTTTCTTCTTCTCTTCTCTAGTTTTATTTTTTGTAACTATCTGGGATGTTTGGATTATTAATTTGGTTGATGTTTTTCTTTATTATTATCATGAACTAAATTTTAATTAAGATTGCAACGGAACTTGGTATGTAGTCTAAATTGCAAGCTTCCCATTGAATGAAAGTTGGTTTTAGTGAATTGTTTATTATATCTTATGTTTATTGATTAATTGTTTGGCCAACAATTACTGTGATAATCTATATAAAATTGGAAGATGGAGTATAGATTGAGATCTGGATATGATAACATCTGTTCATATAATCTGAATAGGGTTAATATGATTAGCGTGTAGGATAGGAATATACCTATGTGTCTTTTGTATCCATTGAAAGAATTTGTGCGTAAAACCCTAATTAACTTGATTCACATAGGAATATAGTGAGTTGATTAATTGGGATGTTCCTTGTAATTCCGCATCTTAAAGATTGGATTTAGGAGGATTTGTTCACGTGTCTTTGGAAGAAGTGCGTGAATATTCATAAAGCATTCTTGGATAATGATTCATATTAATTGATTTATTTTAAATGGGAAGTAAGTTAGTTTAAATGAAATACCAAGGAAAGTTGTAATCTTAACCTGTTAAATCTGCAGTTATTCTTGTGAAATTTTGATTTTAATTATTAGTTTGTTAAGTTTAAATTTCAAATAAAAACAAAATTTTCGTAGTTTAAAATAGGATTAATTGCATTAAAGTTATTAATTGATAAATATTAGTCTATTTCCTCGTGGGAATGATATCCTTACTTGCTGAATATTACAATTGAACGCGTATACTTGCGTGGTAAAGTGCTATTAAAAATTTAGGCAACAAGTTTTTGGCGCCGTTGCCGGGGAAATTAGTTTAATATTTTGTCATTATTGATTTTTATAGCGTTAATCTTAATTTAAACTTTTTCTTTTCTGTTCTATTCAGGTGTTCTTGACTAGTGTATGCAAACGCGATCGAAGAAGCCAGATTTATTGCCTCACGAGGACGACATCGAGAAAAAATTTCAGCGGTTGCGTAAGTGGGTTAAAGAAACAATAGAGGCACTTGATAAGAAAGATACTATGGCTGAAGAAGAGCAAAAAACACTTGCGGGATTATGCTACGTCGCGAGTTACTGAAATTCAGTCGAGTATTATGAGGCCTGCCATTACTGCTACAAGTTTTGAGATAAAACCAGGGACAATACAGATGATTCAAAATTCATGTCAGTTTGGAGGGTTACCAAATGATGATCTGAATGATCACATAGTCAGCTTTATAGAAATCTGCGATACTTTCAAGTACAATAATGTATCAGAGGATGCAATAAGGCTAAGGCTGTTTCCATTTACTCTCAAAGATAAGGCTAAGAGTTGGCTCCATTCACTACCACCAGGCTCGATTACTACATGGAATGATCTCACCCAGAAATTTCTTGCAAAGTTTTTCCCGCCTGCAAAAACAGCAAAGTTGCGGAACGATATCTTCTCTTTCGTTCAGCACGATTCAGAATCACTATATGAAGCTTGGGAGAGATTCAAAGATTCATTGCGAAAATGTCCACACCATGGGATTCCTAAATGGCTTCAGGTGCAAACTTTTTATAACGGTTTATTCAGCACAGTGAGATCGAGTATAGATGCTGCAGCAGGAGGAGCTATTATGGCCAAGAATTGTGATGAGGGGTATCAGTTGCTTGAAACCATGGCAGCTAATAATTACCAATGGCCAACAGCAAGAACGACTCAGCCAAGGACAGTCGAAGTGTATGAAGTGGATGCGATGACAGCATTGTCAGCTCAAGTGACAGCTCAGATTTCTGCCCTTACAAAGAAGATAGATGCACTTGGGGTACAACCAGTTCAGAAAATGGAAACGATTTGTGAAATATGTGCGGGTAACCACTCAAGTGATCAATGTGCAATAAATCCTGAGTCAGTCCAGTTTGTTTCCAATTATAACAGGCAGCAGGGCAGTTATGCAAACAACTACAATTCAGGAGTGAGAAACCACCCGAATTTTTCTTGGAGTAATAATCAGTCACATGCTCAAGCCCAAGCTCCAAGGCAATAATATCCACCTGGATTTCAGCCACATCAACAAACTAAACAAAACCCACAACCTCATCAACCTGATAAGCTATCACAAATGGAAGAATTATTGGCAAGATTGGCAACTCAGTTTGAAGCCACAACGAAAAACCAATCAGCTGCAATAAAGAATCTTGAGAACCAAATGGGGCAGATAGCTAATGCTTTGAATACTAGAACTCCAGGATCTTTACCTAGTGATACGGAGAAAAATCCAAGGAATGATGGAAATGAGCACTGTAAGGCAGTTACACTCAGAAGTGGGAAGGAGTTGACTACAGATTTGGACGGACACAAGAAAATAATTTCTGCTGAGGATGGTGAACAAGAGCGTGGAAATTCGGAAAGTAAATATGGGGAAAAAGTTGTGAAAAAACAACAAGAAGATAAGCAAACAAAAGTCGTACCACCTGTGCCGTTTCCTCAAAGATTTCAAAAGCAGAAATTAGATAGACAATTTTCAAAATTTTTAGAAGTGTTCAAAAAGCTGTAAATCAATATTCCATTCGCAGATGCTTTAGAACAAATGCCTAGTTATGCAAAATTCATGAAAGATATTTTAGCAAGAAAGAGGAAGCTAGGGGAGTTCGAAACTGTAGCATTGACAGAAGAATGTAGCGCAATTCTGCAAAGAAAGTTACCACCGAAGTTGAAGGATCCGGGTAGCTTCACAATACCGTGCACGATTGGGCCTCAGTTCTTTAACAGATGTTTGTGTGATTTGGGTGCGAGTATTAACTTGATGCCACTTTCGATCTACACTCAGTTGGGATTACCAGCGCCAAAGCCAACAAATATATCTCTACAGCTTGTAGATAGATCAGTGACATACCCTAGGGGAATTGTGGAAGACATATTAGTGAAGGTGGACAAATTCATATTTCCAGCTGACTTCATTGTGTTGGACTACGAAGAGGATAAAGACATACCCATTATCCTTGGAAGACCGTTTTTAGCCACTGGAAGGACATTAATTGATGTACAAAAGGGAGAGTTAACAATGAGAGTTCAAGATGGAGAAATAACTTTTAATGTTTTCAAGGCTATGAAATTTCCGAAGGGAGAGGAAGAGTGCTTTAGAGTTGATCTGATTGAAGAAGCAACTGAAGAGGTATTTAGTGAATCTGTGATTGAAGACCCTCTTGAAACCGCATTGGTTAGTGAAAATTTATTTGATGATTCAACTGTGCTAGAATGGGTTCAAATGTTAGATTCAACTCCGAAGTTCACACGATGTTTGCAAAAATTTAAACTTCTGGATTATCGGGGAAAGCTAGATAAAAAGGTGACATCATCCTTAGAAGAACCTCCTACCTTGGAACTTAAGCCATTGCCTAACCACCTCCGGTACGCCTACCTTGGTTCTTCTTCCTCCTTGCCAGTCATTATTTCTGCATCACTTGATAAGGTTCAAGAAGAAAAGCTACTAAGGGTACTTCGACAATACAAGACTGCTCTTGGATGGACTCTTGCAGATATCAAGGGGATAAGCCCATCAATTTGTATGCATAAGATCTTGTTGGAAGATGAAGCAAAACCAACTATTGAACAACAACGAAGATTCAATCCCATCATGAAGGAAGTTGTCAAAAAGGAAATCATTAAATGGTTGGATGCGGGAATTATCTACCCTATCTCAGATAGCTCATGGGTAAGTCCGGTTCAATGCATGCCAAAGAAAGGGGGAATGACAGTAGTTGCGAATGAGCATAATGAATTGATCCCAACTCGAACAGTTACGGGTTGGCGGGTGTGTATGGATTACAGAAAGTTGAATAAGGCCACTCGTAAGGACCATTTTCCTCTACCATTCATAGATCAGATGTTGGACAGGCTTGCAGGGCACGAGTATTATTGTCTCTTGGATGGATACTCGGGCTATAACCAGATTGCCATTGCACCCGAGGATCAGGAGAAAACAACATTCACATGCCCATATGGCACCTTTGCTTTTCGCAGAATGTCTTTTGGGTTATGTAATGCGCCAACGACATTTCCAAAATCTCGAGGTATTTATGGATGATTTTTCAGTTTTTGGGGATTCATTTGATTATTGTTTGGAAAATCTCACACTCGTGCTCAAACGGTGTATGGAAACGAATTTGGTTTTAAACTGGGAGAAATGTCATTTTATGGTGCAAGAGGGGATAATCTTGGGTCATCGAGTGTCATCAAAAGGAATTGAGGTTGATAGAGCTAAGATCGAAACCATTGAGAACCTGCCACCACCTATTTCTGTAAAGGGTATTCGAAGTTTTTTGGGACACGCTAGTTTCTATAGACGATTTATAAAAGACTTCTCCAAAATCACGAAACCACTTTGCAATCTTTTGGAGAAGGATGTCCCGTTCAACTTTGATCAAGCATGTCTGGAAGCTTTTGATGTGTTGAAGAAGAAACTTGTTACCGCACCTGTAATCATAGCGCCAGATTGGAATATCCCGTTCGAATTAATGTGTGATGCTAGCGACTTTGCGATTGGCGCAGTTCTTGGCCAACGAAAGGATAAAATTTTTCACGCTATATACTATGCTAGTAAGACATTGACGGATGCTCAACTGAATTATACCACTACCGAGAAGGAGCTATTAGCAGTTGTTTATGCATTTGATAAATTTCGCTCATATTTGATTGTGACAAAGGTGATTGTGTTTACAGATCATTCGGCAATTAAGTACTTAATAGTAAAGAAAGACGCGAAACTGAGATTAATTAGATGGGTATTATTGCTACAAGAGTTTGACTTGGAGATCCGGGACCGAAAAGGAACAGAAAATCAGGTTGCTGATCATTTATCACGATTAGAGAATTCAGAACTAAAAAAAATGACACAACAGTGATCAATGAATTTTTTTCGGATGAACAACTATTTGTGGTAAGGATGGATACACCATGGTATGCAGATTATGTAAATTTCATTGTCAGTAAGGTGTTTCTGCCAGATTTGACAAGTCAGCAGAAGAAGAAATTTCTCCATGATGTGAAACAATATTTATGGGATGAGCCATTTTTATTTAAACAATGTGGCGATCAAGTAATAAGAAGGTGCATCCCGGAAGTTGAAATGGAGAATATTCTATACCAATGTCATGCATCTGACTATGGTGGACATTTTGGGGGAGAAAGAACGGCAACTAAAGTGCTCCAATGTGGATTTTTCTAGCCAACACTCTTTAAAGATGCCCGTGTGTTTTCATTAAAATGTGACAGATGCCAAAGAGTTGGTAATATATCAAAGCGACACGAGATACCACTTAATATGATCCTGGAAGTCGAATTGTTTGATGTTTGGGGAATTGACTTCATGGGACCATTTCCACCATCTTTCTGTAACTCCTATATACTTCTAGCGGTGGACTACGTTTCGAAAACCAATGATGCGAAGGTTGTGATTAAGTTCATTCGGAAGAACATTTTCTCTAGATTCGGCACTCCTCGCTCAATCATTAGTGATGAAGGCACGCACTTCTGTAATAAGCAGTTCTCAGCTATCCTCGCTAAGTACGGAGTCACTCATAAGATAGCTACTGCTTACCATCCACAAACAAGTGGTCAAGCCGAGGTATCTAACTGAGAAGTGAAACGAATCCTCGAGAAGATAGTGAATCCTAGTCAGAAAGATTGGTCTAGCAAGTTGGACGATGCTTTATGGGCATACCGTACAACTTACAAAACTCCGATAGGGATGTCTCCGTACAAGTTAGTTTATGGGAAGGCATGCCATCTTCCAGTTGAACTCGAACACAATGCTTATTGGGCAATTCGGAAGTTAAACTTTGATATATCTGCTGCGGGGGAGAAGCGCCTCTTACAATTGAATCAAATGGATGAATTCAGACTCCAATCGTATGAGAACGCGAAGTTATATAATGAAAAGATTAAGAAGTGGCATGATGAGAAAATTCTGGAAAGAAAGTTTGAAGCCGGGCAAACAGTGTTATTATACAATTCAAGGCTTAAACTGTTTCCTGGAAAGTTGAAATCTCGTTGGTCAGGGCCATTTATCATTACAAAAGTTTATTCTCACGGAGCTGTGGAGGTGGAAGACCCGAATTCCAAACATAATTTTAAAGTCAACGGTCAAAGATTGAAGCACTACTATGGGGGTTGTGTTGATCGTGAAAAGACATCGGTCAACCTTGCTGATTAGAACAGAGGAGAAAGTCAGGCTGAAGACTATAAACCAAGCGCTAACTGGGAGGCAACCCAGGAATTTTTATTGTTATTTTCTATTTTTACTTTCATTAATTTACTTTACTGTTAGTTTATTTAGTGGTTAAACTTTTATAGTTTAGGATTTGTTGCATCCCTCGTTCTCTAACAGATATTCAATTTATTGCAGGAAAGGAGGCCAAGCATTTATGATCTTAATAAGATGAATGTCCACTCATCAAAATCTCAAATTTCTAATCATTTCCGCAAATTTTGGTGTGGAAGGAAACAAGTTATTGGAGGTATGCATACAAGAAGCATAAAACACCAAAATAAGCAATGTACACTGGCCAAGCGCCTAGGCGCTCCAGACAAGCCAAGATCAAGCGCCTAGGCGCTCCAAGTCAGTAGCAAAAACGCAGCACAAGCGCCTAGGCGCTCATTTTTAAGCCAAACCAAGCGCCTAGGCGCTCCAAGTTATTTTGGCATTCTGCAGCCAACCGCCTAGGCGGTCCAGACAAGGCTATCTCAAGCGCCTAGGCGCTCCAACAGAAAAAAATAAAAAATAAAAGCCCTAATCGGGCTAAACTCTTCCAATCCCAAATCAAACACATTCTTGCTCTCTTACTCCAACTCTAACTCACTCAACTCTCAACCCTCATCTAATTTAGCCACAACAGCTATCTTTCTCTTCCAAATCCTAATCAAACACTAAATCTCCTACCCAAACTAAGTCACTCAAGCTCCATCTTGTCATCCTTCTTCACCAATTCGGGCATCAACTTACATTCAAGCCACATCTATCTAAAGTAAGGGTTCAAAGCTCAAATTGCTCATCCAACTTTGATTGAAACATCATATTGGGCTATAACCAAGTAAGTACACAAGATTTTATTGCAAAGTATTTGGATTCACTTGGATAATAGCTATGTTAGTACTTTGAAGCTAGTTTCTATCATTGTGTTGACTCAAGTGGGTGTGGGTACTCTTAATTGTGCTTGTATTGCCTTGGAAGTATAGTGTGCTTAGTAATTGGCAAATTTGGTGAAAATTAAGTTTGGGGGAGTGCATACCAATAGTGTTCAAAATCTGTGCACACCAAGTGTTCGATAATTTGTCACAAAGAGGATTTGGCAATCCTAAGTCACTGAGTATCATTTGGTTTGGCAAGAACATATTAGATAAGACTATGGCTACTAAGAGACAAAGAGGAGAGACTTCGGGCACTTCGCAAAAGTATGACAAAAAGAGATTTACAAGTGCTAAAGCGTTCGAAAGATATTACAATGTACTTTCTAGTAAAGCACTAATTCCCGAGCGTGGATTATTGCCAGAGATAGAAGATGGGGAATTATTACAAATGATTGGGAGTAGAAGATGGGTGAACTTTATAGCCCAACCGGACGCATCGGTTGTTAAAATTGTTAAGGAATTCTACGCCAATGCAAAAGATCATGTTGGTAACATAATTTGGGTTCGCGGAAAATCAGTGGAGGTCAATTTTAGGTCAATAAATGCTTACTACGGCTTGAACACGATACCCAATAATGGCTACATGCAATATTTAGAGCACGAGCTAGACTACAGTGAGATCATTCAAGCATTGTGTGTACCTGGAACAACATGGAAATTAACAGATCAATAAGAAGCTGTTTTGTTCCCTGCATCCACACTAAGCAGTTATGGGAAAGCATGGCATGCCTTTATTTGTGCTAAGTTGATGTCGTGTAGGCATATGAGTGATGTTATAAATCAACGGGCAGTGTTGCTTTTCTGCATTGCACAAGGAAAAACTATAGATGTGGGTCAGGTTATACATGATTCCATTAATAGAGCAATTCAAGGAGGGACCTCAGGTGGATTACCACACCCATCTTTGATCACTGGACTATGTCAACAAGCTGGGGTAAAATGGGATGCCGAGGAAGCTACACAACCTCCTTTAGCCGCAATTGACCACTCGCTTATTAAGAAGTACAAGGTATGGGGTGGGGGTATACCACACTCGAGAGGGTTAGGATTCATTATTGTTCCTCCCGAGCTTGCAGACGAGCCTAATCAACAGTTCTACGACAATCCTTCTGTAGCTGGAAGTTCTGGGCCACCACCAATTTTTTTGAAGATATTCGTCGAGATTTAAGCAATCAAACTAGAAGGATCGACATGGTGGTCACTCGAGTTCAACAGGGTTTTGACCGAATGGAAAGAAATCAGGATAGTTTAGCTCAGCGACAAACAGAGGTGTATCAGAATTTTAGTGCAGCATTCCTAGAGATGTTTGCCCGCATGAATCCAAGTGCCGCTCCCTACCAATTTCCACCATTGTCTGCATACCCACCAGCGGATGAAGAAGAAGAAGAAGAAGAGGAGGAGGATACTGACGAGGAATAAAGCTTCTATCTTTTAGGGAAGTCCTCAGTGCTTAATTTCTTAAATTTTGTTTGTTATATACAATGAGGACATTGCATCGGTTAAGTTTGGGGGTGCAATCTTCTAGCTCCAGTTCATGCATGTAGTATTCATCTAGTGCATTCATATAGTATTCAGTTAATAGTTTTTCATATAGTTTTCATTCATGTAGTTTTCATTTTAATTTCCTAAAAATTTTTTTTTTAAGTATTTTCATGTTTCCAGCTGTTAGATAGTTTAAGTTTGTTTTGGCCAGTGATGAGATTGGAATTGAGTAGACAAGTATAGTATTATCTGTTAAGACTTTGATATGATTTCTTGTCATGATTTGAATCTTTACCTGTTTGAAACTGATATAATAAGGATAGCACAGTAAAAGCAACTATGTTGACTGATTGAGTTTAAATTGACACATAATGGACTTCTAGAGGATAATACTAGTTTGAATGAATGAAAGACATGAATAGGCGAAGATGACTGAATTTAGACAAAAACTTAAGTTTGGTGGAAAAATTTGGGATATATAAGCTTAAAAAATATATATATAATACCGTGGCTAGTTTTGTTTCGGGGCCTTTGTTACTTGAGCAAGTACGCCCGAAGGGGTATCTTAAAACCTAGTGCCCTAAGGTCTTATATGGTTTGGGAGTCATTGGTCGAAAGCTCACTAAGGGGTAGCACTGTTAGCCTAAATGGAATGAGACATTGCACAGTCATGGTTAAAAAAAAAATAAATAAAAAAACAATAAAACGGGAAAAGAGCAAAAAGCCCCCGTAAAGCACAATAAATCATAAGTATCCCGGATTGGACTCTTAAATTTGGTGGATGTTTGTTTTTAGTTGGATCTAGCTTGTTTGTGAATTTTGTGAGTTTACACTGTATGATTCCTTTAAAGAGATTTATTATGTGTTGTATTTAGCATCATATCAGTTAGCATGGATGTTAAGCACACACACACTATATCAATAATAACAGGTTAAGATTTGATGATTGACGAGGAAATTATTAATCTGTCTTGATATGATGTACTAGCATGTTTATTGTGATTTCTCTGAGGCTTGATGAATAGATTTCGTTCTGTTTGACTGCTGGAATTTAAGCATTTATCTAGTTGCATTTGCATTGCATATTTAGTTATTGCATTGTGTTGTGTTGCTTGGGGACAAGCAATTGGTTAAGTTTGGGGGTATTTGATGAGTAGGTTTTATACCTATGAATCCGATATTATTAAACTTAATTATTGTTATCTTTAATTGTTTTTTAGTATCTATTTATGTGTTTTGTGTTTATTTGTTATAGGTTGGAGCTGGAGGGACAAATTGGTCATTTCGGAGAAGAAAAAGGTCAAAAATCATGAAAATTAAAGCTAAGTGGCATTTTTGTAATTATGTGGTCCTGGTCAAGCGCCTAGGCGCTTGGAAATGGCCTATGTTGAGCGCCTAGGCGCTCCTGTGCGGAGAAAGATGCATTTTTCTACTGCTAAGTGGGTTTTTGAAGCCAAATAGGAGTCTGAATGAGGGCTGAGACCAATACAAATAGGAGAAGACTTTAGAAAAGACGTATCAATTAATTTTTCAAGATTTTTGCAGAGAGAACAAGGAAGGAAAACAAGAAGGAGAATTGCAAAGGCTAAAGATCTAAGAGAGAGTATTGGAGCAAATTCAGAGTTTCTTCTTCTCTTCTCTAGTTTTATTTTTTGTAACTATCTGGGATGTTTGGATTATTAATTTGGTTGATGTTTTTCTTTATTATTATTATCATGAACTAAATTTTAATTAAGATTGCAACGGAAGTTGGTATGTAGTCTAAATTGCAAGCTTCCCATTGAATGAAAGTTGGTTTTTATTGAATTGTTTATTATATCTTATATTTATTGATTAATTGTTTGGGCAACAATTACTGTGATAATCTATATAAAATTGGAAGATGGAGTATAGATTGAGATCTGGATATGATAACTGTTAGGTTTGTAATATTCATGAACGCAATCAAATTGCAAAAATATAGCGGAAACGTGTAAAATCAGAGTTTAAAATTTTTACAAACCATAAACCCGGATCACCCTTTATGCACAATTATTAATTAAACGAAAAAGAAAGAACAAGAATCATACCCTTGAAGATCGAGCTTCCTCAGGTACAAGTTCACCTCCAATCCTTTTCGCGTTCAACTTGAATCCACCGGGTTGGGTTCCTTCCTTTGATCAACGTTAGCCACCCAAGTGTTTGGCCTCTAGAGGTGATCCACCAAGGAAGAAGAAGAATTCAAGAAGATGGGTATTTGGCTCAAACCCTAGTTTTCTATCTCTATAGAAAAAGGGGCGTACTCTCCCAACTATTGGAATTACGTATTCTAATAATACGTCAACCTCTCTCTCACCCATAATAAGACTCCTCTTATTTATAGATGTGGGCAACCCATCCTTAACAATTAAGAAATTGGGTTTTATTTTAATTAATTAAACTCTTTTAATTAATTAGGCTCCTAATCTTATTATGAATAATTAATTAACCTTTTAATTAATTAAGCTCCCTAATCTTATTAGAGATAATTAATTAAACTCTTTTAATTAATTTGCCTCCTAATCCTATTAGGATATTTGAGAGTACTTTTATTTATTAATTCCCAAACTACTTTAGGAATTAAATAATAATAATAGTAATAATAATAATAAGACTCCTCTTATTAATTTATATTTAATATTTCCAAAATATTAAATAATAAATATTAAGCTATTTAATTTATTCTATCACCATAGATTAAATTAAATATACTTAACTTATTATTACGATTATGCCATTAACTTCTTAAATAATTATTCTTCCTTTTATGGTGTGACCCTTTAGGTTCTCCATATTAAACCGGTTGTGAATAAATCAATTAGAACAATTCTAATCTTATTTAAATAAATAAATTAAACTAATAATTTATTTAAATAAATAATATTTATTCTACAATAGGGATAAGCCTCCCTAGCGATCAACGACTTTCCAGATAATATATATTTCAACATTAATCATAAAAGAACCTTTGAGTAAATAGTTACCGTACAATTCAATCCTTCCACCATACAATGTCCCAATTAAATATAAGACATGGATTTTCTGTCAAGTCTTATTTTATTTAATTATATGTATTTCGACTCTTAAATGCACAACTCCAAATAATGCAAATTAGAAACTCCTTTCAAATTTCATTCTACCTTGGCCAAGGACTACTGGGTTGTCATTTATCGAATCACATAGGACATTTCTCTTCTTTTACTAGAAGTGGTAGATTCTTTATTGATCATACATTATCTCCATGTACAACTTATTATACCCAAGCATACCCTTTGATATACCCTAAGGGTCTTAAGGAATAAGTCAAAGTATAACTCATCATACACAAGATACTATGATGATCTCAAGTCCAAGGATCACTTGTACTACTATCACTACAGGAATTCTTATTGACATGCGAGTAAAACTCCATTAGGTATTCCTTAGCGAGTCACGTTCAGTGAACTTATTCTCTAATAAGCACCTACATACTTGCTTTAGTGTCTCCACACAAATGATCATGAGATCAATCATCCTCATCCAATGAGCAAGCAACGTATGTACCAATCTATCCGGATTCACTAATCCCCAATTTAGTAATCCAACGATTGGGAACTATTTTAGTTTTAAGCTTTCTAAGAATTTAGATCTCATTAGAATGATCATCATCATTATTCTAAAAGCATTGCTTAAAACTATGGGTTTATCACATATTATAAAACAGCATCATATAAATAATTAAAAGCCTTTACTAAATAAATACTTTTTATTAATAAATGAATAAGATTGTTTACAAAGTATATGCTTTATCATCAAACATGATTGGCTTGTGTGCATACTACTTTCAATCTCCCACTTGCACTAAAGCCAATCGTCATGGTATCTCATACTCTTCTTCTCTAAGTGACGATTATCCTGCTGTTGGATAAGCTTCAGTAAATGGATATGTAATGTTGTTCTTGAGAGTCCACTATCTCTTTAGTGATTTCCCATCTTTCAATGATTCTTATAATCAAATGAAAGTGCCACAACACATGTTTAGATCCAAGATGAGACTTAGGAATAATTCCTAGTTCTGTAATGAACTTTTAATCCAAACAATCAACTTGCAGCTTCATTTATAGCTATATACTTTGTCTTTATCACTACACCAGCAACTCTTTACTGTTTGGAACCTTTCCAATTCACTGCACCACCGTTCAAGGTAACCCTTTACCTTAAAGTGGATTTTCTGTCGTCTTGGCCTGTCTGAAAAAAACTTGAGTCTGTTAAGCCCTCTAGTTAAACTTGAGTCTGTTAAGCCCTCTAGTTTTAATTCAGGCCCACCATGTATTATGATCACATCCTTAGTGCCGGTTAAGTACTTTGAGATGTTTTTCACTGTCTCACAGTGAACTTCTCCAGAATATGACTGATCAACATCAGGTCGCGTATATTTCATTGCATACATGATTGTCACTCATGCGATCTCTCTTTTAGGAGTCTATGGGGACTATTAAGAGAGATACACTCCATGGCTCATCAACATGAGACATCCCATAGAGTTTGTCATGCTAAACGACTTTAGCATCAAATGAATATACGTTCCTTGGGTTAAGCCGAGCATCCTTTTAAACCTATCTATATAGATTTGTATCCCCAATTAAGATACTCTTCCCAAATCATTCATGGAGAAATGTTTAGACAACTTTATCTTTATTGATTTTAGCATTGGCATGTCATTCCTTATCCGTATTATATCAACATATAATACCAGAAATGTCACGACGCTCCCACTGACCCTTTTGTAACACTAGGTTCATTCTTGTTTTTGATAAAATCAAACTCTTTTGATTATTATATCAAAATGAATGTTCCATTTTTGAGAAGATTGCTTCAATCCATTTCTCTGAGTGTCTACAACTCTTACCTCATCGTATATAACTGAATCATCATCTTCTATGATACGTACCTCATCATCATCATCCATGATGAATCCATACCTCCTAGGTATCTTCGGTACTATTCCAGATTTACGATTCGGTTGTGGTACAATAGGTCTATCTACAGGTTCCTCTTATTTGACTTATAGTGTTTTGTGGTTCTTGAACTCTTCAAGATCTATTATCCTCTCACTATCCCCTTCAATGATAAACACCTTTATCTTAGAAGGTAGTGTGTTTCGCAACAAACACCTTTTGCTAAGTAGGATTATAGAACATATGCCCTAAACTTACTTTAGGATGTCCCACAAATCTGTACTTGTCAAATTTTGTCCCAAGCTTATCCTTTGAAACCGTTTCACATAAGTTGGATAACCCCTTATCTTAACATACTTAAGAATAGGAATCCTCCATGTCCATAACTTTTATGGAGTCTTGGGGCCGAATTTTGAGGTTACCTTTTCCGTAGATGCAGCCATTTCTAGGACATGATCCTAGAAGGATACTGGAATGTCGGTAAAATCATTATGGACCGCACCATGTCCAACAAGGTACGATTTTTCCTTTTAGATACATCAATCAATTATTGTGTATCGGGAGGCGTCCATTGTGAGAAAACCATTTGAGATGATTTAAAACCTCATTGCACAAGTATTGCTTCCTTGATCCGATCAAAGAATCCCAATACTTTGCCATGTTGTTTCACTTCTGAATTCTTTGAACCTTTCAAATAATTCACACTTGTATTTCAACAAATACACACATTCAACTCTTTGAATGATCATCTCATTTTCTTATACTAGTTTGTTCAATTCGTAAAATTATTTTCACATAAGTCAAGTACACAAAATCCATTAAGTAATATTCCAGTTCTATACAAAACATTATTATTATAAATAGAACAACAATTGTTCTTAATTATAATACCAAAGATTTCATTGTCCAACAATAAAATAGAAATAATGTTTCTAACAAGAACAGGAATACAATAACAACTTATTGACTTAATAGATTTGCCCGTAGGCAATGCTAAACTATAAGTTCCTATGGCTAATGTAGCAACCTTTGCTTCATTTTCCACACATAGGATTGCTTATCTTTGTTTAGCTTTCAACTTCTGCTTGGTCCCTTCATAAATCTATATTTATGATAACCAAAGTCGGTATCCAATACCCAAGTAGAACCTTGACTTAAAGAAAAATTTATTTTAAATCATGAACAAAATTGTATTGTAACCGAAACTTCACTAAGTTTCTTTGGTTAGCCTCTGCAAGATGCTTCTCGCAGTTTCTTTCCAGTGTCCAGGCTTATTGCAGTGAAAGCAAACTCCTTTGCTATCCGTATTAGTTTTGTTCTTATTATCCTTTGTTTACACCTTTCTATTTACCTTCTTTGAATCGTTCTTCTTTTCAGAAGATCCTTTGGCCCCTACCAGTAAGACATGGTCTTTCTTGGTTGGAAAGTGACTCAATATTTTTCAACATGTTAAGCAAATCAGCGAGGCTGATATCTAGCTTGTCCATATGAAATTGATCAATCAAATTGATTATGTTAAGGACTTTTATCTGTACCGTAGTGTCATCGGTCATTCTAGATCGGAAGAGCTCCTTAGATATCTGATATCTATCAGTCCTACTTTCCTCACCATCAACCACTTGATGTGCAGGAATATAATAGGAGTATCCATAGTTTCAAGCTGACGCTGAAGCTCGTTACTCATGGATGCGAGCATGATGCATTGAGCCAACTATGCATCATCTAGCCACTTTCTAAAAGTAGCAATATTTCCTCAGAGGCATTGTCTGCAACCATTGCAGGGATAGGCGTATTAAGGACATAAGATAGCTTTTCAGCCGTGAGAACTATTCTCAATTACCTTAACCAATCCGTTTAATTCGGTCCGGTTAATTTAGCATCTAATATGTTACGCAGTGATAGTAATTTAGACATTGTAAAATTCTGTAAATGAATTTGTAATTAACAACATTTTAACATACATTCTTTTATTAATTACCAAAATAATTTAGGTCTTATTTTAAATTGGTATCTCCCACTATTTTCTTCAAACTATATTACCCTCACTTATATAGTTCGGCAAAATCTAATTAAAGATTTGCTAGTGAGAATAAGGATCCCATTTCAAATGTATATAGCCTTGTGTGTGCACAACAAACTATATATAAATAAATAGGTAGACAACTCTTATCAATTACATCAACTATGTAACTCCTTATATTTTGCCTCTTAAATCATAATGGTCAAGTGTGTGCACATCCGAACTAAAATGATTTAAGTTAAGTCAGACCCAGCATTTCCATATAAGTGAAGAGAAAATTACAGCCCTTGTGTGTGCACAACAAAGCAGTAATGTTCAATTCCTTATAAACATCATATGTAATAAAAACAACATCTTAAATATTTAATACTTGCCTTGTGTGTGCACAACAAACTCATATTAAATATTCAATACTCTATTGTTTCTATCATGCTAGAAGGCGACGTTCGATATTCCAAATATCTTTGAACGTTACAACTTAATATAAAATATTTGAGGGGTTTGTTATTAATTGTCTCATCTTGTTTAGCGCGCATGCACACATATATATAAAATACGCGTCATATTAATTAACATGCGAAGCATGTTTGCATAATATATAATATATATAGTATAAGCATGCACATATAGAATACTATATTCTACCCGGATTGATTATGGACTTTTATTCTAGTTTGGTTCACTAGAGCCACCAAGTGAACCAAAAGGTCAAACCCTAGGGGTTGCAAGAATTAATATTTAAATATAACTATTACATTTAAACCCGGGCTCCATTACAAACGGGTCTTCACGCGCTCCTTGCTCCTCGATCTCCAATTCTTCAAAATTAATTCTAACTATTCCTATTACAAAACTATTTAAAATAAATAGAAACATTGATCAGCAGTCAAAGGGAAGTACATAAGAGGGAGATAGAATTTTCATTAAGAAAAATTAGAGAAGACGAGGTACGCAGACCCCATTTTATAAAATCCATACATTCATGCATCCAACTAAAATAAAATCCAATCGCATTGGTCAATAGTCCTTAATCAATCTCATTTATTATCATACACATCACCATATGCATCAATAAATAACATTCATCTCATGAATAATAAATATTTAATATATATATTGATATCATTTAATGGGCAAATTTAGTTAGTATAAAATCTATTTTTGAATCAAAATAAACTCCTTTATTTTAATCCAAATTTAAATCAAAATAAAACTATTTTATTTTAATTTATCCAATTTTGAATAAAATAAACTATTTTATTTTAATCAAAATCTTTAATCAAAATAAACTCCTTTATTTTAATTAATTATGGAATCCAATTCCAAGTCAAAATAAACTCCTTTATTTTGGGTAATATAAAATCTTATTTCATATCTTAAATAAACTCTTTTATTTAGGAAAAAACAGATTTTCTTTCCTATTCACAAATAAACTCCTTTATTTTGAATAATATGAAATCTTATTTCATATTTAAATTAACTCCTTTATTTAAGGAAATTAGGATTCTCTTTCCTATTCACAATTAAACTCCTTTATTTTGAATAATATGAAATCCTATTTCATATTTAAATAAACTCATTTATTTAAGGAAACATGGAATCCAATTTCAACTCCAATTAGTTATCATGGAATCCAATTCCAACTCTAATTAGTTAGCATGAAATTTAATTTTAAAATTAAAATAAATTCTTTTATTTCAAGATTAAAATAAACCTTTTATTTTAAAATTAAAATAAACTTTTATTTTAATAATAAAATAATAAAAATATTATATATATATACCGTTATCTATCTAATAAAACACAAATGATTTTGAATTTCCCGCTCATTCAATAAATCATCTAGGCCGTCCAAAGTTTGGGATAAATCTCACCATCCATCTATCTAATAAAATACAATCTATCTAATTCTATCTATCTATATCTATATTCTATATATCTAATTATATCTAATAAAATATAAATAATTTTGAATTTCCCGCTCACTCAATAAATCATCTAGGACGTCTAAAGTTTGGGATAAATCCCACCATCTATCTATCTAATAAAATACAAATAATTTTGAATTTCTCGCTCACTCAATAAATTATTTGGGTCGTCCAAAATTTGGAATAAATTCCAACATCCATAGTGCCGGAGGCACGGGACTGTTGCTAGTATATATATATAATATAACTATTATATATAATATATATATATAACCGAATATATATATAAAATTAAGACTCCTTGATTTCCGTGCATAGCAAGAAGATTTTAATCAAAAAAAAAAAACTGCCACGGTTTTGAAAAAAAAAAGTGTAATACGTTTTTTTTGTTGTGGGGCCATGTGAATCATATATTAAAAAATCCATTGAATCCCCTTTGATCACGCAAAACGGATTAGCGATTTTTTTAAATAAATTTTATACAATAAAATTATGCCCAATTAAATTGTTCTAAACACATATCAATATATATATCAAATTAAACAATTAATAATTCGCATAAAGGTTTGGCTCTGATGCCACTGTTAGGTTTGTAATATTCATGAACGCAATCAAATTGCAAAAATATAGCGGAAACGTGTAAAATCAGAGTTTAAAATTTTTACAAACCATAAACCCGGATCACCCTTTATGCACAATTATTAATTAAACGAAAAAGAAAGAACAAGAATCATACCCTTGAAGATCGAGCTTCCTCAGGTACAAGTTCACCTCCAATCCTTTTCGCGTTCAACTTGAATCCACCGGGTTGGATTCCTTCCTTTGATCAACGTTAGCCACCCAAGTATTTGGCCTCTAGAGGTGATCCACCAAGGAAGAAGAAGAATTCAAGAAGATGAGTATTTGGCTCAAACCCTAGTTTTCTATCTCTATAGAAAAAGGGGCGTACTCTCCCAACTATTGGAATTACGTATTCTAATAATACGTCAACCTCTCTCTCACCCATAGTAAGACTCCTCTTATTTATAGATGTGGGCAACCCATCCTTAACAATTAAGGAATTGGGTTTTATTTTAATTAATTAAACTCTTTTAATTAATTAGGCTCCTAATCTTATTAGGAATAATTAATTAACCTTTTAATTAATTAAGCTCCCTAATCTTATTAGAGATAATTAATTAAACTCTTTTAATTAATTTGCCTCCTAATCCTATTAGGATATTTGAGAGTACTTTTATTTATTAATTCCCAAACTACTTTAGGAATTAAATAATAATAATAGTAATAATAATAATAAGACTCCTCTTATTAATTTATATTTAATATTTCCAAAATATTAAATAATAAATATTAAGCTATTTAATTTATTCTATCACCATAGATTAAATTAAATATACTTAACTTATTATTACGATTATGCCATTAACTTCTTAAATAATTATTCTTCCTTTTATGGTGTGACCCTTTAGGTTCTCCATATTAAATCGGTTGTGAATAAATCAATTAGAACAATTCTAATCTTATTTAAATAAATAAATTAAACTAATAATGTATTTAAATAAATAATATTTATTCTACAATAGGGATAAGCCTCCCTAGCGATCAACGACTTTCCAGATAATATAGATTTCAACATTAATCATAAAAGAACCTTTGAGTAAATAGTTACCGTACAATTCAATCCTTCCACCATACAATGTCCCAATTAAATATAAGACATGAATTTTCTGTCAAGTCTTATTTTATTTAATTATATGTATTTCGACTCTTAAATGCACAACTCCAAATAATGCAAATTAGAAACTCCTAATTTCATTCTGCCTTGGCCAAGGACTACTGGGTTGTCATTTATCGAATCACATAGGACATTTCTCTTCTTTTACTAGAAGTGGTAGATTCTTTATTGATCATACATTATCTCCATGTACAACTTATTATACCCAAGCATACCCTTTGATATACCCTAAGGGTCTTAAGGAATAAGTCAAAGTATAACTCATCATACACAAGATACTATGATGATCTCAAGTCCAAGGATCACTTGTACTACTATCACTACAGGAATTCTTATTGACATGCAAGTAAAACTCCATTAGGTATTCCTTAGCGAGTCACGTTCAGTGAACTTATTCTCTAATAAGCACCTACATACTTGCTTTAGTGTCTCCACACAAATGATCATGAGATCAATCATCCTCATCCAATGAGCAAGCAACGTATGTACCAATCTATCCGGATTCACTAATCCCCAATTTAGTAATCCAACGATTGGGAACTATTTTAGTTTTAAGCTTTCTAAGAATTTAGATCTCATTAGAATGATCATCATCATTATTCTAAAAGCATTGCTTAAAACTATGGGTTTATCACATATTATAAAACAGCATCATGTAGATAATTAAAAGCCTTTAATAAATAAATACTTTTTATTAATAAATGAATAAGATTGTTTACAAAGTATATGCTTTATCATCAAACATGATTGGTTTGTGTGCATACTACTTTCAATAACATCTGTTCATATAATCTGAATAGGGTTAATATGATTAGCGTGTAGGATAGGAATATACCTATGTGTCTTTTGTATCCATTGAACGAATTTGTGCGTAAAACCCTAATTAACTTGATTCACATAGGAATATAGTGAGTTGATTAACTGGGGTGTTCCTTGTAATTCCGCATCTTAAAGATTGGATTTAGGAGGATTTGTTCACGTGTCTTTGGAAGAAGTGCGTGAATATTCATAAAGCATTCTTGGATAATGATTCATATTAATTGATTTATTTTAAATGGGAAGTAAGTTAGTTTAAATGAAATACCAAGGGAAGTTGTTATCTTAACCTGTTAAATCTGCAGTTATTCTTGTGAAATTTTGATTTTAATTATTAGTTTGATAAGTTTAAATTTCAAATCACAAACAAAATTTTCGTAGTTTAAAATAGGATTAATTGCATTAAAGTTAGTAATTGATAAATATTAGTCTATTTCCTCGTGGGAACGATATCCTTGCTTGCTGAATATTACAATTGAACGCGTATACTTGCGTGGTAAAGTGCTATTAAAAATTTAGGCAACATGTACTATACTGTAATTCGTATTTTCACATGTCTAGAACTATTGATTCACATGATTTACTATTAGGGGAGGTGGTGCAAGTTTGATAATACTTGCAAGATTGATAATACTTGCAAGACTAAATTAAAAATGAAGGAAAAGAGGAAGATATTATACTGTAATATTTCGAGCCCCAAAATGTGCAATTATTGAAACTATATTTTTCTATAAATAGAAGCTCATTCTTCTTTCATTTCTCACCAATTCACTAAAGCT
Organism: Panax japonicus; assembly: GCA_020205505.1. Lineage (NCBI taxonomy): Eukaryota > Viridiplantae > Streptophyta > Magnoliopsida > Apiales > Araliaceae > Panax > Panax japonicus. The sequence goes on along the minus strand of CM035110.1, from coordinate 41,088,144 downwards.
ATAGAGCAATTATTATAGAGAGAAATTATAGAGAGAAAGAAGAAGAGAAGTCTGCTACCTCACTATTACAGTATCCAGTCTTCTTTTGAGGTAAGAGATATTATTATTATAGTAAGGGGTTTTATTTTTTTTGTTTTCATGAAGAGAATTATTTTCTTTCAATACTCGTAAGGGGTATTATTCTTTCGTATTCATAAAGAGAGTTATTTTCTTTCAATACTAGTAAGGGTTATTATTCCATTGTTTATTATTATGTTGGAATAACCTGTCTATGCGAAGTACCGCATACATGGTGAAATTCTTCTGTTATTCCATTCTTTATTATTCTGTTGGAATAACCTATCTGTGCAGTCTATCGCATGCCTGGTGAATTCTGTTGTTATTCCATTCTTTATTATTCTGTTGGAATATCCTGTCTGTGCGGATTACGCATGACCTGGTTCCATTCTTTATTATTCTGTTGGAATATTCTGTCCGTGCGGATTACACATGACCTGGTTCCATTCTTTATTATTTTGTTGTGAATAACCTGTCTGTGCGATCTATCGCATGCATGGTGAATTCTTCTGTTATTCCATTTTTTATTATTCTGTTAGAATAACCTGTCTATGTGGATTACTGCATGCATGGTGAATGATCCTTCGTATTCATTCTTTATTAAATTGTGGAAATGATCTATCTACGTGGATTACCGCATGGCGGGTGAAAATCCATTTGCAGTTTCGTATATTCTATTATACTAATCTGGGATATAATTTCTTTTGTACTCGTCATGAAATATCATTTTATTTGGTATTTTTCTGTTACGAGTTACTATTCATGGGTTACTATTCACCCGATTACTATTTACTCTAGTATTATTCACTCGGGTATTCGGGGCACTTTTCGTGCCAAAATACTATTCACGAGTTACTATTCACTCGATTACTATTCACTCTAGTATCATTCACTCAGGTATTCGGGACACTTTTCGTGTCGGGGTACTATTCACGGGGTACTATTCACGGAGTACTATTCACGGGATACTATTCACCTGAAAAATATATTTCTTTTTTGTCCAAATTATTTTTGGTACATGAATATTATTCTTTAATTTTACTCTACCAAGCAGTATCGTGTTGATAAATTGGACGTTATTGATTTCTGGATAAATTAATTTTTAAATCTTTAAAATTTATCTTTGAACTTGTTTTATTGAATTATTATGTCATTGTCATCATCCTCATGCTTATATTGTGATTAAAGTCGTCTTTGGCTTACGTGCATAGATGGAATTGGTATGATTATGACCAGGGATTATTTAGTATAATCATGACCGTAATGTGACGAATGATGTGGTAAAAGTCCTAATTGGCCTGTAGTTCGTTAATGGACAGTTGTTGGTATGATTATGACCAGAGATTATTCGGTATAATCATGACCATTGGTGATTACATGAATATCCTTGGCCGTGATGTAGGGATGATTCGATTATATTTATTAAGCTAAGTCTCAGCGATAAAGTTGATGAAAAACTTTTTAAATCATAGAAGATAGTACATTTTATTCTCTACTTGACTCTTCTAATGGATTGCTTATTTCCGCTGCAGTTGTTAATCTAAAACTTGCTATCTATTGTATTCTATCAATTGTTATACTGTTGAAGGATAAGGATAATTTATTCTGCATTATCTTAGTCATAATATTTCTTACTGGGCTAGTTGAGCTAACCCTTTCTTTCATTATTCTCTTCAGGAAATGAGAATATAGCTGGGATGAGTCAAGAAATGGAGTGATGGTCCAGGATAAATGGCTTTAGTAGTCCTCACTATTCTACGGAATAATGTGATAATATTTGTAATGAGGACTTCATTGAGTGTGGATATTGTTTAGATGACAATATTCTTGTTTAAACTCTCAGCTATGTTTTGTCGTATATTACACGACTGTTGTATAATTAAGTTGTATTTGGATTTATGTACCATGTATCTGGAGACTCAAGATGGGTGATGTATATCTATTTTGGGGGTGTCACAGTTGGTATCCAAGCTTAGGGATATGATCCATGGCTGAGATGTGAGATAAGAACTAGGAGGGGAGAGATGGGGAATTCCTTCGCTAGTATGACCTACCTAAGTTTATTTGGTATTTAATTGGTCGGTCAGAGTATAGGGATAATATGTGATATGTTAATTAACCCTTGTTTTGTGACAGTGTTTGAAAATGGCATCTGAAAATGTTGAGATCAGCAATGAAGCACATGAGACCGTTGAGTCACCAACGATCAATACCCAGAATAATGTGCAACAGGAAGCCAATAATCCTCAGGTAAATAACAACACTGATCAAATGATGAACGATGGGATGTTCAGAGGCTTTATGCAATTCATGCAACATCAGGTAAGAGAGACTCCTGTTCAAAATATAGGTGGAAATAATGGTAACCCACAGTCGGTCACCGCTAAGCAATTCAAGAAGCTAGGACCACTGGAGTTTTTGGGAAAGCCAGAACCACTTAAGGCGGAGACGTGGTTAAAGCATATCACCAAGATATTTGATGTCTTGGGATGCTCCGAGGAGCAAAAGGTTCTCTTTGCCACCTTTATGTTGCGTGAAGAGGCAGATTATTGGTGAAAATCTGTAAAGCGTAACCAGCCTGACGCACTCAAGATGTCTCGGGAGAAGTTCCAAGAGCTGTTCAATGACAAGTACTTTCCTAAAAGTATTCGTCACATGAAGGAGGTGGAGTTTATTAAGTTGGAGTAAAAAATATGACCGTGTCGCAATACGAGGCTAAATTTGCGGAGTTATCCTGGTTTGTATCCCATTTGGTCGATAATGAGGAGCGAATTACGCGAATGTTTCTAAGAGGTTTGAAACCCGATATACATCAATACCTCATTTCTCACAAACTTTGTTTATATTCTGATGTTTTGAATAGGGTTCAGTTATTGGAGCGCGATAATGAGTCAGCACAACCAAAAGGTAATGATTAGCAACACGATAATAATCGTACCGATGGCAACGGCCATTGGAACAACGATAACCATCGTGGAGGAAATTATCATGCCAAGAATGGTATCCACTTTGGTGGTAATCATGGACAAGATAATAGGAGTGGAAATTTCAAGAAGAGAATGTTCAACAACGATGGAAAGACAGCAGCACCAACACTCGTTTTCAAGGAAGGAGAACGACCACCAATTGTATGCTTCAAATGCAGAGGGGAGGGACATATCAGTCCAAACTGCATGATGAAATCCAAAGCATGTTATAATTGTGGAAAAGAAGGTAACCTAGTCCGATTTTGTCGTGCACCAAAGTCAAGTTCAGCTGGGACGGTGGCACCAAAGGCGGATATGGACAAAACAAAGTCGGTGGTTTCAGGAAGTGCATTTTTCGTGACTTCTCAAAAAGTGAGTAACCTGAACGAAGTTAGCATGGGTTAGTTGATTATAAATTATTGCGAAGTCTATACCTTATTAGATACCTGTTCTACCCATTCTTTTATCTCTCTTGCTTGCGCTCAACGTTTAAATTTGACTCCGAAGAAATTAGACTTTAACTTATCGGTTGAAACTCCGTTAGGAGAAACCTTCGTTACCTCCACTATTTATAAATCTTGCTGATTCAAATTGACACTTTCACGTTACCCGTCGATCTTATCTCTTTGAAAATACTTGCCTTTGATGTAATTTTAGGAATTGATTGGTTAACTACTCATCATACTTTTCGTAGGGTTGTTAGCTTTCATATTCCTAACCAACCTGTTATGTGAATTCAAGAAACCAAACCACTAAAGTTAATCACTGTTATATCAAGCCATAAGTAAAGAGCCTCGATCCTTTTATTGTTGACTTCCTTGTGTGGAATGCACCGAAGCCGAACTTTCCGTAGGGGACGTCATGAATGACGATGACAAGTTGATAGTTATCAATGTGACGTACTATCCAAGTCTTGGATGAGAGTCACAGTTTTGAATGATATTTCTATTGTTAATAAATTTCCTGACATATTCTCTAAAGACTTCCTAGCCTACCCCTAGAGCGTGAAATCAAATTTTGTATTGACCCCGGTACAAAACCCATTTCTAAAACCCTTAAATAATTCTTCAACCAAAACAAACGTATCATGTGCCAAAGACGTTGGCTCGAGCTGTTGAAGATTATGATTATACCATTCAATATCATCGTGGAAGAGCGAACGTGGTAGCTAACGCGTTGAGTAGAAGATTATATGCGTTTACGAGTGCGATGTTGTTAACACAAAAAACCTATTTCGTATAACTTATAAATGATGAAGATAGAGTTACAGACTCTAGGGACCCACGTGAAGATAATGAATGTACGAGTAGAATCGACTTTAATCGATAAAGATAAAGCTGTTCAAGCTACACACCCGGAGCTGATGAATACGAAGAAGAAGGTTCAAGAGGGCGTTATTCTAGAAGTAAGAGTTGATGAAGAGAGGCAATCTCAACCCTCGATTTAATTGGCCCATTTAAAACCCTCGATCGAGTAGGAACTGTGGCCTATAGACTCGTTTTACCGCCAAGTATGTCGCGTGTTCATAACGTTTTTTTTCACGTATCGATGTTACGTAAATATGTGGACGAACCGAACCACATTATTGAATTAGAATTAGATGAGATAACAGAAGATTTAACGTATGAGAAGACACGTGTTACAATCTTGGATAAGAAGGATCGTATTCAACACTCAAAGGTTATACCTCAAGAGTTAGAATCTGAAATGAAGTCAAGGTATCCTCATCTCTTCGGCATACTAGGTACGTACGTAAATTTTGAGGGCAAAATTTCATAAGGAGGGGAGATTGTGAGACCCCAAATTTTATGAATAAAGATTTAAATTTCTCGAAATATTTTTTTAAATATTATGGTGTGGATTTGATATAATGTTATAGTTGTGGGTAATATTTATAAATTTTGCAAAGTATGCAAGTTGTTATAAAATATTCGTTTGGTCGGAGAATATTCTTTTTGTCATGAATATTCGTATGACAGCACAATCATTGGTGGACCCCACAATGGAAGTATTGTCCTAGTTAGAAAATGACCGAATTATCATTTTATAAAAATAACGGTGAAAGTGTTACCGTTAAAACTGTTGAACTATCCGGTAGTAAAAGTACAGTAATACGCGTGGTTGCCATAGTAGCACGCGATATTGATTATTGATGCTTACGTAAGAAGTCACTCAGTTATATTTAATTATTGCTACAGTAATTGCTGCATCATATCTCTCATATTATTCATTCAATTATTGTCACAGTATCATCTGCATAATATGTTATATTATTAAATCAATAATTAAGACGACAAAGTTATTCATATTATTATTTGTAATATTGACAATGTCTAGAAGTTCTGTCAAGGAGAGGTTTGGTCACCTAATTGCGTGCCAATAACCGAAGAATTCCTTATAGGAAATCCCCCTCTTTCCTGGGAACGACCTGGTTGTTAAATATTGTGAATTATAATATTAATAATGAATAAGTTCGTATTGATTAAAGATGAAATTGATAGTTCCATTATGTTGGAATTATTAGTGTTAGTGAAAATTGACATTTATTTCGATAATAATTGATGTCTGGAGGTTATATTGACCAATTGGATAATTAACCAGATAAATGAGCAATTAATTTCTATTGATTCATATGATTTTAACTATTTGTTCACATGTGTGTACTATTGATTCACATTCATTTACTATTAGGGGAGTTGGTGCAAGATTGATAATACTTGCATGACTAAGTTAAAAATGGAGGTATAGATGGAGGTACTATACTGTAATTCATATTTTCACATGTCTAGAACTATTGATTCACATGATTTACTATTAGGGGAGGTGGTGCAAGTTTGATAATACTTACAGGACTAAATTAAAAATGAAAGAAAAGAGGAAGGTATTATACTGTAATATTTCAAGTCCCAAAATGTGCAATTATTAAAACTATATTTTTTCTATAAATCACTGCAAAAAAAATGGGTCTTTAGCAACAATTTTTTGGGCAACGACTCTATAAGTCATTTCTAAAAGTATATGTTTAGGAATGAAATTGGTCCTTCGTTGCAGATTGTGTCAAGCTTTCACTTTTTGCAACGAAATTCATAAGTCGTTGCAAAATTTCATTGCTAATTCATTGGCGGGAAAAAAGTTCGTTAGAAATTCGTTGTAAAATTTTTGGCCACTTGATTTCCTGTCATCATGGGCAACGAAAGTTTTTTTGTTGCTAATAATGGGAATTTAGCAACGATTTTTCAGGAAACGAATTTATAATTCGTTGCTAATAGTTTATGTTTAGCAACGAAACTTGTTCTTCATTGCAGATTGTGTCAGGCTTTCACTTTTTGCAACGAAATTCACAAGTCGCTGCAAAATTTGGAAACAAAATTCGTTAGAAATTTGTTGCAAAATTTTTAACCACTTGATTTCTCCTCATCGTAGGCAACACAAGTTTTTTTGTTGCTATATTTCGTTGCCTTATATGGACCACATTCATTGGCAACAATTTTTATTTTTATTGCATATTTTATACAACTTTTTGCAACGACTATTAAATTGTTGCCTTAAATTAAGATAATCCCAATAAGCATGTTTTGTAAGACCAATGTTGCCTTAAATTAAGATAATCCCAATAAGCATGTTTTTGTAAGACCATATTCGGTATTCGGAGAATTGTCAAAAAAATTCGTATTTAGTATTTAAAAATTATGTCCAAATGCGGAACATATTTGAACCTGTGACCTATCATTTGGAACTTTGGTCATTTGACCACTGGAGCAACACAAATTATCTGTTAATATCTTGCAAGGATTAATATTTATATCAAAACATGAGATTTCCCCCATATATTCCTTTCTTCTCCTTCACTACATACCATTAATATAATCTCAAAAAGTTATATAATAATAATAATAATAATAATAATAATAATAACAACAACAACAATAATTACAACAACAACAACAACAACAATAATAATAATAATAATAATAATAATAATAATAATAATAATAGTACTACTAACAATAACAATAACAATAACAATAACAATAACAATAACAATAATAATAATAATAATAATAATAATAATAATAATTAATTAATTAATAAAAATAATAACACTATAATTTCTACTTATATATGTCGAATACTTAGAAAATTATGATATTTATCTTACCTGTTCTTTAATTTATTTATTTTTCCTTGGAATATAGTATAAGTTATTCTTTTCAATTATCTTCTTCTTTTGCAGCAAATAATTAATGGGCGATCGAACACTTTTTTGATGGAAATTGGTAATGAAATAATTATAAGACATATCGATGATCATACATGATCAATATATAGAAGATTATAACGTAAATTAATAGCCAAGTTAATTAATTAGTTTTTTAATATTGGACATTTTAAAATAAGGAATAATTAATGCTATTGTTTCCCAAAAATTTACTGCTTTTTTATTTTGTAAAAAAAAGAATTGATATAATAATTAGCGCTTGTGGAAAAAAAAGGTAAAAAAAGAAGTCAAACAGGTCTTTCCATACTAACGATCTTATATATCTCAGAATAAAATGACAAATTAGTGTGTTATTATTATAAGATAGTATATTTGTATTTCATGCATAAATTGTTGTACAAATTATAAAACGTATAACCATATATATATGGATCATATGTTACGTATGCATGAAGTAACTTTTATGTATACATTGAAAATCAATGAACTTTTATTTTTATAATAACATTGTAAATAGCCACGGTCCTATTTTATTTTTATTATTTTTATTTATTATTATTATTATTATAATTGTTATTGTTATTGTTATTGTTATTATTATTATTATTATTTTTATTATTATTATTGTTGTTGTTATTGTTATTATTATTATTATTATTATTATTATTATTATTATTATTATTATATATCTTCTGAGATTATATTAATGGTATGTAGTGAAGGAGAAGAAAGGAATATATGGGATAAATCTCATGTTTTGATATAAATATTAATCCTTGCAAGATATTAACCGGTAACTTGTGTTGCTCCAGCGGTCAAATGACCAAAGTTCCAAATGATAGGTCACATGTTCGAATCTATGTAGAATCAATTTTTGGAAAAAATTCAAAAGACCTGCCACGTCAGCAGCGGACACGTGTCATTTCATACTATTTGTTTTATATTTTTTTAAACTCTAAATGTGTCTAAATGATTCAGACAAAAAATTGTGACTAAATTAGTAAGAAGTAGTGCAAAATGATGTTTTTAATTGCATTTTCTCAACCAAATTTTGTTATGTACATATTGCGTTTGATTTTTCTTTAATAAATTAGTAACCAATTTAATGAAAGTTGTTATAATCTTTTGTTTTAATTTTATGGACCGATAAAATGTTAGTAATATTTTTTTAGTTTTTTTCCTAAAATATTTATGTTGGAATTATTTTAATAAAATTAAAATAATATTTATGTTAGAATTAATTTTTTTTATTTTTCTAAGCGTTTTTCTCATTTACTTAGTTTTAAAAACCCAACAAGGTGTTGGGTGAGTTTATTTTTTATTTTATGTGAAATGTATTTCTTTCTTTACAAAAAAAATAAAAAATACTATTTTAAGGAAAATTTAATACACTTATAAATTGACTTAAAAAATTATTAATTATTTTATATATGGACTACATATTTGATTAAAAGAGAGTACAATTTTTATATGTGTTTTTGATATTTTCACATGATTTTTCTTCACATAAAGATGAAATTCACTGTATACTCATGTAAAAATATTTAAAACAAATGTGAAAATATCCTGAACCCTTCCCCCCTCCCCCCACCTTCGCCCTCCCCCCACCCCTCCCCTCCCCTCCCCTCCCCTCCCCTCCCCCTCATTTTATTATTTTCATTTTATATTTTAATATATGAAAAATAAGGATGTAGTAAAGGAAAATTTGTGAAGGAATTTATTCCTGCACATAAGGAGTTTTCGTTTCTAGCGAGGAAACAATGAGGGAAAAAAATTAGTGACAATATAGTTATTATGAATGAAACATCCATCACAATTTAGATTTTTTTTCTTCGCAAATTGAGATGATAAAAAGATGTTTAGCGCTAATTTTTGATAAATATTTGCGAAGAAAAATATTATTAATGAAGAAATTATTACTCGCTATATATTATTGGTGAGAGATTTTTTGCGAGAGATAAAATTAGTCACTATTTTATTAAAATAAGTTTTTTAGAATTAATTACAATGAATATAAATTGTATTATATATAAATAGATTAATTTTTTTATAATAGTAAATTTACTTTTAATAACATTTTTTAAGTAACTTACAATATCAATTATTTTTTTAATAAACTATAAAGTAAATATTTTACATTACATTAAACTTTAAAATTTCATACATTGGCAGTGAAAAAAAAGTGGCACTCTTTTGTGCAATAAAGCATAAATGCCAAACAAATATTCGTATCAACCCTTTAATTCTTATCAATTCTTCAAAACTTTTATATAAAAGCAGCAAAGGGGATCCTTTAAATTGTAAAACTCACTGTTTCAACTCTTAATTAATTAAAAGAGTTAACTCGGTAGATTGAAAATTCAGTATAAATATTTTTAATAAATAATTCTAAAAATTAACAATTTGATCATGAAAGTCAAATTAGGACGTTTATTATGGGATAGATGGAGTATTATTTAAATGATTAGTATTAGTTAGTATTAGAACTGCTTGTATGGAATCTGGAGGTGGTAACGGTGATAGTGAACTACGCCGCACTATGTTGGAGGTTCTAAATCAATTGGATAGCAGATTTTTAAACTTCTTTGCTAAGTGCTGGATAAAAGTTGCTCTGTAATTGCACTTTGTATTTATGTTTGATATGTTACAACCTATTTTCAATGTTATACCAAAAACAATTTTAATGTTATAACATAAAAATTATTATTTAAAATAAAATTTTATTTTCAACAATTAAATAAAATTATATTATAATTTGAATTTTAGGATCTCATAAATTAACAAAAAACATACTCAATGAAACTTTTTTTTGGAACGAAGGAGTAACATTTTAGTATTCTCCACAATTCATATTTTATTATCTATCATTATTTATTTATTAATCATATAGTTGTATCTACTTGTTCTAATTAGATATATAAAATAATTATCAAACACATATCATGTAAGAGTTTCTATTTTGAATTTCTACAGCAATACTTATAGTTTCCATTTTTTTTGTAAAGCATAGTGTGTGTGTGTGTGTGTGTGTGTGTGTATATATATATATATATATATATATATATATATATATATATATATATATAAAGTCCGGATCAAGTGTATACCCCTTATCTTACTCACACGTGCTCACCCCCCTTTAGTGACGGATCCGACGACGGTTTGGTCATACAACCGTTGTCTATACTTTTAGCGACGCTATATGTTGTCCGTCGCTAAAAGTATAGACGGCGGTTGTATGACCGAAACCGTCGCCGGGTCCGTCGCAAAAGGGGAGTGAGCACGGGTGAGTAAGATAAGGGTATGCACCTGATCCTTGCGATATATATATATATATATATATATATACGAAACCGATCTGGTCAGGGAGGCTTGATTTTACTTAAAATTCGAACTTTCGTTCTCAGCCTTTGGATGAGATCCAACACCCAGGAAAGTAAGCTGTTGGAGAGAAATAAAAGATGCGGAGAAAGTCGGGTAAATAAGAGAGACGGGTCAAAAAAGAGAATCGGGCGAAAGTACACAAAGCTCACAGCGAAATTCCTAAATCCCAAAATCGCGACTTGCTCTCTCTTCTACATAAAGCTCACAGAGAATTTCCTCTCTCTTTTTCCCAAATCGCGTCTTTCTTTCACAAACTTTGGACGAAATCGCGAGAAGAACTGGTCTCTCTTTTTTCTAAATCTCAAATTCCTCTTTCTTCTACACAAGTCGCCGAAAGTTGGATAGGCTCGTGGTCTCTGTCTCCGGCCAGTCACTCACAGCGAGTGGTCTCTGTCTCTGGCCAGTCACTCACAACAAGTGGTCTCTGTCTCCAGCCGCGATATTTTCAATTAAATTCGATCTGCCCTACCCTGCAATTACTGCAGTTTCAAGATGATAGACTCCACGACACACTTGCGTGAGGTGGTCGTCGCCCCGATCGTTTCTAGCAAAGTTGTAGGATGGATTGCTTGCAACACCTTAACCCCTCGCCTATATATAGACGGTAATCTTAGTACAATTACTCGCGCTCGAAAATCTGCGTTTAATGGACACCAACGACACCTTGACCCCACGCTTATATTGAAGCGGTAATCTCGGTACAATCAACAATTGATGTGGTAGAAGACGAAGAAAATATTCTTTTCTTAGGAATTCTTCAAAGAACCAAAAGTAGAGAATAACCTCACAAGTTTATTGAATAATGAATAATGAATAATGTGTTTGATTACATCAACTTATACCTCTATTTATACTACTCAAAATAATTCAAATCCTAATAGGAATTTATAAACTATAACCCCAATAGAAGTCAATTTGAAAAAAAAAATCCTAATTACAATAATATTGTAAAAATCTAGAACTCCAAACTCCACAATTGCCGTGTAATCCCTTGTCGCGTTAAGTTAAATTATCGTGTTTGGACTCCTCGTGTCGCATGAAGCCACCTAAATTCCTTCATGAAATTGGACATTACCGAATGAAGGAAAAGGAAAGTAAAAACGGATGCTGACATCAATTAGGAAATATGAAAGCTGATATCCAATTATATGAAGGCTGATATCTAATTTCAATTTGTAAAAGGAATGTAGTGATGGTTGCTATATGTAAGCCCACATGTATAAATAATATGAAAAAGTCTTTGCTGAACATGTTGAATTCATGCATTGCTTCATATATATTAATGTTGACCCGCTGCCCATTTTGGAGTACAAAAATCGTGGCCCATGGCTGAATTGGCCATCATAACATCCGTGACCCACATTAATATTAAATAGCAAATTGGGTCAGCCCATTTTGATTTAATTTGACACTATGTTACTTGAATAGATTTGAACTTGCGAAATATGTTAAATCTAGAAGACCCAAATCATGTAGTTTATCCTTCCGTCGCAGTTCGCTTGAATTGAGCTCCATTTCAAACATCCTTGAATAAAATTCAATCCAATTATTTGAAATCATTTGACGAACCCCTGGAACTTGAAATAAGTTATTTGTTGTTTGATGTGAGCCTGATCAGGATTGTATCATTCTCCTCCTCTTGAAAAGGATTTGTCCTCAAATCTGGCATCCCCTCCACTTTAAAAGGATTTGTCCACAACTCTGATCCTACATAAAAACAAATCAAGTTAGTAACACCAAACAAAATATAACCACAGGTTTCATCTGGCAATTTAAATGAAAAAGTAATATTAGCAACACAAACAAGAATTTGAAAAGTTCCAACTCCTCCTGGATCAAATATCAAAATGAAAAACTCTTCATGTGTTAGATTCTCCCAATGATGAATTCCCGGATCAAACAGAAATCTTATGATCTCGATCATTTTCAAACATAACCACGTCAATGACCGCTACTACAAAACAGTAAATAGACAACGCAGAAAAAACGTTGTGGTTTCAGTCAGAAAAACGTCGTGGTTAAGGGTGTTGTCTATTTGACACCCTTACACAACATTTTTAAAACGTTGTAGTTAAGCACAATACACAACGTTTTTTAGGAAAAATGTTGTAAATTTGTTTTCCAAAAATTAACAGATGCTTAAAAACGTTGTAGAATGTATGATTCCACAACGTTTTTTAGATAAAAATATTATTTAGTATATCAGACAACGTTTAGACACATTTACACAACGTTTTTAAAATGTTATAGATTAAAAAAAATAAGAAAAAAAAGGTTGTGGTTCACCTACATTATCAATGCACCTGAAATATGCTAATGCCATGATATATAGCTAAAAGGTCTAAATTCTCATTTAAATTTAAAGCCAAAATGTATCAACTATTCAAAATACATCCCAACAATATCATTCGTTTACAATTTCAAATTACTACATCCACACAATATATACCAAACTATCCATATATTCATCTCAAATTCACTTTTCAATATAACCAAATATATCCCAATCTAATCCCATGCTTACATAGCTCATAGTTGTAACTAACCAAATAAGCTCAAGGGGCCTGTCTGGTTCGAAGAATCTAGACCATGATCAGCATGTCGCATACCTGTAATCCATTTCCTGACCAAGGGGAAATAAAGATACAAAGTTTAGAATTTTATTCACAGTAGCTTGCTTGAACAAAAAATAGTCTTTAGGCATGCAGACAATTTTGCACCACCAAATTATAGCCTAATGGTCAAAACACCAAAGCCAGGTTTCTAAATATGCTATTATTCGAAAATCAAAAGTTGGGTCATAAGGTTCCAAATTATATCTTAATGTTTAATTATCAGTAAATAATGTTAAACAAAAGATTTAGTTTACCTTCCAATAATAGTAGAAGCGAGAACAGATTCAGTGTTAAGGAATAGTTTCTAACTAACGTTATTTAGATCTAACATGTTAATTTCTGATCAGCAAACACAAATGAAAATAAAATGAAAAGCATGATCATAATCTTTACCTCTCGCCTCAATGAATTTCGGACTTCAGCACTGGGCAATGATTTTGTCTTCGTACTCGTGCAGCCTTTCAAGTGCCCCATATCCTGGTACGAAACAATTGTAATTGTTAAAAATATGGCCATTAGATTGTAAGGTAATTTACAGAGCTGATGCATGCAATTTTCTAGTTTCAAAATTAGAAGAGATAATATGGGACCACTCTAGAAAAGTTTTGGCTAGATTTCTGCTCCAGCATTTACTCAAGTAAACACAAAATCAAGCACTCAAAACAAGTTGTAGGATAATGAGGTTGGTGATGTTATGAGTTTTCTGCTCAATTATATTAAAAAAAAATTAGTTTTATTACATTTGTTCTCAATGCCTTGTTTAACTCGTACTGTCGTACACCGCCATTACATCAAGTTGGGTTGGTACTTTTTAATGAGATCGTGACTCCTAGCTTCAAAAGCCATCAATTTCATATCCCAGACGCTAAATAAATAAGGGGAATCAAGTAGGAAAGAATTCTGCCAGCTACCTCAGAGAACGCTTGTGTTCAGAAATCATTCCCATTCCAAGCATATTACTAGTGCCGCGCCCTTTCTGCAAATTTACCCAAAACCCTTCTTTTTCAGCAAAAATTACAAGCTAAATAATGCAGAAAAATAATATTAGTGAAAAACAGAGTAAAGAGTTGGAGCAAAGAAAAACATGCCATCACATTATCTGTAGCAAAAAAGTGAGTACCCAGATGGGATGTTTGGAAAATGTGATGAACTCACCAGTCTAAATAACAAAATCAAAATGGGTCCTCAAAAACTTGTGCTTGGAGTCAAAAACCACACTTGTCTTCTTGCATTGATGCACCCACTAGTACTACTGATCAATTGATGGTTTGCAGTGAAGAACAACAGAGCTAAAATACAGTACATATATATATATATATATATATATATATATATATATATATATATATATATATATATATATATAATGGGCCTGAAAATGCACGGGTTACCATTATGTGCACGGGTTCAGCTTAGCAGTCTTAGCGTACGGGTTCAGCTTCAAAAGAGTGCTCAGATTTTTCAGCGGGTTCTTCTTCATAGGAGCCCTCTTCACCTCCTTTTTAATAGGCCTCACCATTCAGCATTCCACCTGCCCATGCACGGTGTTTGGTACGTAAGTAACACTCTCCCATTTAAGCAAAATGTAGAATTGTTAGTCAGTAGTTTAATATTTACAATTTTAGAAAGGCTAATACTTAACAGTAAACTTGGTAACATCGCACTTACGTTAGATCCTAGAACAAATATAAGTGACAGAACTGGAAATGTGGCATCCCATATTCGGACAAATCCATCTTGATAGCCCCTATATATATTCTCTTAATTCTATTATCTTCAGCTGAGGATAGTTGGCTGGAAATGCCACCAGTTAGAGGCCACTTTGTACTCCTAGTAGTCATATTATGTGATCCTTAAAGTTTTGCGGCTAAAATTGTCTAATAAAACAATTAAATGAAAGAAAATTAATGCATGTTTATGATGATACTCTATTCCAGAGTAGCAAATGATTGTATTTAGTACCTCAGAGAGAGCCCTTTAAAAACTTACCTCATCATTTATCACACTTAGCTTTCCTACAGTCATGTTCGGCTCCATGGTAGGTATTTATTTTGATGCTTCTCTTGTTGTGTTAGCGTCATTACAATCAAAACCTACAATTGTATCAAGAACATAAACTGTATCTGATATAGTTCTGCAGATGGGCCTGTTCCAGCAAGAAGCAAAAGATTACTTACAAATATAACTATTAGACTACAATGTTGTCGATTCAGTAAACAAAAGTCATGCAAAATTTTAATTCTTCTTTATGTTGTCATATGGAACTAGTATTACTGTATTACTACACAAAAGTGTTAGTTCTTAGTAGGCACAAGTTATCTAGAAGGGGGGTTGAATAGATATTTGAAAATCTTTTCGTTTTAACTTGTTCTAAGATAATTATTAAAACTTTGCGGAATTAATGTTTGTTTTAATCTTCTTTACCAAGCAATGGAGTTAAGAGCAATTAAGGCAGTTATGGCAGATATAGCAGTTATAACAGTTATAGCATGAAAGTAAACGACACAGTTGTTTTTAAGTGGTTCAGAGCACTCAAAGCTCCTAGTCCACTCTTCTACTCAACGAGTAGGATATCCACTAAGGATGTCTTATACAATCTTCTGAATCACACAGATTCCTTCTAGACCAGCAGTCTAGGAACTTTTCTAGTTCACTTTTGAACTCTTCAAGTCCAGCAGACTTGTCTTTCTTACAGTTCACTACGAACTCTTCAAGTCCAGCTGACTTGGTATACTTCTTCAGTTGATTGATGATTGTTGTTGTTGCGTTCTGAAGGTTGCTACTCAGTTTGCTGTGTAAGCTCTGGTTCGTAATAGCTGAGTAGTCAGAGCAAGCTTTGTAATATCTCAGATCGCAGAGTTGAGCCTTAGAGTGTTCTTCACGTTGAATGTTTATGCTTGCTTATTTTCTTTCATCTGTCTGATCTGTATATATGTGATGTTGAAAACTATCCGTTGGATCCATCCGTTGTGGCATTAAATGCATCTGAATTTTCTGTACTGTGATGGAGACATTTCAGCACATCTTCTGAATTCTGGACCACTGACACTGCAGGCTGCTTTTTCACCTACCACCTGAAAAGGTGTTTTGTCCCTTTTATTCATAGTACTATCCTTAGCTTCTTCAATACGCTTCTTTGTTGTAAACTAAGGATTTTTCATTTATTCTGGGACTGATGGGTACTGCAGCATCTAGGATCCATTCTTCATATTGTTGAATTAACAACTCATGAGGCTTTAACGTTTTCTGACATGACAGATGTTGCTCTACGCTTTGGATTGTTGTACTCTACATTTTGGATCGTGTTGTTGACTCTATGATCCCGTGAGCACACTACGATCGTAGGGTTAGCTTGGTGAACGTTGAGTGCACTCTACGATCGCTGACTTGTAAACTTAATGTTCCTTTCAGTATACTACGATCGGAGAGTTAGCTTGGTGAACGTTGAGTCCACTCTGCATTAGTTCAGTGGACTCTACGATCGCAGAGTGTGGTCTAAGATCCTTGTCTTTGACTTTGGCATCGCTAGACTCTACGACTCTGAGCGTACAGTGCATTTCATACTTAGCTTAGGCAGATTGTCGTTCGGCTTATAGGCAGGCTGTCTCTACGATTCAGAACATGACTTCCTCAGTGCACTACGATCCCGAGGAGGCTCTTCTTGACACACTACGATCCTTCTTCGTTTCTCCTGGAAGTCTACGAACTCTGAGATCTCACTATCTTGCATACTCCTATTCTGCCTCGATAGCTCCCGAGTTGACTCTGACTCTCCTGGCAGATTACGACTTCTGGTGCAGTGTTCGACGATCAGACAAGCCTATCTATTACATCATAAGATCAACCTAACAGTATTGATCTTTCTATCTATACATTCTAGAACAGAATGATACACGTTGAAAGCTTAGATCAGCCTAACAATCTTGATCTTTTCATCACTAAGTCCTTGTACATAAATTCAATTAAGGACCTTACAATAATCACAAGCATATTAAAACATCAAATCATGCTATGCATTCTCCCAACAATCTCCCCCTATTTGATGTTGACATAACTAAGGAGATTTGTTGTTATGATTATTGATTATATGCAGTGCAGAAAAATAAACATGACTTAGTATTTCAGTGAGCAGATGAAATTTCTAGAGAATAAGCATGAATTTATTGATGTATGAAGATAGATGTTACATTTGAAATAGATACATCAATAAGAATTGAAATTCAACTTATCTCTATTTTCTTGGCTTCTTGCTCCTTGGAGGATTTGCCTTTTCTTCTGCTCTCCTTTTTTTGCTGGCTTCATCTCTCTTAGCCAAATCTTCGAGCTCACTGGGACTTAATCTTGGATTTTGGTCGTGCCTGTTCATAAATGCCGGATCTCCAATTGGCATTCTTAGGCCTGTTGCGGTTACTCCTTGTGAGCTAGAAGCTGGCCCTTGACTTCTTAAAGGTTGAGCCACTAAGACTTCCTGCTGATCTGATCATTGAGTCTGTTGAGAGATATGCCTTGCAGGCGGATTCCTTGTTGTTTGGAATCCGCGTCCCTTATGTCCTTGCTCTGCACGATCTCCTTCCCGATCTCCCATGCCTCTTTTCTCCCCCTTTATGTTAGCATCAAGAGTTCGAATGTCATCTGACAGACGAGCAATTCCTTGGACAAGTTCGTTCAGCTGACTTTTGGTCTGAGCAATGTCTTCTCTATTTTCTTCAATGAGAACTTCAGACCTTGCTTCTCTTTGTTGAAGGATGGATAGAATGTTGTCTGTTTGTTGGCCGCTGCTGACATAGAATCGTTGAAACTCTTTGACAGCAGTCTGAAGATTTTGAATGCTCTGCAACATCTGTTTGTTCTGAGATTTTTGATTTTGCTGTAAGATTAAGATAGCATCCCTATGTCTTTTGGCTGCTTGGAAGTGAATGTCATCCCTGTCCTTTATGCTTTGAAGCATTTCTCTGATGATCTCTTTTAGTGTTTTGGACAATTCAGAGCTCAGAGATTGTGGAAGGGTGTTTGCAGCATTGATCATGGATGTCAGTCTCAGCTGAATCAGTTCAGAGTGATCGTCAAGACTCTCTTCTAGTTCCTTGATCACTTTCTTAGACATAGCTGATAGATCGGCCTTAGTAGACAATTCTGAGAGAATCTCATCCATCTGGGGAAATCTTGAGGAAGAGGGTGGTGCATTGTTGAATTGTTCTTTTAGGGAGCAGAGAGCAAGTTCAAGATTAAAGCATTCATTTCTGGACGAGGAAGGGATGTCTGATGGAGGGGCTTGAGTTTGGATGGATGGGATAGGTGACTCTACGATTCCGATATTTGATTCTTCTAGAGGACTATAGCCTGGAATCGTAGAGCAGGGGATTTGTTGGAGCTGAGCAAAGTTGGCTTCTTCTGGTTCTTCAGTTACAGAATTTTGGGATTCTGTAACTAGAAACTGATTTATTGGGTTGAGATCCACTTCCAGCCATTTGGGAAATTTATAGAAATAACTAAATGAAGATGATGGCTGATGATTAACTCTAAAGCTTGTAGGAATAGTCAATACCTCAGATTTGGCATTTGATGAGGAATGGTTTGTAATCAACTTTTTAGCAAAGATGACTTCCCTTGGAAATCCATGAGCCAGAACTGTGATTGCTGGATATTCCTTGAAGCTCCAGAACATGTGATCCCATGATTTCATAATCTGAGCTTGATGGTATTCCATCATGGGTAGGTAAGAAAACATTTGGTTGTACAGATAGCTTCTGTATCCATCTTTACCTACACCAGTTATTTCAAGCTCATCATCATCATCCTCTTTATCTTCTTTGTTGTCTTCTGAAGAATCCATTATCTCAATGACCTTTGGCATTGGTTCATCTTTATCTTGAGCAAGGACTTCTTCTTCAGTCATTAGGATATTGTGAGGCTCCCCCTCAATATGATCATCTTCTTTTAGAAACTCCCCCTCAGCTGGAACTTCTTCTTGAGCAGTAGGCTTCTCCCCCTCAGCTGGTACATTCTTCTCTTCGGTTGCTTGGGGCAGTTCTACTTTTATAGCCATGCTCTTGGCTTCCTTCTTCAGAACTTTTTCATTTTCAAGAATATACTTTTTGACCAACTTTCTCTTTGCTTTGCCGGTTTTTTCTTTGGTTGTTTTGCCACATTGACCAGCCACTGTCCTTGAAGCATCTTCCTCCATTTCTGCCACACTTGGCCTGGTTTCAGAGAACAGCAGAGTCTCTACGATTGAAGATACTGTTGGTCTTTTGGACTTATGACCAGCCTTATTCTTCTTTAAGAGTTGTGAAATGGTGGCTTGATCCTCTTCAGCCTCTTCTTGCTGTTGTATGTTCCTCAGCCTCCTTAGAGTCTCTATGTCAGAGGACTCTACAGGCATGTTAGTTGCAGATCCTTGAGGCTCTTCGACTTGTGTTCCCCTCAGCTTTCTCTTGCCCTTGCTTTTCCTGACAAGAGCAGAGGGTTCTCCTTTACCTGCTTCTTCTTCTTCTTCAGCTTCATTGACAATAGTCATTCCTGCTTCCCCTTGTTCCCCAGTTCTCCCACTGGACTCTGTCATCATTCTTGTATACTCAGCAGCGTTTCTTTCCCAGTTTTTAAATAACTGTTGTGTCATTCTTCTGTTTGGGTTGATGGCTTCTCCTTCATCATCCCCAATTTTATCACCCACAGCAGATTGCAGAATGATGCTAATAAATCTCCCATACAGCATCTTCTGAGTACTTTTTGATTTCTTCGAGCCTACAATCCACTTGCCGATCCACTCAAGTAGTATGGCTCCATAATTTAGTTGAATTCCAAGAGTTATGGCAGTCATGAGTTTAAGTTGAACTTCATTAACAGAGTCATGACCTGAACTCTTACAGCAGATACACTTCCCAACAATATCAGCTAGAAATTCATACCTTTGAGGGAATTCCTTATTTTTATAACCTTTTACAGAGGAGTTCTTTTTGTGATGCATTCTCTTCAATCCTTCTTCAAATCTTATACTGTCGAGAAGTGAGTGCCCTGTATCCTTGAAACCTAGGGCCAGATTGAAGTTTTCTTCCCTTAGCATCATTTCAACTCCTCTTACTCGTGTAGTGATGGTGTTGAGTTCGTACACTCCATTCTTGTAGAACTCCTTCACTAACTCGGGATAGATGAGGGTGTCGGTACTCAGCGCCTCTTCGAGACCTGCCTTCTTTAGTAGTGCTAAGGTCTTGTGAAATTTTGGTGGAGCATCCTTGAACTCATCGAAACATAGTCTGTAGCCTAAGATTACATTTGAAACAGCCATGATTCTGTGGTTGAGAAGTGGAATACGATTGAGCTTTCTCTTGAATTAGGGTTTTGCTTTGAGAGAGAGAGAGATGATCTTTTGAACTTCAGATTTCAAAAATACGGTTCCAATTTGTACTTGTAGCTTCCCTCTCTCTTTTTGACTTAGTGGGACAGGTGTCGCCTTTTGCTTGGCTCTACGTTTTTGATTTTC
The DNA here is from genome assembly GCA_020205505.1 of Panax japonicus. Lineage (NCBI taxonomy): Eukaryota > Viridiplantae > Streptophyta > Magnoliopsida > Apiales > Araliaceae > Panax > Panax japonicus. The sequence continues at coordinate 41,067,423 of CM035110.1, read as the reverse complement.
TTGAATGTACTGATTTGCCCTTTGAGTCTTCAGTGCTGAGATGTCCTTAGAATGACTACGATCGTAGAGGTAGTCTTCTGGTCGTTGAGTCTGTCTACCATTCGTAGAGTCGATCGTCGAGTCTGTTCTACGATCGTCGAGTCTATCCTTTCAACTCTACGGTCGTGGACTTTCCTTGATCATGTCTATGATATTGAGTTTAGCCTTTGTACCTGTTATGGTTGGCACAGTCTAGAGCATATATTTCATGGTTGAAGATTAAGCATGCCTAGTTCACTTAATAACTTATTGAATCTGGATTCATCTAGTGGTTTAGTAAAAACATCTGCAAGTTGATTTTCAGTAGGGATATATTGTAGTGATATAGTTCTATTTTGCACATGATCCCTAATGAAGTGATACCTTATTTCAATATGCTTGGTCCTAGAATGCATAACAGGATTATGAGTTATTGCTATGGCACTTATGTTATCACAGTGTATGGGTATTGATTTGAAATCAAACCCATAATCAGCTAGCTGGTTTCTCATCCATAGAATTTGAGCACAGCAGCTGCCAGCAGCAATATATTCAGCTTCTGCATTCGAAGTGGACACTGAGTTTTACTTTTTGCTGAACCAGGACACAAGCCTGTTTCCTAGCAATTGACAGGTGCCACTGGTACTCTTTCTATCTATTTTACATCCTGCAAAATTAGCATCTGTGTATCCTGTTAGTTCAAATGAGGATTCCTTGGGATACCAAAGCCCCAAGTAAGGTGTGCCTTTGAGATACCTGAAAATCCTTTTTACAGCAGATAAGTGAGACTCTTTAGGGTTAGCCTGAAATCTAGCACATATGCATGTTGCGAACATTATGTCTGGTCTACTAGCAGTTAGGTATAAAAGAGAACCTATCATACCTCTGTATTGAGTTATATCAATACCTTTACCATTCTCATCTTTGTCAAGCTTAGTTGTAGGAGCAATTGGTGTTTTCATGGGAGAAGCTGATTCCATGCCATACTTCTTTAACAAGTCTTTGATGTATTTGGCTTGATTTATGAATATTCCTTCATCAGTTTGCTTCACTTGTAGTCCAAGGAAGAAATTCAGCTCACCCATCATGCTCATTTCAAACTTGCTCTGCATTAGCTTAGAGAATCTCTTGCATAATTTTTCGTCAGTAGAACCAAAAATGATGTCATCAACATATATTTGAACTAGTAAGACTTTGTCTTTGTGCTTTCTAAGGAATAATGTGGTATCTACCCTTCCTCTAGTGAACCCATTTTCTATTAAGAAGTTAGTTAGTGTTTCATACCATGCTCTAGGTGCTTGTTTAAGACCATATAAGGCTTTATCTAATCTATAGACATAATTGTAAAGAGATGGATTGATAAAACCTGGAGGTTGTTCGACATAGACTTCTTCTTGAAGCTCTCCGTTTAGAAATGCACTCTTGACATCCATCTGAAAGACTTTGAACTTCATGTGGGCAGCAAAGGCAAAAAATATTCTGATGGCTTCTAGTCTGGCAACGGGTGCAAAAGTCTCATCATAGTCGATACCTTCTTCTTGAGAATAGCCCTTCGCTACTAATCTTGCCTTGTTCCTGGTAATGACCCCATCTTCATCCATTTTGTTTCTGAAGAACCACTTAGTTCCTATCACTGGATGATCATTTGGTCTTGGCACCAATCTCCACACTTTGCTTCGTTCAAATTGGTTGAGTTCTTCTTGCATAGCTTCTATCCAACTGGAGTCTTCCATTGCATCCTCTATTTTCTTTGGCTCAATTTGTGACAGGAAGCTTAGATAGAAACATTCATTCTGAGTAGTAGATCTTGTTTTGATTCTATCATTCGGATCTCCAATGATTAGATCCTGAGTGTGATCTCTTGCCCATCTGCTGCCAGTTGGAACATCTGTCCTGATGCCTTCCTGTCTTAAGTCTTTAAGGTCTATTTCTTCTTCTTGAAGTGGAGATTCATTATCTTGGATGGTCCTCTCTATGATTGCATTATCATGCTCTACGATTTCTCTGTCTGGTACTACACTCGTAGTGTTGGCCTCGACAACTTCAGTCGTAGTGTTCGCATCATTGGTCATAGTGTCTTGAGGTACTACTTTGTCTAAGTCAGTTTCATCAAAAATGATGTGTATTGAGACTTCGACATTCAGCGTCTTTTTGTTGAACACTCTATATGCCTTGCTGTCCGTGGCATACCCAAGGAAGATTCCTTCATCTGATTTTGGTTAAAATTTTGTCAGGTATTGTTTTCCATTGTTGAGAATATAGCATGCACATCCAAAGACATGGAAGTAGCTGACACTTGGCTTTCTTCCTTTCCATAGTTTGTAGGGCGTCTTCTTGATCGTAGAGTGAATTAGTGATCTGTTCTGAGTGTAGCATGCAGTGTTGACTGCTTCTGTCCAAAAGTATTCAGGCAGACGGGCTGCTGCTAGTAAAGTTCTCCCAGCCTCTATCAGGGTTCTGTTCTTTCTTTCAGCGACTCCATTTTGTTGAGGAGTTCGTGGGGCTGAGAAGTTATGATTGATGCCATTGTCTGTGCAGAACTGATCCATTTCTGAGAAATCAAATTCTCTACCATGATCACTTCTTATAGCCTTGATTCTCTCTCCTTTCTCGTTCATCACCATTTTGAACATCTTGATTAATTCGGAGCTTGTCTCATCCTTTGAAGTTAGAAAGAATACCCATGTGAATCGAGTGTAGTCGTCGACTATGACTAGAGAGTATCTTTTTCCTCCGAGACTGGTTGTTGGGATTGGCCCAAAAAGATCCATGTGAAGCAACTGCAGGGGCTTGTCAATAGAGTTATCAGTCTTGCTTTTGAATGAGCTTCTGGTTTGTTTTCCAAACTGACAGGCATTACATGGCCTTTCCTTCACAAAGTTGAACTTAGGAAGGCCAGCCACGAGATCTTTTGATGCCAGTTTGGTCATGCTTTTAAAGTTGAGATGGGATAATCTTCGATGCCATAGCCAGCTCATTTCTTCAAAAGCTTTAGCTAGAAAACATATTGTCTCGTTTGAGCTTAGTTGTCCAAGATTTACTATGTAGACATTTCCTTCTCTTGTTCCGGTTAGCTTTACTACAGATGTCTTCAAATCTCTGACTTGACATTGATTATTGATGAATGTTACTTGATGTCCCTTGTCACAGAGTTGACTAATGCTTAGAAGGTTGTGCTGCAGACCTTCCACATAGGCCACTTTACTGAATGATATCACACCATTTCTGGCTGAGCCATAGCCTCATGTCTTGCCAGTACCATTATCTCCAAAGATGACTGAGGGACCCTCGTTTTCTACATAGTTGAATAGTAGAGCTTTGTTCCCTGTCATATGCCTCGAGCAACCACTGTCCAGATACCATGTTGAGGACGTGGAGCTCTTTTCCTGTCAAAACATTTGATCCTTCATTTTGGTACCCATATTTGCATGGGTCCTTCTTTGTTAGTGCCTTTGGGGACCCAAATTTATCTAATCTTGGGTCTCACATGCATGGAATTATAATAACACTTTGTGGCCCTATGACCATATTTATTGCATATGAAGCATCTATTATAATACATGCCTGTGTGTGTGTGGTGATTCATCTTCCACTTGGACTTGTATGGTTCCTTAGTTAACCTTCTGTTAAATTGACTCTCTTTCTTCCACGTGTCCTTAGGTTTCATAAATAGTGATGAGTGTGCCTTACCTCTACTGTACCTTCCCAGTTGATTCGTAGAGTTAATTTTGTTTGACTCTACGATTCTTCGAGGTTGGTAAGTAGAGGTTGGGTTACTCTTTTCCTTGATGAAACCCAGACCAGCGTGAGATCCTTTACTTTTCTGAGTATAACTAGAGACAGTGGAACAAGGTTGAACTGGTTCTTCCAACTGTGAGGATTTCACACAAGCAATGCCTCTACCAAAACTTGAGACATTACTGGTGCTGGTTTCCATTGTCTTTTCCATACTTAGCTCTGAGATGGATTCCCCAAAGCCTAAGTCCGTTCTGTCGAATGCGCTTCTCTGACTGGAGAGCAGGCAATTCATGGAAGATGTGGATTTGTTCCATGCAGAGATAGTCTTCTCTAGATCCTCAATTTTAGAGGTTAGCATAGACTCTCTTTGAGCATGATGTGTGTTTGTCTGTTTCAAAGTTTCATTCTCAACTTCAAGCTTGGAGAGAAGATTAGTATTTAGAAGGGCTGTTTCAAGCTCTTCTTGAACTTTCTTCTTTTCCTCTTGAAGAAGAGAATGATCTTTAGACAAGACTCTGAACCACTTCATGTATTGATGTAGATCAGTGGTTATGCCATGCAAAGCAGTTCTTAAGTCACTTATATCTACATCAGGAGAATTAAAATCAAATACCTCATCGATACTTACATCATGTATGTTTAGGCTTTGTTTGTCCTTTGCATGTTTGGCCATTAAGCACAGAATGGCCATATGTGGTTCTTCCTCATCTCCGGAGTCTGCATTTGAGTCGTTATCTGAATCACTCCACGATCCTCTGGCAACCAGTCCTTTGTCTCCTTTCTGAGGCCTCTTGGTTCCTTTGTATTCTTTCTTTGCCTTGGATTTCTTCTTTAGCTCTTCTTTGATAGGCTTGTTGCAGTTGGCAATGAAATGACCAGGTTTCTTGCAGTTGTAGCATAAATCATTTATTTGTTCCTGGCTGACGTGGTTGCTGACTTTCCTTGGCTTACCGATTCTGCCTTGTCGCATGAACCTTCTTAGCCTCTTTACCAGCATAGCAAAGTCATCATCATCGTCTTCATCATCATCATAGTCAGTCTCAGTGATGACTTTTGATGCACCTTCATTTGCCTTGAGAGCAACACCCTTATCTTTTCTTCTTCCTTCTGAAAGGGTTTCAGCTCGGTAGAGCTCTCATGAATTTTATTGTCAGATCTTTGTTAGGATAGATCTTTCCATATGCTCATAAAGAGTTGAGCAGAATGTTGAATCTTTCATAAGTGGCAGTTACATTTTCGCCTTGCACATGAGCAAACAATTCGTACTGCTGTGTTAGAAGAGACTGTTTGTTCTCTCTAACTTCTTCAGTTCCTTCGTGCATGATCAGCAGTGCTTCCCAAACCTCCTTAGCTGTTTTGCTGTTTACAACATTTTCAAACAGATCGTCCTCTAAGGATTGGAACAGGATGTTCTTCGCCTTTTTGTCAAGTTGGACAGCTCTTTTCTCTGTGTCTGTCCATTCTTCTTTTACTTTTATTTGTACTCTGTTTGGATCGTCAATGGTTGGTGCAAGCTTTGTTGGTATATAGGGCCCATTAAGAACAGTCTCAAATAGATCTTCATCTATTGAGTCCATGTAAGCTTGCATCCTGACTTTCCAGTTCGCAAATTTATCCTTGTTGCACATTGGTGGCTTGCTGCCTCCCCCGGTCCTGGATTCGCTTGGTACGAGTGCCATTGGATCTACTAAAGCGTGTAAGCTGTAAGATAGAACCTGCTCTGATACCAATTGTTAGTTCTTAGTAGGCACAAGTTATCTAGAAGGGGGGGTTGAATAGATATTTGAAAATCTTTTTGTTTTAACTTGTTCTAAGATAATTATTAAAACTTTGCGGAATTAATGTTTGTTTTAATCTTCTTTACCAAGCAATGGAGTTATGAGCAATTAAGGCAGTTATGGCAGATATAGCTGTTATAGCAGTTATAGCATGAAAGTAAACGACACAGTTGTTTTTAAGTGGTTCAGAGCACTCAAAGCTCCTAGTCCACTCTTCTACTCAACGAGTAGGATATCCACTAAGGATGTCTTATACAATCTTCTGAATCACACAGATTTCTTCTAGACCAGCAGTCTAGGAACTTTTCTAGTTCACTTTTGAACTCTTCAAGTCCAGCAGACTTGTCTTTCTTACAGTTCACTACGAACTCTTCAAGTCCAGCTGACTTGGTATACTTCTTCAGTTGATTGATGATTGTTGTTGTTGCGTTCTGAAGGTTGCTACTCAGTTTGCTGTGTAAGCTCTGGTTCGTAATAGCTGAGCAAGCTTTGTAATATCTCAGATTGTAGAGTTGAGCCTTAGAGAGTTCTTCACGTTGAATGTTTATGCTTGCTTATTTTCTTTCATCTGTCTGATCTGTATATATGTGATGTTGAAAACTATCCGTTGGATCCATCCGTTGTGGCATTAAATGCATCTGAATTTTCTGTACTGTGATGGAGACATTTCTGCACATCTTCTGAATTCTGGACCACTGACACTGCAGGCTGCTTTTTCACCTACCACCTGAAAAGGTGTTTTGTCCCTTTTATTCATAGTACTATCCTTAGCTTCTTCAATACGCTTCTTTGTTGTAAACTAAGGATTTTTCATTTATTCTGGGACTGATGGGTACAGCAGCATCTAGGATCCATTCTTCGTATTGTTGAATTAACAACTCATGAGGCTTTAACGTTTTCTGACATGACAGATGTTGCTCTACGCTTTGGATTGTTGTACTCTACGTTTTGGATCGTGTTGTTGACTCTACGATCCCGTGAGCTACGATCGTAGGGTTAGCTTGGTGAACGTTGAGTGCACTCTACGATCGCTGACTTGTAAACTTAATGTTCCTTTCAGTATACTACGATCGGAGAGTTAGCTTGGTGAACGTTGAGTCCACTCTGCATTAGTTCAGTGGACTCTACGATCGCAGAGTGTGGTCTACGATCCTTGTCTTTGACTTTGGCATCGCTAGACTCTACGACTCTGAGCGTACAGTGCATTTCATACTTAGCTTAGGCAGATTGTCGTTCGGCTTATAGGCAGGCCGTCTCTACGATTCAGAACATGACTTCCTCAGTGCACTACGATCCCGAGGAGGCTCTTCTCGACACACTACGATCCTTCTTCGTTTCTCCTGGAAGTCTACGAACTCTGAGATCTCACTATCTTGCATACTCCTATTCTGCCTCGATAGCTCCCGAGTTGACTCTGACTCTCCTGGCAGATTACGACTTCTGGTGCAGTGTTCGACGATCAGACAAGCCTATCTATTACATCATAAGATCAACCTAACAGTTTTGATCTTTCTATCTATACATTCTAGAACAGAATGATACACGTTGAAAGCTTAGATCATCCTAACAATCTTGATCTTTTCATCACTAAGTCCTTGTACATAAATTCAATTAAGGACCTTACAATAATCACAAGCATATTAAAACATCAAATCATGCTATGCATTCTCCCAACAAAAAGAATTTTACTCTTTTCCTTGATTTCCCCTGGCACTCCAACCATTAGGTGCAGCAAGTGAACAAAAATTAGCCCATTCACTCAAGCTAGCCTTCCCCAATATGATAGCACCTACCTTTCTCAATTTCACCACCACTGCAGCATCCTAAGGCACCACAGATCCTAACAAGGCAAATGATCCAGCTGTGGTGTTAAGTTTATCTGCAAAATAGGTACTTCTCAGGCCCTACAATCACTTCAAAAAATCTATAAATTTTACAGAGCTAACAAGCTACATGAACCAATAAACTTATGTAAAGCACCAATAAGTTTAATAGTGGCATTTCTAGTAGCTGCAGCGCTGGATTGCAAACCAATATCTTTGTAGAAATCAATTAAATCCTGTATAAAAAAAATTAATAAACTCAAATAATTATGGTATGTCCATAGAATTAGAAGAAAACAAAATCTAATCATGTGACAAAGATGTTAATATTAATAAACTAGGAACACCTTTAGTTTCAAAAGTGAAACGCCAAAGTCCTCAACTGATAGTAGGCTGACGAGGATAGCAGTTATTCCAGCCAAACCACCACCTACAAGTCGTATGCAAAGGTCTGCACTTATATTTTTACCAAGAATTTGAACTCCCAATATCAACTGTAGTGACTGTTGCATGTGAAAGTATAATTGAGTCATATACAAAGCCAGATACAAGGATAATCCACAAATGTGTTGGTCAACAATTCCTCACCTCATTTATTACCCCGCCCATTGAAAATTCCACCTTCACCGCCCATTGAAAAACTTGCCAACTTCATTTAATTCTTCTCCTTCTCATTCGGCTATAAAAGGCAGCAATTGAGGAAAGGATTATACACACCAGCACCAATTCATACTCCATCCGAAAGTAAGAGAAAAAAGAGAGTAGCTTTTGTAAAGCTTTAGAAAAATAGGGAGAGAAAGATAGTTCAAATAAAAGGGTGTTTTATTTGGGTTCCATCACATAGTTATTGTGGTGAAGTAATTTGAGTTTGTACTCAAATTAATATATCTTTGTATTTTCTCATATTATTCTAGTGAATTATTCGGAGTTTGTCCCGTGGTTTTTACCTCTTAGTTTTAGAGGGTTTTCCACGTAAAATCTTGGTGTCTCTTGGTTGGATATTTTTTTATTATTTCTTGCATGGTTATTATTTTGGTGGAACTGCAAATTTAATCTGTTTGGCATGTGGTGATATTTTATCCGTCTAATTTATCAAAGACAACTGTATTTGGGAGGTGATTTTTTTCTCCCAACAACTGGTATCAGAGCTAAGGTTATTTGCTCGGTTGTTTTTGATAAATTTTATGGAGGAATCAATTGGAGCCATGATTAAATTGACCTCTTCAAATTTTTCGATCTGGAAGCCCAGAATGGAGGATATCCCTTATTGCAAGGATTTGTATGATCCGTTGGAGCTCAAGGGAAAGAAGTCCGTGGATAAGTCTGAGGCTGATTGGAATAAAATGAATAGGAAGACTATTGGTCACATCCGGCAGTGGATTGATCAAAGTGTGTTCCACCATGTTTTCCAGGAGACGGATGCTCACACTCTATGGACAACACTAGAGTCTATGTACGAGCAGAAGAATGCACAAAATAAAGCTTTTGTCATTCGGAAAATTGTGAATCTAAAGTACAAGGACGGGAGCAGTGTGTCGGCGCATATGAGTGAGTTCCAAGGTTTGGTGAACCAGTTGTCCACCATGAAGTTGAATCTTGATGATGAGATTCAGGCTCTTTTGCTTCTCAGTTCGTTGCCAAATAGCTGGGAGACTTTAGGTGGTGTCTCTAAGCAATTCAGCTCCAGAAGGAAAAATGACTATGCAGATGGTCAAAGATAGTCTTCATAACGAGGAGACAAGGCGAAAGGAGAAAGGCGTAAATTTTGAGACACATGCTCTTGTCACAGAGAACAGGGGTAGAAGCAATTTTAGGGGATCTCATAAAGGAGATACAAGTCACAGCAAAAGCAAAAATCACAGGAGCAAGTCAAAGACCAGACAAGGTGAAACGTATCGTTGCTTCCATTGTAATAAGGAAGGTCATTACAAGAGAAATTACAGAATCTGGTTAGACAATCAGAAAAATGGTGAGCAGGGAAAGGTTGAGGAGAAGAACACTGCAACCACAGTTACCAAAGATGTTGTTATTCTTTCATTTGGGGAAGAAGAATGCTTGCATGTTGATGATCAAAAAGTTGATTGGGTGGTTGATACTGGTCCCTCGTATCATGCTACACCTAACAGAGAATTTTTCACAACTTACAAAGCTGGAGACTTTGGGTACGTGAGAATGGAAAATACTGATCAGTCCAAGATTATTGGAATTGGTGATGTTTGCATTCAGACAGGTGTTGGTTGCACTGTTACCTTGAGGGATGTTAGACACGTTCCAGATTTGCGTCTCAACTTGATTTCTGACATGGCCTTGGACAAAGAAGGCTATGAGAATCACTTTGACAGTGGAAAGTGGAAGCTTACCAAGGGCTCTATGGTGATTGCAAGAGGCGTTGCTTGTTGTTCGTTGTACAAGACTCATGTGAAGGTGTGTTCTAGTGAGTTGAATGCAGTTGAAGATGAAACTTCACCAAACTTATGGCATAAGAGGTTTGGCCACATGAGTGAGAAAGGGTTGCAGTTATTAGCAAAAAGGTCACTCATTCCTTTTGTTAAAGGAACTATTTTAAGCCCTTGTGATTATTGTTTGTTTGGAAAATAACATAGAGTTTCTTTTAGTAGTTCAGCTAAAAGAAAATCAGAGCTACTAGAGAGAGTATATTCTGATGTATGTGGACCCATTGAGGTTGAGTCTTTGGGTGGAAATAAGTACTTTGTTACATTTATTGATGATGCTTCGCGGAAGGTGTGGGTATTTTTGTTGAGAAGAAAAGACCAGGTATTCCAGCATTTTCAGAGTTTTCATGCTATGGTTGAAAGGGAGACTGGAAAATCATTGAAGTGTCTTCGTAGCGACAACGGAGGGGAATACACTTTTTTTTGATAATGTGGGGTTTCCGGTCCGCAGTCCGACTAATCCCCCCACCCCGAACAAGGCTTTCGTGGGTTGTTCCGGGTCTAATCCCGGCCCAGGTCCGTGGCCACACGAATTAAATAATTCTCACACTTGTTGCAGGGGGGAATCGATCCCAGGATGTCCGGGTTCACGGCTCACCCCAGGTCGAAGCTTACCGCTGCGCCAAGTGCTGTGGTTAGGAGGGGAATACACTTCAAAGGAGTTTGCTGAATACTGCAGTAAGCACGGCATTCGGCATGAGCAGACTGTTCCTGGTACCCCACAACATAATGGTGTGGCTGAGAGAATGAACCGCACAATTATTAAGAGAGTGCGATACATGTTGAGAATGGCTAAACTGCCTAAGTCATTCTGGGGTGAAGCTGTTCGTACTGCTTGTTACTTGATTAATAGATCTCCATCAGCACCTTTCAATTTTCAGATTCCAGAAAAGATTTGGAGTGGTAAGGATTTTTCTTATTCTTACTTGAGGGTATTTGGGTGCAAGGCTTTTGCACATATCCCCAAGGAATAAAGATCGAAACTTGATGACAAGTCTACTCCATGTGTGTTTGTTGGCTATGGAGATGCAGAGTTTGGATACCGATTATGGGATCCAGTGCAGAGAAAATTATTCAGGAGCAGAGATGTGGTGTTTCATGAGCACCAGAATTACGAGCATTTTGATAATGCTATACAGCCCAGAGATAATAGAGTTCCAGATCTCAGCGGAGTTCCTTCTCCAGTACAGAATGCCACAGTTGGAGAAGGAGGTCAGAATGAAGATTTTCACGATGGTGACGGGTCAGATGCAGAGAGTGTTGATCAGGGGGAGCAACCTGATATTGAAGAACCTCAGCTAAGAAGATCCACTAGAGAACATGTGCCATCAGTCAAATATCCTTCATCTGAATATCTTTTAGTTGCTGAGGAGGGGGAGCCAGAGGATTTTCAAGAAGTCGAGACTCATAAGAAGAAAAACAATTGGCTGAGAGCTATGCAAGATGAGATGGATTCTTTGCACAAGAATCACACCTATGAGTTGACTACACTTCCGAAGGGCAGGAAAGCATTGAAGAACAAATGAGTATTTAAGCTTAAGAAGGATGGTGAAAAACTAGTGAAGTACAAGGCTCGATTAGTCGTCAAGGGTTTTGCTCAAAAGCAAGGTATTGACTTCGATGAGATTTTTTCTCCAGTTGTGAAGATGACTTCTATTCGAGTAGTGCTGGGATTAGTAGCTAGTATGAATCTTGAGCTTGAGCAGTTAGATGTGAAGACTGCTTTTCTTCATAGTGATTTGAAGGAAGAAATCTACATGGAACAGCCAGAGGGATTTGAAGTTAAAGGGAAAGAACACTTGGTTTGCAAGTTAAAGAAAAGTTTGTACGGCCTAAAACAAGCTCCAAGGCAGTGGTACATGAAATTTGATTCATTTATGGTGGATCAAGGTTATAGTAGAATAGTTGCAGATCACTGTGTGTATGTCAAGAGGTTCCCGGATGGTAACTTCGTTATTCTGTTGCTATATGTAGATGATATGTTGATAGTTGGGCAAGATGCTGATATGATTTGTAGGCTCAAGGGTGAGTTGTTCAAGTCCTTTGATATGAAGGACTTAGGTCCAGCTAAACAGATTTTGGGTATGAAGATTATTCGTGACAGGAAAGCTAAGAGGTTGTGGTTGTCACAAGAGAAGTATATTGAGCGGGTGCTTGCAAGGTTCAACATGAGTGATGCTAAACCAGTTAGCACACCACTGGCTAGTCATATTAAGTTGACAAAGTGCATGTGTCCTTCTACCAAGGAAGGGAGAGATGATATGTCTGCAGTTCCCTACTCCTCTGCTGTAGGGAGTCTTATGTATGCAATGGTTTGTACGCGGCCAGATATTGCTCATGCAGGTGGCGTTGTGAGCAGGTATTTATCAAATCCTGGCAGAGAACATTGGGAAGCAGTTAAGTGGATTCTCAGATACTTAAAAGCTACTTCTAGTTTATGTTTGGTTTTTGGTAGTATGAGTCCAGTCTTGGAGGGTTTTACAGATGCAGACATAGCAGGTTCTGAAGAGAAGAAGTCTACTTCGGGGTATTTGTTTATTTTTACAGGGGGAGCAGTATCATGGTAGTCCAAGTTGCAAAAGTGTGTTGCTTTGTCTACTACTGAGTCTGAATACATCGCCGCTACTGAAGCAAGCAAGGAGATGTTGTGGTTAAAACGGTTTCTCCAAGAGTTATGTTTGAAACAAGATGAGTACGTGGTTTATTGTGAGAGTCAGAGTGCAATTGAATTGACCAAGAATGCTACGTATCATAATCAGACCAAACATATTGATGTTCGTTATCACTTTCTTCGAGAAGTGATGGAAAAGGAATTGATGAAAGTGAAGAAAGTTCATACCGACGAGAATCTCTCAGACATGTTGACAAAAGTTGTCACTCGTGAGAAGCTGGAATTTTGCAAGGAATTGGCCGGGATGGACTCCAAGTGACGGGGTCACAGAGATTACCTCCTCTAATGGGTTCGGAGGGGGAGATTGTTGGTCAACAATTCCTCACCTCATTTATTACCCCGCCCATTGAAAATTCCACCTTCACTGCCCATTGAAAAACTTGCCAACTTCATTTAATTCTTCTCCTTCTCATTCGGCTATAAAAGGCAACAATTGAGGAAGGATTATACACATCAGCAGCAATTCATACTCCATCCGAAAGTAAGAGAAAAAAGTGAGCAGCTTTTGTAAAGCTTTAGAAAAATAGGGAGAGAAAGATAGTTCAAATAAAATGGTGTTTTATTTGGGTTCCATTACATAGTTATTGTGGTGAAGTAATTTGAGTTTGTACTCAAATTAATATATCTTTGTATTCTCTCATATTATTCTAGTGAATTATTCGGAGTTTGTCCCGTGATTTTTACCTCTTAGTTTTAGAGGGTTTTCCACGTAAAATCTTGGTGTCTCTTGGTTGGATATTTTCTTATTATTTCTTGCATGGTTATTATTTTGGTGGAACTGCAAATTTAATCTGTTTGACATGTGCTGATATTTTATCCGTCTAATTTATCAAAGACAACAGTATTTGGGAGGTGATTTTTTTCCCCAACAAATTGCAATGTTCAGAGTAAAAAAAATCCTCATTAAAAAGTTTGTACCAACATTCTTGTAGCGTTCAAAGGCATAAAAGTTGATGGAAGAATAAGGAAGACGATGCACAATTGTAACCTAATTTCCCTTCCAGAAAGCTCGAAATCCTTCTTCCGATAATACGTAAATTATACAAAGGCAGAAAATACCATAAATTAATGAAGTTTTCGATCATACAAAGGTAAAAATCAGAATACGTACTTTTATAAGGAAGCCCTAACCCAACAACAAAAGCTCTAACCCAGCTTGCCGTCAACTTCTTGCACCCAGCATCCACCGAATCTCAATTCTCCACAGAAACCACAGAGCTAAAACTTCCTTGTTCACCACTTTCATGGCGTAATACCAGCTCTCGTCGCTCCGGAGACGGCAGAGGTACACTTTTCTGATGTCGGCGCTACCGATCTGGCGGACGAGGCTGGATTCTCGGAATCCGAGGTGACTATCGATCTACTGTAAGAGATAAAGAGATATATATATATATATATATATATATATATATATATATATATATATATATATATATATATATATATATATATATAAAGGAGGGGGAAGAAGAGGAGGTCGCTGGCGAGGAAGAGAAGAAAGTAGATCTAAACTATCATCATTCTAATTTCAAAATTTAAGCTCTGTCTTTTTATTTTTGCTCCGTGTTTTTAAAAACACTCCCCTGTAGATAAATAACGTTTTGTTTTTAAAAACGTTATCTATTTAAAATCAAAAATTACCCTTATAAAATACATAACGTTTTTCATATATATCTATAACGTTTTATTAAAAAACATTGCAAAAAAAATATCACAACGTTTTTATAAAAAAACGTTGTCTTTTAAGCGTTGTCTATTTACTGTTTTGTAGTAATGGATCCTGGGTCAAATATCAACCTTTGAAACTTGACACATTGCAATCGAAAGCTCTCTTGACTTCCTAGATTAAACACAAAACAAATTAAATCAACAAGTCCATTTTGTCTAATCACCAAGAAAATAAATAATGCAAAATTATATGCATAGTCTACTAGAACTATATTCAAAACACTCCCCTGTAGACTCTCAATGCATTGATCGAATTGAATTGCACGATCCATGATTCCCTCGATGAATATGATCCTATCACGAATATGAAAAACACAACCAACCTCCCTCTTTCCATTGACATTAACACAATAAAGAACAAATAATGTTATCAACGGAGTAAAAAGGTCACAATCATAAGTTGAAAATTCAATAGCATATCGAAGATGATCACAAACAAACTCAACACATGCTAAAGAATTTCCCAAAGTGTTGACAAAAATCGAAATATCATCAAAATAGAGAATAACAAATTTTCCATGAAAGAATGCAAAATATAATTCAACAATTCCATGGAAGTATGCAATGACTTAGCTAATTTAAGTGAACTAACTAAACATGCAAATAACTCATCTCTCAAACCATCTTGAAGATAAACATTTCTTGAATCAAAACCATATGATAGTAAATCATGCAATGAAGATTGTTCCAACGAAATAACATGATTACTACCATTGTCAACTAACGACAATTCATGTAAAGATTGACTAGCATGAAACCCTAAGTCAATATCTGGATAACAAAACCTAGAATTAATTTCATGCAAGTAAACACATCAAAAACGAGAATATATATCATGATCATAAACTAACTCAACATATATCAAATATCCACCATAGTTTATGATAAAAACTATTCTACCATCAAAATAGCTAACAACCAATTTACCTATAGAAGCATGCAAAACATGTTTTAAATAACTCATGAAAACACTAGATGCGACAGTTAATCGAACAAAAATAACTAACCATCTATACAAATCACATGTTAAAATAATTTTCCATTTGTCACTTTTTTCATGCTAAACTGATTATGCATTGTCATCACATGATCACCTTCAAGTGTAGATAAAACACAAGTACTATGCAATCTATCAAGCATATTATCCAAACAAGAAAAAGAATAACGATACTTGTTTACCAATTCAAAATCGACGAACAAACTCGTTGTCCCATCCTCTTTAGGTACTATAGTCTCATAATCAACACTTGAACTCATGTCTTCTCTCACGATACCCACTTTCACCAACTCTCCAACCTGCCTTGGTAACTCCGTCGTCTCCTTGGGAATACTATCAGCTGATCGGTACAGAATGATAGCACAAGGTATTTCATTAACAACATGCATAATAGATAAAACAAAACTAGACAAAGAAGAATCATTAATGTTAGTATTCAAAAGCGTCGTCTTGTACGAATGTACAGTCATTGACTTTTCAAAATATAACTCACTTTTCAACTCACTCTCTTTTTCATAGTCACATATTTCTTCTCTCTCTTCTTTATGCTCACCCTCTCGTTTGTTTTCAAGGTCACTCTTTTCATTCTCTTTTTTCTTTTCATTCTCACTCTTTTCAATTTTTTTTTACATTATTAATCTTTCGAACAAATTCTTTTTGTCGATCTTTTCCACATGTATTTCCTTTTACGAAGTCATCTTCTTGATTACTTTCTTTCGGATGTTCACTATCTTGCTTTTGATCATGGATTTCTGTGAGACCCCGAATTTTATGAAATAAAAGTATTCAATTTTTCTATTTTGGTGAATAGTTAAATTGATAAAAGTTTAAAATTACGGGTGACATTTGAAAATTTTTCAAAGTAAGTGATGATGAAGTTTTGTTTTATTAGTATTATTAATGTAATAAAACAGAAATGTTTTTTATATAAAACAGAATACTTTTATAAAGTTATTCGTTTTATTAGGCTAATAGTAAAAAATTTTTATATAAAACAAAATACTTTTATAAAGTTATCTATTTTATTAGACAATAATTAGAATATATTATATTTTATTATGCATAGTATTTGCATAGTGTTTGTATAGTGTTTGTATAGTAAAATCTTTTTATATAAAACAGAATACTTTTATAAAGTTATTCGTTTTATTAGATTATAAATAGAATATATTATATTTTATTTAAAAGATTTTGTTTTATTAGAATATTTTATAGTAAACCAATTTGGACCGTCCATTTAAAAGTAAATCAATCTGGACCGTTCATGAATTGGTTACTATTCAGTCCATTCTCCTATAAATAGAAGCTCATTCCTTCATTATTTCTTACGAATTCACTGAAACTCTAGAGAGAGAAACTATAGAGAGAAAGAAGAAAAGTATTCTGCTACTTCACTACTCCTATATCCAGTTTATTCTAAGGTAATAAGAGTGTTTGTAAGGCCCCAAATTATTAATAATTGAAATTTAATTTCCTCTATTTATCATTTTGAAATAGTAAGGGTTGATTTGATTAATGTGGTTAGTTATGGGTAAAACGCGCAAATATTTCAAATAAGCAGGTGGTTATAAAATATTAATTATTGTCGGGGAATGTTCGTTTGGTCGTTAAATATTCTTGCGGTCGGGGAATATTCGTACGACGGCGCAGTCTTTTGTGGGCCTCATAACGGAAAGCGATTGGATGAAGAAAACGACAAGTATAAGTTGTTTATAAATAACGGTGCAGTTGTCACCGTTAATACTGTTGGAATACCCGGTGGTTAAAACACAATAATGCGCGTTGTTGCACAGTAGCACACAGTATTGCACCAATTATTGATTCTTACGTAAGAAGGCACTACTCAATAATTGTTACGGTAATTACTGTTCAGTATTTTATTTTATTGATTCAATAATTGCTGCGTTGATATTTTATATTACTGTTGTTTCAATAATTGTTACTACACAATATTTTCCATTATCGAAGCAATAAGTTCATATTATCTGAATAATATTATTAGAAAACATTAATGGCAATGTCTAGAAAGTTCTGTCTAAGGAGAGGTTTGGTCACCTAATTGCGCGCCAGTAAGGAGAAATTTTTATTGGAAAGCCCCCTCTTTCCTCGGAACTGCCTGGTTGTCAGTATTGTAATTCTGTAATATTATTCGTGAATAATTAATTATTAATTTATATGATTAGAAAAATATTAATTTTATGTGGATATAGATGGAGAAAATTTTTAATGTGACAATTGTTAAAAAATAAAATTTTATCTTTTTCTGATAAAATAATTCATTTAAATATATTATTATAATATAATAATGGTGATATTTTTATAATGAATGTGGGATATATGAGTATACGAGGAGGAAGAGTATTTTTGTTGCAAAAATTGTTTAAAACATGTTAAACATGTTGGTGGACCCATTTCTTGACTGAAATTTGATTATAGCTTGTAAAATCGCCCGTTTGTGAATTTCGGTTAATTTCTGTTTGGAATTTGGAAAAACTTCCTTCTGCAAAGTTGTAGATACTGGAATTTCCTATAGAAAATAGCATGTTTCGAATTTTTCTGACAAAAGAGCTATTTATTATGAATTATTAAAGTTCTGAAGCTCGGAAATAATTAATTTTTGAAGTTTAAAATATTTTAATTAGGAAAAACTTTTTTTTATGTTTTGGCATGTGTGGCTGATGATGTGGGCTGGTAAGTGGGCGTAGGAATTTGTAGAAAAAAAATATATTATTAAATTAAATTTTCTACTTTGGTGTTCTAAACATTTTCTTATAAATAGGGTACTTAGGTTAGAATTGAAAATTACACTAGAAACTGAAGTTTTCTCTCTATTTTTCTCTCTATACATTGAGCGTATTCTTGTGAGGATTTTGATACTTTGAGTATTCTTATACGGTGCAAGTTTCCTTCAGCACTATACACAGTATTCCAGCTAGAAGTACAAATCTTTCGAGATAAGGAATGTTATTTTCTTCGTAAGTGATATTATTTCTTCAATATCATTATGCCGAAATATTGGTTTGAACTTTTTATCAAATTTAGAACTTTTTCATGTCGGGGTTACTATTCATGAGTTACTATTCACGAGTTACTATTCATGAGTTACTATTTATAAATACTATTCACGAAGCATGATGATATTTTTTTGAAATTTCTATCTTTTGGTGTCGGAGTTACCATTCACGTATACGATACTATTCACGTATACGACATTATTCACGAATACGACACTATTCACAGAAAAATTAAATTTTTATTTTTCGTCCAAAATATCTATTATGGATACTAGCTTTGATTGTATCAATGTTTTGATCATTCTTAAATTTTACTCCACTCTGGTTATTTATGAAGTATTTTTGAACTTGAATTTTTAAAGTACGAATCCTTTATATTTGTTCTTTTGTTTCACTGGATTCGTTTTCTTTAAAATATTTTTCATCATCCTCAGTCCTAAATGATGATATAATTGAATATCTTTGGCCTGTAGTGCAAAGAAGAATGATTTTTAATGAATATCTTTGGCCTGTAGTGCAAAGATGAACATGTGTTTAGATGAACATAACCAACTGATGAATATCTTTGGCCCGTAATGCAAAGATGAAGATTTGATTTCAGATATATATTGATTGATGTTACAGGGATAAAATAATGATGATGGACTGTTAAATTCATAGATATTAGTAGATTTCATCCTCTACGTAACTCTTCTATGAATTATTATTTTCCGCTGCGAATATTGATCTAAAACTTGTTGTTTAGTGTACTCTCTAGGATTTTTCCCTGTTGAAGACTAATGATAATTTGTTGTATATTATCTTAGTCATAATATTCTTTACTGGGCTAGTTGAGTTCACCCTTTTCCTTTTTGTTCCATTTTTCTTCTCAGGAGGCGAGAATGTAGCGAGTACGAGTCGGGGGATGTAATGATGGTTCTAGTGAGAGTTGTTTAGTAGTCCTCACCATTTTTGTAAAATAATATATCAATAATTATGATGAGGATTTATTTGTATGTGGATATTGTCTAGATGGCAATATCTGTATTTAAACTCTCAGTTTATATGTTGTAATAATAAAGTGGTAGTTATTTTTGTACCATGTATTTGACAACTCAGAATGGGTGATGTATACCTGTTTTGGGGGTGTCACAGTTGGTATCAGAGCTTAGGGATATGATCTCTGGCAAAGATCGGGGAATAGAACTAGGAGGGGAGAGACGAGTAAATCCTTCGCTAGTGTGTCCTACCTAAGCTTATTTGTTAGTTGGTCAATATATAGGGATATTATGTGATATATTGATTTCCTTAATTAACCCTTGTTTTATGACAGTATTTGAGAATGTCGACTGAGAATATTAACAGCGGAGTAAATGAGACCGTGCAGACGCCTGTACTCACCAACGAGGAGAACGTGCAACAGGCTGACAATTTTCATCCTGTGAACAACACCACTGAGCAGATGATGAACGAGGGGATGTTTAGAAGCTTTTTGCAGTTCATGCAAAATCAGACGATGGAGACTCGTGTTTAAAATACAAGAGGAAATGATAGCAATTCACGGGTTGTCACAGCCAAGCAGTTTAAAGAGTTGGGACCACCGGAATTCTGGGGAAAGTCGGATCTGATTAAAGCGGAGACGTGGGTTAAACAAATCACCAAGATATTCGATGTCTTGGGATGAACGGAGGAGCAGAAGGTGCCATTCGCCACCTTTATGTTCCGTAATGAGGCAGATTACTGGTGGGAGTCTGTGAAGTGTACCCATCCAGCCGCGCTCAGCATGTCTTGGGAGACATTTCAGAAACTATTTAATGACAAATACTTTCCTGAAAGTGTTCGTCATATGAAGGAAGTGGAGTTTATTAGATTGGAGTAGAATAACATGATGGTGTCCCAGTACGAGGCGAAGTTCGTGGAGTTATCCATGTTTACACCTCATTTGGTGGAGAATGAGGAACGTATGACGCAGATATTTCTGAGAGGTTTAAAACCCGGCATACGTCAGTATCTTATTTCTCATAAATTTTCTCTCTATTCAGATGTTGTCAACAGGGCTCAATTGTTAGAACGAGATAACGAGTGTGTTCAACCGAAGGACCATAACTAGGATCATACCGGAGATAATAGTCAACAGAATAACGATAACCAGCAAAGAAAGAAAAAGATGGACAAAAATGGTAACCATTCTGGTGGTAGTCATGGCCATGAAAATAGAAGAAGCAATTCGGGGGGGGGGGATTTTAAAAAGAGGAGATTCAACAATGATAATGTGAAGACGTCAGCACCAGCAACAACTGGTTCCAAGGGAGGAGAACGACCACCAGTCATATGCTATAAGTACGAAAAAGAATGATATATCAGCCCAAATTGCCCACAACAGTTTAAGGTATGTTATAACTACGGAAAGGAAGGATATATCAATCGAGATTGCACTGTAGCGAAACCAAGTCCAGTGGGGATGGTGACTTAAAAGGCTATCCCAAAAAAGTCAAAGTCAACGGTTCCTGGAAGAGAGTTTGTCGTGACTGGTCAAAATGCGAGGAACCCAAACGAGGTGATCACGGGTAAGCTAATCATAAATTATTGTGAAGTTTATACCTTACTTGATACCGGTGCTACCCATTCATTTATCTCTCTTGCTTGTGCTCAACGTTTAAACTTGACTCCGGAGAAATTAGACTTTGACCTATCTCTGGAAACTCCGTTAGGAGAAACTTTCATCACATCCACTGTTTATAAATCTTGTTTGATCCAAGTTGGCACCATCACATTACCCGTTGACCTTATCTCTTTAAAGATACTTGCTTTTGATGTGATTTTAGGGATTGATTGGTTAACTACTCATCATGCCAAAATTGATTGTTTTCGTAAGGTTGTTAGTTTTCATATTCCTAATCAACCTGTTGTGCGAATTCAAGCTACTAAACCATTAAAATCAATCACTGTCATATCAAGTCATAAAGCTATTTGTTTATTGAAAAACGGATGTCAAGCTTTCTTAGCCCATGTTATGGATTTGAATAAAGACACGTCAGCTTTGAATAATATTCCTGTTGTTAGTGACTTTCTTGACATATTTCTTGAAGAACTTCCCGGTCTACCCCCAGAACGTGAAGTTGAATTCTTTATTGACCTTGAACCTGGTACAAAGCCCATTTCTAAAACCCCATATCGAATGGCTCCTATTGAACTTCAGGAGTTAAAGGTCCAACTACATGAGTTATTGGACATCGGTTTCATTCTTCCTAGTACATCTCCTTGGGGTGTTCCTGTTTTATTCGTAAAGAAGAAAGACGGTAGTATGCGACTTTGTATCGACTACCAGGAATTAAACCATGTCACTATCAAGAATAGGTATCCACTACCTCGTATTAATGACATGTTTGACCAGTTGCAAGGAGCACAATTCTTTTCAAAAATCGATCTTCGTTCTGGATATCATCAGCTGAAGGTTAAAACTGAGGATATTCCAAAGACTGCTTTCAGAACTCGGTACGAGCATTATGAATTCTTAGTCATGTCTTTTGGATTGACTAATGCTCCTGCTGCTTTTATGGATATGATGAACCGAGTATTCAAGGAATATTTGGATCAGTTCGTTGTTGTCTTTATTGATGACATCCTCATCTATTCCAAAAGCCGTGAAGATCATGAGCGTCATTTGAAGCTGGTACTGCAAAGGCTTCGTGATAACAAGCTATATGCCAAACTGAAGAAATGCGAGTTATGGCTTGAGGAGGTAGCATTCCTTGGGCACATGGTGTCAAAACATGGAGTGTTTGTTGACCCAGCGAAGATTGAAGCAATACAAAGTTGGGAACAACCGAAGACGGTGACTGAAGTACGTAGCCTTCTGGGTCTAGCTGGTTATTATCGGAGATTCGTGGAAGGGTTTTCTCGAATCGCTACTCCATTAACTTAGCTAACTCGGAAGGATACAAAATTCGTTTGCAGCGAGGAATGCGAGAAGAGTTTCTAAGAGCTTAAGAGGAGACTTATTTTGGCACCTGTTCTAACAATACCATCTGGTTCGGATGGATGTGTTCTCATGCAACGTGGGAAAGATATAGCCTATGCCTCGCGACAACTTAAAGAATATGGGAGGAATTATCCTACTCATGATCTAGAGTTGGCAGCAGTCGTTTTCGCGCTAAAGATCTGGAGGCACTATCTTTATGGGGAGAAAGTGGAGATATATTCAGACCATAAAAGCCTCAAATATTTCTTCACTAAAAAAGAACTCAACATGCGGCAACGACGTTGGCTCGAGCTGTTGAAAGATTACGACCACACTATTCAATACCATCCTGAAAAAGCAAAGGTGGTAGCTGACGCGTTGAGTAGAAGATCATATACAGGAACGAGTGCAATGATGTCAAATATACGGATAGAACCGACTTTAATCAAAAAGGTTAAATTTGCTCAAGCCACCGGCCCGGAGCTGATGATTATGAAGAAGAAAGTACAAAAAGGTGCTATTCTGGAAGCGAGAATCGATGATGAAGGAATACTTCGAGTCCACTCCAGACTTTGTGTTCCTAACGACTCTGAATTGAAGTACAAGATCATGATGGAGGCACACAATACACCATTTGCAATCCATCCTGGAAGTACCAAAATGTATCATGATCTTCGACATACATTTTGGTAGAACAATATGAAGAGAGAGATTACAAAGTTTATCTCAACGTGTTTAACTTGTCAACGTGTAAAGGCAGAGTATCAAGTGCCAAATGGTCCATTGCAACCACTTGAAATTCCGAAATGGAAGTGGGAACACATTACTATGGATTTCGTTACGGGTCTTCCTACGGTTTCTCAAGACATCAATGCTATTTGGGTTATTGTTGATAGATTAACCAAGTCTGCTCATTTCTTACCGATACGGGAGACTTATTCCCTTGAATGTCTTGCTCAAATATACGTAAATAAGATTGTGAGATTGCATGGCACGCCAGTATCCATAGTTTCGGATCGTGACCCAAGATTCACTTCAAGATTTTGGGTTAGCTTGCAAAAAGCTATGGGCACGAATTTACGGTTCAGTTCGGCATACCATCCTCAAACGGACGGACAATCAGAGAGGACTATTCAAACTCTTGAAGATTTATTAAGACTTTGTGTCCTAGACTTCAAGGGCAGTTGGGATAAGTATTTACCATTGGTGGAATTCTCCTACAACAATAGTTATCAGACAAGTATAGGTGTGGCTCCATTCGAAGCATTATATGGACGAAAATGTCGCTCTTCAGTATGTTGGGACGAGGTGGGTGAAGCAACATTGTTGGGACCCCAGTTGGTACGTATGACTACGGAAAATATCCAAATAATTCGACAACGTATACAAACGACACATGATCGACAAAAGAGTTATGCAGATCTTCATCGAAAAGATGTGAAATTTAGTATTGGGGATCACGTATTGTTGCGTGTAACTCCATGGAAGGGAGTTACAAGATTTGGGAAACGAGGAAAGCTCAATCCATGATTTATTGGTCCATTTCAAATTCTTGACCGAGTAGGAAATGTAGCCTATAGACTCGCGTTACCTTCGAGTATGTCTCGTGTTCATAATGTGTTTTACATATCTGTACTTCGTAAATATGTGAAAGACCCAAACCACGTTATTGAGTTAGAACCGGACGAGATAGCCGAAGACTTAACGTATGAAGAGGTATCTGTCAAGATCTTGGATAGGAAAGAGCATGTCCTACGCACGAAGGTCATACCACAAGTTAAAGTTTTGTGGAGAAACCATGCTATTAAGGAAATGACCTGGGAGTTGGAAATGGAAATGAAAGCGAGGTATCCTCATCTTTTCGAAACACCAGGTACGTATGTCAATTTCGAGGACGAAATTTCACAAGGAGGGGAGGTTGTAAGGCCCCAAATTATTAATAATTGAAATTTAATTTTCTCTATTTATCATTTTGAAATAGTAAGGGTTGATTTGATTAATGTGGTTAGTTATGGGTAAAATACGCAAATATTTCAAATAAGCAGGTGGTTATAAAATATTCATTGTTGTCGGGGAATATTCATTTGGTCGTTAAATATTTTTGCGATCGGGGAATATTCGTACGACGGCGCAGTCTTTTGTGGGCCCCGTAACGAAAAACGATTGGATGAAGAAAAAAACAAGTATAAGTTGTTTATAAATAACGGTGCAGTTGTCACCGTTAATACTGTTGGAATACCCGGTGGTTAAAACACAGTAATACGCGTTGTTGCACAGTAGCACACGGTATTGCACCAATTATTGATTCTTACGTAAGAAGGCACTACTCAATAATTGTTACAGTAATTACTGTTCAGTATTTTATTTTATTGATTCAATAATTGCTGCGTTGATATTTTATATTACTGTTGTTTCAATAATTGTCACTACACAGTATTTTCCATTATCGAAACAATAATTCATATTATCTGAATAATATTATTAGAAAACATTATTGGTAATGTCTAGAAAGTTCTGTCTAAGGAGAGGTTTGGTCACCTAATTGCGCGCCAGTAAGGAGAAATTCTGATTGAAAAGCCCCCTCTTTCTTGGGAACTGCCTGGTTGTCAGTATTGTAATTCTATAATATTATTCGTGAATAATTAATTATTGATTTATATGATTAGGAAAATATTGATTTTATGTGGATATATATGGAGAAAATTTTTAATGTGACAATTGTTGAAAATTAAAATTTTACCTTTTTCTGATAAAATAATTCATTTAAATATGTTATTATAATATAATAATGGTGATATTTTTATAATGAATGTGAGATATATGAGTATATGAGGAGGAAGAGTATTTTTGTTGTAAAAGTTGTTTAAAACATGTTAAACATGTTGGTGGACCCATTTCTTGACTGAAATTTGATTATAGCTTGTAAAATCGCCCGTTTGTGGATTTCGGTTAATTTCTGTTTGGAATTTGGAAAAACTTCCTTCTGCAAAGTTGTAGATAATGGAATTTTCTATGAAAAATATCATGTTTCGAATTTTTCTGATAAAAGAGCTATTTATTATGAATTATTAAAGTTCTGAAGCTCCGAAATAATTAATTTTTGAAGTTTAAAATATTTTAATTAGGAAAAACATTTTTTTATGTTTTGGCATGTGTGGCTGATGTTGTGGGCTGGTAAGTGGGCATAGGAATTTGTAGAAAAAAAATATATTATTAAATTAAATTTTCTACTTTGGTGTTCTAAACATTTTCTTATAAATAGGGTACTTAGGTTAGAATTGAAAATTACACCAGAAACTGAAGTTTTCTCTCTATTTTTCTCTCTATATATTGAGCGTATTCTTGTGAGGATTTTGATACTTCTAGTATTGTTATACGGTGCAAGTTCCTTCAGCACTATACACAGTATTCCAGCTAGAAGTATAAATCTTTCGAGGTAAGGGATGTTATTTTCTTCGTAAGTGATATTATTTCTTCAATATCATTATGCTGAAATATTGGTTGGAACTTTTAATCAAATTTAAAACTTTTTCATGTCGGGGTTACTATTCATGAGTTACTATTCACGAGTTACTACTCATGAGTTACTATTCACGAGTTACTATTCATAAATACTATTCACGAAGCATGATGATGTTTTTGTGAAATTTCTATCTTTTGGTGTCGGAGTTACCATTCACGTATACGACACTATTCACGTATACGGCACTATTCACATATACGGCACTATTCACGAATACGACACTATTCACAGAAAAATTAATTTCTATTTTTCGTCCAAAATATCTATTATGGATACTAGCTTTGATTGTATCCATGTTTTGATCATTCTTGAATTTTACTCCACTCTGGTTATTTATAAAGTATTTTTGAACTTGAATTGTTTAAAGTTTGAATCCTTAATATTTGTTCTTTTGTTTCACTAGATTCGTTTTCTTTAATATATTTTTCATCATCCTCAGTCCTAAATGATGATATAATTGAATATCTTTGGCCTGTAGTGCAAAGATGAATGATTTTTGATGAATATCTTTGGCCTGTAGTGCAAAGATGAATAGGTGTTTAGATGAACATGACCAACTGATGAATATCTTTGGCCTGTAGTGCAAAGATGAAGATTTGATTCCAGATATATATTGATTGATGTTACAGGGATAACATAATGATGATGGACTGTTAAATTCATAGATATTAGTAGATTTCATCCTCTACGTAACTCTTCTATGAATTATTATTTTCCGATGCGAATATTGATCTAAAACTTGTTGTTTAGTGTATTCTCTCATATTTTTCCCTGTTGAAGACTAATGATAATCTTTTGTATATTATCTTAGTCATAATATTCTTTACTGGGCTAGTTGAGCTCACCCTTTTCCTTTTTGTTCCATTTTTCTTCTCAGGAGGCGAGAATGTAGCGAGTACGAGTCGGGGGATGTAATGATGGTTCTAGTGAGAGTTGTTTAGTAGTCCTCACTATTTTTGTAAAATAATGTATCAATAATTATGATGAGGATTTATTTGTATGTGGATATTGTCTAGATGACAATATATGTATTTAAACTCTCAGTTTATATGTTGTAATAATAAAGTTGTAGTTATTTCTGTACCATGTATTTGACAACTCAGAATGGGTGATGTATACCTGTTTTGGGGGTGTCACAGTGTTGCTGAGTCGAGCAGGGATAACAGGGGAATAGAACGGTGGTCTATAGCTGTTGAGGTTCTCCCTAAATAGTATGTAAATAATTTTATTGAGAACTTTAGATAAGTGTGTCGTATTGTATACGTCATTTGATATTTAATTTAGGTGAACCGAATAGGGTGAGGTTCACCCAACTTTGGAAGGGTGTTTTGTCACTATCATACAAGATGTCTAATGACATATAACCTCATGTTATCACAAGACAGGGTTGTGCACATCCACTTGCTGAGTATATCTACGAGCACCACCTTTATGATCTTGGAGTTTATTTGAAATATAATTTTCACTTGGAGACAATGGGGATAGTTATATGTCAAGAGAAGACTCACCATTGGAAGGAACATGATAGTAATCTTCTCGTTTTTCTTTGGGGTCTATTGGGTCAACCAAGGATAATTCTCTGGACGTATGATATCTATCATAACTTAGATTCATGGTCTCCTATGTACGAAGGTTTCCTTAAGCACTTCCCAAAGATTTTAATTTCTAAAACTGTTTTTGACTATACCTTTATGTAAAGTACAATTGTAAGGTTGTGGTCGAGGCACCATGAGAGTTACATACATTTGTATTAAAACTCACAGTTTAACTGTGGTCGTATTCTGTACGACAGTTCAACAGTTGTATAAATGAAGTTTGTAATTAATTTTTATAGTTTGATATCTGGCGACTTAGAATGGGTGATGTATACCTATTTTGGGGGCGTCACAATTTCATCTTGAACACTTGAACCCAATAACTCTCCTTGGACTGCATATTCTAAAATTTCTTCCACCTCCTTACAGCTCTCATTGATGTCTTCTCTTAAGTTCTTGGATGCCTTAAGAGTGTCTTAGGGTTATCTCCAATGTGAATCCTCTTTGTTTTCATGTCTGCGAACCCTCATCTCATCTTCTAATGTAGATCGCTTTGAAGGTTGCTCTACATATTTTTTATATGTATACTCATCCCTCCTATCACACTGTACTGGAGTAAATCGCCTTCTCATTGTTGTTTTTAATTTTGCCCATGTCTCGAACGGACGCTCCCCATGTTTTTGTTTGCTAAGCTGTCACCATATAATTGTATGATCGGAGAACTCTTGAACTGCCCGTCTGACCTTCCTCCTCTCGGAGTAATCATGACAGTCAAATTCTCGCTCCATTTTTCTCTCCCATCTCAGATATGCCTCTGTATCAATATTGCCTTGGAAATTATTCCTTCGAGACCCATAAGAACTTTCATAATTGTAGCCATACATGTTTGTTGTAAAACAAAGGCTAGTAGATAAAAAATTTTCTCACACACTCCCTTACGTGTTTCGCTCAAATAATGATGAATCACTCGTGTATCGCTCAAATTTGGCTTTTACCCTCTAATAATCTTACACTCTTGCCTTTTACCTCTATTATTCTCTCTAATAGGTTCTTCTTGAATTCCCCTAGCAAAATTCTTGGTTTTACTAATCAATTCAAAATTACTTATCACGAAACAAATATAGATGGTGTAACTATCAGAATACCACAAAATCACCGATCGATTGCTTTGTACTCCTCTTGTATGCTTCAGATTTGTAAATTGTAGCTCCGTTTTAGAATTAATGATGATGGAACGGTATGAAATCTTTGTTGGAATTTGATGATTTGATGGTGTGCTACAAGTTTGGTTAGCACAATGAAAATAGAATATGATTTTTTTTTTCTTTTTTTTTCCTTTTTTTACAATATATATTTCGATAGAAAATTAAAGATAAGTAACTTGCTAGAAAGGGTTAGCTCTTATACCAAATGATAGACTCTACGACACGCTTGCGTGAGGTGGTCGTCGCCCCGATCGTTTCTAGCAAAGTTGTAGGATGGATTGCTTGCAACACCTTAACCCATCGTCTATACGTTGACGATAATCTTGGTATAATTGCTCGCGCTCGGAAATCTGCGGTGAATGGACACCAACGACACCTTGACCCCTCGCTTATATTGAAGCGGTAATCTCGGTACAATCGACGATTGATGTGGTAGAAGACGCCACACACAACTATGAATTGTTGTATGATAAGTCAAATTGAATCTCAAAGAAACAACTAAGAAAATACTCTTTTCTTAGGAATTCTTCAAAGAACCAAAAGTAGAGAATAACCTCATAAGTTTATTGAATAATGAATAATGAATAATGTGTTTGATTACATCAACTTAGACCTCTATTTAGATTACTCAAAACAATCAAAATCCTAATAAGAATTTATAAACTATAACCTTAATAGAAGTCAATTTGGAAAAAAAATCTTAATTAAAAAGAAATCCTAGTTACAATAAAATTGTAAAAATCTAGAACTCCAAACTCCACAATTACCGTGTAATCCCTTGTCGCGTTAAGTTAAATTGTCGCGTTTGGACTCTTCATGCCGCACGAAGCCACCGAAATTCCTTCATGAAATTGGACATTACCGAATGTAGGAAAAGGAAAGTAAAAACGGATGCTGACATCAATTAGGAAATATGAAAGCTGATATCCAATTATATGAAAGCTGATATTCAATTTCAATTTGTAAAAGGAATGTAATGATGGTGATATATGTAGGCCCACGTGTATAAATAATATGAAAAAGTTTTTGCTGAACATGCTGAATTCATGCATTGCTTCATATATATTAATGTTGACCTGCTGCCCATTTTGGAGTAGAAAAATCGCGGCCCATGGCTGAATTGGCCATTATAACATCCGTGACCCACATTAATTTTAAATAGCAAATTGGGTCAGCCCATTTAGATTTTAATTTGACATTATGTTGCTTGAATAGATTTGAACTTGCGAAATATGTTAAATCTAGAAGACCCAAATCATGTAGTTTATCCTTCCGTCGCAGTTCGCTTGAATTGAGCTCCATTTCAAACATCCTTGAATAAAATTCAACCCAATTATTTGAAATCATTTGACGAACCCCTGAAACTTGAAATGAGTTATTGTTGTTTGATGCGAGCCTAATCAGGATTGTATCACAAGATTAGCTTTAATTGTCGTGTAGGAGTTTTGAGTGTCTCATGGTGACTGGTGTGACTCTTTGATGCTAAAATTTTGAGCTTTGATTGTGAATTCTGTTTACAAAATCTAATATTATACGCACCGGGTCTTAAAAGGAGGGGGAAAGTGTTCAGATAGCTCTAAAATTAACCAGCTCCAGTGGTCATCTGCTAAGCCTGATTGGATTGCTATTGCATTTTCAAATAAGATGCAGCTGTTGAAAGTTTAAGTATGATGAATATCTCTTATTAGATTATACACGTGCAGTGTCAGTTGATTAACTTGATTTAAAACTTGAGTATACTTGTGCTCGTTTGTGGTACATTAACTTAATAGTCCTTAATTGGTAACTTATAACATATATGGAATCTATAAATTAGAAAATGCTAATATTTTTTCCCCATGTGAATTGCATTTTCCTTCATTGTATATATGTTGCTTCTCCTTGCAAGAGTATTGTTTAAGCTATTCTGTATAGATTAGGAATTCACCAATAGAGAAGTATTATTTTGCGAGAATTTTATGCTTATAACTGAGGGAATCAAAAATTCCTTGTGTGGAAGGTGTAAACACTACTACAAAACAGTAAATAGACAACGCGGAAAAAACGTTGTGGTTTCTGTCAGAAAAACGTAGTGGTTAAGGGTGTTGTCTATTTGACACTCTTACACAACGTTTTTAAAACGTTGTAGTTAAGCACAATACACAATGTTTTTTAGAAAAAAACGTTGTAGATTTGTCTTTCCAAAATTAGCAGATGATTAAAAACGTTGTAGAATGTATGATTCCACAACGTTTTTTGGATAAAAACGTTGTTGTTTAGTATATCAGACAACGTTTTTAACCAATTTATACAACATTTTAAAAACGTTGTAGATAAAGAAAAAAAAAATAAAAAATTATAATTCACCTATATTACCAATGCACCTGCAATATGCTAATGTCATGATATATAGCTAAAAAGTCTAAATTATCATTTAAATTTAAAACCAAAATGTATCAACCATTTAAAATACATCCCAATAATATCATTCATTTACAGTTTCAAATATCTCAAGCATTGATTATGAAACAACATGAATTAAAAAATACAAGTGAAACTAAATTTTGAGTTGGGTGAAGATCTTGGATCCTTCTGACCGACGATAAACTTCCTGCTAAAGTTATTTGGATTCTCACACCATCCTCGCAGAACAATGTAGCCCTCTGTATGCCATTAGAAAACTATAAACGTTACAAGCTACATAAACTCTTCAAAGAAAGCTAATTATAACATTTGAACATGCCAATATTTGCATGTTGCACTTACAAGCTACATAAACTCTTTAAAGAAAGCTAATTATAACATTTGAATATGCCATTTGAACTATAAATGTTGCACTTACAAGTTGTAAACTTGATAGAATTGCTGATGAGGTTAGCAAATATCTGCACAACTCTGCCAGAAAGATCTAAAATAGTCTCAACATTTGGGTTAATGCACTGGACAGAGAACATATCAAAAAGTCCTTGGGTTAAGGGCCGGAAGAACCTCAATAGGCATCGGATAGCATAACTTTTCAAAGTGCATAATCGCTTTAATTAATATACTCCACAATTTCTGCACTCTCAAACATTTGGACACCAGTATTTGGATCTTCTAAATAAAAGTGAGACAGCAAGTGTGTATATTACAGAAATGAATATATGTGAGAGAAAACACCTGAAAATGTCCAGCTTTGGGCTGCCACCATCACAACTGTTGACATGCGTTAAAGTTTTTGAGAAGATTAACAACAAATGGTATGCTTATGGAAAGATATACGCCAAAAAACTACGGAAAGTAATTAAGCCATTAGAGCTAGCTGTCAAGAAATGAAACCAATCAATTGTTTAACCAAACTAAAGAAACGTCTCTCGTCTTAACCCCATCTGTCCCCTGTAGACATAGGTTCCATAAAAGGTGACATTTTATACTAAAGCAAAGCAATCATTTTACTTCTGTAAGCATATTCAATGCAACAAACCCCCCTGACATGCACATGTTCAAATAAATACTGTTCTGAGTTTCTCGCTTCATGCATATAATTGAAAATACAGCACTGAAGCAATGTGAACTGAATATTGAGCTTATCTATATTAAGCAATCATACACCAAAAATGCATATAATCTGATAGGATTCATTGACTGGTCTAAATAATAAAATTATCAGAGCAATCATACACCTAAAATGTTAAACAAAGGCAAGTTTCGGTCACTTAATTTGCACATACCAGAATGAGCAATTGCAGACTATTTGATGTTGCCAATCTCTCTGCCAGAAATTGAAGGAGATCACTCTTCACCAGCATAGTGGTAGCAACACTTGAAAGAGCAGAGAGATACACAACCACCCATGCTACTTCAGTTGTCAGCTCCCCATCACTGATTGTTGTGCCAAGTACTTTTAATATACTTCATAAAATATAAAAACTTGTACTACTACATGCTTGGATAACATATTTTAAATATAAAAACTTATACTACTACATGTTTAGATAACATATTTTAATATACTTGCACGGTTGCACCATAAATGGAATAAACAAGACAAACCATGTAGGTATCAGTGAAGAAGAGACAAAACAAAGTTATGTGGGAATTAGATGTAGGTTGTGAGGAGGGGAAAGGGGAATATCACTTGGTATAATGAAAGGCTCAACAGGTGCACATTTAAGTTATAGATGACAACATGACACTCCAGAAACCTTTAAAAGCATTAAACCCAGCTGACTTACGGGAAATAATTTCATATTGATGATTTATGAGAGACGAAAACTTACGATTTCCTCAAGTTTCGAAGAATTGTATCAAGTACCCCATCAATTCTTATAAGTTCTGTTGCAGCTTTCGGTTCTGGTCCCTGCATTCAAATAAACCACATTTGTATTATAAATGTAATTTTAAGAGAATGATTGACACATCAATTTTTATATAATTAAAATTTTCTTTTGTTCATTCTCTTCATAGAAAAAAAAGGGCTGTCTTATCAAGTAAGATTACAGGTTGATAGTTCTAGCTAATGGTACTTTAAAAAAATGTGATGAATAGACTTTCGAGAACTCAACAAGCTTTACAGTTTACACACAAAATTTAAATATTTCCAAACCACCCTTTCATTGTTCTAATATTTTTAAGCTAACTAATACAACAAAACAATATGTATTTTGAAATTTAAAAACACTTGAGACTCCAATTCAACAACTAATAAAGAGACCAAGACCTCTATTAGGTTTGATAATGACCACGTAGTCGTTCTCATAGTTGAGCCTTTGTTTGGTAGCATAATTCTTGCAAGAGGTGGTAAGGCTCCTAGCGATACCAGAACTGATTATTTTAGAATGTTACAACTGATCATTTTAGAATGTTTTAGTTAGTTACAATGAGGTAGGAAAATGATCAAAAAAGAGAGAAAAATCAATAGTGTGGAATAACTTACCCATTTCAGGAGAGGGTGTGAAACTGGAAGTTCATACCTGCAGCCGAAGGCAAGGAGTTATTGTGCAAATATCAGGACATGATTTCTAGTATTTACAAAATCTTATGTTCAAACGACTAATGTGAGAATATATAAGATTTGCTATAGCATCAAAGATGTATTTGCTAAAAATTGCTAATTTTCTAACTAAGGCTAGGTTCTTCTAAGTTTCTAGTCCAATGTTTAAATTTGTGAAATGGCTTCCAATTATGTTACTTTTGATTTGACTATATGGATCATTCGTTAAAAAAGCCTAACTTGACTTCAAGTCATGAACTGAACTTGGTCCAATTTTTCTTAGATAAGATTATGCAGCAACTCCTAATAAAGCTCAACCCTGTTTTAGCATTTTATATCAAGGGAAAGAAAGTCCTTGAATATTGAAATTATAGCTGTCAGTTTGAGCTTTATAAAAGATCAAACTTCTATATTATCAAACTCATATATTGTGTATTGCATAAGAAAATGAGCAGTAGTGAACATTTTTTAATAATGGCAATATTATAGCACATGTGGTATTACACAGTCTACAACCAGATGGGGCAATTAAAAATTCCAGAACGTAATATAATGAATAAAGGAGGAAGAAAGATGAGCGAGAAGGGAATGAACATAAAAAACTCACATTATAAAAAACACAATTCAAATTTCCTTCAAACTTTTCAGCACCAAAACACTTGCAGAAAATGAAATAAACACAACTTAGATATTAAGGAAAAGGAAAGATGGAGGATAATTGTGGGAAAAGGGTTTTGAAAGGGTCTTAAGTTATACCAGATAGATCAAGCCTTGGAGGGTAAGGGTTTCCATGGCGTCTTGTAGAGCTTCGGTGGGGTCCATTCCCAGATCTTCCATGTTTTCCCTCATTATTTCAACGAATGCTTGCTGCGATATTGTACGGACGGCGCCGGATTTTGCCGGACCCATCTCTCTCTGCCGTCCTCTGATATGGAGAAATGAGTGTACACACTGAGCAAAGTGGGTGAGAGATGGTCGAGAATGCACGAGAGCTGTCGATTTGCAGTTTTGAAAAAAGAGATTCGGGTCGAGAATGCGCGAGATCTGTCGCTGTGAGTGGGCGAAATGAGTGAACACACTGAGAATGCGCGAGATCTGTGATGTGAAGATGAGTTAGAGATAGGGGAGGGTGTAGAGATTACGATTTGGGAGAGCAGAGAACTGCTTCAGATGTTGGAAGCGATGTTGGAAGGGTAGGAGAGAAAAAATTATACGTCTTTTAATTTTTAATTTTAAGTATTCAAGCTCCGTGTTTTTCTAATAGACAACGTTTTTAATTAAAAACGTTATCTAGTTAAAATCAAAAAAATGCCCTTTTAAATAGATAACGTTTTTGTATATATATCTACAACGTTTTTTCTAAAAACGTTGTAAAAAAAAACCCACAACGTTTTTATAAAAAACGTTGTCTATTAAGCGTTGTCTATTAGGTACTTTGTACTGGTGAAATAGTATTCTGCAACAGGGTAAGGTTTGTTAAGGTGCCAATGAGAATTGTAGACTTCACTTAACTTTTTTCATTTTTATCTTTTGTACAAGGGTTGATAATAATTTGCTTCGACTACTCATGTCATAGTGTAATACTTATTATAGATAGGGTAAATTGTATAATTACGGAACACATCTCATAGTGTAATACTTATTATAGATAGGGTAAGTCATATTCAACACATCTCTGAATAGTTCACATTTAGGATGGTTTATCTAGTAGGATTCATTGATTATGTGCTATATATTTGTTTATATGTATAACATATGCTCTCTGATTTTTGAGTTTGGTGGGACCTGTTATAACTGTTTGTTTGAGATTAAATTACATGATGGTAATTGCTTGATGTATGTCTTGGTGGTTATCTTGGTAGAGATCATTTATTTAGTTGTTTCACTGTAGAAATGGACCCCAGGAATGTAAGGGAGATGTTGATTTTTAAGTAATGTTTGGCCTCAAATGTATTTGTAGTGCTTTCTCTTGGTTGCATTAAATGGTGGTGTTGGTCTGGTTATCTTAATTTAGTATTGAATACGCCGAGTGTTTTGATGTTGATCAACGTTTTTAGTGGAATACATCGTGGTTCGTTGAAATATTTAAGGTAAAAGGTGAAAAATATCGTAGCTCTTCAATGCTTTCAATGAAGAGAAATAAATGAAATTAGTTGAGAAACTACAAAACACAGAGAGAGGGAGAAAGAGAGTAATAAAATAAAAGGGTCAATAATATATATAATTATATACATATATTATTATATGTGTGTGTGTGCCATGACTGTGGGTTTTGTTTTTTAATAATCTAACTTAGAAAGTAATTTCTACAAAATCCTAAATGAAACATGAGGTTTGATCATGTCACAGGTAAGGGTTGGTTGAACAACCCACCGCCAACTTATACCAATAACTTAGGTTACGTGAATCAACTCTA
The DNA here is from genome assembly GCA_020205505.1 of Panax japonicus. NCBI lineage: Eukaryota > Viridiplantae > Streptophyta > Magnoliopsida > Apiales > Araliaceae > Panax > Panax japonicus. Next base: position 41,031,633 of record CM035110.1, on the reverse strand, counting down.
TGATCTTTATCTTTCTACCTCCAAACTTCTGAGTATATAACATTTACACTATAAGTTTCATTACCACTGGTTTTGACTTTTGATCATCTTCAATGCAGGAAAATCTGCAATAAAAGTTTCTTAATTTACCTTAAAAAGCTTGACTTAAAAAAGGACTTTATTATTGTTTAGCTGCTTCTTTACTTCTAGTTCTGGAGCTTAAACAGACTCACCTCCATCTATATCAGTTGCACTTCACTCGTTCATGTCTGTGGGAATACTAAAAACCTCTCTAGCAGCTTCAATGCTTTAATTCTATTTTATTGCAGTTTGTTGAGGATTGTTTATTTTGAAATGAGGCGAATATGCGTTGGACCTATGATGTCCAGTTCTTAGATGTTTTCTAAATCTACTTTTTTCCCCTTTCCTGCTTCCTATGTAGAGAAAATAGGCTTCAGTTTAGATTAAATTTGAACTTTTATGTGTTTTATGGTGATTCAACAGGCTCTTCAAGACGAGGTTGTGAAGCAAAGAGAGTCATTGGTAAATGAAGTTGTGATCCTTAGAGTAGAATTGCAACAAGAGAAGATCGGGATGAACAATTATCAGAAGTGCAGGCTTTAACTGCTGATCTAGCCAAGTACAAAGAAAGTACTGAAAAATTAGTGGCTGAGTTAGATAATTTGACTATAAAGTCAAACACTTCGGAGGTTAGTTGCATTACTTTTTTTTTTAAATTAACTTACTTTCCCTCATCGCTGACATTTGACATTGCGTTTCCTTTGCATGAGAGATGTTTTTCTCAAGTAGAGGGAATTCGTATATTGCAACATCAGCTAGCTGCAGCAAATGAGAAACTAAAGGTTGCAAAAAGTTGCTTTTTTATTTTTTTTATTATAGTATCATTCTTTATTTCTTTTTGTAATGTGTGTTTTTATGTGACAATTTATGACCCTCAATGCTTATTAATTTTTTTTATGGCTTATTTATCCATCTCTGAAATAAGGACTGAATTTGAAGAGCAAATGCGAGTTGTGAGTGAATTACAGGAGTGACTTGGGGATGCAGGATATCAAATTATTGAGGGAGAAAAGTTGAGGTAGAAACTTCATAATACAATTTTAGTAAGGTTTATTTTCTCTTGTTGGTTGGACCATGCTTATTTACTTTACTGGTACTAATTATTTCTTACTGCAGGAACTGAAAGGGAATATTCGTGTATTCTGTAGAGTTCGGCCTTTGTTGCCTGATGGTTGTCATGAAACAGCATCTATTGTTTCTTTTCCTACCACAGGAGAATCACTTGGTCGAGGCTTTTAGTTAATACAAAGCCGTACGGGTTCCAGTTATTTATTTTGTCATTAGGATAAACTGTTTTATGCCAATCATCTTTTGGCAAGGTTAACATGAATCCAAATTGGACTTTAAAATCCAAGGTTAAGAAACTTTGCTCCCTTCAAGTTACATGTGATGTCCCTTTAATCCACGAGGTTTCAATTTGCAAAGACACATGGTATGTAAATTTGAACAACAGAAAATGTATTTTATCAAAATTTAGTAATCTTTAGTTTATTGTCATCAATGAAGTACTTAAAATTGTCTAGTTTTGCATAATAATGGCATATTTATAAGCAATTGTTTTAAACATCTATAAATTGTCAACATGGTAGAAGTATTTTCTCATGATAAGGTATTTTGATAAGGTATTTTCTCATGAGGCCTCTCAGCAGTATGTTTTTGTAGAAATATCACAGGTACGTACTAAAGCTTAATTAGAAAACTGAAAATTAATTTTAATTTCAATTTTTTCTATTACCTTGAGTTTTTTTTGGTTTGGTTCTCAAAGTTCGTAGTATGACCAACTTTGAGGAACACATAACTTCTTCTGTCATCATGTATAGAGTAATTTTACTTGCATTTGTAGAATTTCTAACGAATTTTGTATAGATGATTTTTACATAACTTATAATTGAGAAGGAGATAAATTACTGGAGAAGAAGAAACGAGTCATATATCTAATACTCCCTCCGTCCCAAATTAACTGCTCAATTTTGACATTTTTTAGTCAAATTGACTATTTTTAGAATTAATAATTAAACATATATATATATATTTATGAAATTATAAAAATTAGGATTAGTAATAAATTGTATATACTTTCTTTTGGATATAATCTCTTCACCTATATTTTAGCAAAAATAGTAAAAAGATTAGTTTTAAAAATGGTCAATTTGACTTTAAAAAGTCAAAACTGAGCAATTAATTTGGGACGGAGGGAGTATATTGTATCCATGCATGTTAGCTCGATTTTCGTTGCTATTTTTGTTTGCTAGCAAATTTAGTAATTTGCATTGTGAGTTTATCATAAGCTCTATCGCCTTAATTTGTGGTTTCTAAACTCAAAATGTAATTTCTAATCAGGGTTATTCTTTATTGTGGTATAGAAAAATTCTCCCATAAGATAGAAATACTTCTTAAATAGGGGAGGATTGATTTTCTTATTCATCTGGAATGTGATATTACAATTTGCTAGCAGAAAATACCTGAAGCATTTTGTTGTCTGGCTGGCTGGCTAATTATTCAGGAGAAACGTAAGATAAGTACCTAAAAATTGAGACGGAAGCATCACTTAATTTTATCTTCTCAACTATTCAGGATGCAATAAATAGTAATATTGTTAATGGTAAACTAAAAATTTAGTCTCATTTGAGTAAAAGCTTTCTACGTCATTTGAGATAACATCAATTTTGGTATCTGTTGTAAATTGTTGACATCTTTACTGCAGCAGAGCCTAGCTTAAGACTTGAAATTTGATAACTCATTCAATTTACACACAACTGATAGGCCTCTCATCATTCCATACAAATAGTTCTTTCCTCTAGTATCTAAACTAATAGCTTCTGAATTCATATCTGTAAATAAGCTCTTACGTTTCAGGTTCATGAAGGAAGAAGATTTCATTCTCGGAGCACCTAAATATGAAATGACACCAGTTGTATGTGCAGTTTCACTATACTTGCAACTCATTTATTTTCTTGTTCTTTTCCTATTCTGTCTCAAAATTTGGAAAATGTGCATACATAAAACTTTTTAAATTATAAGTGGCCTAGAATTTTAGCCTATGTATGTTGTAAAGGGCAAGCACCAATGGAAGCATGATGTAGATGATTTTTATAGGAATGAACTGTTACTGGCCAACAAATATTGATTATGAAACTGATGCTTTTATATTGTGGTACAACGTGTACCAGAAAACTCAATTTTTGTGATGGGTGATAATCGCAACAACGGCTATGATTCGCATGTATGGTATGTAGTCTCAATCTTTAGCTCATAAATGCTTTTCACAAGATACCATTTTTAAGTATTTTTGCATGATTTTTGAAGATAACCCTTCCCTTATTAAATTGAATGCAATGATGGGAAATATTTTTGGCAATGAAAAGTGGAGTACTTGTTCTAACTTGTGCTATAACCAGGTTGGAGAGTGATTATGCATTGATGTGCCAAGCCTTGACATTGATGTATGGTATGTATTCTCTTGCTTCTAAAGTATTATGAAATACGAGCCAAGCCTTGACATTGTAGACTGTTTTACATGTGGATCTTCTGGTTATGCTATTTTTGGTGACCTGAATTTGTTAGAGAAATTGGTCATGAAGACATATGCTTGATATATTTTCATGGTGGAGTAGGTATGCTTGTTCATTTTTGTTTGTGATGGCTTTGCTATTGATGCTTCAATATAATTTTGGACAACTGTCTCTTGTAGCATGCAATAATCCAGTGCCTCACTGAAGATCACGTATTTATCACAGCAAAAGGATACCCTGATATTGTCACAAGGTAGCGTAAAAGTTTAAAAGTTCAGGTGAACAATAAAGTTGGTATTGATTTGTTTCTAGATCTTGTCCTGAAAGTATATTATTTATTAATTACTAATTAAGTTAATAGACCTATTCATGGATTATAAATAATATAATAGCAATCAATATGAATTCATGTGTAATTAAATCTATGATGTCTGTGATTATAGCTAGCATCTTTGGGGCATATAATGTATGGAAATTTGTCGTCTCAAGAAAAGTTTTTCCACATTGACTAATAGCCTCAACTTTTCCATAATTGTTGTCCTTTCTATATAGAAATCTAAACATTGTTATTTAAGATTGTGTGATGGTATTTAAGATTGTGTAATGCTTGTGGTTGTTGAATGTGACTGAATTCTAACTTGAGGTCAACATATAATAATAATCTACAAGTCTTGTAACAAAAAATATGTTTACCACTATACTTACTGAAATTAATTCATGAAATGGCCGATTAAGATTCTAATTTTTTCTTGTAACAGAGCAATCATATAGTCGCACCGAAGGTTCTTTTTCTATTTAGATTTGTAGCAAATGATATCGTGATTGCCTATTTGTCTTTTTTCTGCTTATGAGCAATAAGGTGTACATTAGTACCACGTAGCAACTCTATTGTCTTTGTGTATTAATTTTGGCATTAAGTGCCTATGGTGATCTATTTGCTTCATTTTCCTGACTTGCTATTATTTTTAAATATGTGTAGGAAGACTGCTTCTACGACCCGCCTTACAATACTGGGTATCAAATTTTTGTGCTACGTTTACGAAAGACAAGGGATGAAATTATGAAGGGTAATCTCTCTCTACATATAGATATATACTTTGATTGAAGAACTATGGTAGCTTTAGATGGTTAATTGTAAAGATAATGAATGATTATGTAGTGGATAATTTTATTAAGTTAATAATATTTTAGTTTTTTATATTTTTGCCATTATTTGCTATGGGGACATTGAGACTGCTAGGTACACAAAAAGAATGTCAAATTTTAATTTGGCAACAATATAATTCATTACCAAAGCATTGAACACGTTTTAATATAGCAACAATTTTTTATACATTTAGTAACAAATTTTTGTTGCTAATGACATTAAAAATATAATATTTTGCAACGAAAAATTAACTTAATAACAACGGAGAGGATATTGTTGCTAATACTAAAATAAAAGGCAACATTTTTTATCGTTGCAAATCATATCAACTTTTGTTGCATATATAAAGAAACGGCAACATATAATGTCATTGCTAATCGACGACTTTTGTTGCTATTGAAAAATAACCAGCAACAAACATTTGGTTGCTGATTCAGCATAATGTCGTTGCCAAATAATATAATCGGCAACGAAAATCGTTGCTAAAAAGTTTACATTCCGCAACAAAAGAAAGCTTAGGCAACAATTTTCATAATTTACTGCAACGAAAAATGTCGTTGCAAAATGGTGTTAATTGCAACGACAATGCATGGTCGTTGAAAAAAAGAGAGTTCATTTCGTTGCCAATTAGCAGGCTTTTGCAGTGAAATGGGGGTTTTAGCAACAAAATTTTAATTATTCTGCAACAATATTTTTTGTTGCTAAAGGATCGATGTCTCTGTACGAAAGCCAAATTTTGTTGCAAAATGTATTACTTTTGGCAACAAAAAAATACGTACGTTGCGGAACAATTAGCAACGCTCATTGCACAACGAAAGACGCAACAACAGTAAAGTTGTTGCCAAAACCCTTTTGCAACGAAATTTGGCACCTTTAGTAACGAAAATCGGTTGTTGCTGAAGCCCCATTTTTTTGTAGTTAATAGAAGCTCATTCTTCCTTCATTTTTCACCAATTCACTAAAGCTATAGAGCAATTATTATAGAGAGAAATTATAGAGAGAAAGAAGAAGAGAAGTCTGTTACCTCACTATTCCAGTATCCGCTCTTCTTTTGAGGTAAGTGATATTATTTCTTTCGTATTCATGAAGAGAATTATTTTCTTTCAATACTCGTAAGGGGTATTATTCTTTTGTATTCATGAATAGAGTTTTTTTTTTCAATACTCGTAAGGGTTGTTATTCCCTTTTTTATTATTATGTTGGAATAATCTGTCTATGCGAAGTACCACATACATGGTGAAATTCTTCTGTTATTCCATTCTTTATTACTCTGTTGGAATAACCTGTCTGTGCGGTCAATCTCATGCCTGGTGAATTCTGTTGTTATTCCATTCTTTATTATTATTCTGTTAGAATATCCTGTCTGTGCGGATTACGCATGACCTGGTTCCATTCTTTATTATTCTGTTGGGAATAACATGTCTGTGCGGTCTATCGCATGCATGGCGAATTCTTTTGTTATTCCATTCTTTATTATTCTGTTGGACTAACCTGTCTATGTGGATTACCGCATGCATGGTGAATGATCCTTCGTATTCATTCTTTAATAAATTGTGGAAATGATCTGTCTATGTGGATTACCACATGGCGGGTGATAATCCATTTGCAATTTCGTATATTCCATTATACTCTGGGATATCATTTCTTTTGTACTCGTCATGAAATATCATTTTCTTTGGTATTTTTCTGTTACGAGTTACTATTCACCCTATTACTATTCACTCTAGTATTATTATTCACTCGGGTATTCGGGGTACTTTTTGTTCCGGAGTACTATTCACGAGTTACTATTCACCCGATTACTATTCACTCTAGTATCATTCACTTTGGTATTTGGGACACTTTTTGTGTTGGAGTACTATTCACGGGGTACTATTTACGAAGTACTATTCACGGGGTACTATTCACCCAAAAAATATATTTCTTTTCTGTCCAAATTATTTTTGGTGCATGAATATTATTCTTGAATTTTACTCTACAGATCAGTATCATGTTGATAAATTGGACGTTATTGATTTCTAGATAAATTAAATTATAAATCTTTAAAATTTATCCTTGAACTTGTTTTATTGAATTATTATGTCATTGTCATCATTCTCATGCTTATATTGTGATTAAAGTCATCTTTGGCTTACGTACATAGATGGACTTGGTATGATTATGACCAAGGATTATTCGGTATAATTATGAACGTAATGTGACGAATGATGTGGTAAAAGTCCTCATTGGCCTGTATTTCATTGATGGACAGTTGTTGGTATGATTATGATCAGGGATTATTCGATACAATCATGAACATTTATGATTACATGAATATCCTTGGCCGTGGTGCATGGATGATTCAATTTTATTTATTAAGCTGAGTCTCAACGATAAAGTCGATGAAAAACTTTTTAAATCATAGAAGATAGTAGATTTTATGCTCTACTTGACTCTTCTAATGGATTGAATATTTTCGCTGCAGTTGTTGATCTAAAACTTGTTGTCTATTGTATTCTATCAGTTGTTATACTGTTGAAGGCTAAGGATAATTTATTATGCATTATCTTTGTCATAATATTTCTTACTGGGCTAGTTGAGCTCACCCTTTCTTTCATTATTCTCTTCAGGAAATGAGAATATAGCTGGGACGAGTCGGGAAATGGAGTGATGGTCCAGGATAAATGGCTTTAGTAGTCCTCACTATTCTGCGGAATAATGTGATAATAATTGTAATGAGGACTTCATTGAGTGTGAATATTGTCTAGATGACAATATTCTTGTTTAAACTCTCAGCTATGTTTTGTAGTATTTTACACGACTGTTGTATAATTAAGTTGTATTTGAATTTATGTACCATGTATCTGGCGACTCAAGATGTGTGATGTATACCTGTTTTGGGGGCGTCACACCCAAAATGTCTAAAATTAGACCAAAGTCTATTTCTTCTTCTTCTAGGCATAAATTCAGACTTGTTTGCTTTGATTTTACTTATAGATGACAAGAACTAGATTGATAACACTTATCACCGCATAATTGTACTTTTCATCAAATCTTACAATAAAATTAAATTCTAACGGTGAAGAATTTTAAGAAATAGAACCTAGAAGTTTTAGAATTCTTTTTCTTACCTCTTGAATCTTCTTTAGCCTTAAAAGATGATTCCAATTGCTGGATTAATCTTGATTGATCTTCTCCCTTCATCAGAGAACTCAAAACCACTCTATCACTCTCTTTCTCAGTATTATACAAAATAAGCGTAAGAATAAATTGATAATGGATTTAACGTGCTTCAATTGGTTTATCAGTTATTGAAAGGAAAGGTCTCATTTGTTAGACAACACAAGAGGCTAAGCCATGTTTGGCTAACTCAATTAGGCTCCATTTCATTTATTTTAATATTCCTCTATTATATGGTACATATGTCACAATTCACTTTATTGCTAAATTATTTAGCTAGCTATATTGATTAATTATACAATTATAATATGTATAACTATTACACTATACATTATGAAATTATATTCATAAACACCTCTATTTAAAATAAACATTTTCATTAGAATAATTAGCATTTATTCCACTAATTACTTTAAATAAATTACACAACCATTATGCAAATTCTTTTTTATTTCTTTCCTTCTATAAATTGTCCCAAAACAATTTATTTAATCTATACATTTAGTCACCACTGCTGTAATAACCCGATATTTTCTATATAATTAAATCAGAAATTTTGCGTATAATTTTTTTTATTTTAAAGGTAAGGTTATGTGCAAGATAATGTGTATGTATTTATGTGATGAATATAAAATATATTTATTACATGAATGATTATACATAATTTTATTTTAGAATTATTAATCATTATAAATTATATTCTTATAATAATTAATTTTATGTTAGAAATGTTTTTATTAATTTTTTTCCATGAAAATATGATTTTATATTGTTTAAATAATATATAAAAAGATTATAGAATTATTAAAATAATTATTTTATTATATGAATTTATTTCAGAATAATTAAGTTAATTCTTTAACTTAATTAATAATGGTATGTATATGTAAGATAAATCAGATATGGGATCCAAACCCTAATTTTGGATTTTTGATTAAGGAATGAGAATAATAATATTATATTATTATTTGTTAGTGTTTTAAATGTGTATATTATCTAGGTAAGGTTAATATGTGGAACAGTTTTAATGTAACATGGCAAAACCCTAATGTTACTGATAAATCCTAATTGTGGTTCTGGAACAAGGAATGATGATAATAATATAATATTAATTATATTTTAATTTTTCAGAGTTATAAATATGTACTGTATTTACTCACTGATAATGATTGGTCAATGATGATGTATTATGACCAAACCCTAATAATATTTTTATAAACCCTAGTTTTGAAGTCAATTGATACTTTAAAATTTGTCTAGTAATTATGTTATGTTATTAATTATTTTTATTATAAATATTATTTTGATTTCAGTATTATAAATGTGTACTGTATTTGTGAACTGGTAAGGTTGTTCAATTATGTGTATAATGTCAAAACCCTAGTATTAATTGGTTTAACCATAATTTAAAACTCAAACGGGAGTTTATGGTTGGTAAGAAATTGTGTTTTATGATTAATGTTAATAAAAATACTAATTTTAATTAGGGAAACCCTAATTATTAATATTTGGAAACCCTAATTGTGAGAAAACCTAATAGCTAATTAGAAATCCTAATTACTAACCCTAATTAGCTAATTGTAAACCCTAATCATTAAATGATAAAGCTTAATGCTAATTAGTGGACTTTAATGTTCATGTATAATGTAATTAGAAAATATAATTATTTTAGAAAACCCTATTTTTCATTTTTAGAAAGCTAAATTTCTATTCTAATTGCTACGTTATTTTCCCTAATTGTTAATGATAAGCTTAATGCAAATTAATAATTCTTAAACCTAATTAGCAAGTATTAAGTAATTAAAACTTAAACTATTTTAGAAAATCCTAAGCTATAATTTAGAAACTAAAAATTTTTATTGTTCAAATTAGAAATCCTACAACACTTTGTGCCAAACCTTAGGGTTAAATCCTAAGGATCAAACCCTAAAGGTTTGCTAAGTTAATTACCATTTAGCCATTAAAAACATAAGGCCATTGACCATTTTACCCTTTTGTGCATTATTGAAGCTATTATGTGGATTGTTGATAAGTGTGGGAGTGGGTGACCTAATCTAACAACCCCATGTGCTAAAAAGCTCTAGCAATTCAACTCTTCTCAGCCAAATACATTGCATACTAGTGTTATATATAGATTAAGAGAGAAAAAAATGCATTATTTTGCCTCATTTATTCACCATACTCATCCTAGACCCTCTCTATCCAAAACCCACGAAATATATATGTATATCAGTCCCATAAACAAGCCCCACGATCACCATAACAGATCTAGAAGCCAGATTCAAGTAATAATCAAAGTGAGGTATAAAACCTAAAAAAAAACTTGATCTTTGATCCTTTGTTAAATGTTATATAATTGAGTGTTTAAACATGTTGTACATAGTGTTAAACAATAATCTGGGTTGGTAGAAAGTGGATCTATAACATCTAGATGCTCAAAGTAAAAGATTTCAAAAATCTAGAATTTTTTTTAGGTTGCCTGACATTTAATGTCAGACACCATAGATTCCTCTTTGTTCATGATTTGTGTTGTTTTATGTGTTAGATCGATAGTATGTTGATCGAGCTTTAGTCTGGAACTGGAATTTGGGTCATATGATGCACATATTTCATGTTATTAATGGTCAAAGACCGTTGACCGGCATTGACCGGGAGATTTCTGGGTAACCCAGATTTTCCCAGGTCGGTCTGACAGATAGTTCTTGGGTTCAGATCTTGCAAGTTTTATGTGTTTTGTAAATTTTGTTGCATCAGTGTTATAGTATGTAATATGTACTACAAATATATGACTTTATATCACCTAAATGACAATCATGATCAAAGTATTCGATGGTCAAAGTAGGTTGTATGAGCATGAAATGCGTTTTCTGGAATTTCCAGAAAGTCAAAGAACACGGTTCTAACAGGGTTTTGACCGGCTCAGATCTTTCATGGGTTATGTTTTTAAGTTGATATTATGTTGCATAATGATTCCTTAACATCTAAACTACATAATTAAACCATTAGATCCTTCAAACTAAGGCTGGAAAGCTAAGATTCAGAGCTCCAAAAATGATACTTTGAACTGTTCTTCAATTCTGGAAAACCCAGAAATTGAAGAACAATGTCTGACAATTTTTTTAGGGCTAAGATCTTACTGATATGTTGTGTTATGGCCATGATATCGATTGATATTGATAGTATTACATTAGTTCTATACACTGTGCTAAATAGATAGACTAGAAACATCAATATCTGATTTTTACGCTTGGTCAAAGTAGTGCACTTATTAACTGATATGAAGTTCTGGGTTTGGCCCAAGAACACTCAAGAACACATTTAGCGATAGTTTTGTCGCCTAAAGCACCTATAACGACACTTGTTTTATAAAATTATTATTTTAATTAAATAAATAGAAAAAAAATTATTTTTAGTTATTAAAAATACATAATAAATTATGAAAAATTATTTTAAAGTCCAAAAAATTAGTTTTTAATTATTTTTAATATATTTCATAAATATTTAATATTTAATATTTTTGAAATATGAAATATATTTAATTTATTTAATTATAATATTAAATAAATTATTTAAAAATGATTTTATACTTAAAAAATCATTTAAAATTATATTATGTTATAAGAAAATATTTTAAGTTATTTTCTATAACTTTTAATATTTTGTGATGAAATTTCATTAATAAACTAATATTAATGATATTTAAGTTATTTAATAAATGTATTAAATAAATGATGAAAGATAGAATTAATAATTTAAAAATCATATAAAAATAATTTAAAGGATTATAAAAATATTTTAAGTTATAAAATATAACTTTTGATATATTATCATGAAAAATATTAATATTTTAATATTAATGATATTAGATTTATTTAATGTTTATATTAAATAAGTTAGTTTAAAAATGATTTTAATATTATAAAAACCATTTTAAATGAAAATAAAATATTTAAGAATACTTTAAGTTATAAAATATAACTTTTAATATTTAAAGGATAATTTTATTAATAATTTAATATTAATGATATTAATTTAATAATAAATGATATTAAGTTTATTTAATAATTATATTAAATAAATGGTTTAAAAATGGTTTTATTTATTTAAAAATCATTTAAAAAGGATATAAATGAATTAAAAGTATTTTAAGTTATACTTAATGACTTTTAATATTTTGAGGAATAGTACATTAATATTTTAATATTAATGGTAATCATTTAAAAATGATTTTAAACATTTTAAAAATTATTTAAGGGTAATATTAATACTTTAAAAGTATTTTAAGTTATTATAAATAACTTTAATATTTTGGCAATGGTTTCATTAATAGTTTAATATTAATTAAATATTAATAGTAATAGAATTATTTGATATTTAAATCATTTTATAATGATTCCGGTGTTTGAAAATTAATGATAAATTATAATAATTATTTAAAAATTGTTATAAGGATATAAAAAAATGACTGTTATTTAAATAGTCTAAATATATATTGAACTTCGATATAGAGTCTTAGACTCGATAATTACCCGATAAAGCCGTCCGTATGCCAACAGGCTTCAGAAATTGATCTGGACTTAGATTATTTGATTAGTTACGTGTTTGTTTGTGATTCAATGACTAATGAATGTATATGACAATGTGATTAGGTTATGTGCTGATTGCAATAAGTAGTGCTATGCGTTATAATGTGTGATTCTAATCGATAAAATGATCTTATTAAATATAGGTCATGATATAAAAGATAATACTAAGTTGCGTATTATAAGCAGTAGACCAGGCAAGTATCATACCTTTGCATTTTCTTTATGCAATGGATATGAGTAAGAATGTTTCAGAATTATATCATTATTATGCTAGATTATTAAACCTATTGTGATATATTATATATCCGATCATTGTTTATCAACATGATATTATATTATATAATTAAGATATATATTATGTTCGTTATTTTCTAAACATAGTTATACAAGTGTCCCCACTTGGATAATTATTGTATTTAATCACATGTTGATATATATATATATATATATATAAATATATATATATATATTGATCCCCAGTATGAATACAGTACAAGCCGCCTATGTTAAACCCCAGATTTGATGAATAAAGAATTAATTTTCTCGAAATAATTTTTTAATATTATGGTGTGAATTTGAGATAATATTATAGTTGTGGGTAGTATTTATAAATTTTGCAAAGTATGCAAGTTGTTATATTATATTCGATTGGTCAGGGAATATTCTTTGTGTCGAAAAATATTCGTACGACGGAACAATTATTAGTGGACCCCACAACGGAATTATTGTCGAATTGAGAAAATGACAAAAATATTTTATTAAAAATAACGGCGGAAGTTTTACCGTTGATACTGTTGAACTACTGGGTAGTAAAAGTACAGTAATACGCGTTGTTGCATAGTAGCACACGGTATTGATTATTGATATTTATGTGAGAAGTCGCTCAGTTTGATTTAATTATTGTCGATTAATAATATGAATTATTATAGCGATGATGACGTTTTGTTTTATTCGTATTATTAACGTAATAAAACAGAAACATCTTTTTATATAAAACAGAATACTTTATTAAAGTTATTCTATAAATAGAATATATTATATTTTATTATGCATGGTGTTGCATAGTATTTTGCATAGTGTTGCATAGTATTTGCATAGTAAAAATCTTTTTATATAAATAGAATACATTATATTTTATTTAAAAGATTTTTCTTTAAATATGGATCGTCAGATTAAAGTAAATCAATCTGGACCGTTCATGGATTAGTTATTATGCATTCCATTTTCCTATAAATAGAAGCTCATTCCTTCATTATTTTCTTACGAATTCACTGAACTCTAGAGAGAGAAACTATAGAGAGATAGAAGAAAAGCTTTTTGCTACTTAACTTTTCTTTTCCTATAACCAGTTTCTGTTACGGTAAGGGGTGTTATTTTTTCTTATTCATGAAGAGAACTGTTGTTAATCCATTTCTTATTATTCTGTTGGAATAACCTGTATACGCGGTCTACCCTATACTTGGTGACATTCTTCTATTATTCTGTTGGAACATCATGTCTGTGTGTTTTACACCGGACCTGGTTCCGTCTTTATTATTATTCCGTTGTAACATCCTGTCTGTGTGTTTTACACCGGACCTGGTTCCGTCTTTATTATTCTGTTGGAACATCCTGTCGGTGCAAATTTTGCCTGACCTGGTTCCGTTATTATTATTCTGTTGGAATAACATGTCTATGCGAAGTACCGCATGCATGGTGATTTCTGTTGTTATTCCATTCTTTATTATACTCAGTTGGTTAAAGTTTTGACTTCTACACTCCTTGAAATTAGAAGAATATCCTTGATATTTGTGCTTCATCCAGTATCTTTTCATGGAAATATTCTTCTGATCATTCTTAAATTTTATTCTACAAAGCAGTATCATGTGGCTAATTTGGACATTAGTAGTTCTTGGACAAATTAATTCTTGAACTTGTTTTATTGAATTCTTATATCATTGTCATCATCCTCATGTTTATATTTTTTTTTAAAAGTCATCTATGGCCTGTAGTGCATGGATGGACTTGGTATGATTATGACCAGGGATTATTCGGTGAAATCATGACCGTAATGTTACAAATGATGCAGTAAAAGTCCTCATTAGCCCGTAGTGCATTGATGGACAGTTGTTGGCATGATCATGACCATTGATGAATACACAAATGTCCTTGGCCCGTAGTGCATAGAATTTGTGGTCGTGACCCTAATAAATATCCTTGGCCGTAGTGCAAGGATGATGTGGTTTATTTATTAAACTGAGTCTCAGCGATAAAAGTGATGAAAAACTTTTTAAATCATAAAAGATAGTAGATTCTATTCTCTACTTGACTCTTTTAATGGATTGCTTGATCCGCTGCTGTTAAATTTGATGTTGTTATATTTTATCAGTTTAATACTATTGAAGGCTAACGATAATTTATTCTGCATTATCTTAGTCATAATATTTCTTACTGGGCTAGTTGAGCTCACCCTTTCTTTCACTATTCTCTTCAGGAAATGAGAACATAACAGGGACTAGTCGGGGAACAGAGTGACGGTCCAGAGAATAGCATTAGTAGTCCTCACTATTCTGTGAAATAGTGTATTAAGAATTGTAATGAGGACTCTTTTTCAGTTTGTATAATATCTAGTAGACAATAATTGTATTCAAACTCACA
Source organism: Panax japonicus (assembly GCA_020205505.1). NCBI lineage: Eukaryota > Viridiplantae > Streptophyta > Magnoliopsida > Apiales > Araliaceae > Panax > Panax japonicus. Next base: position 41,016,532 of record CM035110.1, on the reverse strand, counting down.
GTTATGTTTTGTCGTATTGTACACGACAGTTGTATTAGTAAGTTGTATTTGAATTATGTACCATTTATCTGACGACCCAAGATGGGTGATGTATACCTAATTTTGGGGGCGTCACAGTTGGTATCAAAGCTTAGGGATGTGATCCTTGGCTAAGATGTGAGACTAGAACTAGAAGGGGAGAGACGGGGAATTCCTTCGCTAATATGACCTACTTAAATTTATTTTGTATTTAATTGGTCGGTCAAAGTATAGGGATAATATGTGATATGTTAATTAACCCTTGTTTTGTGGCAGTGTTTGAAAATTGCATCCGAGAATGTTGAGATAATCAATGGAGCACAGGAGACCGTTGAGTCTCCACAGATCAATAATCAGGATAATGTGCAACTAGAGGACAATACAACTCATGAAAATAATAACACCGATGAAATGGTGAATGATGGGATGGTCAGAGGCTTTATGCAATTCATGCAACAACAGGCTAAGGGAGCTCCTGTCCAAAATGCAGGTAGAAATACTGATAACTCTCGGACGGTCACCGCTAAGCAGTTTAAGGAGTAATTCATGCAACAACGGGAGAAGGCGGCTCCTGTTCATAATATAGGAGGAAACAATGGCAACCCATGGTTGGTCACCGCTAAGAAATTCAAGGAGCTGGGACCACCAGAGTTTTTGGGAAAGCCAGAACCACTTAAGGCGGAGACGTGGTTAAAGCAGATCACCAAGATATTTGATGTCTTGGGATGCTCCGAGGAGCAAAAGGTTCCCTTTGCCACCTTTATGTTGCGTGAAGAGGCAGATTACTGGTGGGAATCGGTAAAACGTACTCAACCTGCCGTACTGAAGATGTCTTGGGAGAAGTTCCAAGAGCTGTTCAACGACAAATACTTTCCCGAAAGTATTCATCACATGAAGGAGGTGGAGTTTATCAAATTGGAGAAAAACAATATGACCGTGTCGCAATACGATGCAAAATTTGCGGAGTTATCCCGGTTTGCGTCCCACTTGGTGGATAATGAAGAGAGAATGACGCGATTATTTTTAAGAGGTTTGAAGCCGGAGATACGTCAACATCTTATTTCTCATAAACTGTGTTTATATCCAGATGTTGTAAATAGGGTGTTGGCGGAGCGCGATAACGAGTCAACCAAACCAAAAGAGAGCAGCCGGCAAAATGATAATATCGGTGATAACAGTCATCAAAGCGGTGATAATAAGCATGGAGGGAATCAACATGTCAGAAATGGTAACCACTTCGGTAATAATCATGGCCAAAATAATAAGAATGAACATTTCAAGAAGAGAAGGTTCAACAATGATGTAAAGACGTCGGTACCAGCACCCGTTTTAAAGGAAGAAGAACGACCACCGGTCGTATGTTTCAAATGCGGACAGGAGGGATACATCCGTCCAAACTGTACGCAGCAGTCCAAAGCATGTTTTAATTGCGGAAGAGAAGGCCACCTAGCTCGATTTTATCGTATGATGAAGTCAATTCCAGCTGGGATAATGATGCCAAAGGATGTCCCAGACAAGCCAAAGCCGGTAGTTTAAGAGAGAGCATTTTTTTTCTCTCGTGACGAGGAACCTGAATAAAATTATCACGGGTAAGTTAATCATAAGCTCTTACGAAGTCTATACCGTGTTAGATACCGGTTCTACTCACTCTTTAATTTCACCTAGTTGTGTTCAATGTTTGTACTTAACTCTGGAGAAGTTAAACTTTGATTTATCTATTGAAACTCCATTGGGAGAAACCTTTGTTACCTCCACTGTTTATAAATCTTATTTGATTCAAATCGACACTTTCATGTTACGTGTTGATCTGGTCTCTTTGAAAATACTTGCCTTTGATGCGATTTTAGGAAACGATTGGTTAACTACTCATCATGTTTTTCGTAAGGTTGTTAGCTTTCATATTCCTAACCAACCTATTATGCGAATTCAAGCAATCAAACCACTAAATTCAATCATTGTCATATCAAGCCATAAGTAAAGAGCCTCGATCATTTTGTTGATGACTTCCTTGTGTGGAATGCACCGAAGCCAGACTTTCTGTAGGCGACGTCGTGAATGACGATAACAAGTTGATAGGTATCATTGTGAGGTGCTATCTAGGTTAAGGGATAGAAGTCACAGTTGGTATCAATGTGACGTACTATCCAAGTCTTGGATGTAAATAATAGTTTTGAATGATATTTTTATCATTAATAAATCTCTTGACGTATTCCTGAAGACTTCTTAGCTTACCCCAGAGCGTGAAATTGAATTTTGTATTGACACCAGTACAAAACCCATTTCTTAAACCCTCAAAATAATTTTTTCAACTAAAACGAAAGTAACATGCACCGAAGACGTTGACTTGAGTTGTTGAAGATTACGATCGTACTATTCAATATCATCGTGGAAAAGCGAACGTGGTAGCTGACGTGTTGAGTAGAAGATCGTATGCGTTTACAAGTGCGATATTGTTAACACAAAGACTCATTTCGTATAACTTGCAAATGATGAAGATAGAGTTAAAGACTCTAGGGACCCACGTGAAGATAACGAATATACGAGTAAAATTGACTTTAATCGATAAAGTTAAAGACGCTCAAGCTACATACCCGAATCTGATGAATCTGAAGAAGAAGGTTTAAGAGGGTGTTATTTTAGAAGCAAGAGTTGCTGAAGAGAGGAAATCTCAACCCTCAATTTAATTGGCCCATTTGAAATCCTCGATTGAGTAGGAACTGTGGCTTATAGACTCGTTTTACCGCCAAATATATTGCGTGTTCATAACGATTTTTTTTCGTATCGATGTTACGTAAATATGTGGACGACCCGAACCACATTATTAATTTAGAACCGGACGAGATAGCGGATGATTTAACGTTTGAAGAGATACGTGTTAAAATTTTAGATAAGAAGAATCATATTCAACACTCAAAGGTTATATCTCAAGAGTTAGAATTTGAAGTGAAGTCAAGGTATCCTAACCTGTTCGGCATACCAGGTACATACGTAAATTTCGAGGGCGAAATTTCATAATGAGGAGAGATTGTGAAACCCCAGATTTTATGAATAAAGAATTAATTTTCTCGAAATAATTTTTTAATATTATGGTGTGAATTTGAGATAATATTATAGTTGTGGGTAGTATTTATAAATTTTGCAAAGCATGCAAGTTGTTATAATATATTCGATTGGTCAGGGAATATTCTTTGTGTCAGAAAATATTCGTACGACGGTACAATTATTGGTGGACCCCATAACGGAATTATTGTCAGATTGAGAAAATGACAAAAATATTTTATTAAAAATAATGGCGGAAGTTTTACCGTTGATACCATTGAACTACTGGATAGTAAAAGTACAGTAATACGCGTTGTTGCATAGTAGCACACGGTATTGATTATTGATATTTATGTGAGAAGTCGCTCAGTTTGATTTGATTATTGTCGATTAATAATATGAATTATTATAGCGATGATGACGTTTTGTTTTATTCGTATTATTAACGTAATAAAACAGAAACATATTTTTATATAAAACAGAATACTTTATTAAAGTTATTCTATAAATAGAATATATTATATTTTATTATGAATAGTGTTGCATAGTGTTTTGCATAGTGTTGCATAGTGTTTGCATAGTAAAAATCTTTTTATATAAATAGAATATATTATATTTTATTTAAAAGATTTTTCTTTAAATATGGACCGTCAGATTAAAGTAAATCAATCTGGACCGTTCATAGATTAGTTACTATGCATTCCATTTTCTTATAAATAGAAGCTCATTCCTTCATTATTTTCTTACGAATTCACTGAACTCTAGAGAGAGAAACTATAGAGAGATAGAAGAAAAGCTTTTTGCTACTTAACTTTTCTTTTCCTATAACCAGTTTCTGTTACGGTAAGGGGTGTTATTCTTTCTTATTCATGAAGAGAACTGTTGTTATTCCATTTCTTATTATTCTGTTGGAATAACCTGTATACGCGGTCTACCCTATACTTGGTGACATTCTTCTATTATTCTGTTGGAACATCCTGTCTGTGTGTTTTACACCGGACCTGGTTCCGTCTTTATTATTATTCCGTTGGAACATCCTGTCTGTGTGTTTTACACCAGACTTGGTTCCGTCTTTATTATTCTGTTGGAACATCTTGTCGGTGCAAATTTTGCCTGACCTGGTTCCGTTATTATTATTCTGTTGGAATAACCTGTCTATGCGAAGTACCGCATGCATGGTGATTTCTGTTGTTATTCCATTCTTTATTATAATCAGTTGGTTAAAGTTTTGACTTCTATACTCCATGAAATTAGTAGAATATCCTTGATATTTGCGCTTCATCCAGTATCTTTTCATGGAAATATTCTTCTGATCATTCTTGAATTTTACTCTACAAAGCAGTATCATGTGGATAATTTGGACATTAGTAGTTCTTGGACAAATTAATTCTTGAACTTGTTTTATTGAATTCTTATATTATTGTCATCATCCTCATGTTTATTTTTTTTTAAAAAAGTCATCTATGGTCTGTAGTGCATGGATGGACTTGGTATGATTATGACCAGGGATTATTCGGTGTAATCATGACCGTAATGTTACAAATGATGCTGTAAAAGTCCTCATTGGCCCATAGTGCATTGATGGACAGTTGTTGGCATGATCATGACCATTGATGAATACACAAATGTCATTGGCCCGTAGTGCATGGAATTTGTGGTCGTGACCCTAATAAATATCCTTGGCCGTATGTGGTTTATTTATTAAGCTGAGTATCAGCGATAAAAGTGATGAAAAACTTTTTAAATCATAAAAGATAGTAGATTCTATTCTCTACTTGACTCTTTTAATGGATTGCTTGATCCGCTGCTGTTAAACTTGATGTTGTTATATTTTATCAGTTTAATATTGTTGAAGGCTAACGATAATTTATTCTGCATTATCTTAGTCATAATATTTATTACTGGGCTAGTTGAGCTCACCCTTTCTTTCACTGTTCTCTTCAGGAAATGAGAACATAGCAGGGACTAGTCGGGGAACGGAGTGACGGTCCAGAGAATAGCATTAGTAGTCCTCACTATTCTGTGAAATAGTGTATTAAGAATTGTAATGAGGACTCTTTTTGAGTTTGTATAATCTCTAGTAGACAATAATTGTATTCAAACTCACAGTTATGTTTTGTCTTATTGTACACGACAATTGTATTAGTAAGTTGTATTTGAATTATGTACCATGTATCTGACGACCCAAGATGGGTGATGTATACCTAATTTTTGGGGCGTCACAGCCTAAGCTATTTGACCTAGCTAGACACGGATTCAGAAATATCATTGAATATGATAAAACTCTTTTGTATCCAATCAAATTGTTTTGGTTTGGATTCCTGACTAATTATGAACATCCCGAACATGGGAAAATTTTTATGCGCCAAGGCGGACAAAGTATGAACTATAATATCGTTCTTGCAATGTAGTATTAATCAATACAGGGTCCATGGGATGTACACCCTCGTGTCCGTAAGTTATGACGGTTTGCAGATGAAGTTTTGTCTAACCTTTTCAAAAATAAAAAATAATGTTCATAATCTGTCGACTACCCTATATATATAGTCAATACGTAGTTTCAAAAATTTTGATATAGAAATAATATATGGTTATGATTGGTTCAGTTTACTTCACAACTATTAATTCGTTGTAGAAGTGATGTACAAAGAAAACATTTAATTCTTTCAGCTATATATATTTATAATTGTTATTACTTGCTGGGCACCCAAATGCTCATTCTTGCTTAATTTAAATGTTTTCAGCTAAGCGTGATCAACCGGAAGGTTCAGACAAGAATAAGTGAAAAGAAAAGCAAACAGAATATGTTTTATGGTATATTTTGTAATAGTTAGACTGTATTAAGATAATGATATGTATTATATATCATGTAAAGAATGTAGTAAAGGTTGCGTACTTGGGATTAGACTCTGATAAATGTAAGTTAAGTTTATAATTAAATTATTGTTATTATTATTATTAGTATTATTTCTGCTCATAGAAATGATATTGTAAAGCACCGAGTTCGGGTTTAAAGTACCTGAATTTGGGGGCGTCACAACTGCACGGGTAACTCTGAATAGCCTAATATAATTAGGCACTGTACGATCATACTAAAGGTTGTGATAGTTAAAATATAGAGAATAAGAGTCTAATTTAGCTTAAGTTAATTACGTGGCCTTTGTTGCTCGAGTTATTAGATCTTTAGGGGTGTTCTACACGTAGTGTCCTAAAGTTGTCTTGCTTGGAAGTCATTGATCGAAAGCTTGTTACATGGGTAACTCTATATAGCCTAATGTACTTAAGCATTGAACAAGTCAATTTTAGATGTTTTCATTCTAATGCTCTTCCGATCTGTTCCTACATCTGTGTCTTATTCCTAGTGCTTGATGTCATTTGAGTTTATAGAGTTGCATTTTTATTGAGATTGATTATGTGAATTATTTTGAGCCGTGGCTAGCTATGGTAGCTGGTATTCACACACACACACACACACACAAACACACACATAAAATGGATCAAATATAGTATTAAGCTCGCGATTGATTGAACCTTTAATCATAACTATGTTTGTCTATTTCTCTGAGAATAGTCTTTTTAAGCTTTGAAGATATAATTGTAAGGCCCCAAATTTTTTTTAATAAAATGAAATTTCCTCTATTTATTATTTTAAAATAGTAAAGGGGTTGATTTGATTAATGTGGTTAGTTATGGGTAAAATGTACAAATTTTGCAAAATAAAAAAGTAGTTATAAAACATTCATTGTTGTTAGGGAATATTCGGTTGGTTGTGGAATATTCTTGCTGTCGGGGAATATTCGTACGACGGCGCAGCCTTTTGTGGGCCCCATAACGAAAAGTGATTGGATGAAGAAAACGACAAGTATAAGTTCTTTATAAATAATGGCGTAGTTGTTACCGTTAATACTGTTAAAATACTCGGTGGTTAAAACACAATAGCACACGGTATTACACCAATTATTGATTCTTACATAAGAAGCCACTACTCAATAATTGTTACAGTAATTACTGTTCAATATTTTATTTTATTGATTCAATAATTGTTACGTTGATATTTTATATTATTGTTGTTTTAATAATTGTCACTACACAATATTTTCTATTATCAGATCAATAATTCATATTATTTCAATAATATTATTAGATAACATTATTGGCAATGTCTAGAAAATTCTGTCTAAGGAGAGGTTTGGTCACCTAATTGCGTGCCAGTAAGGAGAAATCCTTATTGGAAAGCCCCCTCTTTCTTGGGAACGACCTGATTGTCAATATTGTGATTCTGTAATATTATTTGTGAATAATTGATTATTGATTTATATGATAAGGAAAATATTAATTTTATGTGGATATAGATGGAGAAAATTTTAAAGTGAGAATTGTTGAAAAATTGATATTTTATCTTTTCTGATAAAATAATTCATTTAAATATATTATTATTATATTATAATAATATAATAATGGTGATATTTTTACAATGTATGTGTGATATATGAGTAAATGAAGAGGAAGAGTATTTTTGTTACAATAAATGATAAAAACATGTTAAACATGCCGGTGGGCCCTATTTCTTGACTGAAATTTGATTATAGCCTGTAGAATCGTCCGTATGTGGATTTAGGTCAATTTTTACTTGGAATTTGGAAAAACTTAAACTTACAAAGTTGTAGAGAATTGAATTTCCTATGGAATGGACACAAGATTCAAATTTTTCTGATAAAAGGGCTTTTTTTTATGAGGTATTGAAGTTCCAGAATAATTGATTTTTGAAGTTTTTAATATTTTTTTGATAAAAACATTTTTCTTACATTTGGTGGCCCCTACAAGTGTTGTAAACATTTTGAATTCAGAAGTCTAAGTGGGCGTAGGAAATTTTTATTATATATTAATATTTTATTAAATTTTCTGCTTTGGTGTTCTAAGTATTTTTCTATAAATAGGGTGCTTAAGTTAGAATTGAAAATCACATCAGAAACAAGTTTTCTCTCTCTTTATCTCTCTATATTATCGAGCATATTCTTGTAAGTATTTTGATACTTTGAGTGTTGCTATACGGTGCAAGTTCCCTTCAGCACTATATCCAGTATTTCAGTCAGAAGTACAGTCTTTTCGAGGTAAGGAATGTTATTTTTTTTATAAATGATATTATTTTTTCTAATATCATTATACCGAAATATTGATATGAATTTTATTGTGAAATTTTTATCTTTTTGTGTCGGGGTTACTATTCACGTATACGGCACTATTCACGTATACGACACTATTCATGTATACGGAACTATTCACTGAAAAATGAAATTTTCTCTTCTTTGTCTCAGATGTCTATTTTTGTTAGTAGCTTTAATTGTGTCCATGTTTTGAATCATTATTCTTCAATTTTACTCCACTATGGTATATTATGGAGTGTTTTTAAACATGGATAAACCGAAGTACGAATCCTTAATATTTGTTCTTTTATTTCACTAGATTCGTTTTCTTTAAAATATTTTTCATCATCCTCAGTCCTAAATGATGATATTACTGAATATCTTTGGCCTGTAGTGCAAAGATTAATGATTTTCTGTTAAATATCTTTGGCCCATAGTGCAAAGATGTACAGGTGTTGAGATGAACATGACCAACTGATGAATATCTTTGGCCTGTAGTGCAAAGATGAATATTTGATTCAAGATGTTTATTGATTGATGTTACAGGGATAAATTATTGATGAAAAACTTTTAAATTCATAGAAGAAAGTAGATTTCATTCTCTACGTAACTCTTCTAATGAATTATTATTTTCGCTGCGAATATTGATTTAAAACTTGTTGTCTATTGTATTCTATCAGATTTTTTCCCTGTTGAGGACTAACGATAATTTGTTCTATATTATCTTAGTCATAATATTCTTTACTGGGCTAGTTGAGCTCACCCTTTTCCTTTTTGTTCCATTTTTCTTCTCAGGAGGCGAGAATATAGCGGGAACTAGTCGGGGTGTGGAGTGATGGTTCAAGATAGTTGTTTTAGTAGTCCTCACTGTTTTGTAAAATAGTGTATCAATAATTATAACGAGGACTTTATTTGGGTATGGATGTTGTCTAGAAGATAATGTTTGTATTTAAACTCATAATTTATCTGTTGTCGTATTTTGCACGACAATTGTATTAATAATTTTGTAGTTATTTTTGTACCATGTATTTGGCGACTCAGAATGGGTGTTGTATGCCTATTTTGGGGGCGTCACAGTTGGTATCAGAGCTTAGGGATATGATCTCTAGCGGAGATCGTGGAATAGAACTAGGAGGGGAGAGACGAGTAAATTCTTCGCTAGTGTGTCCTACCTAAGCTTAATTGTTGGTTGGTCAAAGTATAGGGTTATTTTGTTGCATGTCAATTTCTTTAATTAACCCTTGTTTTGTGGCAGTAATTAAGAATGACAACTGAGAATGTTAACAGTGGAGTAAATGAGACCGTTGAGACACCTCTAATCACCAACCAGGATAACGTGATGTCAGGCAAAGAAGAAATTAGAGATATCCATATGGTGAGTGAAGAACTAATAGTGGCACCCGAGCTAGTCGCAGAAGTAACAACTGAAAGTGAGGAAGAAGAGGAACCTGAGGAGAATTTAGTAGAAAAATTTTATGATCAAAATTTAGAATTACAAAATCGTATTCATGAGTTAGAAGAGCAGGCTGAAGAATGGTAGGCGGTCGTGGAGCAAAGAGATGCAATAATTCAAAATTGTATTACCCGATGTGCGATGCTTGAATAGAAGCACTCTTTGGCAGAGTATAAGATATTAGAGCTGGAATCTGAGAATGCTATGATCAAAGTTCTGATGAAAGAAGAAGCAACCGAACGAATGAGAATGGAGGATACGTGGGTAAAAGCCGCACGACGCGTTGATATTGTAGAAAAAGACGATCGATCCAATAAGGCCTAAAGAGATGAAATGGATTTTTCTTTTTGGACAACAATTGGGAGAATCCAACATCGAGTTCGGAACTACCCTGTGCAGAGTTGTCAACCACAATTTGATATGGATTGGAGAATAATGATTCAAATCATGGATCAGGAATGTGACGAAGCAATGAAGGGTGGAATGCACTCTATAGCAAAGTTAAGTCCAGATGGGACGGTGGCACCACAGGCGGATACGGACAAGTCAAAGTTAGCGGTTTCTGGAAGAGCGTTTTTTGTGACTACCCAAAATGCGAGGAACCCGAACGAATGTATCACAGATTAGTTAATTATAAATTCTTGCGAAGTTTATACCTTATTAGATACTGGTTCTACCCATTCTTTATCTCTCCTGCTTGTACTCAACGTTTAAACTTGACTCTGGAGAAAATTAGACTTTGACCTATCTGTGGAGACTCCGTTAGGAGAAACTTTCATTAAATTCACTATTTATAAATCTTGTTTGATCCAAGTTGGCACCATCACATTACCTGTTGATCTTATCTCTTTAAAGATACTTGCTTTTGATGTTATTTTTGGGATTGATTGGTTAACTACTCATCATGCTAAAATTGATTGCTTTCGTAAGGTTGTTAGTTTTCATATTCCTAAGCAACCTGTTATTCGAATTCAAGCAACCAAACCATTAAAGTCAAACACTTTCATATCAAGCCATAAAGTCATTCGTTTATTGAAAAACGGATGTCAAGTTTTCTTAGCCTATGTCATGGACTTGAACAAAAATACGTTAGATTTGAATGATATTTCTGTTGTTAGTAAATTTCCTGACGTATTTCCTGAAGAATTTCTTGGCCTACTCCCAGAGCGTGATATTGAATTTTGTATCATCTTGGAACCCGGTATAAAACCCATTTCTAAAATCTCATATCGAATGGCTCCTATTGAACTTCAAGAGTTAAAAACCTAACTGTAGAAGTTGGTACCCCAGCCTCTATCTGGTGACTTCCTTTATGGAATGCACCGAAGCCAGAATCTCCGTAGGTTACGCCATATTCGTGTGGTGGTAAGCTTATAGGTGCCATTGTGACGTGTTATCCATGATTGGGATATGAGTCACAGTGGAGAGAAACCTAAGTCAGTAATCGAAATACGTAGCTTTCTAGGTTTAATTGGTTATTATCGGAGATTCGTGGAAAGATTTTCTCGAATCACTACTCCATTAACTTAGCTTCGAAGAACTCAAGAGGAGACTCATTTCGGCACATGTTCTAATCAAACGTGGTAGCTGACGCATTGAGTAGACGATCATATGCAGGAACGAGTGCGATGTTGTCAACACAAAGGCCCATTTTGTGTGATTTACAAAAGATGAAGATAGAATTCAAGACTCCAGGGACCCATGCAATGATGTCAAGTATACGCATAAAACCGACTTTAATCAAAAAAGTTAAAGTTGCTCAAGCCACAGACCCGGAGCTAATGCGTATGAAGAAGAAAGTACAAGAAGGTGCTATTCCAGAAGCAAGAATCGATGAAGAAGGAATACTTCGAGTCCACTCCAGACATTGTGTTCCTAACGACGCTGATTTGAAGTACAAGATCATGATGGAGGCACACAATACACCATTTGCGATCCATCCTAGAAGTACCAAAATGTATCGTGATCTTCGACATACATTTTGGTGGAACAATATGAAGAGAGAGATTGTAAAGTTTATCTTGAGGTGTTTAACTTGTCAACGTATAAAGGAGGAGCATCAAGTGCCTAAGGGTCCATTGCAACCACTTGAGATTCCAAAATGGAAGTGGGAACACATTACTATGGATTTTGTTACGGGTCTTCCCACGGTTTCTCACGGCACAAATGTAATTTCGGTTATTGTTGATAGATTAACTAAGTCTCCTCATTTCTTGCCAATACGGGAGATTTATTCCCTTGAACGTCTTGCTCGTATGTACGTAAATGAGATTGTGAGATTGCATGGCATGCCAGTATCCATAGTTTCAGATTGTGACCCAAGATTCACTTCACGATTTTGGGTTAGCTTGCAAAAAGCTATGAGCACAGATTTACGATTCAGTTTGGCATATCATCCTCAAACGGACGGACAATCAGAGAGGACTATTCAAACTCTTGAAGATCTATTAAGACTCTGTGTCCTAGACTTCAAAGGGAGTTGGGATAAATATTTACCTTTGGTGGAATTCTCCTACAACAGTTATCAGGCAAGTATAGGTGTGGCTCCATTTGAAGCATTATATGGACGTAAGTGTCGCTCTCCAGTATGTTGGGATGAGGTGGGTGAAGCAACATTATTGGGACCAGAGTTGGTACGAATTACTATAGAAAAGATCCAAATGATTCGACAACGTATATAAACGGCACAGGATCGACAAAAGAATTATGCGGATCTTCATCGAAAGGACGTGGAATTTAGTATTGGGGATCATGTATTGTTGCGCGTGGTTCCATGGAAGGGAGTTACAAGATTTAGGAAAAGAGGAAAGCTCAATCCACGATTTATTGGTCCATTTTAGATTCTTGACCGAGTAGGAAATGTGGCCTATAGACTCGCGTTACCTCCAAGTATGTCTCGTGTTCATAATGGTTTTCACATATCCGTGCTTCGTAAATATGTGAAAGACCCGAACCACGTTATTGAGTTAGAACCAGACGAGATAACCGAAGATTTAACGTACGAAGTACCAGTCAAGATCTTGGATAGAAAGGAGCATGTCCTACGCACAAAGGTTATATCACAAGTCAAAGTTTTGTGGAGGAACCATGCCATTGAGAAAATGACCTGGGAGTTGGAAACAGAAATGAAAACAAGGTATCCTCACTTTTTCGAAACACCAGGTACGTACGTTAATTTCGAGGACGAAATTTCATAAGGAGGGGGAGGTCGTAAGACCCCAATTTTTTTTTTTTTAATAAAATGGAATTTTCTCTATTTATTATTTTAAAATAGTAAAGGGGTTGATTTGATTAATGTGGTTAGTTATGGGTAAAATGTGCAAATTTTGCAAAATAAGCAAGTGGTTATAAAATATTCAATGTTGTCGGGGAATATTGGGTTGGTCGTGGAATATTCTTGCTGTCGGGGAATATTCGTACGACGGTGCAACCTTTTGTGGGCCCCATAACAGAAAGAGATTGCATGAATAAAATGACAAGTATAAGTTGTTTATAAATAACGGCGTAGTTGTTATCGTTAATACTGTTAAAATACTCGGTGGTTAAAACACAGTAGCACACGGTATTGCACCAATTATTGATTCTTACGTAAGAAGGCACTACTCAATAATTGTTACAGTAATTATTGTTCAATATTTTATTTTATTGATTCAATAATTGTTACGTTTATATTTTATATTATTGTTATTTTAATAATTATCACTACACAGTATTTTCCATTATCAGATCAATAATTCATATTATTTGAATAATATTATTAGATAGCATTATTAGCAATGTCTAGAAAGTTCTATCTAAGGAGATGTTTGGTCACCTAATTGCGTGTCAGTAAGGAAAAATTCTTATTGAAAAGCCCCCTCTTTCCTGGGAACGACCTGGTTGTCAATATTGTGATTCTATAATATTATTTGTGAATAAATGATTATTGATTTATATGATAAGGAAAATATTAATTTTATGTGGATATAGATGGAGAAAATTTAAAGTGACAATTGTTGAAAAATTGATATTTTATCTTTTCTGATAAAATAATTCATTTAAATATATTATTATTATATTATAATAATATAATAATGGTGATATTTTTATAATGGATGTGTGATATATGAGTAAATGAGGAGAAAGAATATTTTGTTACAATAAATGATAAAAACATGTTAAACATGTCGGTGGGCCCTATTTCTTGACTGAAATTTGATTATAGCTTGTAAAATCGTCCGTATGTGGATTTCGGTCAATTTTTGCTTCGAATTTAGAAAAACTTAAACTTGCAAAGTTGTAGAGAATTGAATTTTCTATGGAATGGACATAAGATTTGAATTTTTCTGATAAAAGGGCTGTTTTGTATGAGGTATTAAAGTTTCGGAATAATTGATTTTTGAAGTTTTTAATATTTTTTTAATAAAAACATTTTTCTTACATTTGGTGGACCCCACAAGTGTTGTAAACATGTTAAATTCAGAAGTCTAAGTGGGTGTAGGAAATATTTATTATATATTAATATTTTATTAAATTTTCTGCTTTGGTGTTCTAAGCATTTTCTTATAAATAAGGTGCTTAGGTTAGAATTGAAAATCACATCAGAAACAAGTTTTCTCTATCTTTCTCTTTCTCTATATTATCGATCATATTCTTGTGAGTATTTTGATACTTTGAGTGTTGCTATACGGTGCAAGTTCCCTTCAACACTATATCCAGTATTTCAGTTAGATGTACTGTCTTTTCGAGGTAAGGAATGTTATTTTTTCATAAATGATATTATTTTTTCTAATATCATTATGCCGAAATATTGATATGAATTTTATTGTGGAATTTCTATCTTTTTGTGTCGGGGTTACTATTCACGTATACGACACTATTCACGTATACGACACTATTCATGAATACGGCAATATTCACCGAAAAATGAAATTTTCTCTTCTTTGTCCCAGATGTCTATTTTTGTTACTAGCTTTAATTGTGTCCATGTTTTGAATCATTATTCTTCAATTTTACTCCACTACGGTATATTATGGAGTGTTTTTAAACATGGATAAACCGAAGTACGAATCCTTAATATTTGTTCTTTTGTTTCACTGGATTCGTTTTCTTTAAAATATTTTTCATCATCCTCAGTCCTAAATGATGATATTATTGAATATCTTTGGCCTGTAGTGCAAAGATTAATGATTTTCTGTTAAATATCTTTGGCTCGTAGTGCAAAGATGCACATGTGTTGAGATAAACATGACCAATTGATGATTCTCTTTGGCCTGTAGTGCAAAGAAGAATATTTGATTCAAGATGTTTATTGATTGATGGTACAGGGATAAAATATTGATGAAAAGCTTTTAAATTCATAGAAGAAAGTAGATTTCATTCTGTACGTAACTCTTCTAATGAATTATTATTTTCGCTGCAAATATTGATTTAAAACTTGTTGTCTATTGTATTCTATCAGATTTTCCCTGTTGAGGACTAACAATAATTTGTTCTATATTATCTTAGTCATAATATTCTTTACTGTGCTAGTTGAGCTCACCCTTTTCTTTTTTGTTCCATTTTTCTTCTCTGGAGGCGAGAATATAGTGGGAACTAGTCAGGGTGTGGAGTGATGGCTCAAAATAGTTATTTTAGTAGTCTTCACTATTTTGTAAAATATTGTATCAATAATTGTAATGAGGACTTTATTTGGGTGTGAATGTTGTCTAGAAGACAATATTTGTATTTAAACTCACAGTTTATCTGTTGTCGTATTTTACACGAAAATTGTATTAATAATGTTGTAGTTGTTTCTGTACCATGTATTTGGCGACTCAGAATGGGTGTTGTATACCTATTTTGGGAGCGTCACAATAATGTCGGTATATAGTTAATTAGTTTGATTCGCGGTTATTGTGACGCCCCCAAAACAGGTATACATCACCCATCTTGAGTCGCCAAATACATGGTACAAAATTCATATACAACTTAATTATACAACAATTGTGTAAAATACGACAAAACATAATCTAAGAGTTTTAATAAGAATATTATCATCTAGACAATATCCACACTCAATGGAGTCCTCATTACATTTATTGTCACACTATTTAACAAAATAGTGAAGACTACTAATGCAATCATCTGAACCATCACTTCGTTTCCCGACTAGTCACGGCTACGTTCTCATTTCCTGAAGAGAACAGTGAAGAAAGGGTGAGCTTAACTAGCCCAGTAAGAAATATTATGACTAAGATAATGCAGAATAAATTATCATTAGCCTTCAACAATGTTAAACTGATAAAATACAATAGACATTAAGTTTAACTGAAGCGAAATAAGCAATCCATTAGAAGAGTCAAGTAGAGCATGATATCTACTATCTTTTATGATTTTTAATATTTTCATCAATTTTTATCGCTGAGACTCAGCTTAATAAATAAACCATATCATCGAATCTTCCCTGCACTACGGGCCAAGGATATTCATTAAATCATCAATGGTCATGACTATACCGAATAATCCCTGGTCATAATCATACCAAAAACTGTCCATCAATGCACTTCAGGCCACTGAGGACTTTCACCACATCATTCGTCACATTATGGTCATGATTATACCAAATAATCCCTGGTCATAATCATATCAATTCCATCTATGTACGTAAGCCAAAGATGACTTTCATCACAATATAAAAATGAGGATGATGAGAATGATATAAACATTAATCAAACGAAAATAAGGGTAAATATTAAAGACTTTAAATTTATTCAAATATTATCAATCACTTAATAAACTCATAATCTAATTTTATTAATATTATAAAAATATTTTAATCACTTCTTAAACTTATAAACAATTTAATTCAATTGTTCACACTTTACCAAATAATGCATTTAATCATTCAAAAATGCCATACTCATGTCTGCGTTCAACCAATACCCAGATAGGAAAAGAAAATTTGATAGAACGGAAAATCGGGTGTTCACTCCACTAGGCGATTCCCTTGAACATGTCTTGGTGATATTAATGGATCACAAGAAAATTACCGAACTGACTCCACCTCTAGAACCAGGGAGCAAAAGACATAATCCAAGCCAAAGATGTGCTTACCACTCAGGGTCTCCACGAAATGATACAGAATATTGTTGGTCCTTAAAGCATAAAATTCAAAATCTGATCGAAAGTGGCAGTATTGTGGTTCAGCAACCTGATCAACAGAATGTCAACACCAACCTTCCATTGCAGCATGATACGGGGGAAGTAAACATGATCAGGTCAGGAAGCGCTAAAATGTATCCAATTTGTAAGTGCATACGAAGGATAAAGGACTACCCCAAAGGCACAAAACAAATGTACTAAAGTGGGAAAACTCGGAGGAAGGTATCATAGTAATGCAAATATTAGAGACGATCCAGAACCAAGTAAATCTGCTAGCTAAGCTGATAGTGCTCCAACATCAAGATACGAGGCATTTCTTCACTCAACTATCAGAAGGCCAAGAAAAGGGGGATGATAAAATTACTAGCAGACCTCGCCAATGGAAAAATTGCTTGGGGGAATACGAACTCTCAAAGAAGAAAGATCAGACAACCTCCACAAGAGTCCAAAAATTCACCCCTCTAAGCAAATCCAATGAAGAAATACTACACTTTCTGATGAGCGAAGGAAGGATTACTGAGTTTCTACCTCCGTAAATCCAAAGATAAAGAGCTATGATTCCACCAAGATATGTCTCTACCATTCTAACTCACTTGGACATACGACTGAGGAATGTTGGGCTTTGAGACATAAAATCCAAGATCTCATTGAAAGTGGAGAGCTGGAGATAGAAATTCCTATGATAAAAAAAAGGCGAAAAGGCAATAAAAAGCTTAAGATGTCCACTTGAGACAGGTAGCTCAAATGAGGTGAAGGCTATGAGTGATAATCCTGGCAGAACATAAGATGGAGTGATCCTAATGCAAGAAATGATAGAAGAGACAAGGGAATTCCCGAAGGATATTCTTCCACCAACATCAAACATCTTCTGGTCCAAAGATATCAACCACGTTCCTGATTTTATCACCATGGATGATGCGGAGGAAATACTAATCCTTTCCAAGGAAGAAAAAGCAAAAAAAGAAAATTCCTTGAAAGAAATGCGATGACAGTTCAAGGCAGATTTCATGGTCGAATCCTCTCAAGCCCAGGAAAAGCTTGAAGGAACAGATGAAGGAGAAGGTGGTGAGGTTGTCGGGGAAACCAACCCATCAAAGAATCAAGATTTCATACCTTTTTATGATGGGTCTAGCTCAAGCATCCCTGAAGAATGTATTGAACATGGAAGCGATTAAGTTATGGCCATAAGTGAAGACATTTAAAACCAAGAAGTAACCTCTGTCGCGAGCATTGAAGGCAACACAACCACTGACGACTGGACTATCAGGCCACAATTAGCCAAAAAGATGTAGATCCAGGGGATAAAGTTGCGAGTTCCAGAAGATGTTGGGATGGTATCACTTCTTTTGTGGTATGCTTTTTTATTTTCCATGCATGTATAGAAAAAAAATAAAATCAAAAATCAAGTCATTCAGGTTTCAGCTCATCAAGCCTGAACTACAAAAGACCTAATCTCCCCTTTTCAATAGGAGTACGTAGGCAGCCATTTATGGTGCGGTCAAAACAAACACTTCTCAAACCAAACACTTCTCAATCCAAACACTTCTCAAACAACATGCTTAGTGGTATAGAATCGCATAATCTCATAATCTCATAATCTGCTACTACATTTGCTTTGCCTAGATGGTATAGAATCTCATAATCAAAATCTTTGATCAATTCTAGCCCTCGATGATGCCTCATGTTTAACTCTTTATGCGTGAAGATATACTTCAAACTCTTGTGGTCCGTATATATCTCACACTTCTCGCCATACAAATAATGCCTCCAAAACTTCTAAGGAAAAAACTACTGCTGCTAGCTCTAGGTCATGAGTCGGATATCCCTTCTCATAATCTTTTAGCTGACGTGAAGCGTACGCAATGACCCTACCGTGTTGCATCAGTACACAGCCAAGTCCCTTGTGTGACGCATCACTATACACGTGTTGTTCGGTAAAGCCAACACAGGTGCTTGACTAAGCCTCTTCTTCAATTCTAGGAAACTTTCTTCACACTTTTCTGTCCAATTGAACTTAACTGTCTTTCTAGTAAGATTGGTCAATGGTGATGCCAATTTCGAAAAATCTCGAATAAATCTTCAATAGTATCACGCCAATCCTAGGACACTCCTAATTTTTGTCGGCGTCTTCGGCTGCTCCCAATTGATAACCGCTTCTAACTTCACTGGATCCACCGAAACACCACTCTTGTCGATAACGTGCCCTAAAAATTGCACTCTTTGCAACCAAAACTCACATTTGGAGAATTTTGTATACAACTTCTCACTTCTTAATGTCTCCAACACTATCCAAAGATGCTTGGTGTGTTCTTCCTCCGTCTCTGAATATACTAGAATGTCATCGATGAAAACAACAACAAACTTATCCAGATACTGCTTGAACAGTCTGTTCATCAAATCCATAAAGGCTGCTGGTGCATTCGTCAAACCAAATGACATTACCAGAAACTCAAAGTGCCCATACCGAGTTCTGAATGCCGTCTTTGGAATATCCTCTGGCCTCACTTTCAATTGGTGATAACCGGTCCTCAAGTAAATCTTTGAAAAGTACTTTGCCCCTTTTAATTGATCAAATAAATCGTCTATCCTGGGCAACGGGTACTTGTTCTTAATGGTGACCTTGTTCAACTCTCGGTAGTCGATACAAAGTCTTAGCGACTCATCTTTCTTCTTTACGAATAAGAGTGGTGCTCCCCACGGTGATACGCTTGGTCGAATGTATCCCTTATCTAACAACTCTTGTAATTGAGCCATCAGTTCTTTCATCTCTACCGTTGCCATACGATACGGCGCTTTGTATACTGGTGTTTTTCCTGGTGCCAAATCAATGACAAACTCAATCTCTCTATCCGGTGGCAATCCCGGAATCTCGTCTGGGAAGACATCAACGAAATCCCTTACAATAGGTATCCGACTTAGTTCACCATCGACTCGTCGAGTATCAACCACGTGAGCCAAATAACCTATACAACCCTTCCTAAGTAATCTCTGCACTTGAACCCTCGTCAGACAATGAGATTGTCTCGGTGATTTACTACCATAAAATATCAACTTTTACTTATTCGGAGTCTTAAGGTGTACACACTTCTTCTTACAGTCTATAACTGCTCCGTGAACTGATTACCAATCCATTCCATGGATTACATCGAACTCCCCCAAACGAATCGATATCAAATCCACCTTGAGTTTAAATCATCGCAATTCGGTATAACAATTCCTATGAATGTATCCTACGGGGATAATTTCCTTATTCGCTACTTCTACGTTCATAGGGTGTTCAAATCTTTCACGGGGTAATTCTAACTTTTTAGCGAATTCTTCAGAAACAAAAGAGCAGGTAGCACCCGAATCAAATAACATGTATGCATCTATATCATTGATCGAAATGATACCTGACACCACATCCTTAGACTCCACCGCATCTTGTACGGTCATATTGAACGTTCGTGCCGTTGGTCTGTTGGCTTGACTGGCTGGTCCTCCAATGTTCAGCCATTGTTGTTGTTATTGCGGTTGTCGCTGGCTGTATCGCCCTTTTTCTTCAGGCAGTCCTTAATTTTATGGTCCGTGGCTCCACACGAGAAACATTCTCCCTTCTGCTTATTTGGACACTGAGGAGTCATGTGCCCCAGTTGTCCACAACGATAACAAACACTCTTCCCCTTCATGCACTCCCCCGAGTGATTCCTCCCAAAATTGTTGCACTTCATACTTTTCTTAGCCTCCCCTCCAGACTTATTACCTCTAGAGGATTGAATTTCTATCCATTTACACTTGTTGGGGTTGCTGCCTCCACAGCTTCTCCCTTTCTGCCCTTCCTGACCGGTCTTCTTTTTTTAATTGAATCGAGCGATGGCTTCATTGCCTCTTTCGGCAATGATAGCCCTTTCCAAAAGATCGGAGTAAGTCTTGATCTTTAACACGACCACTGACTTCTGCACCCATGGTTTCTGTCCTAGTTCGAACCTCCTTGCCTTCCTAGCCTCCGTATCAACCTGATGTGAAGCGAATCGGGCTAACTCGTGAAATCTCGCCACGTACTCTATGACAGACATACTACCTTGTTTCAGTTCCAGAAACTTAACTTCTATATCCTGTTGTGTATTCTCCGAGAAATAATTCTTGAGGAATAGCTCCTTAAATTTCTCCCAAGGAATAACTCCCTCTTCTGCTCGTCCTTTATTAGCTTTCCACCAATAGTTAGCTTCACCCTTCATCATGAAAGTGACAACTCATATTTTGTGCTTCGGCCACGCGTGCGACTTCAAACACCTTCTCCATTTCTTCTATCCATGTCTGGGCTTCAATTGGATCCAAGGTTCCCCGGAATTCCGGTGGTCCTACCAATTTAAAGTCTTTAAAGTTAGCCAAGTGTTGTCCTGGCTGCCCTGCTGCTGGCGAGGGTCTGTTTTGCATTGCCTCAGTTAATAGGTTAACGAAATTCTGCATTGGATCAACATTTGCCCCTCCACCATTGTTAACGGATCTTTCCTCCCTCTGATTCCGCTGAACTCTCCTAGGCGGCATGATCTGAGGAAAGGAAGAAAATTATTAGGCTTTATGTGATATGCTATCCATGTTAGCATTAAGAAGTTTAAGACGTTTATTAATCATTCTTGATTTAAATAAACAACTTCAGTATCACAATAAAACTCGATGGATTTCCTCAACCCATCACTTGCATACTCTACTTGAGTTTTCTACTAAGGTTATAACCTAGGTTTCACATTCCTAACGTTTATAACCTACTGCTTTGATACCAACCTCTGACGCTCCCGAATCTGGGTCCTCTGACCCCGATTCGGTCATCACGATAAAATACAAACATCCACCTCTAAACAACATACGTAACTAAAATGCGGAATATAATAAACGTACGTCGTTCATTCAAAAGGTGTTACTAGTCCCAAGATATGATAACCTTAATATAATTCTACAAATATACCCTAAAATAAACATTAGGGTTCATATTACATAATTGTAATTTAAACTAAGCATAAGATAAATTCTGCTTCTCGTAATAATCCTACACCTTCCCATTACCCTTGT
Source organism: Panax japonicus (assembly GCA_020205505.1). NCBI lineage: Eukaryota > Viridiplantae > Streptophyta > Magnoliopsida > Apiales > Araliaceae > Panax > Panax japonicus. The sequence goes on along the minus strand of CM035110.1, from coordinate 40,994,707 downwards.
CCTTTCCTGAGGTCTTGGGCTTAGCTGTAATATAATTCATGATATAGCAAGGACGAGCAACAAGTTTGCTCAACAAGTTTAAGTACAACAATAAGGATATATCATGATGAATGGAAAAATGTCTGGCAAAGGGTTCAACAGTATAATATCTGAAGGATTCAACAATATGAATATCATAATCAAAGGTAATGATTACTTTTAGAATAACTGCTAGTCAAATAGACTTCGAACTATAACACTCCAATGGTATCAATAGCTAATTGACCCTTTGGTTACTGGCTACAGAATAAGTACTTGAGGGGATCGGCCTCACGTACTCTATGTATATGCATAACATTTAAATCTGTTCATTGTATCTTTATTAGATACCTGCAATCCCCTATCATAGAAAGGGGTGTTCTTACAGTCTAAGAATCCTTACCATCAATTGGTTTGGATAGATTTTAAAACTTCAGAGGCTTGTCTGACCGGACAAAGGTTCAGACTCTATTACTTGCAACACAATAAATTCAGATACTTGCTCAATATAATTTAGAGTAAGTTTAGGGAAACTTGCTTAACAAAAGTATGGTTCAATGAAGTTTCTTAACAAAAGTAGGGTTCAAGGAACTTGCTTATGGTATGCGTCGAATAAAGTAATGCAAGGGTTTAGGATACTTGCCTGTTTGCTCAGCTACAATATAATTCTAGATTTAATTAACTTGTGTTGAAACGACTTAACATTAACAAGTCGGTCTTTCAATTAGTATGTGTAAACTAATACGAGTCTATACTTAAAAGAATTCAGTCATCACATAACATGCTTCTCAACACATTACATGGCACATTGGTCATATACTACAAGATAAAGAGATCATGTAAGCATGCCTTAAATTTCAGAACCAAAAATAGCTCATCTTGGCAAGACTACAGGACGGCGCAGCTGCGCTTGGTCTAGACTTAGGGACGGTGCAGCTGCGCTGTCCCTTGGCCAGACCAGGATTGAGCTTCTGTTCTCCTGACTCCAGTCCAACTCTAACACATTAATCACACATACATACATGCTAGAGTTTCACATATAACACATGATTCTACTTGAATTCATTACCACAAGTTTAACTTACAATTTATATGTCATTTAAAACATAAAAAAAATCGTATAACCATCATGCTCAAAACATATGTATCATGCTTAGGAGTATTATAGCCATAATATGACATCTTACTATTTTAGTATCTAAGTACTCACATAATATGCAGCTAATCTTTGAAAACATGTTCAAGATTGTCTTTGAAATTATATTAGCACGAATGATGGAATATAGCACATATAAGACAACTTCAACCTCTTATCATAAGGAGTTACGTCATGTTAACCTCGTTTCAAGATCAGAATCTATATCTCTTTAGCATTCATGTTCATTAGCCTTATTGTACTAAGCTTTTCTTTTCAAACTAAGTTCTAGCACAAGACTTATCAAGTTGGTTATGGATACAACATCTATGAATCACATATCATGCTCATTTTGGTTCCAAATCAGTCATGTATATGGTCTCGTAAGTTCAGAACTTGTGAACACAAGTTTTCTACATAGCTAGTTTTGAAAACTTTAAGTTTGGCTACAAATTTCTTACTAATCCAAGTTGATTACTTCATATCACATACAAAGGCTTTACCTATCATGTTATACTCCTCTATAGTCATGTATCTAGGTCATAACATCAAGTTAATAACACATAACACAAACAGAAACTAGCAACTGGTTCTGAGGTACGTCACAGCTGCGCTGCACCCTAGTACAAATAGGGCACAGCTGCGCCGTGCCTGCATCAGAGACAGTAGCTTTGCTCTGTTCGGCAGTTTAGCAACACATCAAGTAAAATCCTTAAAAACATTGCTTCTAACATAACTCAACACACTTATAAGCATGTATAACACTAAGAAACATAACCAAAATCAACTAACAACCGAATCATGCTTAATTCAAAGAATCAATCCATTAAACAATTTATCAAAAATGAACAATGGAGATGGAAGTTATACCTTTGTGATTCAATTCAGCTGCTATCTATCAATCTACTCACTCTTAGCAAACTAATTCTCAGCAAATTGTAATAAGGAAGGATGATGTGCCATTTATAGGAGATTGATTATCTAGACAATGAGATTACATCCCAAATCAAACCAAAGAATTTCAAGAATGCACAAGGGTTAAGGAAGAGTTGGTGAGAGTTGGTAATTCTACTCATGAATCCCACTCCCCATCTATGTTGGTTGATTTTGAGGTGGAGATAGGCTAGGCTAGGCTTGTTCACGCGGGAAGAAGAAATGAGACTCTAATATGTGAAAAAATAATTTCCAGCATTAGCAAAATAATGAAATCCAACATTTGGTTTATACCATATACATAATATATACTTGGTTCTCAAATAGGTGTACACAATTAATCTCATATAACATAGGTTATAATGATTTAAAGAGCATACAATGTATCTCCTAATTTACAAGATATCTAGAAGTGCACATACATTTAACAATATTATTATACAACTCACATGAATGCAAATAATTCATTACTATATAGTCTATATATAGACATATTAATATGCCACCCTGTATTATATAAAATATATAGTCAACTACCATATAATAAAGGTTTACTATATTGCACCAATAAATCAAGTAACATATAATCATTTTATAAACTATTAATCTATTACACATTAATTATTATTTATTCATAATAATTATTAATTAACACATTATCAATTAATTACTCATAATTGTAATAAATCAATATGTTCAACTCTTGCTACTATATTCAAAAAAATTGAATATTTAATTAAAAATCATATCAATTCCTTGATATTAAATTCTTAGGGTTAGTCCACCAATTTAAATCAACTATTAGTGACTCCCTTTAATCATTTCGTAAAATCATATAACCACATAAGGTTTAAATAAACTCATAAAATTAACTCATTAAAATTAAATCACATATTTAATTAATAAGGAGTTTCGAATTCGTGGACGTTACAGTTTTATAATGTATTGAGAAACTTCAACAGTCTTGGACCATCACACTATTCCCCTGTTATCTCCGCTCGACCCAGCTACACTCTTACTACCAGAAAGGAATTGTGAAGCAAAAGGGTGAACTCAACTAGCCTGGTAAAGAATATTATGACTAAGATAATGTTGAAAAATTATCCTTAGTCATCAACAGGGAAAAATCTAATAGAATAAAATAGACAACAAGTTTTAGATCAACAACTACACCGAAACCAACAATCTATTAGAAGAGTCAAGTAGAACATAATTTTTACTATCTCTTCCAAATTAAAAGTCCATCATTAATATTTCATCCCTGTAATACCCATCAATAGTTCTTTGTTGTACCCAAGATAAAGAGAACTTTCATCACTTGTCTTTACCTGAACCACTAAAGATTATAATTAAATTCACAATTAATGTTTATAATCATATAAATCAACAGTTTCTTCTTGCTACAAAGACTTAATAGAATGTTTACTCAATATCCTTACCCAAAGGCTAAAGATATTAAAATATAATAACAATGATCATACCAATCAATTGTCTATCTTTTCCCTATGAGCCAAAAATATTCTGTGACGCCCCCAAATCCAGGTCCCTTCGAACCTCGAATCTGGTCCGCCACGATACTACTATCATCAACTATTATATTTTTTATTCATAACTTAAATGGATATAACCTTGCTTATTACAATTTAGAATATAAATTCTTTCAATCTCCAGGATCTGTGTAATGACCCCAAACTTTTATAAGTTTCTAATCTTGGTCATTTACTATTCCTATTTTACATCACATTCGATGTTATAAAAATATGCCGAATAATTTAAACTTTTTTAATTTCCTTTAAAAAATCTTTTATTTATTTCTTAAATTAAATCAATTACAAATCGCTGAATCAAATTATGGTATGATTCATTCTATTCAATTACTGTATAAATTTTTACATCTCGATTCGAATTCCTCTATGTACCGCCTAATACAACTTTATAACTTAACATGTATTACACATCGTAAACTACTATCATGCACATCTACTAGAACCTAAACATGGTTCAAGAGCATCTAGTTAAATAATAAATCAATCTCCTTCGATACCATTGAACTTTATTAATCAAATAACACGTAACCTTTACCGTGTATCCTTAACCTGCAAAAGTGGTTATTTGCAAGGGTGAGCTCGACAGCCCAATAATTCTAACAGTTTTCATGCAACAAATAACATATAATAGCATATTCAGTTCATGCATTCATAATCAATTAATATTTACTACGCATGTTACTTCTCACATAACAGGCATATAGGTTTCTTTTACAAGCATATCATCAAAGATTAACTTTCCCATTTCATACATATCTCATATGCATTTCATATATATCAACATTTACATTTGCATAGCATAATATAGCTCAACTAATAGTTATAGAATTCATATATTAAATTGGAACTGAAAGACTTGCCTGATTCGTAGTTTATCAACTACAACTTAACTGTGTATCGCTAATTGCACTTCGTGTATCCCTACACAATTATATAATCATGGATCCATACCCATCAGTCATACATTTCATACGCTCTTAATATAAGAACAAATATTGTTTCCTAACTTGGTTTCATTTTTACTTGAACTTAGGATAACCATGAGACTAGCTCATTCTACTATCATATTTATTTCAACAATCTTGTTTCATATTTTTTACTCCTTAAGGACAACATATAACCATAACTTAAGACCATGCAGTTAACAAACTGCTCTTGGTCACTCTTCCGAGCGGTGCGGCCGCGCTACTCCCAGCCAAAACCATATTTAGGCTTTTTATTGCCCAACATAATTCCTAGCACGACATGTATTCTGATACGTACTGTAAACATACATCAAGTAGGATCTAATAGTTCTTCAAGTTCACATTTCAAATCATTTAGTTTTGAATTTCATAGTTCTATGTTGAATTATTTACAATAACAAGGCTTAACAACTTCTTTTAATAAAGGTTAAAGGTTTATAAGCTTTTAAACCTTTTATTGGTACTAACAACCTTTAATACGCATGTTCATGCGTATCTATCTCATTTACATAGACATAACATAGTTCATACTTTTAAAACATGCTTAAATAACTTATGTCATACTTGACTAGTCTAGTGCACATATCATTCATGTTCAAAGGCATAAGTAACTCTATAATGCTTACTTATAAGGTCATTATGCAAAGTAACACAATGCTCATCAAAGTTAGTTTCTAAAACTTTTAAATTTCTCTTTAAAACACATATTATCCAAGCTATACAAGTTATCTTATACGAGGTAACTTAAGATCACATTTTATGCTCACTTGACTCCACCATATGCTCACTACAAAGTCAGAACTCAAACGACTTAAAGTTCGTCAAGGTTTGTTTTCGAAATCTTCAAGTTTCTTTTTAAATCACATGCTGTGTAATGCTTAAGCATTCCATTATAAGTAAAGTAATCTTAGTCATATGACATGTCTATTATCATGCATATTCATTTTTTATTACTTAGAATAACATATTCCATCGTCCGGAGCATTATACTTGTGTATGTGCTCATTCGACGCCCTCCGATCGGCTCTGTAAAGTCCCCGAACCCGGATACTTGAAACCCGAACTCGGTACTTCACGATACCATTTCTATGAGCGGAAATATTACTAATAATAAAAACACTAATATAAATTATAAACTTATCTTACCTTCATCAGAGTTTGATCTCAAGTACGCAACCTTTACTATATGACATCGTAAACCTAATCTGTTTGCTTTCTTTTTCACTTGTTCTTGACTGATCCTTCTGATTGTTCACACTTGTCAGAAAACATTTAAATTAAGCAATGATGAGCATTTGAGTGCCCAGCAAGTGTTATATATATATATATAAGTTGAAAAAGTTTAAATATTTTCTTTATAATATCCATCTATAACAGATCAATAGTTGTGAAGTATTATGAACTGATATTAATAACATAACAACTCTCATTCAAAATTTTGAAACTACATACTGACTATAAATAGGTTTTAAGTGACATTTTATGAACATTATTTTTATTTTCGAAAAGGTTTAACAGAACTTCATCTACAAACCGTCATAACTTACGGACACGGGGGTGATCAGCCCATTGTGTCCTGTATTGATCAATACTACATTACAAGAACGATGTTATCATTTACTTGATCCGCCTTGGGCGCATAAAAGTTTTCCCGTGAACGGGATGTTCATATTTGTCAAGGTTCCAGACAAAAGGTTTTATTTTATCCAAGAATAATCTATAATTCAACATATATGTATAACAAAGGTTTATCAATATGTGATTAAATACAATAATTATCCAAGTGGGGACACTTGCATAATCATTTCTATAAATTAACGAACAGAATATATATATCCGAATTATCATATACTAACATGTTAATAATCAAAGGGTGTATATAATATAGGTTTAACCATCTGTACATTAATAATAATAATTCTGAACTTCTTACTTCTGACCATTGCATAAAGAAAATGCAAAGTTAGGATACTTGCCTGATGCGCTGCTTACAATTCTCAACTTAGTTCTACCCTTTTCTATCACAACCTATCATTAATCAAATCATTCGTTCGATTAGAACAATATAATATAACATATAGTACTGCATTTCGCAGTCAGCACATAACCTAATCATCTTATCACACATGTTCTACAATCATGGCATCACAAACTAATATCAACTCATTCCTAATCACATTGTCACACAACCTTAATAACCATTGAATCACAAATAAACAGTTAACTAATCACATTATCTAAGTCAGATCAATTTCTGAAATATGTCGGTCTATCGACATCTTTATCGGGTAAAAATCGAGTCTAAGACTCTAAACAGTTGACCAATATCCATTTAGACTAATTAAATAACAGTCATATCATTTTTCATGACCTTATAATAATTATAAAATAATTATTACCATTTACCATAATTTTTGAAATATCTGAATCATTATTAAATGATTTAAATATCAAACAATTCTATTATCATTAATATTTAATTAATATTAAACTATGAATGAAACCATTGCTAAAATATTAAAGTTATTAATAATAACTCAAAATATTTTTAAAGTATTTATAATACCCTTAAATGATTTTTAAAACATTTAAAATAATTATTAAATAATTACCATTAATATTTAAATATTAATGAACTATTTATCCAAATATTAACAGTCATAATTATAACTTAAAATATTTTTAAATCATTAACATCCTTTTTAAATGATAAAACCATTTTTAAAATATTTATTTAATATAATTATAAATAAATTTAATATCATTAATCATTAAATATCATTAATATTAAATTATTAATGAAATATCCTTTAAATATTAAAAGTTATATTTTATAACTTAAAATATCTTTAAACACTTTATTTTCATTTAAAATGATTATTATAATATTAAAATCATTTTTAAACTAAATTATTTAATATAATTATTAAATAACTTTATTATCATTAATCATAATTAATTAATAAAATTTACCTTTAAATATTAAAAGTTATATTTTATAACTTAAAATATTTTAAATACCTTATTATTATTTAAAATGATTTTTAATATAATAAAATCATTTTTAATTCATTTATTTAATTCATTTAATAAATAACTTAATTATCATTAATATAAATTTATTAATGAAAATTATCACATAATATTAAAAGTTATCAAAAATAACTTAAATTATTTTCTTATATCATAATATAATTTTAAATGATTTTTCATGAATTAAAATCATTTTTAAATAATGTATTTAATATTATAATTAAATAAATTAATTACTTTTAATATTCCAAAAATATTAAATATTTATGAAATATATTTAAAATAATTAAAAACTAATTTTCAGAATTTAAAATAATTTTTAATAATTTATTTTGTATTTTTAATAATTAAAAACTATTTTTTTCTATTTTTTTATTAATTTCCAGAAATTTAAAAAAAATCTGTCGCTAAAGACCACCTATAGCGACAGAACCGTCGCTATAGGTGTTCTTCATGTTCTTGAACATTCATAGGCAGTCACCGAGTATGCTAGTTTGACCATCAATAATTCTGTGTGTGTTGTGTTTCTGGGTCTGTTGTTCATCAGATCATGTAGTACAAATACAAGACTACACGATCCAACAACAAACATGATCATAACACATAATACAAGAGAGATCTGAGCCTCCAAAAATGTTGTCAGGACTGTTCTTCATTTTCTGGGTTACCCAGAAATGAAGAACAGATCATAGGTCATACTTTGAACCTTTACTACACGCAATCCTTGTAATTGATTTGTGAGCTATAAGCTGCAGTGTATAGCCAACATGCAACACTACAAATCTATCACAAAACATAACCATAACATCAAAAGATCAATCAGATCCACGCCGGTCAAACCATGTCAGAAGTAATACTCATATGTTTTTCTGGGTTACCCAGAAAACATATTCTGTGAACATCCTGCCTAGTTTGACCATACACCCAATACAACCTGCTTGAGATTTTTGTGAACTAAGGGTCCAAAAATAAAGTCCATCTAACATACTATAATCTAGAATCAAGATTAATAACAAAACATCAAACAAACTGTCAGATCTAGCTGCTTGAACATGTTGTCAGACACTGAAATAATTTTCTGGGTTACCCAGATTTCTGTGCAGTCAACGTCGGTCAATGGTGTTTGACCTTAATTAACATTAAGTCCAGACATCAAATAGCTATTCTACCACTTCCAGATTAAAGAAAACATATCAGGCTATATATTAACACTTTAATACAACAAAAATACTAAACACACAACGATCTACAGCCTCTGACATTCGATGTCAGAGAACAAAAAAAAATAATTTCCAGATTTTTGAAAACTTCAAATTCGAGCCTCTAAATGTTATGGATCTAACATCTAGCTACCCAGATCATCTATTTGCACTATATCTAACATGTATAACACAAAAAAACTAACATCTAACAACAGATTATTGGACAGAATCATGGCTAGGGTTTTTATACCTTTCTTGAATAATTTCTTGATTTTGGCTACTGATCTGCTGTGGGATTTCGTGGGGCTGGTATAAGGGACTGATCTAGCTTAATTTTTCGGAGGTGAGAGGCTTGAGAGAGTTTAGTAAGTTTTTGTGCAAAATATAGTGAACAAAATGATTTTTCTCTCTCTTCAATCTACTTATAAACCATCATGGTGCATGAATGAGCTGAGTAAGAGTGGTTTGCTGGCAAAAATAGGCATGTGGAGTGGTTAGGGTTTGGTGACCAACTTCACCAATTTTGTCAAAACCTATAACTAGCTTCTTAAATGCTAAAAAGGACATAATGGTCATTTGTTTTCTAATTTAATGGCAAAAATGGAACTTGGCAAACCCTTAGGGTTAAACCCTTAGGGTTTAACCCTAAAATTTAGCACAAAATAAATCTAGGATTTAGCAATTAGGATTTGCACAAAAATAAAATTAAATAAAATTAATTAAATTTTAGTTTCTTAAATTTTGAAAATAATAACTTTGTTAATAAAAGTAAGTTTGTAATTATCTAACAAATGGACATTAGGGTTTAGATCATATAATTATTGTTGACTTTGATAATTTAGCAATTAGGGTTTACTCTTTCGGTAATTAGGGTTACCAAATTACTATTAGGGTTCCAATTACTAAATTAGGGTTTAATAATTTAGGGTTGCTAAAATTAACAATTATAATCGTAATACTTGTGAATTAGTCACATTAATACAATAACCAACAATCTCAAACTTTAATTTTAAATTAGGGTTACTAATTATAGCAATTAGGGTTTCCAGAATTTTAATTAGGGTTTACCTAATTAATACATTAATACACGATATAATTAATATTATACACTTATAAAACAATCTCACACTCTAATTTGGAACTCAAATTAGGGTTTAACATGATTACTAGGGTTTGGTCAAAATACACCGTAATTGACCAACCATTATCAATACGGTCATACCGTACATATTCATAGCACAAAAAAAATCAAAATATAAGTAATCTTCTATTATTATTCTCATACCTTGACAATAATCCAAAACTAGGGTTTGGATTCCATATCTGATTATTCTTTCATATTTAACATTAATAATTAAGGTAAAATAATTAACTTAATAATCTGTACAAAAATTCATATAATAAAATAATTATTATATTTATTCTAAAAATCACTTTATTTATTAATTAAATAATATATTATTATATATTCATGGAAAATAATTAATAAAAACATTTCTATCTTAAAATTAATTATTATTAAATACACTTTATAATAATCAATAATTCTACAATAAATTTACTTGTAAGTATTCCTGTAGTAAATATATTTTTATTTACCACATAAATACATATACACATAATCTTGTACAAATCATCATCCTTAAAATAAAAAAAAAATTATATGAAAAATTTATGATTTATTTATATAGAAAATATCGGGTTGTCACATTCACCCTCCCTTATAAGGATTCCGTCCCCGGAATCACCGCTTTAAAACCTATACATAACTGGGTACATAGCATACACAATCATTGCAAGTAGATCTTGATCATGATTGATCGAATCGATCGTTAACTATTCACATAAAGCTTGTCTTTCTGATTAAACGGAAATTTGATTTGTAAAAGAACTCTTTTTCCTCCTTCAAAATAATTTATAAAAATAACTTAATATTTATAAAAATATAATAAGAAAATAAAAATTGGTTAGATTAATACCTGGAGTTGCATCCCCGGCTACCACGATATTCTGAACGGTCATGTTGAAGACGCTTGCAGTTGGTTCTGTTTATTCGCTCGTTGTTGTTGGTCCCGTTGCCGCCATTGTCCTGCTACCTTTTCCCCGTATTCGCATTCTTTACCTCCATTCTCCTTCTTGAACAGTCTCCCACCTTATGCTCCACTGATCCACACTTGAAACACCTACTATACATTCTTGAATTGAGACAGTCGAAAGTGACATGTCCCTTCTGCCCACACTTACAGCATACAAACTTCCCTTTCAAACATTTCCCAAAGTGGTTCTTTCCACAGTTCTCACATTGCACCACCTGCTTCTTCTTCACACCTTCTTGCTTCACCTACATACTTCCAAAACTGTTCACCTTCCTCTTTTCACACCTATTCCCTTTTGCTTGTTTCCTCATTTATTTCTACTATAAATTTCTACCTTTCCAGTTCCCTCAACCTTACCCTTGTTCCTTCTTACCTTGTTATAGAGCAGGTTTCGAATCCCAGCTCAAATCTTCGTGCCTTTCTAGCCTCCGTATCAACTTGATGCGGAGCCAATCTAATCAACTCATTAAATTTCACTGACATATTCCGCAACTTACATATCTCCTTGCTTCAATTCTAGAAATTTCACCTCTATTCTAGCCTGCATTCTAACAGAAAAAATAAATTTCGAAAAATAAAGTCTTAAACCTATCCCATGCTACCATACCTGCTCCTGCCCTCGTCTAATTTGCTTTCCACCAAAAATTTTGCCTCACCCTTCATCATGCATGTGGCAAAAACGATCTTTTGCCCCTCAGCTACCCTAACTATCACGAACACCTTTTTAATTTCCTTAACCCAAGTTTGGACTTCTACAGGGTCATTTGTACCTTTGAATTCTGGTGATAGGACCGTCTTGAAGTCTTTAACGTTCGACGTTTGATTATCTGGTTGATCTTTCGCGACTGGTATTCCGTTCTGCACAACTTGATCGTCCATATTCACAACCTCTGTATTGAGTCTGGTTGTTCTCCAGCTTTGTTGACAGATTCTTCTATTCTTTGGTTTCGTTTTTGTCTTGACGACATTTTTCTAAATTATTCTTACATACTAAGCATTATCGTATACGTTTATCATATCACACAAAATTTTTCTACTCAAATAATCATGTATTCAAAATATTAGCTTTGGAAAACTGCATTAACCAATGCTTAGATAAATAATTACTATCTTTATACCAACTTATTTCATTAATCCAACATAGACTCATATTCATATCACTTGATATGTCATAGCACATTCTATTTTAAACATTCACTATCCCCTTTGTGACTTTAAAAGTCGGGATTTACAACTTTATCCAACACAAAAATTAAAAATATTTTATTACACAAATATACTTATCACATATACCACACAGAAACATACATATTCAACTAATACCAATACTACCTGTTTCTTTTGCCTTCACTAAAGATTAACTATACCCAGTTCACCAAACCACACTTATGAGTCCATAAACTTGTCACAGTTATATGAGTTTACGAATTTTCCCTAGTCAGACCTTTGGCGTCCATTCGCTGAGGGATTCATAAATATTTCATATAACTATGAATCAAGAATGTCACGTAAGTATGAGTTTTAAGAACTCGCACTTAACCCTATGTTCTCTACCTATGACCTATCTATTTTTTATACACATGAGAAAGGAATCACCCTCTTAACATGCATATAGAAAATAGCGCGACACAAACATTTCAATGTTTATCAGTGTCAGATACTAAGTAGTTTTTACACCAAGTACAATTCCCCGCCCATACAAGGAATCATACAACTCAGCTGCCGACATAAGTCATCATTGAAATCCCCATCTAATCCTAACCCCCTTTTTCATTCGAATTTCATTTAATCCGCATTCATAACCCTTTCTTGAATCTGTACCATTCACACAACAATCTTGCTTTAAACTTTCCAATCATAAGATTGATTCTTTCTGGTTGTCATAATTTTATCAGATCACGGGGTGACCTCATCGTATATATTATAATTCAATTCTATGTCTTAATTGTTTTGTTTTACGATTTCCTTTCCCTGTACTTCCAGTCTTTTAGACTCGATCTATTCACTATTATTGTTTGACTTTATTATCAGAGTTAGGAAACTCTGTGGCTTAACAACTCGCCGAGATTCATCTTTGAATCATACCAACCAACTAACTCTATATGAGTTATTTGTATTTTCAACTTTTCCCTCTATTCTAAGGTTATAGCCTAAGGTCTAACCCACCTAAGGTTTCTAACCCTATAGCTCTGATACCATGATGTAAAGTCCCCGAACACGGATACTTAAAACCCGAACTCGGTACTTCACGATACCATTTCTATGAGCGAAAATATTACTAATAATAAAAACACTAATATAAATTATAAACTTATCTTACCTTCATCAGAGTTTGATCCCAAGTACGCAACCTTTACTATATGACATCGTAAACCTAATCTGTTTGCTTTCCTTTTCACTTGTTCTTGACCGATCCTTCTGATTGTTCACACTTGTCAGAAAACATTTAAATTAAGCAATGATGAGCATTTGAGTGCCCAGCAAGTATTATATATATATATAAGTTGAAAAAGTTTAAATATTTTCTTTATAATATCCATCTATAACAGATCAATAGTTGTGAAGTATTATGAACTGATATTAATAACATAACAACTCTCTTTCAAAATTTTGAAACTACATACTGACTATAAATAGGTTTTAAGTGACATTTTATGAACATTGTTTTTATTTTCGAAAAGGTTTAACAGAACTTCATCTGCAAACCGTCATAACTTACGGACACGGGGGTGATCAGCCCGTTGTGTCCTGTATTGATCAATACTACATTACAAGAACGATGTTATCATTTACTTGATCCGCCTTGGGCGCATAAAAGTTTTCCCGTGAACGGGATGTTCATATTTGTCAAGGTTCCAGACAAAAGGTTTTATTTTATCCAAGAATAATCTATAATTCAACATATATGTATAACAAAGGTTTATCAATATGTGATTAAATACAATGATTATCCAAGTGGGGACACTTGTATAATCATTTCTAGAAATTAACGAACAGAATATATATATATCCGAATTATCATATACTAACATGTTAATAATCAAAGGGTGTATATAATATAGGTTTAACCATCTGTACATTAATAATAATAATTCTGAACTTCTTACTTCTGACCATTGCATAAAGAAAATGCAAAGTTAGGATACTTGCCTGATGCGCTGCTTACAATTCTCAACTTAGTTCTACCCTTTTCTATCACAACCTATCATTAATCAAATCATTCGTTCGATTAGAACAATATAATATAACATATAGTACTGCATTTCGCAGTCAGCACATAACCTAATCATCTTATCACACATGTTCTACAATCATGGCATCACAAACTAATATCAACTCATTCCTAATCACATTGTCACACAACCTTAATAACCATTGAATCACAAATAAACAGTTAACTAATCACATTATCTAAGTCCAGATCAATTTCTGAAATATGTCGGTCTATCGACATCTTTATCGGGTAAAAATCGAGTCTAAGACTCTAAACAGTTGACCAATATCCATTTAGACTAATTAAATAACAGTCATGTCATTTTTCATGACCTTATAATAATTATAAAATAATTATTACCATTTACCATAATTTTTGAAATATCAGAATCATTATTAATTGATTTAAATATCAAACAATTCTATTATCATTAATATTTAATTAATATTAAACTATGAATGAAACCATTGCTAAAATATTAAAGTTATTAATAATAACTCAAAATATTTTTAAAGTATTTATAATACCCTTAAATGATTTTTAAAACATTTAAAATAATTATTAAATAATTACCATTAATATTTAAATATTAATGAACTATTTATCCAAATATTAACAGTCATAATTATAACTTAAAATATTTTTAAATCATTAACATCCTTTTTAAATGATAAAACCATTTTTAAAATATTTATTTAATATAATTATAAATAAATTTAATATCATTAATCATTAAATATCATTAATATTAAATTATTAATGAAATATCCTTTAAATATTAAAAGTTATATTTTATAACTTAAAATATCTTTAAACACTTTATTTTCATTTAAAATGATTATTATAATATTAAAATCATTTTTAAACTAAATTATTTAATATAATTATTAAATAACTTTATTATCATTAATCATAATTAATTAATAAAATTTACCTTTAAATATTAAAAGTTATATTTTATAACTTAAAATATTTTAAATACCTTATTATTATTTAAAATGATTTTTATTATAATAAAATCATTTTTAATTCATTTATTTAATTCATTTAATAAATAACTTAATTATCATTAATATAAATTTATTAATGAAAATTATCACATAATATTAAAAGTTATCAAAAATAACTTAAATTATTTTCTTATATCATAATATAATTTTAAATGATTTTTCATGAATTAAAATCATTTTTAAATAATGTATTTAATATTATAATTAAATAAATTAATTACTTTTAATATTCCAAAAATATTAAATATTTATGAAATATATTTAAAATAATTAAAAACTAATTTTCAGAATTTAAAATAATTTTTAATAATTTATTTTGTATTTTTAATAATTAAAAACTATTTTTTTATATTTTTTTATTAATTTCTAGAAATTTAAAAAAAAATCTGTCGCTAAAGACCACCTATAGCGACAGAACCGTCGCTATAGGTGTTCTTCATGTTCTTGAACATTCATAGGCAGTCACCGAGTATGCTAGTTTGACCATCAATAATTCCGTGTGTGTTGTGTTTCTGGGTCTGTTGTTCATCAGATCATGTAGTACAAATACAAGACTACACGATCCAACAACAAACATGATCATAACACATAATACAAGAGAGATCTGAGCCTCCAAAAATGTTGTCAGGACTGTTCTTCATTTTCTGGGTTACCCAGAAATGAAGAACAGATCATAGGTCATACTTTGAACCTTTACTACACGCAATCCTTGTAATTGATTTGTGATCTATAAGCTGCAGTGTATAGCCAACATGCAACACTACAAATCTATCACAAAACATAACCATAACATCAAAAGATCAATCAGATCCACGCCGGTCAAACCATGTCAGAAGTAATACTCATATGTTTTTCTGGGTTACCCAGAAAACATATTCTGTGAACATCCTGCCTAGTTTGACCATACACCCAATACAACCTGCTTGAGATTTTTGTGAACTAAGGGTCCAAAAATAAAGTCCATCTAACATACTATAATCTAGAATCAAGAATAATAACAAAACATCAAACAAACTGTCAGATCTAGCTGCTTGAACATGTTGTCGGACACTGAAATAATTTTCTGGGTTACCCAGATTTCTGTGCAGTCAACGTCGGTCAATGGTGTTTGACCTTAATTAACATTAAGTCCAGACATCAAATAGCTATTCTACCACTTCCAGATTAAAGAAAACATATCAGGCTATATATTAACACTTTAATACAACAAAAATACTAAACACACAACGATCTACAGCCTCTGACATTCGATGTCAGAGAACAAAAAAAATAATTTTCAGATTTTTGAAAACTTCAATTCCGAGCCTCTAAATGTTATGGATCTAACATCTAGCAACCCAGATCATCTATTTTCACTATATCTAACATGTATAACACAAAAAAACTAACATCTAACAACAGATTATTGGACAGAATCATGGCTAGGGTTTTTATACCTTTCTTGAATAATTTCTTGATTTTGGCTGCTGATCTGCTGTGGGATTTCGTGGGGCTGGTATAAGGGACTGATCTAGCTTAATTTTTCAGAGGTGAGAGGCTTGAGAGAGTTTAGTAAGTTTTTGTGCAAAATATAGTGAACAAAATGATTTTTCTCTCTCTTCAATCTATTTATAAACCATCATGGTGCATGAATGAGCTGAGTAAGAGTGGTTTGCTGGCAAAAATAGGCATGTGGAGTGGTTAGGGTTTGGTGACCAACTTCACCAATTTTGTCAAAACCTATAACTAGCTTCTTAAATGCTATAAAGGACATAATGGTCATTTGTTTTCTAATTTAATGGCAAAAATGGAACTTGGCAAACCCTTAGGGTTTAACCCTAAAATTTAGCACAAAATAAATCTAGGATTTACCAATTAGAGTTTGCACAAAAATAAAATTAAATAAAATTAATTAATTTTTAGTTTCTTAAATTTTGAAAATAATAACTTTGTTAATTAAAGTAAGTTTGTAATTATCTAACAAATGGACATTAGGGTTTAGATCATATAATTATTGTTGACTTTGCTAATTTAGCAATTAGGGTTTACTCTTTCGATAATTAGGGTTACTAAATTACTATTAGGGTTCCAATTACTAAATTAGGGTTTAATAATTTAGGATTGCTAAAATTAACAATTATAATCGTAATACTTGTGAATTAATCATATTAATACAATAACCAACAATCTCAAACTCTAATTTTAAATTAGTGTTACTAATTATAGCAATTAGGGTTTCAAGAATTTTAATTAGGGTTTACCTAATTAATACATTAATACACGATATAATTAATATTATACACTTATAAAACAATCTCACACTCTAATTTGGATCTCAAATTAGGGTTTAACATGATTATTAGGGTTTGGTCAAAATACACCGTAATTGACCAACCATTATCAATACGGTCATACCGTACATTTTCATAGCACAAAAAAAATCAAAATATAAGTAATCTTCTATTATTATTCTCATACCTTGACAATAATCCAAAACTAGGGTTTGGATTCCATATCTGATTATTCTTTCATATTTAACATTAATAATTAAGGTAAAATAATTAACTTAATAATCTGTACAAAAATTCATATAATAAAATAATTATTATATTTATTCTAAAAATCACTTCATTTATTATTTAAATAATATATTATTATATATTCATGGAAAATAATTTATAAAAATATTTTTATCTTAAAATTAATTATTATAAAATACACTTTATAATAATCAATAATTCTACAATAAATTTACTTGTAAATATTTCTGTAGTAAATATATTTTTATTTACCACATAAATACATATACACATAATCTTGTACAAATCCTCATCCTTAAAATAATAAAAAATTATACGCAAAATTTATGATTTATTTATATAGAAAATATCGGGTTGTCACAGGCTCCTACTACATAATAATCATAAGCATGACTGTTTAGACCCCTTCTAAAGACCTCAAATCAAAACACTTAAAGAATAAAAGTTGCAGGTCTATTCGTCCTCGTTCTGGATCATCTTGAATCACCTCAATCGAAGTTCGTATGAAAACGTTATGACCATTTTACCAGAATAGGTTAAAGTAGTCACACTTAACAGACATTGGGCACGGCCGCGCCCAATTCCTTCACCAAACCAGCGCGCCTGTGCCATAAGGAAGCGCCCAGCTGTACCCCCGTGCCCCTAGGCAGTGCGCCCGTGTATGGCTTGCCCATATTACAATTTCCTTAATGCTTTTACTTGAAATCTTCATAACTTCTTCATTTTAAGTCCAAATCAGTTGGTTTTCGATTCGTTGAACTCGTTAAACTCTTAGCTACTCATCTACAGAGTAATTATAACACTTCAAAAATATTAACTAACCCAAATATTAATCCAAAACTCATATTCATACTAAATTTTCATGTTTTTGAAAACTTTAGCGAATTCTTTCACCACGAATTCGTTTCTCAACCAAATTGGTTCGTTTAACTTCCGTTTTTTTTGCATTTGACTATATTAACAACATTTAATAGAAAACTATAGATTTCAACAAGTTTTAGTCATCAAATTTGTGACTCAAAAGTGACTTTTTCTTGTTATTTCTAAGGAAATGCAAAACTTAGGAATCAAGAACTTGTACTCTCTTTAATTTAGCATGCTTTGGCCAATTACACTGACTTTATAGCATACATATATCTCAGACAACATGATGACATCAACTCACAATTTAATTAATCAAGAAATTCATGAACATTTTGAAAATTCAACATTATACCCTCTTACATTATAATCACACAATCATCATGTGTTCACCATTCTATACTTGATTTATGTTTTCAGAAACATTGAGTAGTTAGAATTAAGTACCTTTGATGATTTTTCTCAATTAACAGAGTGCTCCTCCCTCTTAATGCAATAATCAATGCAAGATCTTTTCTTGAAATTCTTCTTCACTCTCAACTCACTGACTCTCTCTATTCATCCATTTCACTCCATACGTTGTGCTAACAGAAAACTAGCAATTGGAAATTGAAAGGTAAGCTCTCTCTATATATAGCCAAATCATTACCAAATTTTGGTTTTTGCCCTAGAATTTAAACTAGTGGAAGGAAGAAGAATCCATTAGACAAGAAGGAGTTGGTGGAAAGTGTATAACCACTCCCTCCCCACCATTCCTGTATCACTATCTTCTAGCTTTTAATTTCACTGAGTTTTGAGCATAGAGAAATAGACTAGGCCAATGGCTTAGTCACGTGAGTAAGGAGAAATGACTGTGAAATTGGGACAAGGCTTATAACTCAGCAACTGAAGCTTAGTCTAGTTCCTTTTAATTCCCAAAATGAAATTTTAATGTGTTAATGCTACTACACCAAGTAAAATTAGGGATTATTTATGTACTCATATCATATAGTCCATGTACATTAGTCCACCTAATATTTTAATATCTATAACATGTGTGGACTTAATTTAATTGCTCACTAATAACTTAATATCTCATTTTACTATTTACTTACACATCCGTATTGAAATAAATATTTTAATAACACATGTTTATTTACTCCCATCTTTTAGACCACACATATAATTGTATCATTGCATACGATGAGATAACAAAACTATTTAAATCCACTTTATGATTTAATTACTTTCACTATATGATTTTTGTATATCATTAATCCCAATTAAATGTCACACTTCATGTAGTCTTAAGCCATATGAATTATATATTACTACAACCCACATTTTCTATATTACACAAAGTAACATGAAATACTATTTAATAAAAATGTCCACACTAATATCTTAATTGGGCTAAATATCATTCAGTTGGGTACTTTCAACCCATTACTCCATATCACAGATAAATATCATAATGATTATTATCAGTCATTAATTCTCTTTTAATAATTTCAGTTAAACCTTCAGTCTGGTTTAACTTTAATACTCAGGCCACACAAGGCTCATTTATCTCATTTACTGGAGTTACATATAACTCAAGCTCATTATTTCTATAATAAAATATTAGGGGTTTAGGCCACGTTTGGCTTTTCCCCAATTCCACGGTATTTTTTAATATTTATCTAATATAAGTTTTATGTCACACTTTATCATAATGCTAAATTATTTATCTTACTTAAATAATCACATACTTAAAGTATGCACAACCTTTACACTTAGAATAATTAATATTACTCTATTAATTATACACTATACGTATAATTATTTGATTATCCCAAGACAACTTCTTCAACCATTACATTTAGCCACATCTCAAATATTAATCTAATATATATAAATCTCTAACCAATATTCACTTATATATATATATATATATATATATATATATATATATATATATATATATATATATATTGGTTTTCTTCTATCGTCATCAACGTACATATATAGAAGTCTAAACCTAGTACGCATCGAGTCTTTAATAGTATTCAATATAGTACACTGAGTGGTTTCCCACAAACATCCAACAAATTAGTTTCCGTCTCGTCTACATTGTTCTCACAGTGAGTTAGATCGGTTACTAATTCGTATATACCTCCGCTCTCTGAAGGAATTGTTTAGCCCAACTTCTATACGTCAACCATTAAAGAGTAAGATTGCACTAACTTAGACTTGATATTCACTCGTACATATACTCAAGAAATTGGTGATTATCAAAGATATTTTAATGTCACCCACTTACTAATATAAAATAATTTTCACATAAATTATTTAATGTCGGTAGATAAATCTTATCCATCTTCTTACTAATTCATCTCTACAATTTACAACAAATATATAATAATGATATATATTTATTAAACACAACATCACTTATTACGTAGCTCATATTACCCTATGTAACACAATACCACATTCCTCGTAACACATAAATATTTTTATTTGAACCCTTCACATGCCTTAAGAATTTTATTCACTAAATTCTTATTTTAATATTTTCTGAAAATTCGGGTTCTTAGATATTCAACCATAAAACCAATGTTCATGATCATGCCAATTAATTATTTGCCAGTTCATTTCGGCCAAAGATATTCAATTGTAAAACCAATGATCATGCCAAACAATAATCTATCTTTACACTACAGGCCAAAGATATTCATTCTTATCATCAGTGGTCATGATCATGTCAAACACCTGTCTATCTTTGCACTACGGGCCAAAGATATCAATCAATAGTTCATCTTTGTACTACGGGCCAAAGACATATAATTGTAAAACCAATAATCAACAGTCCATCTTTGCACTACGGACCAAAGATGACTTTTACCACATCATTTGTCTGTAACATTACAGGTCATGATTATACCAATACACAATTCTTGGTCTTAATCATACCAATCAAAAGTCTATCTAAGCACTACGGGCCAAAGATGACTTTTACCACATCATTTGTCTGTAACATTACATGTCATGATTATACCAATACACATTTCTTGGTCATAATCATACCAATCAATAATTCATCTATGCATTACGGGCCAAAGATGACTTTCACCATAATATAAGCATGAGAATGATGACAATGATATAAAGAATCAATCAAGTGAGATCAGGGATAAATATTAAAGATTTAAAATTCAATTTATCAAGAGTTCAAGAATGTCCAAAAGGGTCAACATAATGATCAAAATGTGAATTCAAATTTAAGAATAAGATTCATATATCAAAGATAATTTGGTCAGAAAATAAACTAATTGTTTTGTAAATAGTACCTGAATGAATAGTACCAAACAAATAGTACTCCGTCATGCAAAGTACCCCGAATAAATATTACCCTGAGTGAATAGTACCCGAGTGAATAGAAACTCGTCATGAAAAGTACCTCGAATAAATATTACCCTGAGTGAATAGTAATAAATAAATAGTAACCCGTCATGCAAAGTACCCCGAATCACCAAGTGAATAATACCTGAGTGAATAGTACCCTATAATTAAATAAAATAAGACTTGACAGTAATTCCATGTCTTATATTTAGTTGGGACATTGTATGATGGAAGGATTGAATTGTACGGTAACTATTTACTCAAAGGTTCTTTTATGACTAATGTTGAAATCTATATTATCTGAAAAGTCGTTAATCACTAGGGAGGCTTATCCCTATTGTAGAATAAATATTATTTATTTAAATAAATTAATAATTTAATTTATTTATTTAAATAAGATTTGAATTATTCTAATTGATTTATTCACAACCAGTTTAATATAGAGAACCTAAAGGGTCACACCATAAATGGAAGAATAATTATTTAAGAAGAAAATGACATAATCGTAATAGTAAGTTAAGTATATTTAATTTAATATATGGTGATAGAATAAATTAAATAGCCTAATATTTATTATTTAATATTTTGGAAATATTAAATATAAATTAATAAGACGAGTCTTATTATTATTATTACTATTATTATTAATTAATTCCCTAAAGAAGTTTGAGAATTAATTAATAAAAGTACTCTCATATATTCCTAATTGTATTAGGAGACTAATTAATTAAAAGAGTTTAATTAATTATTCCTAATAAGATTAGGAGCCTAATTAATTAAAGAAGTTTAATTAATTAAAATAAAACACAATTCCTTAATTGTTAAGTAGGGTTGTCCACATCTATAAATAAGAGGAATCTTATTATGGGTGAGGGTGGTTGACACTTTCACAAAACACGTGAATACGTAATTCTAATAGTTTGGAGAGTACACCCTTTTCTATGAGAGATAGAAAAACTAGAGTTTTGCCAAACACACATCTTCTTGAATCTTTCTTCTACCTTGGTGGATCACCTCTAGAGGCCAAACATTTGGATGGCTAACTTTGATCAAAAGGAAGGAACCACACCCGGTGGATTCAAGTTGAACGCGAAAGGATTTGGAGGTGAACTTGTATCTAAGAAAGCTCGAACCTTTAAGGGTATGATTCTTGTTCTTTATTTTTTTGTTTAATTAATAATTGTGCATAAAGGATGATGATCCGGATATATGGTTTGTAAAATTTTAAAACTCTATTTTTCCACGTTTTCTCTTAATTTGTGTAATTTGATTGCGTTCATGAATATTACAAACCTAACAAAAATAAGGCCCAAGATTTTCGGCCCAAGCAAGCGAAGAGAAGGAGGTGCATGAATGTAATAATTACAACTTACTAACTCTCACCTAACCTCCTTAGATACCAATTTCTAATTTAACCAACACATTTAACCAAGTGTGCAAGTAACCTCCTAATGAGTAAGAGAGAGAAAGAGCAAGAGGTGTGGGAAAATGTATATTAGATATACATATTATATCTATAAATATATTTTTACAAACAAAAACTCATTTTCTCTTTCATCTCTTATTTCCTACTTTGCTACTAAAAGAAACTAGAGAGAGAGAGAGAGAAAAGAGGGGCAGCAGCCCTATGAGAGAGAGAAGAGTGGCCATGGAAGCCATTAAAGAAGAGAAGAATGAAGATTTTGAGCAAAGGTATAATCCTAAACTAGGTTATACATTTTATTTTGATTATTCTAAATCAAAATTTGGATCTATGTTTCTAGACTCAAACAATTTGGATCTACTTGTTGATGAGTATTTTATGTTTAGATCTACCCATATTGGGTGTTGATTTGTTTGGAAATCAAAAGAACAGAAAAATATTTTTTCTAGTTTAGAAAATCCTAACTTTTATGTACTTTGGATGTCCCCCGTTTTAGATCTATAACTTCTTTTTATGATCCGTCAAAGAGGGGTATTAGATGTATTAGTTATCCAGTAAACCCAATTGGTAACACTCAAAAAGGTTGAGTTCACAAGCTGTAGTGATTGTTTTAGCAAAAATAGTCCCGTTTTTAGAAAATGAAATATAACTGTTTTGGGTCAGTTTATGCTAGGGGTATTTTCATCATTTTTGTGATCTTAAAAAAATTTGGAAAAAATAAAAATGATAATATGATGAGTTAGCTGCATTCTGTCCAAAGATGGTGATTTTTGGATGTATATAATGACAGATATGGATTTTATGGGAAAAGACTACACTACAAAAAAACAGGTCATTGGCGACGGGCTCATTGGCGACGGCATTATCCCCGTCGAGAATAACATCATTGGCGACGGCTACGCCGTCGAGAATGAGTCCCGTCGAGAATGACCCTTCCCGGGCCTAAATTTGGTAGGAATTTTTCGCCCGGGTGGGAAAAAGGTCATAGGCGACGGGAATGCCGTCGGCAGTGAGTCAATCCTTATTGCCGTCGAGAATGAGGTTGTTTTTAATCCCTAAAATTAAATTTTTTGTTTCTACTTTCTACTCTCTTTCTCCCGCTCGATCTCAGTTCTTTCCCTCTACACCTCTACCGTCACCTGTGTATATCGTCGCCGTCGCCTGCACCATTGTCGTCGTCGCCATCTCCCTCATCCTTTGCCGTCTAACTCCCCATCTTTCTTTCTATCCCACTTGGGTCTGTCCCTCTTGGTTCTGCTGGTTCCTTTCTGGTTCTGTACTTCTCCGTCCGCCTTTGCAGTCGCCTGTCCATCTTGGTTCTGCTTGTTCAATTAGTAAGTTGATTTTTTTATTCTTAGGGTTTAATTTGTAAGTTCCAATTTATTTATGTTAGGGTTTAATTTCTAAGTAGTATATATTTTGCCCTTTTTTGAGCATTATCCATCTCTATTATGTGTTAGCTTAATTACAGTACTAGTGTAGAAATTATGTGTTAGCAATTTGTAATTTGTGCTGTGTAAAATAGTTCTGCAATTTGTAATGTCTTTGAGGCTTTGGTGACTGTATTGACATGGTTAAGTATCAATTTATTATCAGTTTGTTAGAAAAGCAGAAACTGTATTGGATTTTTGCTGTAAAAAAAGGTAAATGGGAAAGGTGAAATTGTATTACCTTTTTTGTTCTAGAAAGTAAAGGAAGTATCTTGAAATGTGACCTATATATAGAATGTTAATTTAAGCTCTAATGAAAATGTTTTACAATTTTGGCATCCTATTGTTGGTACATTAGAGCTTCCGAGCATTACCCTGCTATTCAAGATTATAACTTGATCAACTTGTTATATATAGTTACTATTGTTTGCCTCAATTGTCTCAATTGTGATAGTCTGATGGCAAAGTCTAATTGGCCATGACTTATCAAGTATAAAATAAAGACTAATTCGAATTAACCAATAAAAGCTTTTCAACTTTGGCATTGACCTTGGATTAGTTATAGTCATGGCTTGCAATGAGATCCTCTGCTATCTAGTTTTGATATTGCAAATAGTTCTTTCCTGAAAAGTTTCACCTCTTTCATTAATTAAAAAGTCACCTACTAGATTTTACGACCATAGTTTAAAGCACTTACAAGCACTAGATGTTTCTCTCATGTTTTTTGTTTATCATATTTACGAATAATTATTCCCTATATAATGCGTTTGCTTTCAGTTTTTCTATTTTTATTTTTTTTCAGTTGGTGTCTAAATCTTTGCATGTGGTTGCTTGGTAATTTGAGTTGTTTATTTTCTTTTCTTTGTATCATATTCAAGTTTAAGAAAGTGATTTAGTATCTTTCAATGGCAGAGTTACAATATCCAGGTTGTTTCTATTGCATTTGATTTGCCCTTTTTTACTGTAGTGCTTGACTAGTTGTAAACTTGTTTTAGGATCTGTTGTTTGTTTTCCTTTTCCTAGTTGATTTGATATTGCCTTAACCATATTCAAATTCTCAATTTATTTGTTTTTTTTCCTATTCTCAATTCTAAAATTCACATCTGCATATATTTTCATATACTTTAGGAAGCTTAGAAACCCGTTTGAGATTCACTTAGTATGAGTGAATCTCAAATAGTCCCCGTTTTGGGACTATTCTTGTATGTTTTTATCTCACTTAGGTCGGTGTTAACGACTTGAGCACGCATTTATATTTTTTGAATTTTTGGCCAGTATATATCTCTTGATGTTCTTCGGGTGCATATTTAGACTACGATGTGTTAGTCTATTTCTTGTACTTGAAGACCATGGGGAGGTACTGCCAAAAATTCTGAAAAATTTAAATATGTGTTCAAATTGTTAGCATCAGTGAGGCGACACATCCGGGAATGGGATAGAAGCCTGACCCGTTAGAGGTGGAGATGAAGTTAGGAAACTCATAAGCTTGCATATACATTAACTTGGAGACTTGATTGTGTTTATTTGACTTTCCATATATATAGCAGACAGTTGTCCGATATGTCTGTTGATCGAAGTTGGATGGAACGTAGGGTAGCCACTGATAGGAGTGGGCTTTGCGAAACTGAACAACACTTAGGTAAAAAGCCAAAAAAGAGCCCGAAACCCACATCGTCCGTCTGAACGTCACGCAAACACACACACAGCACCGCGTAGGTATTAGGCACGCGTTACAACTTACGGGACTCGATTCCGGCATACGGAGATCGACTTATCACTCAGTTTGCGAAACTGAACAACACTTAGGCAAAAAGCCAAAAAAGAGACCGAAACCCGTATCGTCCGTCCCAACGCCACGTAAACACACACACAGCACCGCGTAGGTATTAGGCACGCGTTACAACTGACGGGACTCGATTCCGGCATACGGAGACCGAGTTATCGTCCAGTTTACAAAACTGAACAACACTCAGGTAAAAAGCCAAAAAAGAGCCCGAAACCCGCATCGTCCGTCCGAACGCCACGCAAACACACAAACAGTACCGCGTAGGTATTAGGCACGCGTTACAACTGACGGGACTCGATTCCGACAAACGGAGACCGAGTTATCGCCCAGTTTGCGAAACTGAACAACACTTAGGCAAAAAACCGAAAAAGAGCCCGAAACCCACATCGTCCATCTGAACGCCACGCAATCACACACACAGCACTGCGTAGGTATTAGGCACGCGTTACAACTGACGGGACTCGATTCCGGCATACGGAGACCGAGTTATCGTCCAGTTTGTGAAACTGAACAACACTCAGGTAAAAAGCAGAAAAAGAGCCCGAAACCCGCATAGTCCTTCCGAACACCATGCAAACACACACACAGCAACGCGTAGGTATTAGGCACGCGTTACAACTGACGGGAATCGATTCCGACATATGAAGACCGAGTTATCGCCCAATTTGCGAAACTGAACAACACTTAGCCAAAAAGCCGAAAAAGAGCCCGAAACCCACATCGTCCGACCGAATGCCACGCAAACACACACACATCACCGCGTAGATATTAGGCACACGTTACAACTGACCGGACTCGATTCCGACATACGGAGACTGAGTTATCGCCCAGTTTGCGAAACTGAACAACACTTAGGCAAAAAACCGAAAAAGAGCCCGAAACCCGCATCGTCCATCTGAACGCCATGCAAACACACACACAGCACCGCGTAGGTATTAGGCACGCGTTACAACTGACGGAACTCGATTCCGGCATACGGAGTCCGAGTTATCGTCCAGTTTGCGAAACTAAACAATACTCAGGTAAAAAGCCGAAAAAGAGCCCGAAACCCGCATAGTCCGTCCCAATGCCACGCAAACACACACACAGCACCGCGTAGGTATTAGGCATGCGTTACAACTGACGGGACTCGATTCCGACATATGGAGACCGAGTTATCGCCCAGTTTGCAAAACTGAGCAACACTTAGCCAAAAAGCCGAAAAAGAGCCTGAAACCCGCATCGTCAGTCCGAACGCCACACAAATACACACACGGTACCGCGTAGGTATTAGGCACACGTTACAACTGACGGGACTCAATTCCGGCATACGGAGACCGAGTTATCGTCTAATTTGCGAAACTGAACAACACTTAGGTAAAAAGCCGAAAAAGAGCCCGAAACCCGCATCGTCCGTCCGAACGCCACACAAACACACACACAGTACTGCGTAGATATTAGGCACGTGTTACAACTGACGGGACTCGATTCTGGCATACGGAGACCGAGTTATCGCCCAGTTTGCGAAACTAAACAATACTCAGGTAAAAAGCCGAAAAAGAGCCCGAAACCCGCATAGTCCGTCCGAACGCCACGCAAACACACACACAGCACCGCGTAGGTATTAGGCATGCGTTACAACTGACGGGACTCGATTCCGACATATGGAGACCGAGTTATCGCCCAGTTTATAAAACTGAACAACACTTAGACAAAAAGCCGAAAAAGAGTTCGAAACCCGCATCGTCCGTCTGAATGCCACACAAATACACACACGGTACCGCGTAGGTATTAGGCACGCGTTACAACTGACGGGATTCAATTCCGGACATACGGAGACCGAGTTATCGTCCAATTTGCGAAACTGAACAACACTCAGGTAAAAAGCCGAAAAAGAGCCCGAAACCCGCATCGTCCGTCCGAACGCCACACAAACACACACACAGTACTACGTAGATATTAGGCACGTGTTACAACTGACGGGACTCGATTCTGGCATACGGAGACCGAGTTATCGCCCAGTTTGCGAAACTAAACAATACTCAGGTAAAAAGCCGAAAAAGAGCCCGAAACCCGCATAGTCCGTCCGAACGCCACGCAAACACACACACAGCACTGCGTAGGTATTAGGCATGCGTTACAACTGACGGGACTCGATTCCGGCATACGGAGACCGAGTTATCGCCCAGTTTGCGAAACTGAACAACACTTAGGCAAAAAGCCGAAAAAGAGCCCAAAACCAGCATCATCCATCCGAACGCCACGCAAACACGCACACAGCACCGTGTAGGTATTAGGCACGCGTTACAACTTACAGGACTCGATTCCGGCATACGGAGACCGAGTTATCGCCCAATTTACGAAACTGAACAACACTTAGGTAAAAAGCCAAAAAAGAGCCCAAAACTCGCATCGCCCGTCCGAACGCCACGCAAACACACGCACAACACCGCGTAGGTATTAGGCGCGGGTTACAACTGACGGGACTCGATTCCGGCATACGGAGACCGAGTTATTGCCAAGTTTGCAAAACTGAACAACAGTTAGGTAAAAGGCCGAAAAAGAGCCCAAAACCCGCATCGTCCGTCCGAACCCCACGCAAACACACACACAGCACCGCGTAGGTATTAGGCACGCGTTACAACTTACGGGACTCGATTCCAGCATACAGAGACCGAGTTATCGCCAAGTTTGCAAAACTGAACAACACTTAGGCAAAAAGCCGAAAAAGAGCCCAAAACCCGCATCATCCATCCGAACGCCACGCAAACACGCACACAGCACCGTGTAGGTATTAGGCACGCGTTACAACTTACAGGACTCGATTCCGGCATACAGGAGACCGAGTTATCGCCCAATTTACGAAACTGAACAACACTTAGGTAAAAAGCCAAAAAAGAGCCCAAAACTCGCATCGCCCGTCCGAACGCCACGCAAACACACACACAGCACCGCGTAGGTTTTAGGCACGCGTTACAACTGACGGGACTCGATTCCGGCATACGGAGACCGAGTTATCGCCAAGTTTGCAAAACTGAACAACAGTTAGGCAAAAGGCCGAAAAAGTGCCCAAAACCTGCATCGTCCATCCGAACCCCACGCAAACACACACACAGCACCGCGTAGGTATTAGGCACGCGTTACAACTGACGGAACTCGATTCCGGCATACGGAGACCGAGTTATCGCCAAGTTTGTAAAACTGAACAACCTTTAGGCAAAAAGTCGAAAAAAGAGCCCAAAACCCGCATCGTCCGTTCAAACCCCACGCAAACACACACAGAGCACCGCGTAGGTATTAGGCACGCATTACAACTTACGGGACTCGATTCAGACATACGGAAACCGAGTTATCGTCCAGTTTGCAAAACTGAACAACACTTGTAGAACACAAACTAAAATAATTTAAATATGCTCCATTTTGGACTCCGTTATTAATATTTTAATTTTGTAGGGTCTTGTTGATGAGACTCGTGGAGGTGGAGATGACGGCACAAGTGATGCCCGTGGAGGAGATGGTGATGATCGCCGGGCTGATGCTGATGAGACTATGGAGGATGGGACCGGTGATGGGACCGACGATGGGACCGGAGGTGATGGGACCGGAGGCAATGAGACAGAGATTCCTGATCTTGGGCAGTAGTTGTTTATATTTATATTTTGACTTTCATGTATGTATTTAGCTTTTGAGTTGTACAGATTTGAGTTTGGTATCTAATTATATTGATTGTTGATAGTAAAAGATATGATTGTTATTGATATACGTATATTGTCATTATTTATTTTTCTTTAGTTTATAACAGGTATAATGTATATGTAAATGAACAGGGGAATTTTGTAATTTTAATATTTTTTTTAAAATGGGTCATTGGCGACGGCCATGCCGTCGGCAATGACTGTTTTTTAATTTACTGGGAAAGTCATTACTGACGGTCTATTTTCGTCGCCAATGACTCATTGTCGACGGATAGCCGTCGGTAATGACCCCGTCGGTAATGGCTATCTTGCCGACGGCGAGCGACGGGAGGCAGGGGCGACGACCCATACGGCGACGGAAAGGGCGACGGACAGTGCCGTCGCCAATGACCTCATTGGCGACGGCAATAGGGTCATTGGCGACGGCATGTGCCGTCGGTAATGACCTATTTTTTTGTAGTGCTATTTTAAAAGTAAACCCAAATAAGTCCTTATGGTTAACTCCAAAATTTGTGAAATTTTTACTGAGATTACATATACATAAAAGGAGTATACTCTAAAAGTTTTGGAATTTTTGGACAAAAGCTCAGTTTATGATAAATGTAGCAAGATTTGGCTGTTTTGGCCATTTAAAAAAGAGTAAATGAATTTTAAAAATTCTAGAAAAAAATATATGTTCAATATGGAACTATATTCTGTCAAATCCCAGAAAACAAATTTTTTTGGAACTGATTTGGTATTTTTTGCATGGAAATTGTTTAGTTATGAATAAATGAATTAAATTAATTATGTGATATTGAAAATGAGAAAAATAGGATTTTATGGCATGAAAATCCTTGAATCTGTATATGACGATTTTTGAAGAGTATTTTTTTCAATGTTGATGAGATATTATGTTTATGGCATTTCAGGTTCATTAAATAAATGAATTAGTAAAGATTAAACAATTAAAATAAATTATTTATAAGTTTAATAAATGATTAAAATATTATTAAAAGATTAATAATATTAGATTAAGATATTATTAAGTGATTTGTAACATTTAGATTAAAGTGTTATTAAATCATTGATTTAAAATATTATTTAATGATTAATAATATTATTAAATGATTTTAATGTTATTAAATAATTAACAATATTAAATCGAGTTTAAAAGAAGAGTTAAGTTATTGATTGCATATTCAATAAACTATATTGAATAGTATGAGGAATTGGAAATTCAATATGTTAAAAAGAGAATACCGTTTGAATCTAGGTTACTGAATTGATATATTCGGCTTGTTAGATTAATTATGTTAGCTTGTATATTCAGCTAGCCGAATTGGTATATTCGGTTTGCTGAATTGGTGAATTTGAGTTATTGTATTAGTGAATCTAGGTTGCTGGATTGTAGGATAGTTTGAATCCAGGTTGCTGGATTGGTAAATCTAGGTTGCTGGATTGGTAAATCCAGGTTGTTAGATTAGTCAATCCAGGTTGCTGGATTGGTATGTTTGAATAATCTAGATTACAGTATTAGAATTTTGCTTATTAAATTATAAAGAAAAACTTATAATATAAAAGATTAAAGTGTTAAATCATAATGTATATGATATAGTGATTGAAAATTTTTTAAAGGACGATAATAATACTGATGTGTTAGGGTTTTATCTAATATTTGATTTTGTGATTAAGTGTTAGATAATTTATTAATAAAGTAGTTGTATTATGAGATATACTATGATACGCTAATTGAAAGATCAATCTTAATAATGATAGGTCTTTACAATAAAGAGATTAAATTAGATTGCGTAGAAGTAATCGACAGTACGTGCAAGTTTCCTTAACTCAAACTTGAGTTGTATTTTCAAAGCATGTTAGTGAATAATTATAGTTGATTATTCACATCTATACTGATTATTGATTCGCACTTAGTGCATGTTGCATATGTTCATCAGGTATGAAAGGCTGACCGTCTTCATTACCATATGGTATAGTTGAATTTGTTCATGTTCATTGTTGGCCATTCAACATTATTGATTCAGTTATTCAGTTATGGAAATTGATTCATATTCTTTCACAATCATTATATTGTCGAAATTTTGTCAGCTTATTATTCCTTTTCAATCATGATATATCTTCATTTGAAAGTAAACTTGCTGGGCAAAATTATTGCTCACCCTTGCTATATCATAATAAAATTTTCAAATTAAGACGAAACTTCAGATATAGGCAAAGGCAAAGATAAATTCTAGAATTGGATTATTATGTAGTAAAAATTGTAATAGTATTGAATGCAAATGACATTGTAAGTCGTGTAGGATATGAATGCGTGTATTAAGTTAAGGTTACAGACCTTGGGGATTATGTGTAAAAGTTTATTGTATAAATAAGTTATGTTTATATCTTCTGTAATAGTTATAGAATGATGAATCGTAACGTACCAGGTCAGAGGTAAAAGGTACTCGAATTTAGGGGTGTCACAGTTACTATTAAACAGGACTATCTAAATAAATTATGTGAAGAAGTCAATCAAAGTACACTTGTTTTATGTATATCCAATTAAATATTGTTATAATATGTGGAATTTCTTATTTCTAGGGTCCTTATCTAGAAGTGGGCTTTTTGTGAAGAAGAACTTGACACATTTTTTAAATGGAGATTGTTGGGTAAATTCTAAATGTGCTCACACGCAAGTGTATGGTCAACAAGTAATATAATAGTAAGTAGAGTATCGTTCCCACAGAGATTTGTTAACAAGAATTACCAAGCACTAACCTATAACCAATTTAATTTTATTTAAACAAATTATTTAATATTTTAATTTAAAATAATTAATTAAAATATTACTAACTATCCCTAGAATGAAACAAGATATTGAAGACTTGAGACAACAATTGCACCTATTTCTTTATTTATATCAACACACTTCCTGTTAAGCCAAATTACTTATATCGAATTGTTAATCAAGAACACTATAGTAAAATATGGTCATCTCTCAATGTACCATCATATCAAATTAAATCCACAATTGATAGAATCAATTTGAACACCCCAATTAACTAACCCACTATATCTTTATGTGAATTATAATTAAAAAGGGTTTAAGTACAAGTTCTTATTAGACTACATGCAATGTTTCGGTATATCTCTATCCTAAGCACAAATCATGAATTCCAACTCCATGTAGAACACATAAATACATGTTATTATGATCAGATCTAAACCCATAATCTGTCTCTCGAGTTCATATGGATTATCACAGTAATTATTAGCTAGGCAATTAAGCAATTAAGGGAAAATCATAATAGACAATCCAAATTCAGCTAATAAGACTAACAAGGAAGAATAGTAAAGTAAACTACATAAAAAGATCCATAGTAATCTCAAAATAGAATTTAATTCACAATTGAACTAGAATCCATCATACACAATTGATTAAGCATTAAAAGATACATATAGATAAGAAAAGAATTTAGAATTAAGATAAATAAATTTGCATTCTCTTGCTTCCATTCTGATTCTTCTATGATGATCAATATCTTCAATCTTCAGTACTAGTTATTCTAGGGTTCGTAATCTAAGAAAGAAAGAAAAGATGAAATTCACAGAATTCTATCCCAAGAGGGATTTAATGGAGTTCTGAAACTAGTCTCCTTACAAACTATAAATAAGCAATATATATAATACTTCACACGTTCTTCTTTGCGCATCCGATTGGTCACATTAGTTAAAAAGTTAATTACAGATATTCGGAGACCGGCGCAACTGCGCCACCCACAAGGCTAAATGGAGCACAACTATGCTATAACATTCCTGAGTCAAGACCTGGTGCAGCTGCACTGCACCCAAGGCCAAATTGGGTGCAGCTGCGTCATGCACCTTATGCTGATTTCTACATTCTTTTCCGTATGCTACACTTCATTGATTGTTTCTTGTAGCATCCACACAATCACTTTAACTTCAAAAGTCACCAAGAAAGTTCCCAAACATGCAATCTACAAAAGAAACCTAAAGTGCATGAAAAACTACTAAAATGCAAGAATTTAAGCATAAATTAAAGTCAATTGATATTAAGTTTGGTAGGTATAAAACTACCAATCAAATACCCCTAAACTTAAACCGTTGTTTGCCCTCAAGCAACAAAATATAATGCAATAACTAAATACACAATGCAAATGCATATACAACTATTTACATGCCTACAAGTCCAGCAGTCAAACATAACAAAGTCTATTCATTAGGCCTCAGAGAAATCACAATAAACATACCAATATATCATACCAAGACAGATTAATAATTTTTCAATCAATCATCAAATCTTAAACTGTTATAACAGATATAGTGCATGTGTGCTCAATAACCATGCTAACTGACATATAATTAAATACAACGCATAATAGGTCTCTTCAAATGCATCATATAGTGTAAACTTAAGAAATCCAAGAACAAGCTAGATCTGGATAAAATCAAATACTTACCAAATTCAAGGGTCAAGACGAGATACTTATGCTTTATTTTTCACTTACGGGGGATTTTCGCTCTTTTCCCGTTTTATTCTTTTTTTATACTCATGGTTGTGTAATGTCTTATTCCATTGGGCTTTTCAATGCTACCTTAACGAGCTTTCAACCAACGACTCCCAAACCATTAAGGCCTTAGGGCGTTAGGTGTAAAGACATCCCATCGGGATTACTTACTCAAGTATCAATGGCCACAAAACAAGACTAGCCACTGTGTTTATTCCTATAATTTTTTATAGCTTATATACCCCAAATTTTCTCCCAAACATAGGTTCTTGTCTAATCTTAGCCATATCTATCTATTCATGTCTTTCTTTCATTCAAACTAACATTATCTTTAAGAATTCCATTATGTATCAATTTAGACTCAATCAGTCAACATGGTCATTATATTAATGTGTTATCCTGATTATACCAGTTTCAAACAGATAGAGATCTAAATTGTGCCAAGAAATCATATCAAAGTCTTAATAATCAATACCATACTTGTCTACATGTGACAACCCGATATTTTCTATATAAATAAATCTTAAATTTTGCGTATACTTTTTTTTATCTATTTAAAAATAAATATGAATGATATGTGCCAAGATAATGTGTAATTATAATTATATGTGTGATAAATAAAATTTATTTATTACATTATTAATTGTAAGTAAATTTATTTTAGAAATATTGGTTATTATAAATGATATTTTTATAGTAATTAATTCTATATTAGAAATGTATTATTAATTATTTTTTTCATGAAATTATATGTTTATATTATTCAAATAATACATGAAATGATTTTGAATAATTATAATAATTATTTTATTATAAGAATTTTGTTTAAGTTATTAAGTAAATTATTTTTACTTAATTATAAGGATAATTATGGCGGATAAAATTAGATATGGAATCCAAACCCTAATTTTGGGTTTTGATCAAGGAATGATAATAATAATATAATATTATGATATTTTGATTTTTCAGTGCTATTAATATGTACTGTAAAGATTATACTGTTGATGGATGGTCAATTATGGTATATTGACCAAACCCTAGTATTAATTGATTTAACCCTATTTATCAATTTAATGGGAAATTTAAGATTATTAAATATCTGTGTTATATGATATATGTTTACGTATTACTTCATGGAACGCTGATTAGGAAAAACCCTAATTTTGTCGCGAGACCCTAATTTTGTCGCGAAACCCTAATTGTGAAATCGAAACCTTAATCGATATTTCTTTGAACCCTAATTGTTAATTTTAAGCACTAATTATTCAAGTGGTAAAGTTAATTACGTTATAATACCCTAATGTCCATTTAATTTATATCAAGAACTCTAATTTAATTAATAGAAACTCTAATTATATATTTTAGTAGCCTAATTATTAACAATTGTAATCACTAATTGCCAAATTGGCAAGGGTAATTATGATCAGGGGTACTAAACCCTAATGTTCATGTATAATATAAGTATTAACCTAATCTAATTAACAATCTTAATATTTAATTTTAGAAACTAAAATAATTTTATTTATTTATTTATTTATTTTGGCACAAACCCTAATTGCTAAATCCTACAAATGCTATGTACTAAATCTTAGGGTTAAACCCTAAGGGCCAAACCCTAAAGGTTTGTCAATTTCCATTTTTGCCATTAAATGGGAAATACAAATGACCAAATTGCCCCTCTATGCATTAAAGAAGCTACAAACTAGGTTTTGACAATAGGATGGGTGGGTGACCAACTTATTTGACAATTGAGACACAAAATGATAGCAAATCAGCTAATACATCAGACATACATGCATCATACATTAGTATATATAGATCAAGAGAGAGAAAAAGTCATCATTTAAATCATTTTTCTCCAAACTCTCAACCTAAGCTCTCTCTCTCTCTCTAACCTTCGAAATACTTTGTTAAAATCAGTCAAGAACCGAGCCCCACTACCATCCCTAACAAATCAGAAGCCAAATATCAGAAATCTCTCTTAAAAAGGTATAAACCCTAACTTAAATTTCTGCCCAAAATTTTGTTGTTAGATGTTAGATTTTTTTGTTAAACATGTTTGTTATAGTGTCTAATGATGATCTGGGTTTGCTAGATGTTAGATCCATAACATCTAGAGTCTCGGATTTGAAGATTTATAAAATCTGGAAAAGTGAGAAATATGGTCTGACAACCAAATGTCAGGTCCCATAGATCTCGTCCTGTTATGTGTTTTTGTTTTTTTAAGCTTTGATCTGGTAGTATGCTGTAAGATCTTGGATCTGAAATTGGAATCAAAGTCAAACCTTAAGCCAGTAGAAAGTTATTAGTGGCCAAACCACGTTGACCGGCATTGACCGGAACTTTCTGGGCAGTCAAGAACTTGCCCAGATTCGTCTGACAGGAAGTTCAACGGCTCAGATCTTGCTTGTTGTTAATTGTTTTGTTGATTTGTTGGATCTATGTTGTAGTATTGTATATGGACTACATTTTTATGCCTTAAAATCTCCTTTTAATCAAGCAGGAAATTAGTAATCTATGGTCAAACCAGTTCGGACGAACATGAAAAGCTATTTTCTGGGTAACCTAGAAAATACTTGAACATGTCGTCTGACATGGTTTGACCGTGTCGGATCTGGCTGTTCTATTGTTATTTTAGTGATGTTTTGTGATGGATCTATAGTGTTACATGTGTTTTATATACTGCAACTTTTAAATCACTAAAATAGATCATATCTTGCAAGTTGTGGAAGACCAAAAGAGGATGGATGAACTGTTCTTCATTTCTGGGTAACCCAGAAAATGAAGAACAGGTCTGACAGCCACTTTAAGGGCTCAGATCTCGCTGTTTATGCATGTTATAAGCATATTTGTTGCTGGATCTTGTAGTCTTACAATTTCTCTACATGATATGACCAAAACCGAGCCCAGAAACACATCACACACGAAATTACAGCCGGTCAAACTAGCAAGCCTAGCCACTGTCACGTTTTCTGGGTTGGAATAAAGAACACCAAGAACACCTATAGCGACGGTTCTATCGCTATAGGTGGTCTTTAGCGACAGATATTATTTAAATTTTCGGAAATTATTAAATAAATAGAAAAAAATAGTTTTTAATTATTAAAAATACAAAATAAATTATTAAAAATTATTTTAAATTCTGAAAATTAGTTTTTAATTATTTTAAATATATTTCATAAATATTTAATATTTTTGGAATATTAAAAGTATTTAATTTATTTAATTATAATATTAAATAAATTATTTAAAAATGATTTTAATATTTGAAAAATCATTTAAAATTATATTATGGTAAAAGAAAATAATTAAAGTTATTTTTGATAACTTTTAATATTATGTGATAAATTTTCATTAATAAATTAATATTAATGATAATTAAGTTATTTATTAAATGAATTAAATAAATGAATTAAAAATGATTTTATTAAATTAAA
Organism: Panax japonicus; assembly: GCA_020205505.1. Classification (NCBI taxonomy): domain Eukaryota; kingdom Viridiplantae; phylum Streptophyta; class Magnoliopsida; order Apiales; family Araliaceae; genus Panax; species Panax japonicus. Next base: position 40,956,553 of record CM035110.1, on the reverse strand, counting down.
AATTATTTTAAATAAGAATAAGGTATTTAAAAATATTTTAAGTTATAAAATATAACTTTTAATATTTAAAGGAAAATTTCATTAATTAATTATTATTAATGATATTAAAGTTATTTAATAATTATATTAAATAATTTAGTTTAAAAATGATTTTAATATTATAATAATCATTTTAAATGAAAATAAAGTATTTAAAGATATTTTAAGTTATAAACTATAACTTTTAATATTTAAAGGATACACTACTACAAAACAGTAAATAGACAACGTTTTTTAAACGTTGTGGTTTTTGTCGAAAAAACGTCGTGGTTAAGGGTGTTGTCTATTTGACACCCTTACACAACTTTTTAAAAACGTTGTTGTTAAGTACAATACACAACGTTTTTTAGAAAAAAACGTTGTGTATTTGTTTTCAAAAAATTAGCAGATGCTTAAAAAAGTTGTAGAAAGTATGATTCCACAACGTTTTTTTGGTTAAAAACTTTGTTGTTTAGTATATCAGACAACGTTTAGACACATTTACACAACGTTTTAAAAACGTTGTAGATTAAAAAAAAGAAAAAAAAGGTTGTGGTTCACCTATATTACCAATGCACCTGCAATATGCTAATGCCATGATATATAGCTAAAAGGTCTAAATTCTCATTTAAATTTAAAGCCAAAATATATCAACCATTCAAAATACATTCCAATAATACCATTCGTCTAATTCAAATTACTACATCCACAAAATATATAACAAACTATCATTGTTGATTTAGTAGCCAAAAAACAAAAATTTAATACTAATCATTTACATTTTGGGGGAAATATAGAGGAACATAAAAGAGACAAGTCTTTAATGAAAACACATCACAGCAATAGCATTGCAGGGACAGTGATATGCTATGAACGATGACAATCACCTCGTAACGATTCTTCTGATATTCATCCAAAAAGTTAGTAGCTATGACAGTCCAAGAAGGTCCAAATATCTCCTGAAATTAAATTAATTATTAAAAAACGATGTTAATAAGTTAAACTAAAGGATATGGGTAAGAAATACTTCAATAAAGAGCGGACCAAATTATATTCAGGAAGCCCTGATTTGACAGTGAACATTTTTGGTTTTGCAAGGAACAAAATTTACCTTTAAAGTTTCCTGCAGAATGTAGGGATGGCTCAATCGATCAAAATCGCATATTCCCTCTTTTTCAAGTTCTTCCTGAAAAAAGAAGGCGAATAATATTTTTTTACTATGTATCAAACAACATGAAATACTTTTTACATCTAAGAGAGTAGATTTTACCTCGATTCTTATTTTGTATGAAAATAACGGGAAAATCATCTGAACTAAAAAGGTCTATACCTGACTTAGACAAATAGATGGGCGGAATTTCCCAACCAGACCTGTCATTGCATGATCTGGAAGCTCCCAGATTCTAAAGAAACCCAATATGTGATCAATCCGGTATGCTGTGAAGTACTTTCCCGTCTGTCATGAAAAGGAAATGAAATTTGACAAAGATATAGTGTTATAAAGAGAATCTAATGTTCAGATATGGAAATTAAGAAAGATTTGGAATCAAGTACGAAGTGATAAACCTGTGTTAAACGAGCACACCACCAAGCATAGTACGAAGTGATAAACCTGTGTTTACAACAAGTCCTTTTGTTTAAGAGAGTTTATTATGAAATGGGCAGAGCTGTAGAGTAGAGGTAACACTAGTTAATTAATTGTAAATGCAAATGGAATTGGATATAATAGTGAAAGAAAATTATATCATAGTGGAAGCTGTCCTTCGAAAAAAATCAGTGGTTGTGCATTCAATGAACACATTCTTCGTCTTTAAAGTAATGGATGAATGTGCACTATTAATAATTGATGGCAAAGACAAAACAGTTATGCAACAAAATAAGTATTGATTACAATAACAGTCTATAAAGGAACATCAGAATTCAGAAACAAATTACAATAACAATAACAGTCTATAAAGGAACATCAGTAGTTTTGCAGGTCATTTGCAAGACATGTTCAAATAATATAAATCTAGACAAGGTCAAACTTCATTCCAGACTGCAGCACAAAGTGACAATAATTGTCCGCATCAACAGCGAAAATTAATTGAAAAGACATATCTTATTTCTTTTTTGGTTACGTAGGATTTGAAATAAAGAGTTTGGCCTCGTGCTGTGTTTGGGAGAAAACAAACTCTTTATACCGAACTAAAGAGTTACTAATCCCAAACTCTAAACCATTAACTCAAGGTAAACATTGATAGAAAGAAAGAATACTAAGAAGAAACAGTGGTAAAATCAACAATCGAAAAATACAAGCTGGAATAAAATAGACCCCACCAATACAACATATTATATGTTAAGAAGAGAAGTGTAAGAATTTGCTTTGTTTATCAAAACCCAAAATCCAGCAATACCAAACAATAAACACTTGAGCCGATCCAGAACTACATTAACAGAGTCCAATGAAGAAACACAAAAACTAATTGCATACCAACTTAAATGATTCTGATAGAGACTCTACTGAGGTGTATGCCAAATATAGAACACTTTTGTAGAACTCTGCAAATTCCTGACAAGATTTGTGGTATTGAGATGAAATTCAATAATAGATGGCATGTACTTTTCCCATCTTCTAGTAGTTTCTTGCATTCCTTTTGGTCTCCTTTCTCAAGGTTGAACATAGCAATCTGCATCTTGATATAAAGGACAGGCTCCTATATGCGCATTTCTCTAGTAGCCCGAAGCTTCTCAATCACCCCTTCAAGATAACTAATGGCAGCCTCTTTCTCAGAATATTGCCGAGAGACTATGACCGCAAAATGAGCAAGCTTGAGAAGATTGATTTTAGTCTCAAAGTCGGTGATGAAATTATGATATAGCTGTATCAAAACATCACCTGCCTGAAAAACAAATAATGAAAAGTATGTGTTAATTGTGAATAGATAAAAAATACAAAAAAAAAATAGAGATTCTTATACAGAGCTCTCCTATTCATGCACAAGAACTCAACAACATTTAAATACCAACATACCAATGCAAAAGAACATAATCTTCTTATGAGAAGTTATTACTACACATTATTTGATGAGCTATTACTACACACGTCTCTTGAAACACATTTTCTTTCTTGTCATACACTGAAAGGAAATTATATCAAAACACTAACATAATGGCTAAACTATTACAAAAGAGAGTAGAGAATGTCATGCCAAAAGATGTTCAGTACAAACGCAAGCATATGGGTATCTGACCCATCTGAAACTGTGTATCAGTACTCAGTCCATGGTATCCAAACAAATTTCTTCTATATGCTAAAAATTGGATAAAGTTATGGTTTCTCTGATAGGTTGTTGTCGACAGTTCTAATAATAAATATAATGATGAGTAGCATTTTTATTTTACCCATTATATCTATATTTTCCAATTTAATTAATGACTACATAAACTTTTTTTATCATATGCAAGATAAGTTAAATTAGCTTACTTAAACCAATGAATATGTTAGAATTCAGAAGGTGCACAACCCCAATCAATGATGAGGACAGAGTCGATGAAATTGACATGGAATCTGAAGGAAAAAATTACTAAGGTATTACTCAATACTTGAAACTCACTTCATTAACCATAAAAATTCATATAATTATACAATGTTGGTGTGTCATTTTTATGATTACACAAACAAATACTACAAAAACCATATGGGCAGTATTACCAATTTCACCAAATCAATCCTAATTCAGCTCATTCTAACCCCAATTCTGCCCCAAAATAGGTCTGATACCAATTTAGGCCTGACATACTACTTCCTAAATGAAGTCCGAACAAAGAATATAACAAGTGCAAAGGCACATACAAAAAGAACATACCAATGCACAAGAACGTAATCTTCTTATGAGAAGTTTTAGCTTATCAGAGACCTATAAAAACAGATGTACTCAATTCGTTTATTTTTTTGGAAGTCACATGACCCCAATCAAAATAAAACAATTAATCATTGATATTACCTGCATCAAACAAACAGAAATATATGCTAAAAAAGAACCTATACCCATCAGAAAATCAAATTACTATTAGTAAAATAAAAAAATTTTATATGGGGAAAATAAAAAACCCAAAACAAATCCAACTAAAAACGAAGCAGTCAACCAAGGAAATTGAACAATTAACTTCACAAACCCATATAAAAGTAACCATAGAAGATTTTCACAAATCATAAAAAGAGAATACACAGCGTAAAGTAGAGAGAAAATGTAGTATAACATGAAAGCCATAGATTCAACAAAGTAAACCACAGTTTTGAGAAGAAAAACCTTGTTTCGACTTCTTGAAGCCGCCATTATCGTTCAAAGCAGCTTCTACAATGACGTCGTATTACAGAAATCAACAGTTCAAAATCCGAATCTAGTGAAATGAAACAATTCAGCTTACCTTGATATTGGAGAAGAGAACCGAAGACTTGAGAAACGATGTCAGACTAAGACTTGGAGGTATGGTAATAGATGTGGACCTGGAGATCGGTCTACTCCGCTTACTCACGGAGTTCCGTGCCTCTTCATTCGAACTCCGGAAGCCGGATGGCTGGGTTTCCTCACCTTCCGGTGAGGCGGCTTACCCACTTACCCACGGTGATGAAGAAGATCTGAATCTGCTGAATGGAGGTTTAGGGATTTAGAAGAAAGAATAGTTGGTAGCCGATTTTGAGAAGTGGATTTTTTGCTCCGTGTTTTTTTTTTTTGGCTCCGTGTCTTTTTTTTTCTCCGTGTCTTTGTAGATAGACAACGTTTTTTAAAAAAACGTTATCTTGTTAAAACCAAAAAAATGCACTTTTAAATAGATAACGTTTTTGCATAAAAATCTACAACGTTTTTTAAAAAACGTTGTAAAAAAATATATCACAACGTTTTTATAAAAAACGTTGTCTATTAAGTGTTGTCTATTAAGTACTTTGTACCGGTGATAATTTCATTAATAATTTAATATTAATGATATTTATTTAATGATTAATGATATTAAATTTATTTAATAATTATATTAAATAAATAGTTTAAAAATGGTTTTATTTATTTAAAAATCATTTAAAAAGGATATAAATGAATTAAAAATATTTTAAGTTGTAATTAATAACTTTTAATATTTGGATAATGATAAATTAATATTTAAATATTAATGGTAATTATTTAATGATGATTTTAAATGTTTTAAAAAATCATTTAAGGGTAATATAAATGTTTTAAAATTATTTGAAGTTATTATTAATGACTTTAATATTTTGGCAATGATTTCATTTATAGTTTAATATTAATTAAATATTAATGATAATAGAATTGTTTGATATTTAAATCATTTAACAATGATTCTGATATTTTAAAAATTATGGTAAATGGTAATAATTATTTTATAATTATTATAAGGTCATGAAAAATGTTGTAACGGTTGTTTAAGATATCTAAGCGGATATTGTATTACTGTATAGAGTCATAGACTCGATAATTACCCGATAAAGTTGTCGGTAGACCAACATATTTCAGAAATTGATCTGGACCTAGTTAGATTAACTGTATAACTGTTTATTTGTGATTCAATGGTGTTAAAGTTATGTGACAATGTGATTAGGAATGTGCTGACTGCAATAAGCAGTATTATATGATATGATATATTATTCTAATCAGACAATGATCTATTTAATGATAGGACTTGATAGAAAAGATATATCTAAGTTGTGTAAGCAGCAGACAAGGCAAGTATCTAACCCTTTGCATTTACTTTATGCTAAGGACATGCGTAAGATAATATCTGAACTGCTCAAATATTTCAACCTTTGTATATACTTATGCAATGATTCTGTATAAGCAAGCTATTAAACAATAATTGTTGTACAATTTCCTTTATTATGTTAATATTGAATAAGTTATTTATTCTGTTCGTTAATTTCTATAACATGGTTATACAAGTGTCCCCACTTGGATAATCATTATATTTTATCACATGTTGATACATACTTATAGTTACTTAGTATGTATACCTTGAAATAAAAGTCGTCTAAGCTATTTGATCCAGCTAGACATATATTTAAAGCTGTTGTTGAACAAGATAAAACTTATCCAACCGAATTATTTTGGTTTGGATTCAAGACTATTATGAACATCCCAATTATGGGAAATTTTTATGCGCTAAGGCAGACAAAGGATGAACGATAATATCGTTCTAGCAATGTAGTATTGATCAATACAGGGCATAACGGGCTGATCACCCCCGTGCCCGTAAGCAATGACGGTTTACAGATGAATTTCTGTTTAAACCTTTTCAAAAATAGAAAATAATGTTCATAGTCTGTCAACTGTTTCTCATTTATAGTCAATACGTAGTTTCAAAAATTTGAAATCAAAATGACATGTTGTTGATTATTGGTTCAGCTTACTTCACAACTGTTGATTCGTTGTAGAAGTATCTTTCAAAGAAAACATTTAATCCTTTTAGTTAACTATTATTGTTGCTATTACTTGTTGGGCACTCGAATGCTCATTCTTGCTTAATTTTAAATGTTTTCAGCTAAGTGTGAACAAACCGAAGGATCTGCCAAGAACAAGGGGAAAGGGAAAGTTGCTGACTAAGTGTTTAAGCTATTTTATGTAATAGTCTGACTTTATGATAAGGATAATAAATATTATTATTATGATCATGTAACGAATGTTAAAGGTTTCGTACTTGGGAACTAAACTCTGATAATATGTAAATTAAGTTTGAAAATCTATATTATTGTTATTATTATTAGTATTATTTCGCTCATAGAAATGATATCGTGAAGCACCAAGTTCGGGTTTCAAGTACCTGGATTCGGGGACGTCACAGAATGGTATCAGAGCTATAGGGTTAGAAATCTTAGGTGGGATAGACCTTAGGCTATAACCTTAGAACATAGGAAAAAGTTGAAAATATAATTAACTCATATAGAATTTAAAGGTAGATGAATCGGATAAATTCATCATCAAACAAATTATAAGATAGCTTATATAAAACCTTTATGTGTTATGTGTTTATATTCTATGCTAATCAGGATAATTTGTGTGTGTAGATGTCAGGTGAAAAAGGATTAGGATACCCTTGGATCGTAAAGAAGAAGCCGATATCAAAGCCAATAGCTGAAATAGAGGCTCAAAGTGAAAGCAACCTCGATGAGGTGGTTATTGTGGAGAATGTCGTACCAGATCCAGAAATGGTGGAACTAACCGACAGTGATTCAGACACTGAAGTTGGAGCTGACCAAGCATCAACTGAAGTGCAGAATCTGCGGGACCGGGTTTCCTCTTTGGAACAGTTTTGGGAAATAGAAAAATTACTAAATAGTCAACTGCGAAAAGCATTAATTGAATCAATGGAGGAACAAGATAAACTTAAAATCCAAATTGACCAAATAGGAGCTAAAAGCAACAAGTCAAATGCAGCTCCGAACCAGAAAGGAAAAAGAAAAATGAATGATCTTGATCCTGATAACAACCAAGGGAACTTTAAACACATAGAAAAGTGTACAAAATGTGACAAGAAGCATGAAGGCATATGCAGGAAAGGCGAAAATGTTTGCTACAATTGCGGACATGGGGGACATTTTTCTCCTCAGTGTCCCAATCCTAAGCAGTGTGTCTGTTTTATTTATGGGATAGAAGGTCATCAAGCAAAAAGTTGTCCTCGATCAAGGAAAAGGCATAGTGAATAGGTAGTATAGGTTCTGTGGTGTAGGTTTGTTTAATATTATATGTGTGCTTAGTATGTTTGTGTAATGTAATATTCTCAACTTTTGTGTTAATCAAAGTTGTAAATCCCGACTCTAGTGGTCACAAAGGGATAGTAGTATGGACTATGCTATGTAAATTACTTTGAATTAATGAAAATGAACTCATGTTTGGATAATGAAACAAGTTTAATATATATTAAACTTATATGATAAGGTTTAGAATGTAAGTTAAATTATGTTTTATTTAACCAGATAATGCCGCCTCGACGACAAAATCGAAATCAAAGGGCAGAAGAATCTGTCAACAACGTTGAAGGACAACCACAACCAGATCCAATGCAGCAATTCGCAAATATGATAGCTCAGGATATGCAACAAGGAACGGCAGCCGTAGGGAACCAACAGGACAATCGCTTATCAAACTTCAAGGACTTCAAAGCTGTAGGACCTCCCGAATTTAGAGGTACAACTGACCCTGTAGAAGCCCAAACTTGGGTTAAAGAAATAGAAAAGGCGTTTGTAATAGCTAGGGTGGCTCAGGAGCAGAAAACAGTTTTTGCTGCCTATATGATGAAGGGTGAAGCAAATTTTTGGTGGGAAGCTAATCAGGCAAGGCTTGGGGAAGGTGTAGTTACTTGGGAAAGGTTTAAAACCCTATTTTTCGAAAATTATTTTTCATCTAGTATGCAGGCTAGAATTGAAGTAAAATTTCTTGAATTAAAACAAGAGAATATGTCTGTTGCGGAATATGCCGCAAAATTTAATGAATTGGCTAGGTTCGCCCCGCATCAAGTCGATACGGAGGCTAGAAAAACAAGAAGGTTTGAGCTGGGATTAAAACCTTGGCTCTACAGCAAGGTGGCAGTGTTGCAAATCCCTACATTTGCAGCACTCATGGAGAAAACACTTATTGCTGAGGAGGGAAGTGAGGCTATGAGCCTTTACAACAAAGAAATGAGGAACAAGGGAAAAGTTGAGGGAATTGGGAAGGTGGAAGCAAATACTGGGAATAGGAGGGATAAGAGGAAGGTGAACAACTTTGGAGGGGTGCAAGTAAAACAAGAAGGTGCAAATAAGAAGCCGTTAGTGCAATGTGGGAATTGTGGGAAAAATCATTTAGGGGAATGTCTAAAGGGAAAATTCGCATGTTTCAAGTGCGGGCAGGAGGGCCATATCTCTCCCAACTGCCCTAATTCTAAGACAATTGGTGGGTGTTTTCTGTGCGGATCAAAGGATCATAGGGTGAAAGACTGTCCAAAAAGGAAAGCGGAGGCAACAAGTGTGAACCTGGGGAAAAGCGGCGGAACTTTGGCAATCACGGGACCAACTTCATCCAGCAAGCCGACAAAATCTACCGCACGAGTCTTCAACATGACAGTCCAAGACACGATGGCAGCTGGCAGTGGAACTCCAGGTACTTTTCTTATAACTTTTATTTTTTTATATATGATTTTCCTATTTATAGTAAATTATTTTATAAGGAAATTTTGAAGGAGGAATTTGAGTTTATTTAAAAATCAAATTTCCGTATAATCAGAAAGACAAGCTTTAAGTAAATAGTTAAATATTAGTCTGATCAAAGTTGATCGACATCTGCCTGCAACGATTGTAAATGACATGTACCCTGGTAGGTATAGGTTTTAAAGTGGTGATTCCGGGGACGGAATCTTTATAAGGGAGGGTGAATGTGACAACCCGATATTTTCTATATAAATAAATCTTAAATTTTGCGTATAATTTTTTTTTATCTATTTAAAAATAAATATGAATGATATGTGCCAAGGTAATGTGTAATTATAATTATATGTGTGATAAATAAAATTTATTTATTACATTATTAATTGTAAGTAAATTTATTTTAGAAATATTGGTTATTATAAATGATATTTTTATAGTAATTAATTCTATATTAGAAATGTATTATTAATTATTTTTTTCATGAAATTATATGTTTATATTATTCAAATAATACATGAAATGATTTTGAATAATTATAATAATTATTTTGTTATAAGAATTTTGTTTAAGTTATTAAGTAAATTATTTTTACTTAATTATAAGGTTAATTATGGCGGATAAAATCAGATATGGAATCTAAACCCTAATTTTGGGTTTTGATCAAGGAATGATAATAATAATATAATATTATGATATTTTTATTTTTCAGTGCTATTAATATGTACTTTAAAGATTATATTGTTGATGGATGGTCAATTATGGTATATTGACCAAACCCTAGCATTAATTTATTTAACCCTATTTATCAATTTAAATGGGAAATTTAAGATTATTAAATATCTGTGTTATATGATATATGTTTACGTATTACTTCATGGAACGTTGATTAGGAAAAACCCTAATTTTGTCGCGAGACCCTAATTTTGTCGCGAAACCCTAATTGTGAAATCGAAACCTTAATCAATATTTCTTTGAACCCTAATTATTAATTTTAAGCACTAATTATTCAAGTGGTAAAGTTAATTACGTTATAATACTCTAATGTCCATTTAATTTATATCAAGAACCCTAATTTAATTAATAGAAACTCTAATTATATATTTTAGTAGCCTAATTATTAACAATTGTAATCACTAATTGCCAAATTGGCAAGGGTAATTATGATTAGGGGTACTAAACCCTAATGTTCATGTATAATATAAGTATTTACCTAATCTAATTAACAATCTTAATATTTAATTTTAGAAACTAAAATAATTTTATTTATTTATTTATTTATTTTGGCACAAACCCTAATTGCTAAATCCTACAAATGCTATGTACTAAACCTCAGGGTTAAACCCTAAAGGCCAAACCCTAAGGGTTTGTCAATTTCCATTTTGCCATTAAATGGGAAATACAAATGACCAAATTGCCCCTCTATGCATTAAAGAAGCTACAAACTAGGTTTTGACAATAGGATGGGTGGGTGACCAACTTATTTGACATTTGAGACACAAAATGATAGCAAATCAGCTAATACATCAGACATACATGCATCATACATTAGTATATATAGATCAAGAGAGAGAAAAAGTCATCATTTAAATCATTTTTCTCCAAACTCTCAACCTAAGCTCTCCCTCTCTATCCTTCGAAATACTTTGTTAAAATCAGTCAAGAACCGAGCCCCACTACCATTCCTAACAAATCAGAAGACAAATAGCAGAAATCTCTCTTAAAAAGGTATAAACCCTAACTTAAATTTCTGCCCAAAATTCTGTTGTTAGATGTTAGATTTTTTTTGTTAAACATGTTTGTTATAGTGTCTAATGATGATCTGGGTTGCTAGATGTTAGATCCATAACATCTAGAGTCTCGGATTTGAAGATTTGTAAAATCTGGAAAAGTGAGAAATATGGTCTGACAACCAAATGTCAGGTCCCATAGATCTCGTCCTGTTATGTGTTTTTGTGTTTTTAAGCTTTGATCTGGTAGTATGATGTAAGATCTTGGATCTGAAATTGGAATCAAAGTCAAACCTTAAGCCAGTAGAAAGTTATTAGTGGCCAAACCACGTTGACCGGCATTGACCGGAACTTTCTGGGCAGTCAAGAACTTGCCCAGATTCGTCTGACAGGAAGTTCAACGGCTCAGATCTTGCTTGTTGTTAATTGTTTTGTTGATTTGTTGGATCTATGTTGTAGTATTGTATATGGACTACATTTTTATGCCTTAAAATCTCCTTTTTATCAAGCAGGAAATTAGTAATCTATGGTCAAACCAGTCCGGACGAACATGAAAAGCTATTTTCTGGGTAACCCAGAAAATACTTGAACATGTCGTCTGACATGGTTTGACCGTGTCGGATCTGGCTGTTCTATTGTTATTTTAGTGATGTTTTGCGATGGATCTACAGTGTTACATGTGTTTTATATACTGCAACTTTTAAATCACTAAAATAGATCATATCTTGCAAGTTGTGGAAGCCCAAAAGAGGATGGATGAACTGTTCTTCATTTCTGGGTAACCCAGAAAATGAAGAACAGGTCTGACAGCCACTTTAAGGGCTCAGATCTCGTTGTTTATGCATGTTATAAGCATATTTGTTGCTGGATCTTGTAGTCTTACAATTTCTCTACATGATATGACCAAAACCGAGCCCAGAAACACATCACACACGAAATTACAGTCGGTCAAACTAGCAAGCCTAGCCACTGTCACGTTTTCCGGGTTGGCATGAAGAACACCAAGAACACCTATAGTGACGGTTTTGTCGCTATAGGTGGTCTTTAGCGACAGATATTATTTAAATTTTAAGAAATTATTAAATAAATAGAAAAAAAATAGTTTTTAATTATTAAAAATACAAAATAAATTATTAAAAATTATTTTAAATTCTAAAAATTAGTTTTTAATTATTTAAATATATTTCATAAATATTTAATATTTTTGGAATATTAAAAGTATTTAATTTATTTAATTATAATATTAAATAAATTATTTAAAAATGATTTTAATATTTAAAAAATCATTTAAAATTATATTATGGTAAAAGAAAATAATTAAAGTTATTTTTGATAACTTTTAATATTATGTGATACATTTTCATTAATAAATTAATATTAATGATAATTAAGTTATTTATTAAATGAATTAAATAAATGAATTAAAAATGATTTTATTTAATTAAAAATTATTTTAAATAAGAATAAGGTATTTAAAAATATTTTAAGTTATAAAATATAACTTTTAATATTTAAAGGAAAATTTCATTAATTAATTATTATTAATGATATTAAAGTTATTTAATAATTATATTAAATAATTTAGTTTAAAAATGATTTTAATATTATAATAATCATTTTAAATGAAAATAAAGTATTTAAAGATATTTTAAGTTATAAACTATAACTTTTAATATTTAAAGGATAATTTCATTAATAATTTAATATTAATGATATTTATTTAATGATTAATGATATTAAATTTATTTAATAATTATATTAAATAAATAGTTTAAAAATAGTTTTATTTACTTAAAAATCATTTAAAAAGGATATAAATGAATTAAAAATATTTTAAGTTGTAATTAATAACTTTTAATATTTGGATAATGATAAATTAATATTTAAATATTAATGGTAATTATTTAATGATGATTTTAAATGTTTTAAAAAATCATTTAAGGGTAATATAAATGTTCTAAAATTATTTGAAGTTATTATTAATGACTTTAATAATTTGGCAATGATTTCATTAATAGTTTAATATTAATTAAATATTAATGATAATAGAATTGTTTGATATTTAAATCATTTAACAATGATTCTGATATTTGTGATTCAATGGTGTTAAAGTTATGTGACAATGTGATTAGGAATGTGCTGACTGCAATAAGCAGTATTATATGATATGATATATTATTCTAATCAGACAATGATCTATTTAATGATAGGACTTGATAGAAAAGATATATCTAAGTTGTGTAAGCAGCAGACAAGGCAAGTATCTAACCCTTTGCATTTACTTTATGCTAAGGACATGCGTAAGATAATATCTGAACTGCTCAAATATTTCAACCTTTGTATATACTTATGCAATGATTCTGTATAAGTAAGCTATTAAACAATAATTGTTGTACAATTTCCTTTATTATGTTAATATTGAATAAGTTATTTATTCTGTTCGTTAATTTCTATAACATGGTTATACAAATGTCCCCACTTGGATAATCATTATATTTTATCACATGTTGATACATACTTATAGTTGCTTAGTATGTATACCTTGAAATAAAAGTCGTCTAAGCTATTTGATCCAGCTAGACATATATTTAAAGTTGTTGTTGAACAAGATAAAACTTATCCAACCGAATTGTTTTGGTTTGGATTCAAGACTATTATGAACATCCCAATTATGGGAAATTTTTATGCGCTAAGGCGGACAAAGGATGAACGATAATATCGTTCTAGCAATTTAGTATTGATCAATACAGGGCATAACGGGCTGATCACCCCCGTGCCCGTAAGCAATGACGGTTTACAGATGAATTTCTGTTTAAACCTTTTCAAAAATAGAAAATAATGTTCATAGTCTGTCAACTGATTCTCATTTATAGTCAATACGTAGTTTTCAAAAATTTGAAATCAAAATGACATGTTGTTGATTATTGGTTAGCTTACTTCACAACTGTTGATCCGTTGTAGAAGTATCTTTCAAAGAAAACATTTAATCCTTGCAGTTAACTATTATTGTTGTTATTACTTGCTGGGCACTCGAATGCTCATTCTTGCTTAATTTTAAATGTTTTCAGCTAAGTGTGAACAAACCGAAGGATCTGCCAAGAACAAGGGGAAAGGGAAAGTTGCTGACTAAGTGTTTAAGCTATTTTATGTAATAGTCTGACTTTATGATAAGGATAATAAATATTATTATTATGATCATGTAACGAATGTTAAAGGTTTCATACTTAGAAACCCTACACTAAACTAGAACGCAAACATACTAGAACACAACCATGTGAATTAAACTAAACTTAAAAATTTAAACTACACATGCAAATCAATATTAACAAAGCAACCTAACAATGCAAAGTAGCCAATACCCCCAAACTTAGAATTAACAATGTCCTCATTGGAAGGTAAAGGCCTAAGAAACTTCCCTAGGTAGACTCGTCATCGCCATCCTCTTCTTGCTCAAGTGGAGTGTCAAGTGGTGGATATGGTGTGGCAATCCCATATGTAGGAAACTGGACTCTTGCTCCCAGCTGGCCAAATGCGTCTAATAGTACTCCTTAAAACTTAGCCGTAAAGGCTTGAAAATTTGTGAGCATTGCATCCATCCTTCTCTGGAGGCGGCAAATCTCACACTCCTGCTTTCTTGGAGGTGCCCTTGCTGTCTGAGGAGCAGTGTTGGTTTCCTCTTCTTTTTCATCACTGTCGGACTCATCTTCTGGCAGAATGAAACCCAAGCCCCGGGGATGAGACTCTGCACCATTCCAAATAGTGTATTTTTGTATAGCAATGTGATTTATGTCACGCATCGGCAATTGCATTACCTCATTATCCCAATATACTCCCATAGCCAAACAGAGTCGAGTAACGATCGAAGCATGTAGAATTCCCCCTGAAGTACCCGCCCCTCATATATCGCAGCATTGATTGATTGATGATATGCCCGATGTCAATTGCTTTCCATTTTAGTATGTTATAAAGTAATGTGGCTCTATTAGTAGTGACATCTGCATGATGGATGGTAGGGAGTATACTAGCGTAAATAAAACTATACTAAGCCTTTATATATCGACTCAGTGTGGTTTAAGGGAAATGCACTTTTCTGTCTATGTCAGCTTTTGTTGTCCATTTCGTGCCCAGTTTGCACAACTCCTTAATCAGTTTGTCTAAGTCAGTTTCAAACCTTTGCGATTCTGACCAATTTGAAGCACAGATGGCAGTGTGTCAACATGAAAAAGTTCATTGATTGCTTGCTTGGTGTAATGTACTTGCATCCCTCGCACATATGAAATGCCATTATGCATTTCTTGAGCATTAGCATAGAATTCTCTGACGATTGATATTGGGGCAGACACTGGCTTGACTACCACTAATGTCTAGCCATGTGCCATAATTTGTTCTTTCAACTTCCCATCCTCCCTTCCAGGCTTGAAGCTCCTCTCCTGCATGAATGACTTCCTTAACAGAACATTTAGATAGTGGTGTTGGGCTGAGAGATTAACCAATCTGGATGTGTCTAGTGCATCTCTGTTATTCCTTTCGCTCTCATGGTCACTTCTAGATGATGGAGATGGGGTGCGAATCCTTTTGGGTGCCATGATTTGAGCAATGTAGATGATGACTATAATTGAAAACTTAACCCTAAACTCCTCTCTTTGAACTTGGATAGAACAGATTGTGTTTAAAACCAAAAATTCCTTTACTGTGATCAAAATTCAGGACTTGCTTAGGGAAGGAAGAAACTAGGGTTTATGTTGGAAAGAGAGTGTGTTGGTGGACTGGAATATGAAGATTTGGGGGTATTTGGATTGGATTTAAGAGAGGATTAGTAGTAAGTTTATAGCTTCTATGGTGTTCAGTTTTGAGAGAGAGAGAGAGAGTGTAGAGTTTTAATAAGATGGTTGTTATGTGATGTTCTAGCTCCTTATATTTTTTAAAAACTGACATCAGGCTAGGGTGCAGCTACGTCGATTTTGACTTTGAGGGGGGCGTAACTGCGCTGTGCTATGTTCTACTCTATCATGAGGTGCATCTGCGCTAGTTTTAGCCTATACATTGGCGCAGTTGCGCTACCTTGAGCCCAATCCTGATTAGATTTTCCCACTTTTATGTTCTGCAATGCTTTGACCAATCGAATTTTTCACCTAAGATATTCCCATATGTGCGAGGGAAGTATCAATTTCATGTTCTGCAATGCTTTGACCAACCTCAGAGATAATCCTGAGTTTCACCCTTGGAGATAACCCCAAGGAATGCCATTGCAGTTCCAACGATAACTCCAGAAATGCTTGTTTCAAATGCATGCAATTAGCTTCAATCTCAGACCTCCTTCCGAGGCACTCATTCTAAAGACCCGGAGATAACATCGGGAAGACAGTCACACTTAAAGATGACCCCGCAGAATCCAAACACTTGTAGCAGTCCAATCTCAGATGTAACCATGAGCAACGTTTGTTATCAGCCCAAACTAGAGATAACCCCGGTTAGGGGCAAAATTATCATCTTGCCACCTCAACCCCAGCGCGCCGTCTCAACATTTCATACATACATTTCTACACAACAATGTCCCACAAGAGCCAAGGAGTTCCAATCCCGAGTGACTATTACGTGTGACAGCACACCAGATAGAATTTGAAGCTTAAAGACCATGGGCATGGTCCCCTCTTCCTGACTTCGTACAACCTCTAATCCCATGTCATTGCGATTGATATATATATTTACATTTTTGTCAGGCCTGGAGTTTACTTCGTGGCCTTTTTCTACTTTATTTATATTACGTCCAGCATGGAGTTTACTTTGTGGTGGTTAATCGTTTTTACTGCTTTCTTTACATTCAGTCCCGCCCAGAGTTTACTTCATGGCGGTTGATCGCATTTATTACATTATTTACATTTTTGATCCCCCATAGAGGTGCTTCGTGGTGGTTGATCATGTCTCTATATATATATTTACATTTTCGATCCCCCATGGAGGTGCTTCGTGGTGGTTGATCATTTCTGTATATATATATACAACTTTTATATATATAACTTCTTACTGCCTTTCATATAAACCGCGACATCGTGTGAGCCTAGTAATCATGTGATCACAGATTCAGTCCACTGAATCTAGATTCAATTCCCGTGATGGACATTTTCAGCTGTAAGCAGCTTGTAAATTATTCACGATGTTTGAATTTCCTTAGATGGCTGTCATGCCCATGAGTAGTTCGGCACCGCTATATATTATTTTCTTGAAGATGCTTTGCATCTCGAAAATTAAAGCAAACAAGACGAACATTTAATAATAAAATGGAAGTATGAAAAGGTCTCAATTATTATTGAGTATAGGGTTTGAAAAACCTCTTTTACAAAACTTCACTGCTATATCATGTTTAAAATTGAATTTTTCATACAAATTCAAACCCTTTGTATATAGGTGCGAACGAGGTCTCACACTACTTCCAAATCAATTGCACATTGATCCACACACGCACACACACATTCATATAATAGTTTATTGAAAAGTAGCCGTCACCGTGGCAACACGGATGTTGGGGGGTGCCTAACACCTTCCCTCCGCATAATCAAGCCCTCGAACCCAAATAAAATCTCGGTTTCACAGACCTGCTTAGCAGTATCACATCACTAGGTCAATGTGCAAACTTTTTCTTGGTTGCGTTGGTGTAACCAGTTAAAAACACCAACTGGCGACTGTTACAGTTAAATCGTCGACATAATACATGTCAGACCTTTTTCACTTATTTTTTTCAAAAAAATATCACATAACATGAGAACACCAAAGAAAAAGAACAAAAAAGAGACAAATAAAAATCCCGACGTCGACAGGTGGCGACTCTGTTGGGGACACCAGTAAGAGGGCTTAAGCCGCTACTACAACTTTTCAAAACTATTATATGCTTGTGTGTGAATGTTGCATTTATATTTATTATGAATGTGTACGAATGCATTTTAATTATTGCACTGTAATATATCTATCTATGATATTAGTGCTTCGCACATGTCATCATTTTCATAAATGATGAGACACGTTGTATGTGAATATATGTTGTGTGGTTCCTCCACTAGGAGGCTATCCTATTGGTGTTTGATTATTGGACTCATAGGGACACTAATTCCAACGAGGCTCTAGAAAGGCACCACCCGGATTCGCTCCAGTTGAAAGACTGGATTAACTTCCCGTCAAGTAGATTACAATGATCTGGGAACCTTCATGCCAAAAAGTCGTGAGAGTAACCCTAAGATAGGTTAGCCTCTGATAAACTAACCGCGGAGGAAAGTCTCTTCATGTTTTCCATTTTTCTATTACTTGTAAAAGCATTTACTTGTAATTTTATTCCATGTTAATCCATTATAATGGAAAATATAAAGAATATGTGCACATGCATATTTAAAAGTAGCATGATATCCTGTATTACAAAACAGCTAACATCCGTTTTACAGGATAATATTCCTAACACGGGTATATCATATAGTATGCAAACATTTATATTATACCTAAGACTAAACTACATAAGTCTTTTGTAGGGAAACAATTGTGCCTGTTACCCGCTCAAAATCCAAAAAGGCCACGAGCCGATAACCAATTATGTCTTCTTCTAACCAGTTTAATCCCGTTTCTCGAGAAGAATTTGACAGATTAAGTAAACAAATTACAGATTTGGTTGTTGTGCTTAAAGAATTGCATCAGTCTACTCAGGGCTCAAAGATGCCTACACATACAGAATCCTCTATACAAGGAGGAACACAAGGTTTGGATAAAATAAATCCAGAACCTCAGTTGGATAAGTCCAACAAAGACCCTTAAAACACCCATCTCAAAGGAGATCCAGACACCGATGATATCAGGAAGAAGGTCCTTCAAATGGAAGAAACCATCCGTGCTCTCAAAGGGGTTAGAACACATGGAAGTGTTTCATATGCTAACCTTTTCATATTCCCTGGTGTTCATTATCCATAGAAATTCAAAACCCCTAACTTTGAAAAGTATGACGGGTTAGGGGATCCTTACACACATTTTAAGGTGTTCATTGAAGAACTTGGATCTTATGCTGAAAATGAGAAACTCATAATGTAGCTATTCTAGAAGAGTCTAACCGGAGAAGCCCGTTCATGGTATACCAGATTAGACAACTCAAAGATCCATAGCTGGGAAGAGCTAGCTCATGCATTCCTCACTCAGTACAATTTTTAATCTCAGATGGCTCCTGACCGGTACTAGATTACCAAGGTCAAAAATTAGTCTAATGAGTCTTTTAGAGAGTACGCTCAAAGGTAGAGGCGCCTTGCTGCTCAAGTTATTCATTCCATGATAGAATCAGAAATGGTCATGACTTTAATAAACATACAAGAAGCTGCTTTCTATGAAAGAGTTATAGCTGGTATTGGTAAACCATTTTCTGAAATGATCAAGCACGAAGAGATGGCTGAGATAGGGTTGAAGTCAAGAAAGATTCAAGACCTAGCCGCTCTTAAAGCAGTTGTTGAACACATCCAGTCTGGATCTTATGGAAACAACCCTCGGAAGGTCCATAAAAAGAAAGATGAGGATGTTTCCTTGATACTACAAGGTCAAAAAGGCAGTCAGAACATGCCTATATAGAGGAAAAAATACTCCGCTTTCCAAGCACAGTCTTCAAACCCTCCATTGCCTAAAGGTGAAGAAGCAAAGCGCCCTCGAACGTTCACACCCTTAGGGGACTCGCTCGAGAATATTCTTGCTCTTCTGACTACTCAGAAGAAAATCACGCATCTTCTTCCACCAGCCAACCCTAATGGGAAGGGTTTCAATACTACTCGGAAGTGTGCTTATCATGCCGGAGCACCTGGACATGATACTCAAGATTATTGGGCCTTGAAACACAAGATACAAGATTTAATAGACAACGGTGAGATCGTGGTTACCAAGCTAGATCAACCTCATGTGCAAGACAACTCTCTTCCTCAACACAAAGAGGAAGAGGTCAACATGATTAGTTGGAGCACTGAACAGAGTTCCAATTTTAACGGTGAATCATCCCAAACCATCAAAGACGGTGTTGATAGATGGGATTACGCAAAGTTCCAATTTGCTATGAAACGAAAGATGAAAGCTCTTTGTAAGCAAATTGAACAATTGGCAGAACTGGTGACCCATCAACATCAAGTCACATGCCAGTTAGTCACCCAGGAGCATGCCTATCTCCTTCCTTTTGTTATAAATGCTTCATCACCACCTTAAGAAAATGAAGCACTGGAGGATAAGGTTACGAAGAGAGCAAGCGCTAAAGCCCATCGGGATTTTCCCAATAAAAGGGAATTTATATACCTGGGCCAACCTATGGAGGAGATATTTTAAATGCTAATCAACGAAGGAAGAATCACCTCCATTTTACCTCCAATTAATCTCTGTTCAAGATGGTTCAACTCTGATGGAGTATGTCAATATCATTCACATTCTCGCGGTCACATCACAAAAGAATGCTGGGTACTCCGCACCTTATTCAGAATTTAATTGACAGCGGTGTCCTGTAATTGGCAAACGATGACACTGTGTTACTCGAGAGTGGGAATACCTGTCCTACCAAATAGAAGGGATTAGTAGTAGTTATATCCACTGAGGCTGATGAGACTATCGGGTCATTTACCATACAAGCAATTCAACTCAAAGGAGTTGACAATCCCTTGAAAGTGGTTGCACCAGAGCCAATTTCTTTACCCTTCAGACCACAGTATCCTGTTGTTAGCTTACACAAAGTCCCATGGAATTATCGAGAAGCTGAAGGATCCATGTATCATACTACTGCTACAGTGTCGAAGAAAAATCCACTGTATCTTCCTCAAAGGGTGATGAAGTCCACCATAAAAACAAAAGGGGTAGATTCTCATGGAGAAAATTGAGAAATTCCTCCGTACTATGGGCCATAATGAAGCCAAGGTAGTTCTAAGCTTAAGAGAAGCTCCACATCAGATCTCAATACTGGACTTGGTTTTCTCTTCTGAGGATTACAGGAAGATTTTATTGAAGGTTTTGGAAGAAGCCTACTTGCCAAAATCAGTGGATGTGGAAAAATTTCAACATTCGGTTAATCACATTTTTAATAATAATGTGATATCCTTCACTGATGACGACATACCGCCCGAAGGGATCGGTCACTGCAAGCCATTGCACATTGTAGTTTTGTCCTCTGGATATATGTTAGCTGGAGTTTTGATAGATGGAGATTCGTCTCTAAATGCCTGTCCTTATGCCACCTTGGTAAAGATGAACGTCAATTTCAAATGGATCCGAACTAGCCATATGGTTATCAAAGCTTTTGATGGATCCCGATGAAATTCTGTGGGAGAGATTGAGCTGCCAATTAAGATTGGTCCAAATACATTTAATGTATCCTTTCACGTCCTCAAGATAGATTCAGGATACAACCTGCTATTGGGGATACCATGGATCCACATGACTGGACCCGTCCCTTCTACACTACACCAATAACTCAAATACATTATCAACAATAATCTAGTTACTGTCAACGCTTAGCTGGAATGTCCTGAACAAGGAGATATACCAATCATTAACTTCAATTCAGAAGTTGAGTCGACCAGTTTTCATACTTTGGAAGTAAGTAACACGCAATACCATCCTATTGGAGCACCACTTCCCGTACCCAAAATTTCTGCCGAAGTAATGACAGCTACCCAAGAAATGATGTCATTGGGTCATCAGCCTGGACAAGGGCATGCTAAAAATCAACAGGGTATTAAGCACCCAATTCAAATGTCAAGTCAAACCGGGACAGCTGGAATAGGCTATTCTGCTAGTTCCAGTCATAGGAATCCTCATAAGCATACGCAGATTCCTCAAGTTTCCGCCACACGGCGATTTTCCCCACCTACACCTCATGAGCTAATATAATATCCGGAAAAAGGTGTCAGCCCATGTTATGGCTATGTTGTTTCCCAAACTAGTACCATTTAAAGCAAAAGAGGTCCTGATTCCTGATCCTGAAGTGGAAGAAAGGGAACAGAAACGTAAACATGACATCGCCCTGATAATGTCAGGCATACGCATCATTGTCCATGACCAGATGATGATTGCCCAGATGTTATGGTCATCATTCGGGAAAAGGAGGACGATGAAAGCTCCTCCATCATTGCAGTCCGTCAGAACTTTACCCTCGACAATTGGAGCAACACTCCATTCATTGGTCGACGAGGGTAATACAGGCAGAAATTCCTCTGCCCTGTAGATAACTTTAATTACTTAATTTTCTGTACAATATTAGCCGTTATTTTATCAATACATGCTAACACTTTTGTATGATTAAACAGTTTCATATATTAAGTGAAAGCATATTTTGTTTCAGGACATCAAATTTAGATGTGCATGTACTTGCTGATGAGGTCCCTTTTCTCCACAAGGACTGTAACTTTGATGATAAGTTGGACTCAGTCTTGATGGAAATCCAAGAGGACATTGAGACACCTCAGGATATTAAGGAATTGGTCGAAGATAAACCTAAACCTAATCTTGATCAAACCATTCCTTTTAATCTTGCAACCTTAGAAAGCCCTAAGCTAATCCAGATTGGTTCAGACATAACCCCAAACAAACGGAATGACATGGTTGCGCTACTAACCTGATTCTAGGATGTGCTTGCATGGTCTCATGAAGACATGGTGGGTTTGTCCACTGACATTGTCCTTCATCGCCTTCCTATTAAAGAGGGATTTAAGCCAGTCAGGCATAAGCTAAGGCGATTGAAACCTGAGTGGAGTTTAAAGATGAAGGAAAAAATTGTGAAACAATTTCAAGCTGGTATTATCATGGTTTCTACATATCCGGAATGGATATCCAACATTGTTCCTGTGCCTAAACTAGGAGGAAAGGTGCGAGTTTGCATGGATTACCGGGATCTGAACAAAGCTTGCCTTAAAGATAGCTTTCTCATGCCCTTTATCCACATTCTTATTGACAATACTGCTGAATACGGTATGTACTCCTTTGCTGATTGCTTTGCGGGGTATCATCAAATTATGGTTAATGAGGAGGATCGTGAGAAAACTGTTTTCATCACGCCTTAGGGAACCTTCTGCTAAAGACGGTTGTCATTCGGCCTAATCAATAGTAGAGCAACGTATCAACGAGCTATGATGGCTCTTTTCCATGACTTAATTCATAAGGAGATAGAGGTCTATGTGGATGACATCATTGTCAAATCCCGAAGGGAGGAAAACCACTTAGACCATCTCAAAAAGATTTTCAACAGATTGCGTAAGTACAACTTGAAGTTGAATCCAGCCAAGTGCGCCTTTGGCGTTAAATCAGGCAAGTTGCTAGGTTTCCTAGTCAGCCACAAAGGGATTGAGTTGGATCCTACCAAAATCTAGGCAATCAAGGAAATGCCCATTCCTTAGACAGAGAAGGAAATTAGGGGATTTTTGGGAAGAATCAACTTCATTAGCAGGTTTATCTCTCAACTCACAGCAACTTGTGTGCCCATTTTCAAATTGTTAAGGAAGAACTCGTCCATGAAATGGAACGATGAGTGTCAGAAAGCCTTCCTTACAATCAAAGAGCAGATGGTTAACGATCCTATATTGGTACCTCCCAGGGATGATGTTCCCCTATTCATGTACATGTCCTTTAATGACAATGCTATGGGCTGCATGCTGGGGCAAAAAGATGATAGAGGCCAAGAACGAGCTATCTATTACCTTAGCAAAAGATTCAGCAGGAGTGAACATAAGTACACTTTGATTGAGAAGACTTGTTGTGCTTTAGCATGGGCTTCCATAAGGTTACATCATTACTTCCATGGTTACACAACCCATCTCATATTCCACGTGGATCCTCTCAAGTATGTGCTTAGTAAGCCCATACTGAATTATCGGCTGTCCAGATGGAAGTTGATCCTTCAGTAATTTGACATCGTCTATGTGACGTAAAAGTCTATCAAATGTCAAGGAATTACGGATCAACTGGCCGCCACACCTGCAGGGGACTTCAAACCCTTGGAAACATACTTCCCCGATGAAGGTGTTATGACAATTCAACAACACCATCAGTACGATGCATGCCACACATGGAAAATGTATTTCGATGGAGTTGTTAACATATAAGGTTCTGGAGTTGGAGCAGTTCTAGTATCCGGTATGGGAGAGCAGTATCCCGTCATTGTCAAATTATAGTTTGTCAGCACCAACAACACAGCTGAGTATGAAGGATGTATCATGGGGCTAAAACTTGCCCGTTCAATGGGAATCAGTCGATTAATTATCTTTGGGGATTCCAAATTGGTAATCAAACAATCCACACGAATCTATCAAACCAAAGAATTACATTTGCTTGCCTTACCATCGGTAAGTTCTACAGATGGCTTTGGAGTTCGAAGAAATCTCATTTCTACACATTCCTCATAATAGGAATGATTTTGTGGATGTACTAACAACATTGGCCTCTTTGATTTACATACCTGATAAGGAAAACATGCCAAGCATCACATTTACCCTATAAAAGGCCCCAGCCTATGGGAACTATGTTGGAGAAGTATCGAATGAGCTACCTCCCATCCATAACCCTTGGTATCAACATATCAAGGAGTATCTGTGAGATGAATCTACACCTGCTGAGGCAAACCCGACTAAAAGAAGGTGGATCCGTCGACATGCTATGAAATTCTACCTGAGCGGAGATGCACTCTACAAAAGAGATGTAGGATTAGGTCTCCTCAGATGTCTGGACAAAGACCAAGCTTAGAGGCTCATGGATGAGATCCATGGTGAAATATGTGGCCCACCCATGAGCGGACCCCTACTTGTTAAGAAAATCCTCAAAACAGAGTATTATTGGCTTACGCTCAAAGCTGACTGTGATGATCACGTCAAGAGGTGCAATCAATGCCAAATTCACATGAATGCTATCCACGCCCCTCCAAGGGAACTCCACAATATGATTTCGCCATAGCCCTTCTCAATGTGGGGAGTGGACATGATCGGGCCCATCGAGGCCAAAGCCAGTATTGGACATCGATTCATATTCACCATGATCGACTACTTCACCAAATGGGTAGAAGCAGCCTCCTTCCCCAGGGTTACCAAAGAAGTCATCATTGCTTTCATCAGAAACAATATTGTCTGTCGATATGGACAACCAGAGGTCATTGTGTCAGAAAATGCTAAGAACCTCAAAAATAAAATAATGGAGGAGTTATGCAGTAAATTCCACATCAAACACCTTAACTTCGTCATCTACCGTCCAAAGATGAATGGTGCTATTGAAGAGGCTAATAAAAACATCAAGAAGATCATGCAGAAAATGTTCTCCAATCACAAAGGATGGCCTGACCTCTTGCCTCTGACTTTATTAGCCTACAGAACTTCAATGCGTACTTCCACTGGGGCAACCCCTTACTCATTAGCCTCTAGGATGGAAGCAGTGCTCCCCATAGAGGTGGAAATGGAATCCCTCAGAGTGTTGATGGATGCTCAGCTGGATGAAGACTAATGGGTATAAGACATGTATCACCAATTGTCTCTAATAGACGAAAGGCGAATCACGACTATCTTCCATGGTCAGTTATATCAGCAAAGGATCGCAAGATCCTACAACAAGAAAGTTCGGCTACGAAAATTTAAATAACACGACTTGGTTTTGAAGAAGATCATTGATAACCAAGATCAATCCAAGGGAAAATTCACTTCTAACTGGGAAGGCCCGTTTGTTGTCAAGGAGGTATTGACAGGAGGCACTCTCAGACTACAGGAAATGGACGGCGATGAATTTCCACAGCTTATCAACTCGGACACCATAAAATGGTACTATGTCTGAGGTTATCATCAATCAAACATCCTGGCTTTGTATCATTAGACCATCATACATTCTGGTTTTCTAATCCTTTTTACATACTCTTCTGCCCCTCAGGGAAACATACACTTCAAACCAGCAGCTTGGTTTCGCTTCAATTCAAATATTTCACACTATTTCGGTTATCCTCCTAAGGATTGAACCTTTCACACCTGTAATTTATCCTGAAGATGGGATTAAACTTTTCTACGCTTGCAGTTTGTCCTGAAGACGGGATCAAACTTTTTCCACACCTACAGTTTGTCCCAATCATGGGATCAAACTTTCTTCTCCCTACAGTATAGCCTGCACATGGGATTCATACTTCTCTTCGGCTGCAATTTGTCCTAAGGGGCGAACTACGTCGACCCGATCTCCCTAATACCTGGGAGTACGTAGGCAACCATATTCTATATGGCCCGGTCGCAATAATAAAAAACAAAAACATTTCTGCCCTTTTTCTACAAAACCAAAAATAACAAAAACACTTCTACACCCTTCTTCATCAATAAAGATTCTACACCATTCAGTGTTGAACCTCTTACACCAGGTTCGAACTATGCATACCTGATCTCCTCTTCAATAGGAGTACGTAGGCATCCATTTATGGTTCGGTCTAACCACCTACTATAACAAAAATACTTGTCACATGGTACTGGGATCAAACTTCAATCCACCACATTTCACCGGCTTCATACCAAAGGGATGGAAGTACCTGACCTCTCCTCACAAATAGGAGATTCGACGACCATCTAAGCTGCGGTTATGCCTCAAAGAGCAACACCAATCCATAAGAGATGGAATTAACTAGGCTCCTCCTAAATAGGAGTATTGGCGACCATCTGTGGTACAATCAATCTTAAAGAGGAAAAGCCACACTCCTCTCCACATCTACGTACAAAAACCAGTCCCAAGACACCAAAGATGGTAGGGATACACACAGATCAATGATCCATTCTGAAAGATCCTGTGATGTCGCAATGTCCACACATCAAGGATGAGATCAGAATGCATCAAAATTACAAGCCTTGAAGAAACAAACAAATATCAAGCAAGTATCAAGGCACAACTGAAAGGGAAGTAAATCAAAATATATTTCTCTGCCGTATATAATTCTGTTTGATATATACAATATGTGTTGTACATGACAAAAAGGCTAAGCTAGTCTGTGCAGGAAAAGTATAAGTCTATCTACGGATCTGTGTGTATGCAGACTATCAGATCTAACATAGCATCCCTCTCCAAAGAAGGAGGTAAAGCTACAAGCTCTTGCCCAATTGTATCTACACGAGCTAGCAGATCCGAGGCTAACTGCATGGTGGCATGATGCTCATCAATATATGTACTCATATCGACAAGGATGCCAGTCGTAAGCGATTTCACTAAAGTACTGTCTGTGACGGCTACATCCCGGGTAGATAGGGAAGAATCTCGCTCTACAATCAATGCATCTCTGGCTGATATAGCCTCGTCTCTCTCTAATAGATCTGCGTCTCTCCCATCAAAAGCTATCAACATCAAGGCCCTAGCCTGATCTCTTTCAAAGGTCATCAGATGTAGACTCTGATCCAGATACTGTGCTGAATGCTAAACCACAGTAGCACTCGTAGTAGGAGAATCCATCACAAATGTTGACAACCCAGCAGTCATATCCTCCTCGATGGGAGTATCAGCCTCCTCCATAGGTTCTTCATCGTCGAAATCAGTCCCCTGCACTATGGATACTACCGCAGCTGATGCAGTCTTTGTCTCTATCCATGCAGAATACTCTGTAGAACAATCCAGAAGGCTGATGGAAAACTCAGCTAGCTCTCGCTGATCCCAATAAGCATACAACCTGGATCTATCCTCTACTAATAAGTGCTGAGAAGCGAATCGCTGACTCGATGCCCCCTCAAAAGGATGAAAGTCCTTGAACTAGTCAAACTGATACATCACGGCCAGTGGGTGGTAAGTAATCATGCCCCTCAAACTAGCTAGAGGAAGATAATCCATGCCCAGATCATGAGTGATGAAGCTATAGGGTGAGCTAAGCCCTGTATACATCAATATATCAAATAGATCTCCGATCCCTGCCAGGAAAGCTGATCAAGATGCAACATCTTTACACTCAGTAGGCTCAAAGAAGTATGACATGGCTATATCATGGGTGAAACAATACCCATGCCGTCTAAAAGTGCCAATCGGTCTCAAGTGTGATATAAACCACACGTACAGCATGATCGAGCTACCTGTTAACACTCCCGTCAGATAAGTGCAGCAGTATGTGGCTGACCTTAGAGTCTCTACTATAATCATCGGTATGATGGTGTGACCCTCCTTGAGAGCTCTCACTGCCATAATAACTCCTATGTCCAACTCATCCATGTACCGTGGCATGTAGACATACGACAATATGCACAATAGTAGTGCATCTATTCTATCCAAACGCCAATGATCCTCTGGTGTGGTGAAATCCCAGGAATGTCGTGCATAACTATCCTCTGAGCCAAATCTATCAAATAGAAAATGCTGGGATATAACGTGGCCAGATGTGAGCTCATCTTGCACCACCCTATGCCTCAAGCCAGTAAGGGTCATAAACTGCCTACACATGTCTCTAATCGCCATATACACGCAAGGTCTGTCAAGTGGCAGCATCGTCAAATGTGCATAATCCTCCAAAGTAGGAGTCAACTCTTGGGTCCCAAATCGGAAAACCTGCCTCTCCGATACCCAGTGCTCTAGCATGCCCTCTACTAATCCTGTGGGAACCTAAAACATCAACAGGGTCATAGTATGCTGTAACAGATGATCTACAGTCACCCTGTCTGATGGTGGCATACTATCATACCACGATCGTATACCAGATGCCACTAATAATGGTGGGGCTATGATCAATACGGCTAACTATCGAGGAAGACATCTGTACGGGCTATGTCATAAGACCATTCAGGGGTCAATGCTGAATATCTCTGGACATACATACATATATATAACATAATAACATGCATGATACAATAGATGGTAATATGATATAGGGAATGGAAAACTGTACATACATTCCTAAGTATATCATCATCTAATACATCTTTGTACAGCTAAAATATAGGAAAATGAGGAGAAATCTGCCCTACAACTAACAGAGGCCTATCAAAAGATATAACAAGAATGGGGCGAAGCTACCCAATGTCTAACATAGGCCTATCAAAAGAGATAATGAGAATATACATCAGAAGAAGACAATGGTGTCAATGTCTACATCATCAATATTTTCCACCTGATGTAACTCCTCCTGAGTCACTGGATCTCTATGTCAACATTCTTGGAGACTTGGATCGCATGTCCAAGACATTACTAATTGTCATCCCTAGCATAATTAACAGGGAACCAATAATCATTCCATCATGTTGGGAAACAATCTAATAACATACATGAATCATGCATCATGTTGCTGCACATAGCATCATGTTCATCTTATTACATTTCAAGTGTCTAGGATTCTTTATCCTATCCATGCCTTGCATTGCATGAATATGATAAAGAGGGGCATCTGTAGACACTCAAAATTTTCTTCACACCTGTTACTAACATTGCAGGAGGGCAGATTCATCTTTTGGAGATAACCCTGGAAGATAGCTCACATCCATTCCGGATACTACCGGAAGTTTATTCTCCACCCCGGAACACACACCGGGAGTATTAATTCCAACCTCGGAGATAACCCTGAGTTTCATCCTTGGAGATAACCCCAAGGAATGCCATTGCAGTTCCGGCGATAACTCCTAAAATGCTTATTTTAAATGCATGCAATCAGCTTCAATCTCAGACCTCTTGTCGAGGCACTCATTCCAAAGACCCGGAGATAACACCAGGAATATAGGCACACTTAAAGATGACCCTGCAAAATTCAAATAATTGTAGTAGTCCAATCTCAGATGTAACTCTGAGCAACGTCTACTATCAGCCCAAATCGGAGATAACCCCGGTGAAAGGCAAAATCATCATCTTGCCACCTCAACCCCAGCGTGTCGTCTCAACATTTTATACATACATTTCTACACAGTAATGTCCCACAAGGGCCAAGGAGTTCCAATCCCGAATGACTATTATGCATGGCAACACACCGGATAGAATTTGAAGCTTGAAGACCATGAGCATGGTCCCCTCTTTTTGTCTTCATAAAACCTCTAATCTCATGTCATTGGGGAACTCTCGACAAAAGCGGTCCAAAGAAGGTATTGTACACCTCGTTCGAATGCTCGGATTGAAGTTCTGCAAGTTCGAGAGGACATCACAGTACACGAGTGCACGTACTTTGATATGGCAGGGCCCACGGAGCCCGGGGCACCCCGGACAGCCGCAGGTGCATCTGCGGCTTCCGCAGGTACACCTGCGGCTCCCGCATGTACACCTGCGGCTCCCAGCTCTATAAATATAGAGCTTGGAGTGGCCATTTGTAAGAGAAAAAGAGACGAGGAAGCCTTATCCAATTTTCTCTGTACACACCCCATATTGATTGCTTTCTTATTTTTAACACATGCTAGCTCATATATAGCTATATTTTACAGGCGGGAGCTAAGTGTTTATCCATCTAGAGTTATAGAAGCTTGTCTTGGCAGCCCACTATAAGCCTTCTCACACTCTATAAAGCCTTTCTCTTCATCTTTGCACACACTATTCTTCACATTAAGAGTCATGTTGTGTGTGTATGCCCGGACTTCGGTCCGTAGTTTTCATTTTTGTCTGTATATATACTTATATATGTATATATTTTTATATATGGACTAACATTATCGAGTTATGCCTTGATTGAGCCTGGATTTTACATCCGGAGCGTTTACTTGCTTTTATATATATACTTATATATATATATATATATATATGAAATGTATATATATGAAATGTTGTCGAACTCTATTCGATGAGCCTGGATTTTATATCCGGTGCGTTTAGTACTTATATATATATATATATATATATATATATATATATATATATATATATATATATATATATATATATATATATACATTTCATATATATATATATACATATATATATATATATAACGACAAATCGCTGAAATGATAAACCGAGCCGGGATTGAGAAATATCCTGTGCGTTTAATGCTTTTATATATATATATATATATATATATATATATATATATATATATATATATATATATATATATATATATATATATATATTTACATTTCGTCCCGCCTGGAGTTTACTTCGTGGCGGTTGATCGCATTTATTGCTTTATTTACATTTCTGATCCCCCATGGAGGTGCTTCGTAGTGGTTGATCATGTCTCTATATATATATTTACCTCTTTTATATATTTACATTTTCGATCCCCCATAGAGGTGCTTCGTGGTGGTTGATCATGTCTATATATATATATATATATATATATATATAACTTTTTTATATATAATTGCTTACTGCTTTTCATATAAACTGCGGCATCATGTGAGCCTAGGAATCATGTGATCACAGATTCAGTCCATTGAATCTAGATTCGGTTCCCGTGATGGACATTTTCAGCTGAAAACAGCTTGTAAATTATTCACGGTGTTTGAATTTCCTTAGATGGCTGTCATGCCCATGAGGAGTTCGGCACCGCTATATATTATTTTCTCGAAGATGCTTCACATCTCAAAAATAAAATCAAATAAACCAAACATTTAATAATAAAATAGAAGTATGAAAAGGTCTCGATTACTATTGAGCACAAGGTTTGAAAAACCTCTTTTATAAAACTTCACTGCTATATCATGTTTAAAATTGAATTTTTCATACAAATTCAAACCCTTTGTATA
Source organism: Panax japonicus (assembly GCA_020205505.1). Classification (NCBI taxonomy): domain Eukaryota; kingdom Viridiplantae; phylum Streptophyta; class Magnoliopsida; order Apiales; family Araliaceae; genus Panax; species Panax japonicus. The sequence goes on along the minus strand of CM035110.1, from coordinate 40,925,024 downwards.
TAGGTACGAACGAGGCCTCTCACTACTTCTAAATAAAGTTCACATTGATCCACACACACAAACATGCACACACACATTCATATAATAGTTTCTTAAAAAGTGGAGTCACCGTGGCAACACGGATGTCGGGGGGTGTTGGGTTAAAATCTATATACGCACAACACGCAAGTATTCGTGGTCAACAAGTAATAAATTGATAAGTTGAGTATCGTTCCCATAGAGAATTAGTTAATAAAAAAACACCAAGTACTAACCCGTAACCAACTCAATCTTATTTAAACGAATGAATTACAAACTATATAAATTAACTACTATTCACTTAATTAAATTAAGACTATGGAGATTTAAGATCACAACTTCACTTATTGCTTCATTTAAGTTAACACACTTCTCATCAATTATTCTCTATCCCGAATTGTTAATCAAGAACACGAAAGTAATATTAACCACCTCTCGATGCACTAATACCGTATTAAAGTCAATCCACAATTAAGATAGAAATCCGTTAAACACCTTAATCAACTAACCCACTATATCTCTATGTGAATTACAATTGAAGAAGGTTGAAGACTAAGTTCTCTATAAGATTACATATGGCGTCAAGCATATCTCTACCTTAACACTCATCAAGTTTAAGCTAATAACAAAATCCTGAACACATGCTATCATGATTAGATCTAAATCTATACTTCATCTCTCGAGTTCATATAGATTATCACGGTAATTGATGGCCAATCAATTAAACAATTAATTCCAAATCACAATAGACAATCCTCACAATAGAACATAATAATCGATAACGAAGCATATTAAAATAAACTACACAATAAGATCCATTGTAATCTCAAACAAAAAATTAGTTCATGATTATTGAATTAAAACTAAGAATCCACAATTGAATAAACATTAAAAGATAAAAATAGAAGAAGATGAGAAGAAATAATCCATTGTGTGTAGATTTGACACTCCCTCCTTGCTCCTACTTTGAATCTTCAATGGTCTCCAAGTTGCATCAATCTCCAAATCTCATAAAAACTAGTGTTTTGATCTAATTTACTCTAATCTAATTTAATAGAATGCTCTCTAATCTCCTAATAATCTCCTCCTTTCTGTGTTATTCCCCTCCTTTTATAAGCCTTTGTACATGTCTTTTAGTCCTCTTGGAAGTCCTTGAATCAAACAACTCGAAAACAATCCTTTTCGGACTCAAATTCGGACAAAATCTACTCTTTTTTGCATAGGCCTGCTCCGGCTGGACTATTCCCTTGCAAAAACCCAGCCCCGGCTGGGTAGTGGACTGCTAAAACGCCTAGGACCCCAGCCCCGGCTGGGTCCTAAGGCTAAAAAACGTCCAGCCCCGGCTGAGCACCAATCTGCCAATTCATTTTCTACTGGAACCTCCTCTGCTAAAACTGCCATTATGTTTAAACCATGGGGAGTTAAGGGGCCCGCGACCTATCAAATTGAATCTATCGACGATATCTACAACTTTAACTCTTTGAGATTTCAGAAATAACAAACGCATGATGGTCGAAATTGGACTGGAAGTGACTGCTATGCAAATGACCACCCAAAACGGTGAAGTTCAACGTCCGTTGGTAGAAATGTCATAACTCTTTCATCCGAACTCCGATTTGAATGATTCAAGATGTTCCGGAAAGCTAAGAAAACTCTCTACAATATAGTCCAAGCTCCAAGCCAAGAACATGAAATGACATGAAAGCACAAACGATATCCGGCTTGCTTTTGTTTGCATTTTCCGTGCTTTTCCTTACCAATAATCGCTCACATCGCTTCCAAACGTATAACCTACAAAACGAATACAAAATGCATGAAAAGTAACTAAGACACATGAATAAAAACAACTAATTCAAGTAAAAGATACCGGATAAGTAGGTATAAAACCTACTTATCAAATACCCCCAAACTTAAACCTTTGCTTGTCCTCAATCAAAAACAAAACAAAAATGCAATGCAATGCAATGCAATGGAATGGAACTAATCTACATGCCTACAAATCCAGCAGTATTGATAAACACAAATATATTCAACCGACCTTAGAGGAATCAAGTAAACATGATAATACTTCATATCAAAACCAATCAATAATTTCCTAGTCAATCATCAAATCTTAAACTGTTATTACTGCTATACTGCGTGTGTGCTCCACAACAATGTTAACTGATATAAAATCAAATTTAGCACATAACAAGTCTCTTCAAAGGCATCATACAGTGTAAACTCAAAAAATTCACGAACAAGCTAGATCCAACTAAAGTCAAACATCCACCAAGTTCAAGAGTCCAATCCGGGATACTTATGCTTTACTTTTCATTATGGGGGCTTTTTGCTCTTTTCCTGTTTTATTATTTTTTTTCTTTTTTTTTTACTTTTTAACCATGACTGTGCAATGTCTCATTCCATTAGGCTAACAGTGTTACCCCTTAGCGACCTTTCTACCAACGACTCCCAGACCATATAAGACCTTAGGGCGCTAGGTTTTAAGATACCCCTTCGGGCGTACTTACTCAAGTAACAAAGGCCCCAAAACAAAACTAGCCATGGTATTTTTTTTCTTTTTTTTTTTGAAGCTTATATATCCCAAAATTTTCCCCCAAACTTAAGTTTTTATCGAACTTTAGCCATCACTACTTATTCTTCTCATTCTTTCATTCAAACTAGCATTATCCTTTAGAGTCTCATTATGTATCAATTTAAACTAAATCAATCAACAAGTTGTTTTTATTGTGCTATCCTTATTATATCAGTTTCAAACAGAAAAAAATTCAATTCATAACAAGAAATCACATCAAAGCTCTAATAGTCAGTACGCTACTTGTCTACTCGATCCCAATCTCATCATTGGCCAAAACAAACTGTAAATATCAAACAGCTGGACTCATTTAGGATAAACATAGTAACTAACTATTATTTTTGAAATTTTTGATTTTTTTGATTTTTTTTGTAATGAACCTAAACTAAATTAACAACATATGCAAAATAACATAACATAAACTAAACATGCGATAATGAATTAAACAAAACTCCCCCAAACTTAGCAATTACAATGTCCTTATTGTAAGAATATAACGATAAATAGAAGAGAACTTCCCTGTAATCAGCTAAGCGTGAGTTGATGGTGGCGATGGTGGCGATGATCATTTTGATATCCATTGGACCTCCAATACCTGCATTGAAGAGAGACAACATGGATTAGATTATAAGAAAACTTAATAAGCAACTTAATTCCTATCTACTAAATAAACTAGTAAAGCATATAAATATAAAAAATTCCTGGGTTGCCTCCCAGTCAGCGCTTGATTTATAGTCTTTCAGCCTGACTTTTTCTGGTCAATGCCATCCAATTCCTCTTCGAAAGTTGAGGAACCCTCCATCCATCGGAAATAATATAGCTTTTGGTAGGTTCCCATTTGTGATAACCATCGAGTTAAATTCACCTAGCATACTTTGTTTAAATATATGCCCAATTGAGAATGTTGAATAACTAGGTGCTTTTCCGTCCGTTGAACCTATGATTCGATTGGGGCTTTGAGGCTTGGAAAGAACAACGGGCTCTTCTTCTATCTTTTCCTCCTCATCCCACCATGGCTTCACATTAGTAGTAGCTCTCATGTCATAAAGAGCCTTGCCGACGACATGACTACCAAGCGGGCACGGTTTTGCAAATCTAACTGGACCCTTGATCTTTGGCGGAGAAGGAACTTGGGGCACTAATAACATCGGCTCATCCTCGTTGGTACTCATAGTTAGTTCTTCACCGACATTATTTTCATTATCCCCACTTGTCTCCTCTTTTTCAACATCTCGTGTCTCATCCAGTTGTAGATTTGGCTCGGGCACTTCATCAATCTCGGAATCCTCATCATAACACCGATTGTTTTGAGGACAGTTGTTCAAGGCTTTGAGTATTTGATCCACATGGTTCTGCAGATTTTGCATTGATAACTCTTGATCAATCCTCCTCTCCTCATTTGATGCTATGAACTTGGACAACAATTCCTCCAACTTTGACTTTTCTTCTTTTAATGGAGGTTGATAGGAGAATTCTGGTGTGTGTGTGTGTGTGTGTTGGATTTGGAGTAGAGTATTGGTCTTGATAGTTGTAACTCCATGAAGAATCCGGGTGATACCCCCAAACTTGATGATAATTATCATATACATACTGATTGAGGTAGTTACCACCATACTGTACCGGCCCAAGATTGATGGTGCATTCATTACTCGGGTGATTGCCAGCACAATAGCCACAGGTAACTGCCATCCTTCGACTCTGTTGGGCTGCGATAACGTCCAACTTCCTCGAAAGTTCTTCAATTTGTGCTGACATTGCGGAGAGTGTCGCGAGTCTGTCAATCTCCGCTTCCTTTGGTTGAGCCATGTTCGTGTATGGCCATTGATACGCAAAGTCATTCATGGTACCTGAAAAGAGAGAAATATAGGAAGAGAATTAAAAATAAAAATAAAAATGTTTAAATTAAAACTAATTTGATTGAAGCTAATATTGGTAAAACTGTATTAAACTAATTCCCCGGCAACGACGCCAAAAATTTGTTGGGTTAAAACTTCACTGTTATATCATGTTTAAAATTGAATTTTTCATACAAATTCAAACCCTTTGTATATAGGTACGAACGAGGCCTCTCACTACTTCTAAATAAAGTTCACATTGATCCACACACACACACATGCACACACACATTCATATAATAGTTTCTTAAAAAGTGGAGTCACCGTGGCAACACGGATGTCGGGGGGTGTTGGGTTAAAATCTATATACGCACAACACGCAAGTATACGTGGTCAACAAGTAATAAATTGATAAGTTGAGTATCGTTCCCACAGAGAATTAGTTAATAAAAAAACACCAAGTACTAACCCGTAACCAACTCAATCTTATTTAAACGAATGAATTACAAACTATATAAATTAACTACTATTCACCTAATTAAATTAAGACTATGGAGATTTAAGATCACAACTTCACTTATTGCTTCATTTAAGTTAACACACTTCTCATCAATTATTCTCTATCCCGAATTGTTAATCAAGAACACGAAAGTAATATTAACCACCTCTCGATGCACTAATACCGTATTAACGTCAATCCACAATTAAGATAGAAATTCATTAAACACCTTAATCAACTAACCCACTATATCTCTATGTGAATTACAATTGAAGAAGGTTGAAGACTAAGTTCTCTATAAGATTACATATGGCGTCAAGCATATCTCTACCTTAACACTCATCAAGTTTAAGCTACTAACAAAATCCTGAACACATGCTATCATGATTAGATCTAAATCTATACTTCATCTCTCGAGTTCATATAGATTATCACGGTAATTGATGGCCAATCAATTAAACAATTAATTCCAAATCACAATAGAAAATCCTCAAAATAGAACATAATAATCGATAACGAAGCATATTAAAATAAACTACACAATAAGATCCATTGTAATCTCAAACAAAGAATTAGTTCATGATTATTGAATTAAAACTAAGAATCCACAATTGAATACCCATTAAAAGATAAAAATAGAAAAAGATAAGAAGAAATAATCTATTGTGTGTAGATTTGACGCTCCCTCCTTGCCCCTACTTTGAATCTTCAATGGTCTCCAAGTTGCATCAATCTCCAAATCTCATAAAAACTAGTGTTTTGATCTAATTTACTCTAATCTAATTTAATAGAATGCTTTCTAATCTCCTAATAATCTCCTCCTTTCTATGTTATTCCCCTCCTTTTATAAGCCTTTGTACATGTCTTTTAGTCCTCTTGGAAGTCCTTGAATCAAACAACTCGAAAACAATCCTTTTCGGACTCAAATTCGGACAAAATCTACTCTTTTTCGCATAGTCCAGCCCCGGCTGGACTTTTCCCTTGCAAAAACCCAGCCCCGACTGGGTAGTGGACTGCTAAAACTCCCAGGACCCCAGCCCCGGCTGGGTCCTAAGGCTAAAAAACGTCCAGCCCCGGCTTGGCACCAATCTGTCAATTCATTTTCTGCTGGAACCTCCTCTGCTAAAACTGCCATAACTTTTAAACCATGGGGAATTATGGGACTCGCGACCTATCAAATCGAAGCTATCGACGAGATCTAAAACTTTAATTCTTTGAGATTTCAGAAATAACAAACGCATGATGGTCAAAATTAGACTGGAAGTGACTGCTATGCAAATGACCACCCAAAACGGTGAAGTTCAACGTCCGTTGGTAGAAATGTCATAACTCTTTCATCTGAACTCCGATTTGAATGATTCAAGATGTTATGGAAAGCTAAGAAAACGCTCTAAAATATAGTCCAAGCTCCAAACCAAGAACATGAAATTACATGAAAGCACAAACGATATCCGGCTTGCTTTTGTTTGCATTTTCCATGCTTTTTCTTACCAATAATCGCTCACATCGCTTCCAAACGTATAACCTACAAAACGAACACAAAATGCATGAAAAGTAACTAAGACACATCAATAAAAACAACTAATTTAAGTAAAAGATACCGGATAAGTAGGTATAAAACCTACTTATCAGGGGGTGCATAACACCTTCCCTCCGTATAATCAAGCCCCCGAACCCAAATGAATCTCGGTTTCACAGGCCTATTTAGTAGTGTCACATCACTGGGTCAATGTGCAAACCTTTTCTCGGTTGTGTTCATATGGATTATGTTATTTTTAGAAAATTCATCTTTATTCATAAAAGTTAGGGTCTTACAATCTCCCCTTCTTATGAAATTTTGCCCTCGAAATTAGGGTACATACCTGGTATGTCGAAGAGGTAAGGATACCTTGATTTCATTTCAGAATCTAACTCCCAGGTCATTTCCTCAACATCATGGTTTCTCCACAAAACTTTGACTTGAGGTACAACCTTGGAGTGTAGAATATGTTCCTTCTTATCCAAGATTTGAACAATAATCACTTCATACGTTAAATCTTCCACTATTTCGTCCGGTTCTAACTCAATAATGTGGTTCGGGTCTTCCACATATTTACGTAACATGGATATATATAAAATGTTATGAACACGAGATATACTTGGTGGTAAAGCGAGTCTATAGGCCACAGTTTCTACTCGATCGAGGATTAAAAATGGGTCAATGAATATAGGATTGAGCCTTCCTCTCTTTCCAAATCTCGTAACTCCTTTCCATGGAGTAACACGTAACAACACATGATCTCCAATATCGAATTCCACGTCCTTTCGATGAAGATCAGCATAACTCTTTTGTCGATCTTGTGAGGTTTTTATACGTTGCCAGATCGTTTGAATCTTTTCCGTAGTCATACGTACCAACTTCGGTCCCAACAACGTTGTTTCACCCATGTAGAACACATAAATACATGCTATTATGATCAGATCTAAACCAATAATTCATCTCTCGAGTTCATATGGATTATCACAGTAATTATTATCTAGGCAATTAAGCAATTAAGGGAAAATCATAATAGACAATCCAAATACAGCTAATAAGACTAACAAGGAAGAATAGTAAAGTAAACTACACAATAAGATCCATAGTAATCTCAAAACAGAATTTAATTCATAACTGAACTAGAATCCATCATCCAAAATTTATTAAGCATTAAAAGATACATATAGATAAGAAAAGAATTTAGAATTAAGATAAACAAATATGCATTCTCTTGCTTCCAAATTGATTCTTCTATGATGATCAATAGATTCAATCTTCAGTTCTAGTTAATCTGAGGTTCCTAATCTAAGAAAGAAAAGATGAACTTCACAGAATTATATCCCAAGAGGGATTTAATGGATTTCTAAAACTAGTCTCTTTACAAACTGTAAATAAGCAATATATATAATACTTCACATGTTCTTCTTTGACCATCAAATTGGTCACATTAGTTAAAAAGTCAATTGCTGATATTTAGAGACCGGCACAGCTGCGCCACCCACAAGGCTAAATGGGGCGCAGCTGCGCTGCAACATTCCTGAGTCTAGACCCGGTGCAGCTGCACTGCACCCAATGCCAAATTGGGCGCAGCTGCGCCATACATCAAATGCTAATTTCTGCATTCTTTTTCTGTTGCTGCACTCCATATACTACACTTCATTGATTGTTCGTTGTAGCATCCACACAATCACTTTAACTTCAAAAGTCACCAGGAAAGTTCTCAAACATGCAATCTGCAAGAGAAACCAAAAGTGCATGAAAAGCTACTAAAATGAAAGAGTTTAAGCACAAATTAAAGTTAATTGATATTAAAATTGGTAGGTATAAAACTACCTATCAGAGATTGATCCGGTTGGTATATATATTATCTTTTCCTATCTTCCTTTGAGATATATGTTATGTATTGTGATATTCTCCTAAAAATTCTCAACGGGCAGTAAATGGGAGATATCTACTTAATATTCTAATGGGAAGATTATGTTCTGTTTGGGTCATTAAATATGCAATGGTAATATTTGAAAGGCTATAAATTCAATTGGGTTATCTCAGTTTATATACACGAAATACATATTGCACTGCTATACATTGAGAAGCTATAATATTATTTTGGTGCAATTATGTGACGCCCCCAAAATAGGTATACATCACCCATCTTGAGTCGCCAAATACATGGTACAAAATTCAAATAAAACTTAATAATACAACTGTCGTGTAAAATACGACAAAACATAAACTGAGAGTTTTAATACGAATATTGTCTTCTAGACAGTATTCAACTGAAATGGAGTCCTCAATACATTTATTATCACACTATTTCATAGAATAGTGAGGACTACTAATCCTATCATCTGGACTGTCACTCCGTTCCCCGATTAGTCCCGGCTACGTTCTCATTTTCTGAAGAGAACAATGAAAGCAAAATGGTGAGCTCAACTAGCCCAGTAAGAAATATTATGACTAAGATAATGCAGAATAATTTATCGTTAGCCTTCAACAATGTTAAACTGGTAAAATATAACACACATAAAGTTTAACTGCAGCAGAACAAGCAATCCATTAGAAGAGTCAAGTAGAGAATAAAATCTACCATCTTCTATGATTTAAAATGTTTTTCATCACTTTCATCGATGAGACTCAGCTTAATAAATAATCCACATCATCCCTGCACTACGGTCAAGGATATTCTTTAGTATCACGACCACAAATTATCCATGCACTATGGCCAAGGATATTCGTGTATTCATCAATGGTCATGATTATGCCAACAGCTGTCCATCAATGCACTACAGGCCAATGAGGACTTTTACCACATCTTTTGTAATATTACGGTCATGATTATACCGAATAATCCCTGGTCATAATCATACCAAGTCCATCTACGCACTACGACCACAAATGACTTTCAACATAATATAAGCATGAGGATCATAAATTAGCATGTGAAAATATCAAATTACCTTAAAATATTCCGCAAGAAAATGAAAACATAAATAACTAAGTCAGTGGGCTCCTTCATATAAAATAAAATAGGTAATTACAAGAATTAGGCCCCATGGTCCAACTAACAAACCCCACTATACCATATCAATTAAGGTTTAACTTTTATTTATTTTTTATGACGTTTTGCACCAAAGCCAAATTAGTTTGCATCAGCAAGTGGGGGATTCATTCTACAAAAGCAAAAAAAAACATTCTAATACTCATATGACCACAAAAATCATATTCTAACTAGAGATACCATTAATATATGCTGCCGGTCATGACAATGAAAATGTGAAATATTTTATAAGTGATGAACTTCACCAAATATGACACAAGTGTACTTCAATACATTTTAGAGAGTTGTGCACTTCTAATGTAAATATAAATTTAGAAAACAAAAGGTTGAAATAAATATCAAAACAAGAAAACATAAAAATGGCAACCAAACTTGGATTTATGGTATATGATAATCATTTCACTATACTTTCTACCATTTACGCACAACATGCTTGGGAAAAACTATGTGGTAATTCTCACATTAAATATTCTAAGAAATATAGATCATCCACATCATATGATACATTCATGTTTACTGCACCTATATATATATATATATATATATATATATATATATAGGGACCGGATCAGGTCCGGGAGTCCGGATTTTAACAAAATTCGGACCTTTTTTTTTTTTTTTTTTTTGCTTTTTTTTTTTTGAAACAACCTAAAAAAAAAAAAAAAATTATGGAATTGGAATCTTTACATTATACAGTGTTTTGGGTGTGATTTGGATGCCTATAACGAAACATGTCTGTACAGTCTGGGCAGACTGTACATACATTGGTTGGTGTGGGTGTTAAAAACACACCCAAAACACTGTATTATTGAAAATTTTCATTTCCATAAATTTTTTATTTTTTTTTAGTTGTTCTACAAAAAAAAAAAAAAAAAAAAAAAAAATTTGGGTCCGGATTTTGGGTCCTGTCCGGACTCCCGGACAGGATCCATTCTGTATATATATATATATATATATATATATATATATATATGGTGGCCATGCAAGAAGAGTTTAACTACATTCTTTTTAAGTGCGTTCATGCTCTCTTATCAAAGCATTTTAACTTAAATCAAATGCATTATGCAAGTAACGAAAATAGTATTCCTTACGAATATGGAACGAAGATAATATTTCTTACGAATATTAAACGATGATAATATTTCTTGCGAATATTGAACGAAATAAAATTTGTTACGAATACGAACGGAAATAATATTCATACGAATACGAAAAATAATATCTCTTCAGAATATGAAATAAATAATACCCCACGAGTATTGAAAGAAAATAATTCTCTTCATGAATACAAAAAAAATAATACCCCTTACCTCAAAAAGAAGAGTATTCCAACTGGTATAACGGATATATTCTTGAAGTCACTATTTTCTACACTCAAAACTTTCTAAAACTCGAAAGAAATACACTCAATATTATAGAAGAAAAAATCTTTGATTCTGGTGTGATTTTCAATTCTAACTAAGCATCCTATTTATAGGAGAATAGAAGGATACTATTTAAAAATAAAAATCACGGGTGAATAGTCGAAGAGTCATAGAAAATTTTGACGAAATTTTCTGATTTCTACTGTACAACACTATGCAATAAAATATTCTAATAAAACGAAAACTTTAAATAAATATAATATATTCTATTTATAATATAATAAAATGAATAATTTTATAAAAAAGTATTCTGTTTTATATAAAAAGTTTTCTGTTTTATTATAATAATAATAATAAAAAAACAAAATTTACATATATATATATATATATATATATATATATATATATATATATGAACGGAAATTTCCAATGACCAACGCAACTTAAAATTTTGATACACGTGTTCACTGCTCTCCAGTCACAACAATACAAGCCATTTAATAACGTAGTACATAAGAACTCCAATAAATTCTATATCTACATGAGTATTACAATAAATACATCATAAAATTTCCCTCAATATTTTTAATAACATTTATTCATCACTATTATTATTCGCAATATTTAACAACCAGGTCGTTCCCAGGAAAGAGGTGGCTTTCCAATAAGTATTTCTCCCTATTGGTGCGCAATTAGGTGACCAAACCTCTCCATGACAAAACTTCTCCTTGACAGAACTTCTAGACATCGTCAATACTGTAAATAATAATATTAATAACTTTATCTTCTCAATTATTGATTTAATAATATCAAATATTACGCAGATGATATTGTGACAATAATTGAATCAATAATATGAGAGATATGATGCATCAATTACTGTAGCAAGTAATTGAGTATAACTGAGTGACTTCTCACGTAAGCATCAATAGTCAATAACGTGTGTTACTATACAACCACGAGTATTACTGTACTTTTACTACCGGGTAGTTCAACAGGTTAACAGTAAAACTTCTGCCGTTATTTTCATAAAAAGATATTTTTGTCATTTTCTCATTCCGATAATAATTCGTTGTGGGGTTCACCAATGATTGTGCTGTCGTACGAATATTTTCTATTAAAATGAATATTCCCCGACCAATCGAATATTATATAACAACTTGCATACTTTGCAAAATTTATAAATATTACCCACAACTATAACATTATATTAAATCCACTCCATAATATTCAAAAATGATATGTATAGAAAAATTTAATTTTATTCATAAAAGTTGGGGTCTTACGACCTCCCCTTCTTATGAAATTTTGCCCTCGAAATTAGGGTACGTACCTGGTATGTCGAACAAGTGAGGATACCTTGATTTCATTTCAGATTCTAACTCCTAGGTCGTTTCCTCAACATCGTGGTTTCTCCACAAAACATTAACTTGGGGTATAACCTTAGAGCGTAAAATATGTTCCTTTTTATCCAAGATTTTAACAGGCCTCTTCATACGTTAAATCTTCCGTTATCTCATATGATTCTAATTCAATAATGTGGTTCGGGTCGTCCACATATTTACGTAACATTGATTATTGAAAAAAATGTTATAAACACGCGAATACTTGGCGGTAAGGCGAGTCTATAGGCCACAGTTCCTACTCGATCGATGATTTCAAATAGACCAATAAAGTCGAGGGTTGAGATTCCTCTCTTCGTCTATTCTTGCTTCTAGAATAACGCCCTTTTGAACCTTCTTCTTCACATTCACCAGCTCTGAGTCTGTAGCTTAAGCGGCTTTAACTTTATCGATTAAAGTCGGTTCTAATAGTATATTCACTATCTTCACATAGGTTCTTGGAGTATTTAACTCTATCTCCATCTTTTGTAAATCGTACAAATGGGTCTTTGTGTTAACTCGTAACCGCATACGATCTTCTACTTAACGCGTCAGCTACCGTGTTTGATCTTCTACGATATTATAAAATGGTATAGTCGTAATATTTAACAACTCGAGCCAACATCTTTTGCGCATGCTACGTTCGTTTTGGGTGAAGAAATATTTGAAGGTTTTTATATCGGGTTCAAGGTTGATACAAAATTCAATTTCAAGCTCTGGGGGTAGGCTAGGAAATTTTTTAGGGAATACGTCAGGAAATTTATTAACAATAGAAATATCATTCAAAACTGATGTATTTTTGTTTAAATCCGTGACATGAGCTAAGAAAGCTTGACATTCATTTTTCAATAAACGAATAACTCTTTGGCTTGAGATGACAGTGATTGATTTTAATGGTTTGGTTGCTTGAACTAGCATAATAGGTTGGTTAGGAATATGAAAGCTAACAACCTTACAAAAATAATTAATTTTTGCATAATGAGTAGCTAACCAACCAATCCTTAGAATTACGTTAAATGTAAGTATTTTCAATAAAATAAGATTGACAGGTAATGTGAGGGTACCGATTTGAATTAAACAAGAGTTATAAATAGTGGATGTAATTAAGGTTTCTCCCAACGGAGTTTCAACAGATAAGTCAAAGTCTAATTTCTCTGGAGTCAAATTTAAAGCTTGAGCACAAGTAGGAGAAATAAAAGAGTGGGTAAAACCGGTATCGAATAAGGTATAAACTTCGCAAGAGTTTATGATTAACTTACCCGTGAGAACTTCATTTGGGTTCCTCACTTGTTGGGAAGTCATGACAACCGCTCTCCCTTGAACTACCCTGCTTTGACTTGTCTGGGGTAGCATTTGGTGTCATCACTACCGTTGGAATTAACTTTTATATAGGGCATATTCCACCCTCAACTGCTTCGTCGTACTCCTGATTCATGATCTGAATCATCAATCTTCGATCCATATCGAATTGAGGTTGACCGCTCTTTACTAGGTAATTCAAAACTCGATGTTGGGTTCTCCCAATTGTTGTCCAAAAAGAGAAATACACATCATCTATTTTAGCCTTTTTGGATCGAACGTCTCTTTCTACAATATTAACACGTCGTGCGGCTTTTACCCATGCATCCTCCATTCTCACTCGTTCATTCTTTTCTTCTTTCAGCTGATCCTTGACATTTGAATTCTCAGATTCTAGCTTTAATATTTTACATTCTGCCAAAGAGTGCTTCTGTTCAAGCATCACAAATCGGGTAACACAATTTTGAATTGTTGCATCCCTTTGCTCCACGATCGCCTGTCGTTCTTCAACCTATTCTTCTAACTCACGAATACAATCTTACAGTTATATATTTTGATCAAAAAATTCTTCTAATAAATTCTCCTCAGGTTCCTCTTCTTCCTCACTCTCAGCTGCTACCTCTGCGACTAGCTCGGGTGCAACTATTAATTCTTCCCTCACCACATGGATATCTCTAATTCCTTCTTCGCCTGACATCACATTATCCTGGTTGGTGATTAGAGGTGTCTCCATGGTCTCATTCACTCCATTGCTAACATTTTCAGCTTCCATTCTCAAATACTGTCACAAAACAAGGGTTAATTGACACACCAAATATTATTCATATATTCTGACCGACCAATTAAATAACAAATAAACTTAGGTAGGTCATACTAGCGAAGAAATTACCCGTCTTTCCCTTCATAGTTCTAGTCTCGCATCTTTAGCCAGGGATCATATTCCTAAGCTTTGATACCAACTGTGACGCCCCCAAAATAGGTATACATCACCCATCTTGAGTCGCCAAATATATTGTACAAAATTCAAATACAACTTAATAATAAAACTGTCATGTAAAATACGACAAAACATAAACTGTGAGTTTTAATACGAATATTATCTTCTAGACAATATTCAACTGAAATAGAGTCCTCAATACATTTATTATCACACTATTTCATAAAATAGTGAGGACTACTAATGCTATCATCTAGACCGTCACTCCGTTCCCCGACTAGTCCCGGCTATGTTCTCATTTCCAGAAGAGAACAATGAAAGCAAAAAGGGTGAGCTCAACTAGCCTAGTAAGAAATATTATGACTAAGATAATGCAGAATAATTTATCGTTAGCATTCAACAATGTTAAACTGATAAAATATAACAAATATCAAGTTTAACTGCTGCGGAACAAACAATCCATTAGAAGAGTCAAGTAGAGTATAAAATATACTATCTTCTATAATTTAAAAGGTTTTTCATCACTTTTATCGCTGAGACTCAACTTAATAAATAATCCACATCATCCCTGTACTATGGCCAATGATATTCTTTAGTATCACGACCATAAATTTTCCATGCACTGCGACTAAGGATATTCGTGTATTCATCAATGGTAATGATCATACCAACAACTGTCCATCAATGCACTACAGGCCAATGAGGACTTTTACCACATCTTTTGTAATATTACGGTCATGATTATACCGAATAATCCCTGGTTATAATCATACTAAGTTCATCTATGCACTACGACCATAGATGACTTTCAACATAATATAAGTATGATGATCATAAATTAGCATGTGAAAATATCAAATTACCTTAAAATATTCCGCAAGAAAATGAAAACATAAATAACTAAGTCAGTGGGCTCCTTCATTTAAAATAAAATAGGTAATTAGAAGAATTAGGCCCATAGTCAAACTTTTATTTATTTTTTATGACGTTTTGCACCAAAGCCAAATTAGTTTGCATCAGCAAGTGGGGGATTCATTCTAAAACAGTAAAAAAATCATTATAATACTCATATGACCACAAAAATCATATTCTAACTAGAGACACCATTAATATATGATGCCGGTCATGACAATGAAAATGTAAAATATTTTATAAGTGATGAAATTCACCAAATATGACACAAGTGTACTCAAATACATTTTAGAGAGTTGTGCACTTATAATGTAAATATAAATTTAGAAAACAAAAGGTGGAAATAAATATCAAAACAAGAAAACATAAAAATGGCAACCAAACTTGGATTTATGGTATATGATAATCATTTCACTATACTTTCTACCCTTCACGCACAACATGCTTGGGAAAAACTATGGGGTAATTCTCACATTAAATATGCTAAGAAATATAGATCATCCACATCATATGATACATTCATGTTTACTGCACCTATATATATATATATATATATATATGGTGGCCATGAAAGAAGAGTTTAACTACATTCTTTTTAAGTGCGTTCATTCTCTCTTATCAAAGCATTTTACTTTAAATCAAATGCATTATACAAGGAACGAAAATAGTATTCCTTTCGATTATTGAACGAAAATAATATTCCTTATGAATATTAAACGATGATAATATTTCTTACGAATATTGAACGAAATAAAATTTATTACGAATACGAACGGAAATAATATTCATACGAATACGAAAAATAATATCTCTTCTGAATATGAAATAAATAATACCCCACAAGTATTGAAAGAAAATAATTCTCTTCAAGAATACGAGAGAAATAATACCACTTACCTCAAAAAGAAGAGTATTTCAACTGGTATAGCGAATATATTCTTAAAGAAAACTTTCACTATTTTCTACGCTCAAAGCTTTCTAAAACTCGAAAGAAATACGCTCAATATTATAGAAGAAGAATTCTCTGATTCTGGTGTGATTTCCAGTTCTAACTAAGTATCCTATTTATATGATAATGGAAGGATACTATTTGAAAATAAAAATCACGGGTGAACAGTCGAAGAGTCACATAAAATTTTGACGAAACTTTTTGATTTCTACTGTACAACATTATGCAATAAAATATTCTAATAAAACGAAAACTTTAAATAAAATATAATATATTCTATTTATAATCTAATAAAATGAATAACTTTATAAAAAGTATTCTGTTTTATTATTATAATAATAATAATAAAAACAAAATTTACATATAATATATATATAATATAGGGACCGGATCTGGTCCGGGAGTCCAGATTTTAACAAAATCCGGACCTTTTTTTTTTTTTTTTTTTGCTTTTTTTTTGAAACAACTAAAAAAAAAAAATTATGGAATTGGAATTTTTACATTATACAGTGTTTTGGGTGTGATTTGGATGCCTATAACGAAACATGTCTGTA
Organism: Panax japonicus; assembly: GCA_020205505.1. Taxonomy (NCBI): domain Eukaryota; kingdom Viridiplantae; phylum Streptophyta; class Magnoliopsida; order Apiales; family Araliaceae; genus Panax; species Panax japonicus. The sequence continues at coordinate 40,908,126 of CM035110.1, read as the reverse complement.
CAGTCTGGGCAGACTGTACATACATTGGTTGGTGTGGGTGTTAAAAACACACCCAAAACACTGTATTATTGAAAAATTTCAGTTCCATAATTTTTTTTTTTTTTAGTTGTTCTACAAAAAAAAAAAAAAAAAAAAAATTTGGGTCCGGATTTTGGGTCCTGTCCGGACTCCCGGACAGGATCCATTCTGTATATATATATATATATATATATATATATATATATATATGTGAACGGAAATTTCCAATGACCAACGCAACTTAAAATTTTGATACACGTGTTCACTGCTCCAGTCACAACAATACAAGCCATTTAATAACGCAGTACATAAGAACTCCAATAAATTCTATATCTACAGGAGTATTAGAAGTGTTCGTGAATTTGCATTTATAATAACAATTACTAGTTTTCTACCACTATGACATCCACTCACGTCCACATATAAAACATTATTACAAAATTACAGGGACATGGCATGTGTATCCTTATATATATATATAACTAACTGAGATAATTTTTACCGATAATTTTAAAAAATGGGTAAGTAGGGGGTCCAAATAATACGCCAAAAGTTACAATAAATACATCATAAAAATCCCAACAATATTTTTAACAACATTTATTCATCACTGTTATTATTCGCAATATTTAACAAACAGGTCGTTCCTAGGAAAGAGGGAGCTTTCCAATAAGGATTTCTCCTTATTGGCGCGCAATTAGGTGGCCAAAACTCTCCTTGACAGAACTTCTAGACATCGTCAATACTGTAAATAATAATATTAATAACTTTATCTTCTCAATTATTGATTTAATAATATCAAATATTACGCAGATGATATTGTGACAATAATTGAATCAATAATATGAGAGATATGATGCATCAATTACTGTAGCAATAATTGAATATAACTGAGTGACTTTTCACGTAAGCATCAATAGTCAATAACGTGTGCTACTATGCAACTACGAGTATTACTGTACTTTTACTATCGAGTAGTTCAACAGTTAACAGTAAAACTTCTGCCGTTATTTTCATAAAAAGATATTTCTGTCGTTTTCTCATTCCGACAATAATTCCGTTGTGGGGTTCACCAATGATTGTGCTGTCGTACGAATATTTTCTATTAAAATGAATATTCCCCGACCAATCGAATATTATATAACAACTTGCATACTTTGCAAAATTTATAAATATTACCCACAACTATAACATTATATTAAATCCACACCATAATATTCAAAAATTTTATTTATAGAAAAATTTATTTTTATTCATAAAAGTTGGGGTTTTACAAATTACTTGGCTGCTGCAATTATAATTTAGATTATTTTAGCGAATTTTTGTGAGCTTTAAATTGATGATTTCTCTTTACTATTTGATCATTGCATTCATTAGTCGAGCCTTGCATTATTAAAATGATTATTTTCTTTGATCATTAGACCTCTATATTTGTAATTCTATTTTATTTAGACTGAAGTGTTGTTTAAAGGTATTTAATCCAAGTGAATTAAGAATTGTTTACAAATAGGTTCAAGAAAGCATAGGTGCTTAAGGAGTGCATTGGTGCACAAGGAGCAAAAGTGCTTAAGTAAATTTTTGTAATTCAAGTATTGATAGAATCTATTTTGTAAGAGTCAATTTAAAGAAATAAAGTGAGTCTCTAATAATAGTTGGTATTAGACGTGGACTAGGCTATTATTATAGAGGGTAATAGTTGAACCACGTAAAAAATTTAGGCGTTCATCTTATTATTTTCTTTACCTTATTTGCCCACAAAAGTTATTTAATTGTATTGATAATCAAAATTTGGATATTTCCATTATCTTAAGAAAGTTTATTAATACTTAGTATTTTTACAAATGTATAAATTCAGCAAACTATTTTCATTCAACAATAAAATCAAAGACTCAATCCAGTAGGCTGAATTTATCCAGCAAGCTGAATTCATTAATATAGTAGGGTGAATTCTGTTGTTTGATTTAAAACAAAAATTGGTCATAGTTTATTCCCACACTTATTCAACCCCCCATTTTAAGTGTCCCTTATCTTAATTTCATTTGGTATCAGTGTTTGGCTATACTTTTCTTGGTTTTAAAGGTGACTTGTAGGGAAAGATTCTAACATGTCACAGTTCGAGAATAACAATCAAGAAGGTAAATCAACCAATAGACCACCTCTGCATGAATTTGGATGTGTATGACTCAATTTATGAAGAATAGTAGGAGAATTACGAATCCATAGAATAAAAAATTGACTAATTTGGATGTGTATAACTCAATTATGAAGATTAGTAGGAGAAAAGGGTTAGAAATCGAAAAACACTGTAATCTGGGAGAAGCCTAGCGCGGGCGTGCCGCCCAGGAGCACGGGCGCACTGCCCAGCACTGCTAGATGGTGCGGGCGTGCAGGAGTTATAAAGGAAATGGGTGCGGTCGCGCCCATAGTGTGCCAGGTGTGACTGTTTTGACCTAGTTTTGTAAAACGGCCACATATTTTTCATACGTACTCCGGTTGAGTTGATTCACAATGATCCAGAACAATAATGAAGAGACCTACAACTTTTGTTCTTTAAGTTGTTCAATTTGAGGTCGAGAACAGGGGTTAAAATGGTCATCTTTAGGAATTTTGTGTTTTCGGGGGCAATCGGAGGGCGTCGGGCATGCACGTATGCAAGTGTAGTGCTTCTGACGATAAAAGATGTTATTCTAAGTTATAAAACATGAATGTTAGTAAATATAATGATAATTAACATTAATAAATAATGTTTTAGATAAGTTGTATAAGCATAGTAAGCATACATAAGAGAGACAAATCGGGCGTGTGACGAATAAACGTCGAAACGCCGTGATAAGTGTTAATGAACGTAAAAGGTGTTTTAAGTCTAATGAAATGAATATTATAAGATATGAATTGGATTTAATATAAAACCAATAATGATTCCTAGCAAGACTTAAGCACTTGAATGAACTTCGAGTATGAAATATAGTGAGATATAAGTCAAAAGTTAACACAATCAAATTGAACATTGTGTATTGATTAATAAGAAGGGTTATGGGACGTAGAGTAAAGTTTATATTACAACTACTATACATCACTATGTGACTAATAGTTAATGACTAATAGATATCTGTAAGCTGTTAAACTGTTATTGATAAACAACGATTAAGGCAAGTCTTTCAATTCTTATTTGCTATGTGAACTTGATGATTAACTATTTTAAATATTTATTGCAAAGAGCATGATGTGTTATGTATGAAATGTTAAAGTCAATTTATGACTACGTTGATTGACTAAAGCATGCTGATTGAGTAAGGAACTCAATCTTTATACTTGTTATATGAACTATATCATGTATGTTATGTTAGTCCGATGTTTATGAAATATATGTTGAGTATGTTATTATGTGCTACGTGATGCATGGAAACTGTTAGATTTTGTTGGGCTGTTGAGCTCAACCTTGTAAATAACCACTTTTACAGGTTAAAGATTCAAGGTAAAGTTATGTGCTACTTGAAAGACATGAATCCGATGTGATACTCGAAGATTTCTAAACTTTGGTTGAATTATTATTATTTGAACCATGTTTAGGGTTCCGAATAATGTATGATGTTTAATAGATGTTGAGTTCTAAAGTTTAAGTTTTGTTTGTTATATGAAAGGGTATTGAACCTGGATATAAGTTTTATTTATTATCTTTGATAAGGTGAGTAATAAGCTAAGTATGGTTTAAAGGTAGGTAAAGATAAAAGTTTTGAGAAATGTACCTGATAAGTTATAATAATTATGTAATGATAAACTGTCAAGTTTAAGTTATCTGATATGTAAAGGTTATCGGATTAAAATGTAAGATTATATATAATAATTTTGATGAAGTGAATCAAAAAATAAAATTGATTCAGAGATTTGTAAATGATAAAGGTTTTGATTCAGGAAATTAAAGTAAGAAGATAGAAAAGTTCAAATTATTCCGCATATTATTAAGTTTAACATCGAATAATGATGTAAATCAGAAGTTGGACGTGTTATTAATGACAGAAGTCGATAATTGAGTTATTTAAATTTTGGGGTCGTTACAAGTAATATGTACAACAGTTAGAAAAAGAACTAGAATTGAATAAATCTAAATCATTATAGCTTTAATGGTTCCAGTTCAATCACTTTTAAACCTGTCAAAGTTAGAAATAGCCAGATCTAGGCAAATCTAGCCCATAGACTGGAAGGTTAAATATCTACATTATGAAAGCAGTTAAAGAAGATATATATAAAAGTAGTAAAAGGCCACTAAGTAAACTCCAAGCCGGACAGAAATGTAAATATATATATAAGCAATAAAAAGACACAAATCAATGATCCAGGCGTACCCACTCGAAGAGACTTTCAATGTCAGTATATATATAGATATAAAAGTAATAGAAGGCTTAAAAATCTAAAATATCTTACAGTGGGCTACCAAGAAGACTTCAAATAGATTTTGAGGCCTAAAAACTCGGTTTCCACCAGTTAAACTTCAGTATGTTACAGAACACGAGCGTACAAGTGTTTAGAAAGAAGAATCACTCAGTTTCGAGCATTCTAGTAGGGGTTACAAGCTAAAATGGACAACTTTTTCTCTCTTTTCTTCTTTTTTTTCAAATAAGCTGCCAAGAGCTTATATTTAAAGACCAGATGGCCACGGGTCAACCCGCGGTAGCCGTGGGACTACCTGCGGCTGCTCAGGCTACCTCAGGCTTTACGGGTTCTGTCATATCGAAGTATGTGCACTCAGGCTATACTCTGTCCGCTCGAACCTTCATAACTTTTAATCCTAGCATCTGATAAAGGAGTGTTATACCTTTTTGGAAAGCTGTTATTGAGAGCTACACCGTGACATGGGATTAGAGGTTGTATGAAGCCGGGAAGATTTGTCCATAACCAGATCTCCAAATCTTCATTGTCTACTTGTTGTGCTATCCTGTGCAGTTGTCACTAGGGATTTGAGCTATGGTTCTTATGGGACATCCTTGTACGTAGTTTAAGTTGATCTATGGTGAGATGATGTAGATGTGATGTTGAGGTGGCAAAATGATAATTTTTCCCCTCCTGGGGTTATCTCCCATTTTGGCGCAGTTGTAGTAGTCGTTTCTCAGGGTTATCTCTGAGATTGGGTTGCTATTGATTTTAAATGTCCTCGGGGTTATCTCTGAGGTTGGCTTGACCTCTCGGGGTTATCTCCGGGGTGTGTACCGTATCTCATGGGGTTATCTCGGGGATTAGAACTGACTTTTCTGAGGTTATCTCCGAAACTTGAATCGGATCCCTCGGGTTTATCTCTGAGGTTGAAACTGGATCTCCTAGGGTTATCTCTGCGGTTGAAACTGATCTCCCGGGGTTGTCTCCAGGGTTTAAAACTGATTTAACTTCCAGGGTTATCTCTGGAAGAATATTCTACCCTCTTGTAGGGTTAGTAACTTTTTGAATGTCTACAGATGCCCCTCTTTATCATATTCATGCAATGCAATGACATGGTTATGATAAAGACTACTAGACACTTGAAATACGACAAGCTTTGGATGATGTAAGTGCAATACAACATGATGTAATGTTATGCTGAATGTTGTTTGTTGGAATGATTTCCAACGAGATGTGATAGTTGCCATCTCCCACCGCTTCTGTTGGGGGATGAAATTGTCAATGATGGCCTTGTTGAACCGCTTTGATGTCTACTCGACTGATATTTTATAAATCTCTCATCACAAGAATCTCCTGATGCTATGCTGGGGTTGTTGTCAGCTGTTTGAACTGTCTAACAGTGCTATCTGAGACTAATTTGCTGACAAGTCACAGAGATATCTTCAAGATCCATACAATGGAAGTTTCATAATGATTGAGACCACATGATGTTAACATTGGGGTTATCACCAAGGTCCTAAATCCTTTGGATTTGCTTTCCATAGAAGATATTCTTCTCTTTTGCGAGCGACTCTTGGGGATTGCATTTTGATTGCTGGGGATCCGTATAACAAATTCCATCATCTATCTTTCCCGATGAGGATGGTTTTCCGTGGCTTATATCATCTAGTTTTCCTAATGCTTCGCTGGTGTTATCGCCAATAGTTTACAATGTCAGGGATGTAAGACCCTCGTCGAAGGAGCTTTCAACGACTTGCATCACCAGACCCTTTTTGATGCTTCGCTGGAGTTATCGCCAATGGCTTGTAATGTCAGGGCTGCCTGATCCTCGTTGAAATAGATTTTAATGGCTTAGGATGTCTAAAATCTCCGCTGGGGATGTATTTCTTATGAGAGATACTCTTGATGAGTTTGTATGCTTTTAATTGAAATCACAACCCCGTGTTGATGGCATCAGACCTTCGCGATGCGTTGATAAGGGCTGCTTTTAATAACATTTATTATCGGCTTTCTGAACCATGTATCTAGGTAAATACCAATGATTGAAATGTATACCTACAGTTTGGTCTATAAAACCAGGATTTTTGGCTTTTTCGCTTAATCGCGTAGAATCTTTTTTCCTGATCTGACTTTTCAGCTTCTGGGACCTCCTTTGTACCATAAATTTGATTGAGTCGGAGGGGGTGGGGACCATCTAGGGTTGACCCACATCCAACCGTGGGTTATAACTCACCTCCTATTTCGCAAGTAATTTTTAAGTTGAAGCCACACAAAGAATTCAAGATTTCTTCTTTAGATCTACTGAGTTTGGGCTTCTTTTTGTAAAATCCATCACCGTAAAATTGTTCTGTATTACCTTGGTAATGTTTACGTGTTTTATTTTCTAATTTTGACCGTTGAAAAGTGAGATATCATACAGAATGCTTCAAAACACATAGTAGTAAATATACATGCTCAAATGACATGATAAAAATTATTCAACGCAGTAAATGTTAGTATTTTACCATGCTGAACATATTGATGTGAAAAAAATTGACTTTTGAAAGAGTCAATTGGCCCCCTTTTTTGCTATTTTTTCATCCTATTTGAGGACAAATGAGCAAAGGTTTTGAAGCAAAACAATTCTGGTAATTAGGCTACCTTGATGGATATGACTTTGATGTTTTTTCATGCATATAAGATGAGTATGACTTTGAGTTGGTGTGCTACTGAATGACCACCTAGTTATGCCTACGTGCATGTGGATAGTCCTTTTTACAAAGGAGACTCTGGAATTTTTTTTCACGAGTCTAGGTATTGAATGATCATGCATTTTTAACTCTATTGCAGATGTATGTTAAAGTAATGTTGCATGCATATAGCTATGAACTAAATTTAATGAGCTCTAACTTATAATTTATTGCACCCTTTCTGATGTGATTTGGAGACTTTTGTCCAAATATATGGATTCAAACCAGCCGAGCAGCTTTTGTAAGACCTCTTCAGGTGTGAGGAGGAGAGCTTCAGATGTTCCTCAGCCTCGCCCAGCCCTAACAACCTCATCGGCTGACTAAGTCAGTGATTCGTGCTATCTGGGTTGAGAGACCGGATGTTGAGGACGAGAAAGAGGACTTACCCATTACAGATCATGCTCCTTCTTCTTTCATTCCTCGCAAGGAGCTTTCAGCTATAAATGTGATGATTCTAGAGATTCTGGATGATTTGAGTCATCACCCCACGATCTATATTTATGTGAACGAGGTAATAGCCGTGTTGATCTTCCTTTTCCCATTTGTGGATAAAGAGTTCTGATTTTTATTTGCACTTTGATGCAGGTTCCTGGCTTTACGTAACCCAGAGGGAACTGGTTTAGCATACATTCTCTATACCAGACTCTCCATCCAGAGTACCGAGAGATTATTCATGCCTGGGGCTTCGAGGCTTTCTTTTCTATCCTCCCTTATCGTTGTCCCTGGGTAATCTCAGGGATTTTCCTGAGCACTGGTTTCACCAAACCCAATCTCTTAATTTTTTGGATTGTGATGTGATGATGACCCCGATGGAATGGCGATTCATCACTAGGATGGAGTTTTTCAAGGCGCCAGTTCCTTTGGTGGCTGACATTTCCACGACTGCCATCAGATCCTTGTTGGAAGTCCCGACTATAGAAATCTAAGGTTGGACAATCCGCTCTGGTCCCTTGAGTGTAGATGCCATGAATGGGGCTCTGACTGAGCCGTTGCCTGATGATCGAAGGGTTAGAGATCCCATCCTTCGGCGATTATTTTTGATCATCCTCAGGGGTTGTTTCTTTACTGATAACTCTTTAATGGTGTCATTCACTTTAGTTAGCGCCACTCGGGACGTTGACCATATCAGAGAGTTTGATTGGGGCTCCTACACCTTTACCTACTTCCTCAGTGGGATGCACCTACGCTCACAGGGCGTGACGGAGGCTTGGTTAGGGTTTTATCCATTCCTGCTAATGATCATTTTCTCTTTTAATTTCTTTTTGTTAGGGTTGCCCGTTTGATTGGCCACAGATATTTGATCTTTGTATTAGCAGTTTTGGGCCCATAAGAGGCTCCCTTGTCTTCGTCCCGTTATCACACTAGGTTTGGGCACCTATCCATGGGGACGACGATGGTATTACTCCACTTTGGCGGAGGTTCCTATAGCAGAGGGTTTCACCCATTCTCGCATACAGTTAGATTTGTTGACCGCAGAGGTCACTACATGAGTTCCTTACTCTGAGGACCACTTGACAGTTGGCTTCGAGGGTGGTTTCCCTACTGGTGTCGAGTATGTATTATCCACCCATTGGATTCCTCTCTTTACTGACAAAGGTTGGGAGCTCTATTTGGGAGAGCGTGCTATTAGGAGCACTACAGGAGAGATACACATGTTGCTCTTTCCTCCTACCAGGCGTCATTGGCCTTTGTCGCAGTCGATCAGTGATATCCCATTGATGGGTGTGGATGACTTTAGTTTGTCAAAGGGACCTTTCATTCAAGAGGCTTTTACCGCTGATGGTTCCTTCGCACCATTAGAGCTTAGACCCACTCCACATAGTTTATTGGGGATATAGTTCCTGGCTCCGTCATGATGACAAATTGGATTGGTTACGTCCGAGAGCTTACTCATCTGATGTTGATTGAGTGTTTGACCCAACAATTAGACTGGACACTTTTATTTATCCGGCATTTGGGCAGAGATCCATTATAGGCGGATACTTTTGATCCTTCCAGCTCTGGGGTTGGCCCTTTATGTGCCCCATATTCAGATGGTTTTGCCGATGAAGATCCTTCATTGTATCGACCTGGTATCCCTTCTGGCAGAGATTCAATGACTCAGGAGGAGTTACATCAGATGGATAGATTGGATGACGTGGACATCAACACCATTTCGAGCGTATTTTGTGAGTATTTAGATACTTTGAGAGTTTTTGTTCAGTACAAGTTTCATTCAGCATCACTTCCAACCTTTCATTTCGAATTACTGTTTCTTTGAGGTAAGGGATGTTATTTTCTTCTTAAATGATATTATTTTTTTCAATATCATTATGCCGAAATATTGGTGAACTTTTTAATCAAATTTGGAACTTTTGTATCGGGGTTACTATTCACGTATACTGCACTATTCACGAATACGGCACTATTCACTGAAAAATGAAAATTTTCCTTTTTATTCAAGATGTCTATTATGGTTACTATATTTGACTGTATCCATGTTTTGATCTTTATTTTTGAATCCTGCTTCAAAATTGGTTATTATGGAGTATTATTGATCTTGGATAAACTGTTAAACGAATCCCTAATATTTGGCCTTCTGTCTCATTGGATTCGTTTTCTTTAAAATATTTTCATCATCCTCAGTCTTAAATGATGATATTACTGAATATCTTTGGCCTGTAGTGCGAAGATGAATGATTAACTGATGAATATCTTTGGCCCGTAGTGCAAAGATAAATAAGTGTTGAGATGAACATGACCAACTGGTGATACAAATGAATATCTTTAGGCCCGTAGTGCAAATATGAATATTTGATTAAAGATGTATGTTAATTGTTGTTACAGGGATAAAATATTGATGATGGACTTTTAAATCTTAGAAGATAGTACAACTCATTCTCTACTTGACACTTCTAATGGATTGATGTTTCCGCTGCAGTTTTGATTTAAAACTTATTGTCTATTATGTTTTATCAGAATTTTTCCTGTTGAAGACTAATGATAATTTTTTGTATATTATCTTAGTCATAATATTCTTTACTGGGCTAGTTGAGCTCACCCTTTTCCTTTTTGTTCCATTTTTCTTCTCAGGAGGTGAGAATATAGCAGGATCTAGTCGGGGTATAGAGTGATGGTTCTAGAAAGATGTTTTAGCAGTCCTCATTATTTTTGTAAAATAGTGTTTGAATAATTGTAATGAGGACTTATTTGAGTGTAGATATTGTCTAGAAGACAATATTTGTAATTAAACTCATAGTATGTGTTGTCGTATTTTGCACGATAATTGTATTATTGAAGTTGTAGATTACTTTCTGTACCATGTATTTAGCGACTCGGAATGGGTGTTGTATACCTATTTTGGGGCGTCACAGTTATGATGAGTTATGTTGGTTATTATGTGAAAACATGAAAGTTTCTTAGAAATTACAAAGGGTTGAAAAATTAGATTTTGGTGAAAATGGAACATCAAATTCAATTGACCATATCTCCTATTATATTTTGAATTTTTCAGTGTGGTCAAGTTCTAGAGTTAGATCTATGAGTTTTCTAACTTATCCAAGTGGAATCACTTGAAAAGGTGTTGTAGATTTTCGTGTGGACTTATTTTAGCAAAGGAGTCAAAAACTGCAAAATACCAAAAAGCTACTACCCAGAAATTTAAAAGGACTGTTTTGGCCACTTAATTTGTGAGAAAATTTCTGGCCTTGTGGGACATGGAAATATATGGTACAAAGTACCTCATGTCCAAAAATGAGCTCATTCCGACTTAAAATGAGCAAGTTATGACTATTTCAATATTTAGGTTTTTTCAACGAAAAACGCTATAACCGGAGTTCTATAACTCTGATAACCATGAAATTTAAACTGAAAGCTCATGTTAACATGTCTAAGATCCTGCCAAGATTTGGTAATTTCTGGAGTTCAACTTGAGGTAGCTAATTTCTTAAGGAATTAATTAGAAATTGATTTTTGAAAAATACTTAAGGGAGTTGAAAAATTATAAAAAAATACTTGTTGTGTATGAAATATATGTATATATGTTGGACAAAGGATATGAAAATAATAAGTTGATTTGGTAATTTTTCATGAAAATGGTTTAGTTACTAACATATGAGTTAAATATGTTATGTGAAGTTGTAAAATTGGTTTTATAGTTGTTTATCTTTGGCTTATGTGCATAGATGGACTGTTGATTATTGGTTTTACAGTTGTATATCTTTGGCTTACGTGCAAAGATTAACTATTGATTGATGAGTATCTTTGGCTTATATGCATAGATGAACTGTTTATTGGTATGATTATGACTAGGGATCATTCGGTATAATTATGACCCATAATGTTATAGATGATATGGTAAAAGTCCTCATTGGACCTTAGTACATTGATGGACAGTTATTGGTATAATTATAACCAGGGATTATTCGGTATAATCATCATCATTGATGATTACAAGAATATCCTTGGCCGTAGTGCAGGGATGATTCGTAAAAGATAGTAGATAACATGCTCTACTTGACTATTTTAAAATACAGTTGTATATCTTTGGCCTGTAGTGCAAAGATGAATTGTTAATGAATATCTTGGTTGTAGTGCAATGATGAATTTATTAGTATGATTATGAGCAGGAATTGTGAATTGGTATAACCATGATTTTTGATGTTTCAGGTGAAGATAGGTGATGAAAATTATCTTCATCCTGGGTGCGAAGAGGAATTTAGAATCACAATTATGATTATGAGTTATTCATATGATTGTGGACATGAATTGTTTATTGATGTTACAGGGATAAAATATTATTGGTGGACTTTTAACATGGAGAATATAATAGACCTGATGGTCTATTTGACTCTTCTAATGGATTGCTCGTTCTGCTGCAACTATGGTTGAAAAGTTTTATAATCTACCATATGTTTTAAAACTCTGATTTATTACTGATGAAGGCTTTTGATAATTTATTTATCTTTATTCATGATATTCTTTACTGGGCTAGTTGTGCTCACCCTTTTTGCTTCACAATTCCTTTAAGGTAATAAGAGTGTAGCTGGGTCGAGCGGGGATAACAGGGAAATAGTGAGATGGTCCGAGACTGTTGAAGTTTCTCAATACATTATAAAACGGCATGACATGCAATATATAATTGCATTGAGAACCTAAGAAGTGTGTGTCGTATTTTATACGTCACTTAATAATTGATTTTGGTGAACAACAATAGGGTGATGAGAACTCGACCTTGAAAGCGTCAAAAGTGCACCGCATTAAAATGAAGAGAAAAGAAATCTTCTCGTGTCCCTTTGGAAACTTGAAATATTTGTTGTTGTACTTTATATGGCATGTAATAATTTGAGTATGAATATTGTTGTATTATATACATTATAATATTTATATTGAATGTCATAGTATATATGTCATCGTATTTTGCACGACAGTTGTATAAAATGAAGTTAATAATTGATTTCTATAGTGTGGTATTTGGCGACTCAGAATGGGTGATGTATACATATTTTGGGGGCGTCACATATACTGTAGCACGATACATAGTCAATTGAGAACTTGGGCTTAAACCCTAATTATTTTTAAATCATATAGACATATAGTGGTTTAGGTAATTAGGGTGTTCATGTGTATTCTTTCAACTTGGGATTATATTTGATATGGGTATGGTACATTGAGAGATGGCTATACTTTACTTTCGTGTTCTTGACTAACAATCCGGTATAATTAGTTTGGCTTAACAGGAAGTGTGTTGATTTAAATGAGTTAATAGATGAAATTGTGATCTCAGGTCTTCATTATCTAATCTTATTCTAGGAATAGTTAGGTTTATTTAATTTTACAGTTTGAATTTATATATCAAAATTCATTCATTTAAATAATATTGAGTTGGTTACGGGTTAGTACTTGGTGATTTTGTGTTAAATAATTCTCTGTGGGAACAATACTCAACTTATCACTTTATTACTTGTTGACCACGTATACTTGCGTGTTGTGCGTAATTAGATTTTACCCAACAAGTTTTTGGCGCCGTTACCGGGGAATTAGTTTAATATATTTTTGCCAATATTAGCTTCAATCAAATTAGTCTTAATTTAAATATTTTTTTCATTTATTTTTATTTTATTTTAGTATCTTCTTATTTTTCTCTCGTTTCAAGTACCATGGCTGGATTCAATTATCAAAGGCCATATTCGAGAATGACTCAACCAAGGGGAGTGGGGATTGATGGACTCAATGTATTTGTTGCAGCCCAACGTAATCGAAAGATAATGGTTACTTGCAATTATTGTGTTGGCAATCACCCGAGTAATCAATGTACAATCAATCTTGTGCTGGTACAATATGGTGGTAACTACCTCAACAACTATTCTTATCCCAGTTATCATCAAGTTTGGGGGTATCACCCGGATTCTTCATGGAGCTATAATTATCAAGATCAATACTCTACTCCAAATCCAACATACACGCCGGAATTCTCATATCATCCTCCATTAAAAGAAGAAAAGTCAAAGTTAGAGGAATTACTGTCAAAGGTTATAGCAAACCAAGAGGAGAGGATGATGAGTCAAGAAATATCGAGCCATAATTTTCAACACCGGATGGAACAACTCATCACCACTTCAACTCATGGTCCTCAATACATGGTTTCCAAAACTGAGACAGATAATTCAAGATTGGAGGAATTGCTGTCCAAGTTCATAGCATCAAATGAGGAGAGAAGGATTAATCAGGAGAAGTAAATTCAGAATCTTCAGAATAAGATAGATCAAATGACCAAAGCCGTAAGAAACCTTCCTCCAAACACTTGGCTTTATGAAATGGATGACGAAATTGACGGGGAACCGGAACCAAATCTACAACTGGATGAGTCTCGAGATGTTGAAAAATTGGAGACAAGTGGGGATAATGACAACAAGGTCAGTGAAGAGCTAACTATGAGTACTAACGAGGATGATCCGATGTTATTAATGCCTCAAGTGCCTTCTCCACCAAAGTTCAAGGAGCCGGTTAGATGTGCAAAATCTTGTCCGCTAGGTAGATGTAGTCGGCAATACTCCTTGTGACGTAAAAGTGAGTATAACTGCAAAGCCATGGTGCGATGAGCTAAAGAAGATAGAAGAAGAGATTTTGGTGTCTGACAAGCCTCAATGCCAGAATCTATTCGTAGACACAATTGAAAAAACACATAGATGTTGGACATTCTTTAATGTGATCTTTTCTAAACAAAGCATGTTAGGTGACTTTAATGCAATGGCTATCACAAATGGGAACCTACCAAAAGCTACATTATTTCCAATGGGTGGAGGGTTCCTCAATTACCGAAGAGGAATTGGATATCGTTGACCAGACAAAGTCAGGCTGAAAGACTGTAAATCAAGCGCTGACTGGGAGGCAACCCAGATTTTTTTTATATATATGTTTTCCTAGTTTATTTAGTAGATATGAATCACGTTATCTTCCAAAGTGCTATTCTAATCTATGTTGTCTCTCTTCCTTGCAGGTATTGGAGGCTCAATGGATAGGAAAATGATCGCCGCTGCCATCACCACCATCACCTCACGCTTAGATATTACAGGGAAGTTCTCTTCTAGTTATCACTATATTCTTACAATGAGGACATTGTAATTGCTAAGTTTGGGGGAGTTTAGTTGAGTTCTTTATTGCATGTTTAGTTTCATGTTTATGTTATGTTAATTTGCATATGCTGTTAATTTAGTTTAGGTTCATTATGTTTGCATTCATGTAGTACAACTACATAAGTAGTTGCATAGTAGTATAGTTTGAATAGCATTATATTCAGTTTCTTGTTAAAAAAAATCAAAAATAATAGTTAGTTAATATGTTCATCTTGCATGAGTCCAGCTGTTTGATATTTACAGTTTGTTTTGGCCAATGATGAGATTGGAATTGGGTAGACAAGTATAATACTGACTATTAGAGCTTTGATGTAATTTCTTGTTATGAATTGAATCTTTTTCTGTTTGAAACTGGTATAATAAGGTTAGCACGTTAGAGACAACTTTGTTGACTGATTAAGTTTAAATTGATACATAATGGATTTCTTAAGGATAATACTAGTTTGAATGAATGAAAGACATAAATAGGCGGAGATGGCTAAATTTAGATAAAAACTTAAGTTTGGGGGAAAAATTTGGGATATATAAGCTTCACTAAAAAAAATTTAAAAAATGATGAAAAAAAAATACCGAGGCTAGTTTTGTTTCAAGGCCTTTGTTACTTGAGCAAGTACGCCCGAGGGAGTGTCTTTACACCAAGCGCCCTAAGGTCTTATATGGTTTGGGAGTCGTTGGTCGAAAGCTCGCTAAGGGGTAGCACTATTAGCCTAATGGAATGAGACATTGCATAGTCATGGTTAAAAAAAAGATAAAAAAAATAATAAAATGGGGAAAGAGCAAAAAGCCCCCATAATAAAAAGTAAAGCATAAGTATCCCGAATTGGACTCTTGAACTTGGTCGATGTTTGACTTTAGTTGGATCTAGCTTGTTCATGAATTTTGTGAGTTTTCACATTATGATGCCTTTAAAGAGACCTATTATGTGTTAAATTTGATTTTATATCAATTAACAAGGTTGTTGAGCACACATGCACTATATCGGTGATAACAATTTAAGATTTGATGATTGACTAGGAAATTGTTGACTGGTTTTGATATGATGTATTATCATGTGTACTTGATTTCTCTAAGGCTAGTTGAATAGACTTGTGTTTATCAATACTGCTGGATTCGTAGGCATATAGATTAGTTGCATTTCATTGCATTGCATTGTATTTTTGTTTTATTATGTTGCTTGGGGACAAGCAACGGTTTAAGTTTGGGGATATTTGATAAATAGGTTTTATACCAACTTTTTTGATATCTATTACTTTAATTAGTTGCTTAAACCTATGTTTCTTAGTTACTTTTCATACATTTTATGTTATTTGGTAGGCTATGACATAACATTGGCATGAAGAAGCAAGGAAAAGCAATTCGGACATCTTTTGGACTACAATATGCAAGTAAATACAAGAAGGGAAGATTGCAGGGCTTTTAACACCAAGTTGGATGAATGTTCTTGGCTTGGAACTTAGATTATACTGTATAGATTCTTCTTAGCTTTCCGAAACATCTTGAATTATCCCAATCGAAGTTCGGATGCGAGAGTTATGACCTTTTTATCAACGAAGACCAAAGCTAAGAGTTCTCATGCTTGCAATTTACACAACATCTACTTCATGCCCGATTTCGATCTTTTTCCGGCCATAATTTCTCAATTCTCAAAGAATTAAAGTTGTAGAGCTCGTCGATAGCTTCGATTTGATAGGTGGCAGGCCTCGTAACTCCTCCCAAATCAAAAGTTATGGCCGTTTTACCAGAGGACACTACGGCAGAAAAGTGACCCCCGCCGGGGCGGGCTTTTCCTTCACAAAATGCCTACCGGGGCTGGCATACCAGCTGCAAAACAGAACCATAGCCCACCGGGGCGGGCCCTTTACAAGTATAAACCCTCGTTGGGGCGGCGGTACGCGTAAAAAAAGTGGTTTTTGGCGAAATTTGAGTTGGACTAGGATTATTTCAATCCGATTGACTCAAGGACTTCCAAGAGGACTTAAAGACATATAAAGAGACTTATAAAAGGAGGATAATTAGTTAGATTAGATGAGAAGGAGGATTCCATTATGTTAGATTAGAGTAGATTAGTGTAGTTATTCTTAGATTTGATTAGATCTGAAGACTTGAAGCAATTGGGAAGCATTAAAGATTCAATATTGGAGCAGGAGAAAAGATTTGCACTACAATTCTCTACTCTTATTTTCTCTTTGATTCATAATTGTATCTTATGATGTTTATTCAGTATGTGGATGGTAGATTAGATTCAGCTATGATATAAACTCTATTTTGATATTGCAATGAATTTTATGGATTATTTTATTTTGATATATTTCATTGTTAACCTTATTAATTGTTATGGGATTGTCTATTAAGATTTATTCTTTTTTGCTTAGTTGATTGGCCATCAATTACTGTGATAATCCATATGGACTTGAGAGACGAAGTATGGGTTTGGATCTGATCTTAATAGCTTTTGATTGTATATTCTACATTGTGTTAGGATGTATGATTTGTTCTTAGGGTAGACATATACCGTAGCACCATTCGTAGTCAATTGAGAACTTGGGTTTAAACCCTAATTATTTGTAAATCACATAGACATATAGTGGTTTAGGTAATTTAGGTGTTCATGTGTATTGTTTCAACTGGGGATTATATTTGATATGGGTATGGTACATTGAGTGATGGCTATACTTTACTTTTGTGTTCTTGACTAACAATCCGGTATAAATAGTTTGGCTTAACAGGAAGTGTGTTGATTTAAATGAGTTAATAGATGAAATTGTGAACTCAGGTCTTCATTATCTAATCTTATTCTAGGAATAGTTAGGTTTATTTAATTTACAGTTTGAATTTATATATCGAAATTCATTTGTTTAAATAAGATTGAGTTGGTTACGTGTTAGTATTTGGTGATTTTTTGTTAAATAATTCTCTGTGGGAACGATACTCAACTTATCACTTTATTACGTGTTGACCACGTATACTTACGTGTTGTGCGTAATTAGATTTTACCCAACAGACCCGTCCCCTCAGGGGGTATATCATTATCAGTGAAAGATATCACATTGCTATTAAAAATGTGATCTACCAGATGATGAAACGTTTCGACATCCACCGTCTTTGGCAGGTGGGCTTCTTCCAATATCTTCATTAAGACCTTCCGATGATCTTCAAAAGAGAATACCAAGTCTAGAATAGTATCTGTTGAGGTGTTTATTTCAAGCTTCGCACCACATTGGCTTCATTATGTCCCATCTTGCAGAGAAATTCTTCGATTTTCTCCTTGGGCACTTTCCCCTTAGATCTGATGGCTGGCTTCATCATTCGTTGAGGGAGATATAGAAGGTTTTCCTTGGATACAATAGTAGTTGTGTTTGATGTTGATCCTTCAACCTCCCCATAGTTCCATGGGACTTTATTAAGGCCGGTGATACGATACTACAGCCTGAATGGCAATACCAGTTGTTCCAGTGCAGCTACCTGGTTTTTAACTCCTTTGAGCTTGATTGTTTGAATTGTAAGGGGTGTTGTAGCCATGCCTCCCTCAGAGAATATGATTGCTATGATTTCCCTCCATCTTTGTGCTCATGGAGGAAATGTTTTCCCACTTTTAGGCAATACTTTGTTATTATCTGCCATTTGTAGGTCACCGCTATCAATCTTGTTTTGAATGAGATGATGGAGTGCCCAGCATCCTTCAGTGTTATGACCAAGAGTATTTGAATTGTATTGACAGACCCTGGTAGCATCAAATCTTTTTGAACGTGGATTGACTGGGGGTAACAGTGTTGTGATTTTCCCTTCGTTGATCAACATCTGCAAGATTTCTTCCATCAGTTGGCCTCAATGGGTGAACTCCATTTTGTTGGCAAAATCCCGATGGGCTTGGGCTCTTGCTTTTCTTGCAAGCTTTTCCTCCAAGTTTTCATTCTCTTGGGTATGTGGTTGATTTTTTGTGATAAGGGAGAGGAGATGATGAATGGGTAATATACCCATGAATTGGATACATCCGGGCTTAATTTTTTGTTGTTCTCAAGTCTTTTAGAATAGTTTTTAAGTGTTTGTGACGCCCCCAAAATAGGTATACATCACCCATCTTGAGTAGCCAAATACATGGTACAAAATTAGAATATAACTTAATAATACAATTGTCGTGTAATATACGACAAAACATAACTGAGAGTTTAAATACGAATATTGTCTTCTAGACAGTATTCAAACTCAAAGGGAGTCCTCAATACATTTATTATCACACTATTTCATAGAATAGTGAGGACTACTAATGCAAACATCTGGACCGTCACTCCATTCCCCGACTAGTCTCTGATACGTTCTCATTTCCTGAAGAAAACAATGAAAGCAAAAGAGTGAGCTCAACTAGCCCAGTAAGAAATATTATGACTAAGATAATGCAGAATAAATTATCGTTAGTCTTCAACAATGTTAAACTGATAAAATATAACAAACATCAAGTTTAACTACAGCGGAACAAGCAATCCATTAGAAGAGTCAAGTAGAGAATAAAATCTACTATCTTCTATGATTTAAAAGGTTGTTCATCACTATTATCGCTAAGACTCAGCTTAAAAAATAATCCACATCATCCCTGCACTACGGCCAAGGATATTCATTAGTATCACGACCACAAATTATACATGCACTACGGGCCAAGGATATTCGTGTTTTCATCAATGGTCGTGATCATGCCAACAACTGTCCATCAATACACTATGGGCTAATGAGGACTTTTACCACATTATTTGTAACATTACGGTCACGATTATACCGAATAATCCCTGGTTATAATCATACCAAGTCCATCTATGCACTACAGGCCACATATGACTTTCAACATAATATAAAAATGAGGATGATGACAATGATATAAGAATTCAATAAAACAAGTTCAAGGATAAATTTTTAAAGATTTATAATTTAATTTATCCAGAAATCAATAACGTCCAAATTGTCAACATGATACTGCTTTGTGGAGTAAAATTCAAGAATAATATTGTACCAAAAATAATTTGGACCAAAAACGAATCAATTTTTATCATGAATAGTACCCCGGGTGAATAGTAACCCCGTGAATAGTACTTCGGGAATAGTAACCCCGTGAATAATACACCGGCATGAAAAAGTTAAAACTTATCAAGAATGCTCAGAATAATATTTCCATGAAAAGATACTGGATGAAGCGCAATTATCAAGGATATTCTACTAATTTCATGGAGTTTAGAATCCAAAACTTTAACAAAACGAGTATATAATTCAAAATCTGAAACAAAATAATAATACTTACATACTACAGAGTATGGAAGAAAATATTATTTCAAGCAAATATTGAACAAAAATAACATCCCTTACCTTAAAAAGAAGAGTATTCTGACTGTTAGGGCGGGGATATTCTTGAAGAAAACTTTCACTGTTTTCTACGCTCAAAGCTTTCTAAAACTCTAAAGAAATACGCTAAAGATTATAGAAGAAGAATTCTCTGATTCTGGTGTGATTTTCAATTCTAAATAAGCATCCTATTTATAGGAGAATAAAAAGGATACTATTTGGAAAAGGGAATCACGGACGCAACAGAAGAAGTCACAGGCTGCAACTCAAATTCGTCTGAAATTTTCATTTTTTACTATGCAGACACTATGTAGGCACTATGCAAACATTATGCATAATAATATATAATATATTCTATTTTTCATAAAAAATAAAACTTATTATAATATTATATATATATATATATATATATATATATATATATATATATATATATATATATATATAAATATACTCCCACCATCCTGCCATTTCCTAAATCCATGACAAACATATCTCCCCCACCCCAAATGTCATTTTCACTTGTGGGCCCCACATGTGGGCCCCCACCTTTATAATATTAAATAATTTTCTATCGATTATTTTGAAAAATGGGTAAATAGGGATCCATATAATAAGAAAAATTTATAATAAATACTTCACAAAAATCCTCTCAATATTTTTAACAACATTTATCATCATTATTATAATTCACAATATTTAACGACCAGGTCGTTCCAAGGAAAGAGAGGGCTTTTCAATAAGGATTTCTCCCTATTGGCGCGCAATTAGGTGATCAAACCTCTCCTTGACAGAACTTCTAGACATCGCCTATATTGCAAATAATAATATTAATAACTTTGTCTTCTCAATTATTGATTTACTAATATATAAAATATCGATAATAATTGAATCAAATAACGTGAGATACTATGCAGTAATTACTGTAGCAATAATTGAACAAAACTGAGTGACTTCTCATTTAAGCATTAATAATCAATACCGCGTGCTACTATACAATTACGCGTATTATTGTACTTTTAACACCGGGTGTTTCAACAGTTAACGGTAAAATTTTCGCCGTTATTTTTATAAAAAGATATTTTTGTTATTTTCTCAATCCGACAATAATTCTGTTGTGGGGTTCACCAATGATTGTGTCGTCGTACGAATATTCCCTGTTAAAATGAATATTCCCCGACCAATCAAATATTATATAACAACTTGCGTACTTTGCAAAATTTATAAATATTATCCACAACTATAATATTATATCAAATTTATTCCATAATATTCAAAAATAATATTTATAGAAAATTCATCTTTATTCATAAAAGTTGGGGTCTTATAGTGTTTGTGTCTATTCATGCCTGTTTTATATTTTTTTTGTAGGAATTGGGATAAAAGTTACTTGGATCGACATTTGGGGTTGCTAGATTCGCATTTTCGGCTTGCCATTTACATAACAGCCACTTCATGGCTAATTTAAACATTGCTACGGACCTTATTTCGAAAAATGCAAAGCATGAAAGTTGTAGATCTACGTCTCCTCTTTTCGAAACATCTTGAATTATCAAAATCGGAGTTTATACGAAGACGTTATGGCTATTTTTCCAAAGGATGTCAGAGCAGAAATTTTTTGGAAAAGAGGCCAGCGTTGGGGTACCCCATTCCTAGCCTATTTCTAGCACTTGGGTGCTAGGGGGCAGTGTTTCAGGGTCATGAGCAGCGCTGGGGCACTGGACTTGGGCCTGGTCAAGTTAGGACGCATTTTGGGGTGAATTTTGACACTTTTTTGACTCTAAATTGGATTGAGTTTGCTCCTAAGCTAGAAATTAGACTTATAACCTATAAATACATGATGGGAGACATAAAATAAGGGGAATTAGATAGATTAGATTATAAAAAAAACTCCATTAGATTAGAACATAAACCCTAGTTTATATTAGTTGTTGGAGATTAAAGAAACTTGGAGATCATTGAAGATTCAAAGTAGAAGCAAGAAGGGAGCATCAAATCTACAGACAACAGATTCTATCATCTTCTCTACTCTTATTTTTATCTTTTAATATTTATTCAATTGTGGATTCTAGATTTTAATTCAATGACAATGAATTAAATTCTTGTTTAAGATTGCAACGGATCTTATTGCATAGCTTATTTTAGCATGCTTCTTTGTTAATTACTGTGATCTACTATATGGATTGTCTATTATGATTGCATATAATTGTTTAATTGTCTAGCTAATAATTACCATGATAATCTATATGAATTCGAGAGATGAACTATGGATTTATATCTTATCATAATAGCATGTGATTGTGTTTTATGCATGTTATTGGAATTCATGATTTGTGTTTAAGATAGGGATATGCCTTTACGCCGCATGTAATCTGATAGGGAACCTGCGCTTTAAATCCTTTTTAATTGTAATTCATATAGGAATATAGTGAATTAGTTAATTATGGTGTTTGATTCAATTCTATCAATTGTGGAGTTGGATTAATATGTTTGTGATGCATCGGAAGGTGGTTATAAATAGTAATAAGTTCCTGATTAACAATCCAGAATAGTGAACATAATTAATAAGAAGTGTTTTAATATAAGTGAAGCAATAAGTGAAGTTGTGATCTTAAATCTCCATAACCTGATTTTCAACTAGTGGTAGTAGTAGTTAATTATATATTTTAATTCACAACATTAAATCGATTGTTTAAATAAAATTAGTTTGGTTAAGAACTAGTACTTGGTGATTTTTATTAAATAATTCCTGATGGGAATAATACTTTTCTTATCTCTTTATTACTTGTTGACTGTGTATACTTGCACGTATGTTTTGATTGTGAAATTGATCAACATGAGACTCGCATGCTCCTGACTGAACAACTGTCGTGTGACTTGATGATGATATATCACCAGTTCTGCCAGTTGATTAACCTGTTCATCGATAGACTTCATCTCCCATTCTATCATGAACTGGAACTCTGAATAATCCCACTTATCGAAATTATCTTTGCTGGTTTGGGGAGAACCACCCACATATTTAAGGTAATTGGAACTCTCTCCATTGCCTCTATTAATCATGTTAACATCCTCTTCCTTGTGTTGTGGGAGAGGGTTATCTTGAACATTTGGTTGCTCAGGCTTTGTCACAACGATCTCACCATTGTCTATTAATTCCTAGATCTTATGCTTGAAGGCCTAACAATCTTGGGTGTCGTGGCCTGGAGCTTCAAAATGGTAAGCACACTTCTTACTTGTGTTGAAGCCCTTTCCACTTAGTTTGGCTGGTGGAAGGAGATCAGTGATTTTCTTCTAAGCTGTCATAAGTTTAAAAATGTTTTCTAGTAAGTCCCCTAAGGGTGTGAACACTCTTGAACAACTGCCTTCTCCAGTTTTTAGGACGGGAGGATTTGAGGATTGTGCTTGAAAAGGAGAATAGTTTCTCCTTTGAATAGGAAAGTTTTGATTGCCTTTTTAAGTTTATCCTTGCAGTATCAAGGAACATCCTCTTCTTTGTTCTTGTGGACCCTCCGGGGGTTGTTCCCATAACTTCTGGATTGGATATGCTCAGCCACGGCTTTTAAAGCGGCGAGGTCTTGAATCTTCCTAGATTTTAACCCCATCTCTGCCATTTCTCCATGCTTGATCATTTCTGAGAATGGTTTTCCTATACCTGCTAGGACCCTCTCATTAGATGGAGCTTTTTGAATATCTATGAAGGTCATCACCATCTCAGTCTCTGTCATAGATGAGATTACTTGAGCAGCCAGACGCCTCCATCTTTGGGCATACTCTCTGAATGACTCATTGACTTGCTTCTTGACTCTGGTAATCTGATACCTGTTAGGAGCCATTTACGTTTGAAAGATGTATTGATTGAGGAAAGCATGGGCTAATTCCTACCAGCTGTGGATTTTGGAGTTATCTAATCTGATGTACCATGCTTTAGCTTCTGCAGTTAGACTCTTCTGAAACAACTTCATTCTTAGCATTTCATTCTCGGCATAGGATCCAAGTTCTCCAATAAACACTTCTAAGTGAGTGTAGGGATCTCCCAATCCATCATATTTCTCAAAGTTGGGAGCATTTAATTTTTCCGGATAATAAACCTAGGGGAAGATGCCAAGGTCTGAATAGGTAACGCTTTCGTGCGTTCCAATCCCTTTGATGGACTGAATGGTCTCTTCTATTTGTTGAACCTTTTTCTTAATATGGTGTCTTGATCTTCTTTAAGATGGGTGATTTTAGGGTTTTGTTGCTCTTCTCAGTCTAAGACTCAGATATTGGGACTTCTTTGCTCGGACCCTAGATTCCATCTTGTGCAGAGGATTCAGTTTGGATGGGTATTTGTGGACCCTGAGTTGATTTGTTTAGTTCTTTCAGAAGAACAACCAACTCTTTTATTGTATTCCTTAATCCTTCGAACTCCTTACGGGAAACATGAGTAGGATCAATCTGGGCACTTGTAGCCATGTTTGACTATGGGCTTAGTGCCTTTTTGGACTTTGAACGGGTAATGGGACCAATCATTTCCCTACAAAAAAACTATGTAGTTTAGTTTGGGAAAACGTGGAGATGTTGTATACTATGCAATGTGTCTATTTTTTAGGAGTGTTTTAATATTTTCCTGCAAAACATACATCAGTCATTTTGATGACAGGATAGCATGACATGTCTTGATATAAAAAAGGAATGTATATTTACATATTCCTTTGTATTTTCCATTACATTGAGATTGACATGGAATTAAAATTACACGGAATTAAAATTACATGTAGTTGAAAGGGGAAGGTATGAAGAGACTTCCCTTCGCGTTTGGTTTATTAGAGGCAGACCTATCTTAGGCTACTCTCGCGGCTTTTCGGAATGAAGGTCCCCAGATCATCGCATTTTACTTGATATGAAGTGAATCTGATCTTTCAACTGGAGCGAATCTGGGTGGTGCCTTTCCTAGGCCTCACGGGATTAGTCTCCCTTCAGTCCAGTAATCAAACACCGACAGGTTTTCTTCCTGGTGGAGGAATCACACAACATACATTCACATACATCGCGTCTTACCGTATGGAAATGATAACATGTGTGAAACACTAACATCAAAGTTAGATAAGGTGTGAAGCACTAAAGTGCAGTAAATAGAGTATTAGTATACATCCATTCAATGTAAATGCAGTATTCACATATAAGCAGATAAAAGTTTTGTTTTTGAAAAGTTTGAATAGCGGCTTAAGCCCTCTTACTGGAGTCCCCAGAAGAGTCCCCACCTGTCGACGTCGGGATGATTTGTGTCCCTTTATGTGCTTGTCTTTTGGTGTTCTCATTTTGGGTGACTTTTATCTGAAAAGACAAGTTTGAAAAGGTCCGACATATGAATGTCGACAATTGGACTTAGAGTTGCCAGTTGGTAGATTTGAAATGGTTGCACCAACTCAACCGATTTTGAAAAGGATTGCACAAAGACCCAGTGGTTGGACACTGTTTAACTGGTCTTGGAAACCGAGATTCATTAGGTTCGGTAGCTTGATTAACTAGAGGGAAGGTGTTAGGCACCCCCCGACTTTCGTGAAAACAAGGTTACCACAACTTTTCAATTAACTTTTTATCTGCGTGCGTCTATGTGTGCGTGTGTGTGTGTTGGGCCTATGTGAAATTATCTGGAAGTAGTGTTATGCCATGTTTCCACCTATATAAAAAGGGTTTGAAAAGTTCAATTTTAACAAGATATAGCTGTGACACCCCCAAAATAGGTATACATCACCCATCTTGAGTCGCCAAATACATGTTACAAAATTCAAATACAATTTAATTATACAGCAGTCGTGTGAAATACGACAAAACATAATCTAATAGTTTTAATAAGAATATTGTCATCTAGATAATATCCACACTCAATAGAGTACTCATTACATTTATTGTCACACTATTTAACAGAATCGTGAGGACTACTAATGCTATCATCTGGACCGTCACTCCATTCCCCGACTAGTCCCGGCTACGTTGTCATTTCCCGAAGAGAACAGTGAAAGAAAAGGTGAGCTCAAATATCCCAGTAAGAAATATTATGACTAAGATAATGCAGAATAAATTATCATTAGTCTTCAACAATGTTAAACTGATAAAATACAATAGACATCTAGTTTAACTGTAAAGGAATAAGCAATCCATTAGAAGAGTCAAGTAGAGCATGATATCTACTATCTTCTATGATTTAAAATATTTTCATCAATTTTTATCGCTGAGACTCAGTTTAATAAATAAACCACATCATCGATTTATCCCTGCACTACGGGCCAAGGATATTCATTAAATCATCAATGGTCATGACTATACCGAATAATCACTGGTCATAATCATACCAAAAACTATCCATCAATGTACTACAGGCTACTGAGGACTTTTATCACATCATCTATAACATTACAGGTCATGATTATATCGAATAATCCCTGGTCATAATCATACCAAGTCCATCTATGCACGTAAGCCAAAGATGACTTTCATCATAATATAAGCATGAGAATGATGACAATGACATAATAATTCAATAAAACAAGTTCAAGAATAAATTTTAAAGATTTATAAGTTAATTTATCTTGAAATTAATTATGTCCAAATTGTCAACATTATATTGCTTTGTGGAGTAAAATTCAAGAATGCTCAGAAGAATATTTCCATGAAAAGATACCGGATAAAGCGCAAATATTCAGGATATTCTACTAATTTCATTGAGTATAGAAGCCAAATATTTAACCAAATGAGTTTCATAGAATATATGAAACTGCAAATGGATTTTCACCCGCCATGTTGTAATCCACATAGACAGATCATTTCCACAATTTAATAAGGAATGAATACGAAGGATCATTCACCATGCATGTGATAATCCACATAGACAGGATTATTCCAACAAAATAATAAAGAATGGAACTAGGTCATGCGTAATCCGCACAAACAGGATATTCCAACAGAATAATAAAGAATGGAATAACAGAAGAATTCACCATGCATGCGATAGACCGCACAAACAGCTTATTCCCAACAGAATAATATAGAATGGAACCAGGTCTAGCATAATCCACACAGACAGGATATTCCAACAGAATAATAAAGAATAAAATAACAAAGAATTCACCATGCATGTGATAGACCGCACAGATAGGTTATTCCAGCATAATAATAAAGAATGGAATAATAGAGGAATTTCACTATGTATGTGGTACTTCGCATAGACAGGTTATTCCAACATAATAATAAAGAATGGAATAACAGAAGAATTTCACCATGTATGCGGTACTTCGCATAGACAGGTTATTCCAACATAATAATAAAGAATGGAATAACAGAAGCCCTCTTCATGAATACGAAAGAAATAATACCCATTACCTTAGAAAGAAACTGGATACTGGAGTAGAGAGGTAGCAGACTTCTCTTCTTCTTTCTCTCTATAGTTTCTCTCTATAATAATTACTCTAGAGCTTTAGTGAATTGGTGAGAAATGAAGGAAGAATGAGCTTCTATTTATAGGAAATATAGTTTCGATAATTACACATTTTGGGGCTCGAAATATTACAGTACAATACCTTTAACTTTTCTTTCATTTTGAATTTAGTCCTGCATGTATTATCAAACTTGCACCACCTCCCCTAATAGTAAATAATGTGAATCAATAGTTCAATCATGTGAATCAATAGTTATATTCATGTGAAAATACGAATTACAGTATATTACCTCCATCTATACCTTTATTTTTAACTTAGTCATGCAAGTATTATAAATCTTGCACCAACTCCCCTAATATTACATGGATGTGATTCCATAGTACACACACGTGAACAAATATTTATATAAGCATGTGAATTAGTAGCAATTAATTGCTCATTTATCTGATTAATTACCCAATTTATCAATATAACCCTTAGACGTCAATTATCATCGAAATAGATGTTGATTTCCACTTACACTAATAATCCCAACACAATGGAACTATCAAATTCATCTTTAATTAACAGGAACTTATTCATCATTAATATTATAACTCACAATATTTAACAACCAGGTTCTTCCAAGGAAAGCGGGGGCTTTCCGATAAAGATTTCTCCTATTGGCGCACAATTAGATGACCAAACCTCTCCTTGACAGAACTTCTAGACATTGTAAATATTGCAATTTAATAATATGAATAACTTTGTCATCTCAATTATTGATTTAATAATATATCATATAATTCAGATGATACTTTAACAATAATCGAATCAATAATATATGAGATATGATGCAGTAATTACTGTAGCAATAATTGAGTATAACTGAGTGACTGCTTACGTAAGCATCAATAATCAATACCGTGTGCTACTATGCAACCACACATATTACTGTACTTTTACTACCGGGTAGTTCAAAAGTTTAACAGTAAAACTTCCGTCGTTATTTTTATAAAAAGATAATTATGTTATTTTCTAACTATAACAATACTTCCATTGTGGGGTCCACCAATGATTGTGCCGTCGTACGAATATTCCCTGTTAAAATGAATATTCCCCGACCAATCGAATATTATATAACCACTTGCTTACTTTGTAAAATTTTTAAATATTACCCGTAACTATAACATTATATTATATCCACACCATAATATTCAAAAATATATTTCAAGAAAATTAATCTTTATTCATAAAAGTTGGGGTCTTACAACCTCCCCTTCTTATGAAATTTTGTCCTCGAAATTAGGGTACGTACCTGGAATATCGCAGAGGTGAGGATATTTTTACTTCATCTTAGATTCTATGTGACAACGCGAGAAATTAGACAATTTATTAAAATCATAATTGATTGATTTAAGTTTCAATATTAGGACCTAGACAGGAAATAAGTGTATGGAATTGGCAGTTATGTAATGAAATTCCAAGAATTTCAAAAGTTTTGGATAAGACTTGAATTATGTGATAGACTGTAAATGATAGTCTAGTAATGAGGTATAAGATTATGGTAGAGTTAAAATTCTTTTGAAGAATTATCAGGGATAAGTATCGAAGTGAATACTAGTCGGTATATTTAGTTACATATGTGAACTGTGACACCCCCAAAATAGGTATACATCACCCATTCTGAGTTGTCAATACACGGTTCAGAAACAACTACAACTTCATTATTACAACATGTAAACTATGAGTTTAAATACAGATATTGCCATCTAGACAACATCCACATAAATAAATCCCCATCATAATTATTGATACATTATTTTACAAAAATGGTGAGGACTACTAAACAACTCTCCCTAAAACCTTCATTCCATACCCCGACTCGTACTCGCTATATTCTCGCCTCCTGAGAAGAAAAATGGAACAAAAAGGAAAAAGGGTGAGCTCAACTAGCCCAGTAAAGAATATTATGACTAAGATAATATACAACAAAATTATCGTTAGTCTTCAACAGGGAAAAATCTGATAGAATACAATAGACAACAAATGTTAAATCAATATTCGCAGCGGAAAATATTAATTCATAGAAGAGTTACGTAGAGAATGAAATCTACTAATGTCTATGAATTTAATAGTCCATCAACAATATTTTTATCCCTGTAACATCAATCAATGCACCTCTTGAATCATATATTCATCCTTGCACTACAGGCCAAGGATATTCATCAGTTGGTCATGTTCATCTAAACAACTGTTCATCTTTGCACTACGGGCCAAAGATATTCATCAGAAATCATTCATCTTTGCACTACAGGCCAAAGATATTCAATACTATCATCATTTAAGACTGAGGATGATGGAAAATATTTTTAAAGAAACGAATCCAGTGAAACAAAATGACAAGGATTAATGATTAAGGATTCGTACTTAGTTTTATCCACGTCCAAAAATACCTCAAAAATAATCATAGTGGTGTAAAATTCAAGAATGATCAAAACATGGATACAATCAAAGCTAGTATCCGGAATAGATATTTTAGACAAAAAGAAGAAATTTTATTTTTCGGTGAATAGTGCCGTATTCGTGAGTAGTATCGTATACGTGAATAGTGTCGTATACGTGAATAATAACTCTGACACCAAAAGATAGTAATTTCACAAAAAAAACATCTTCACGCTTCGTGAATAGTACTCGTGAATAGTAACTCGTGAATAGTAACTCATGAATAGTAACTCGTGAATAGTAACTCATGAATAGTAACCCCGACATGAAAAAGTTCCAAATTTGATAAAAAGTTCAGATCAATACTTCGGCATAATAATATTAGAAAAAATAATATCATTTAAAAAAAAATAATATCCCTTACCTCGGAAGATCAGTACTTCTAGTTGAAACACCGGATATAGGCTGTGACTTGAACTTACTCCGTATAGCAATACTCAAAGTATACTCAAAATACTCACAAGAATACGCTCGATAATAAAGAGAGAGAAAACTTCAGTTTCTGATGTGATTTTCAATTCTAACCTAAGCACCTATTTATAGGAAATTGCTTAGAACACCAAAGCAGAAAATTTAATATAATAATAATATATATATATAAATTTTCTTACGCACACTAAGTAAGATTCAAATATCAGCTAGCCACCAATAGTCAACTTTATCACAAAAAACGTTTTTCATAATTATTTAATTTAAAACTCCAAAAAAATAATAATTAATTAATCCAAAACTTCAATAATTCATAATAAATAGCTCCTTTGTCAGAAAAATTCGAATCTCGCGAGATTTTATAGGAAATTCATTTCTGCACAACTTTGCAGAAGGAAGTTTTTCCAAATTCCAAACAGAAGTTGATCAAAATTCATAAACGGGCGATTTTACAGGCTATAATCAAATTTCAGTCAATAAATGGGTCCACAGACATGTTTAACATGTTTTAAACATTTATTGCAACAAAAATACTCTTTCTTCTTATATACTCATATATCCCATATTCATCGTAAAAATATCACCATTATTATATTTTTTTTAAAATATAATAATATACTTAAATGAATTATTTTATCAGAAAAATATTAATTTTCAACAATTGTCACATTAAAAATTTTCTCCATCTATATCCACATAAAATCAATATTTTCCTCATCATATAAATCAATAATTAATTATTCACAAATAATATTACAGAATCACAATACTGACAACCAGGCCGTTCCTAGGAAAGAGGGGGCTTTCCAATAAGAATTTCTTCTTACTGGCGCGCAATTAGGTGACCAAACCTCTCCTTAGACAGAACTTTCTAGACATTGCCAATAATGTTATCTAATAATATTATTCAGATAATTTGAATTATTGCTTCGATAATGAAAAATACTGTGTAATGACAATTATTGAAACAACAGCAATATAAAAATATCAACGCAACAGTTATTGAACCAATATAATAAAATACTGAACAATAATTACTGTAACCATTATTGAGTAGTGCCTTCTTACGTAAGAGTCAATAATTGGTGCAATACCGTGTGCTACTGTGCAACAACGCGTATTACTGTGTTTTAACCACCGGGTATTCCAACAGTGTAAACGGTAACAACTACGCCGTTATTTTTAAACAACTTATATTTGTCGTTTTCTTCCTCCAATCGCTTTCCGTTATGGGGCCCACACATGGCTGCGCCGTCGTACGAATATTCCCCGACAGTACGAATATTCCATGACCAAACGAATATTCCCCGTCAACAATGAATATTTTATATTATTTTGAAATATTTACGTATTTTACCCATAACTATCCACATTAATCACATCAACCCTTACTATTTCAAAATAATAATTAGAGGAAATTAAATTTCATTTATTAATTATTTGGGGTCTTACAACCTCCTCTCCTTATGAAATTTCGTCCTCGAAATTGACATACGTACCTGGTGTTTCGAAAAGATGAGGATACCTCGCTTTCATTTCCGTTTCCAACTCCCAGGTCATTTCCTCTATAGCATGATTCCTCCACAAAACTTTAACTTGTGGTATGACCTTTGTGCGTAGGACATGCTCCTTCCTATCCAAGATCTTGACAGGTACCTCTTCGTATGTTAAGTCTTCGGCTATCTCATCTGGTTCTAACTCAATAACGTGGTTCGGGTCTTTCACATATTTACGAAGCACAGATATATGAAAAACATTATGAACACGAGACATACTTGGAGGTAATGCGAGTCTATAGGCTACATTTCCTACTCGGTCAAGAATTTGAAATGGACCAATAAATCGTGGATTGAGCTTTCCTCTCTTCCCGAATCTTGTAACTCCCTTCCATGGGGCAACACGCAACAATACATGATCCCCAACACTAAATTCTACGTCCTTTCGATGAAGATCCGCATAACTCTTTTGTCGATCTTGTGCCGTTTGTATACGTTGTCGAATCATTTGGATCTTTTCGGTAGTCATACGTACTAACTCGGGTCCCAACAATGTTGCTTCACCCACCTCATCCCAACATATTGGAGAGCGACACTTTCGTCCATATAATGCTTCAAATGGAGCTACACCTATACTTGCTTGATAACTGTTGTTGTACGAGAATTCCACCAATGGTAAATACTTATCCCAACTGCCCTTGAAATCTAGGACACAGAGTCTTAATAGATCTTCAAGAGTTTGAATAGTCCTCTCTGATTGTCCGTCCGTTTGAGGATGGTATGCCGAACTGAATCGCAAATCCGT
Organism: Panax japonicus; assembly: GCA_020205505.1. Classification (NCBI taxonomy): domain Eukaryota; kingdom Viridiplantae; phylum Streptophyta; class Magnoliopsida; order Apiales; family Araliaceae; genus Panax; species Panax japonicus. The sequence continues at coordinate 40,875,438 of CM035110.1, read as the reverse complement.
GCCCATAGCTTTTTGCAAGCTAACCCAAAATCTTGAAGTGAATCTTGGGTCACGATCCGAAACTATAGATACTGGCATGCCATGCAATCTCACAATCTCATTTACATACATTTGAGCAAGACGTTCAAGGGAATAAGTCTCCCGTATCGGCAAGAAATGAGCAGACTTGGTTAATCTATCAACAATAACCCAAATAGCATTGATGCCTTGAGAAACCGTGGGAAGACCCGTAACGAAATCCATAGTAATATGTTCTCACTTCCATTTCGGAATCTCAAGTGGTTGCAATGGTCCCTTAGGCACTTGATGCTCCGCCTTTACACGTTGACAAGTTAAACATGTTGAGATAAACTTTGCAATCTCTCTCTTCATATTGTTCCACCAAAATGTATGTCGAAGATCACGATACATTTTGGTACTTCCAGGATGGATTGCAAATGGTGTATTGTGTGCCTCCATCATGATCTTATACTTTAAATCAGAGTCGTTAGGAATACAAAGTCTGGAGTGGACTCGAAGTATTCCCTCTTCATCGATTCTCGCTTCTGGAATAGCACCTTCTTTTACTTTCTTCTTCATATGCATCAACTCCGGATCGGTGGCTTGAGCAACCTTAACTTTTTCTATTAAAGTTGGCTCTATGCGTATACTTGACATCATCGCACTTGTTCCTGCATATGACCTTCTACTCAACGCGTCAGCTACCACGTTTGCTTTTCCAGGATGGTATTGAATAGTGTGGTCATAGTCTTTTAATAGCTCGAGCCAACGTCGCTGCCGCATGTTGAGTTCTTTTTGAGTGAAGAAATATTTAAGGCTTTTATGGTCTGAATATATCTCCAATTTCTCCCCATATAGATAGTGCCTCCATATCTTTAGCGCGAAAACGACTGCTGCCAACTCTAGATCATGAGTAGGATATTTCCTCTCATACTCTTTAAGTTGTCGCGAGGCATAGGCTATGACTTTCCCATGTTGCATGAGAACACATCCTAACCCTTTACCCGAAGCATCGCTATAGATAACAAATCCATCCGTACCAGATGGTATTGTTAGAACAGGTGCCGAAATAAGTCTCCTCTTAAGCTCTTGGAAACTCTTCTCGCATTCTTCGCTCCAAACGAATTTTGTATCCTTCCGAGTTAGCTGGGTTAATGGAGTAGCGATTCGAGAAAACCCTTCCACGAATCTCCGATAATAACCAGCTAAGCCAAGAAAGCTACGAACTTCAGTCACCGTCTTCGGTTGCTCCCAACTCTGTATTGCTTCAATCTTCGTCGGGTCAACAGATACTCCATGTTTTGACACCACATGCCCAAGAAATGCTACTTCCTTAAGCCAGAACTCGCATTTCTTTAACTTGGCATATAGCTTGTTTTCACGAAGCCTTTGGAGTACTAGCTTCAAATGGTGCTCATGATCTTCACGGCTTTTGGAATATATGAGGATGTCATCAATAAAGACAACAACAAATTGGTCCAAATAATCCTTGAATACTCGGTTCATCATATCCATGAAAGCCGCAGGAGCATTAGTCAATCCGAAAGACATGACTAAAAATTCATAATGCCCATACCGAGTTCTGAAGGCAGTCTTTGGAATATCCTCAGTTCTAATTTTCAGCTGATGATATCCAGAACGAAGATCGATTTTTGAAAAGAATTGTGCTCCTTGCAACTGGTCAAACAAGTCATCAATACGAGGTAGAGGATACCTATTCTTGATAGTGACATGGTTCAATTCCCGATAGTCAATACAAAGTCGCATACTCCCATCTTTCTTCTTTACGAATAAAACAGGAGCACCCCAAGGAGATGTACTAGGACGAATGAAACCGATGTCCAACAATTCCTGTAGTTGGACCTTTAACTCCTGAAGTTCAATAGGAGCCATTCGATATGGGGTTTTAGAAATGGGCTTTGTACCAGGTTCAAGATCAATAAAGAATTCAACTTCTCGTTCTGGGGGTAGACCGGGAAGTTCTTCAGGAAATACGTCAGGAAAGTCAATAACAACAGGAATATTATTCAATTTTGACGTGTCTTTATTTAAATCCATAACATGGGCTAAGAAAGCTTGACATCCGTTTTTCAATAAACGAATAGCTTTATGATTAGATATGACAGTGATTGATTTTAATGGTTTAGTTGCCTGAATTCGAACAACAGGTTGATTAGGAATATGAAAACTAACAACCTTACGAAAACAATCAATTTTGGCATGATGAGTTGTTAACCAATCAATCCCTAAAATCACATCAAAAGCAAGTATCTTTAAAGAGATAAGGTCAACAGGTAAGGTGATGGTGCCAACTTGAATCAAACAAGATTTATAAACAGTGGATGTGATGAAAGTTTCTCCCAACGGAGTTTCCACAGATAGGTCAAAGTCTAATTTCTCCGGAGTCAAGTGTAAACGTTGAGCACAAGCAGGAGAGATAAATGAATGGGTAGCACCGGTATCAAGTAAGGTATAAACTTCGCAAGAATTTATAAATAGCTTACCCGTGATCACCTCGTTTGGGTTCCTCGCATTTTGACCAGTCACAACAAACGCTCTTCCAGGAACCGTTGACTTTGACTTTTCTGGGACAGTCTTTTGAGTCATCGTCCCCACTGGAATTGGTTTCGCTACCGTACAATCTCGAGCTATATGTCCTTCCTTTCCACAATTATAGCATAACTTGAACTGTTGTGGGCAGTTTGGACTGATATGTCCCTCTTTTCCGCATTTGTAGCATACGACCGGTGGTCGTTCCCCTCCCTTGGAACCAGTTGCTGCTGGTACTGCCATTTTTACATTGTCATTGTTGAATCTCCTCTTTTTAAAATCTCCTCTTGACTCGCTTCTTCTATTTTCGTGGCTATAATTACCACCAGAGTGGTTACCATTTTTGTCCGTCTTTTTCTTTCTCCACTAGTTATTGTTGTTTTGCTGACTGCTATCTCCAGTATGATCCTGATTGTGGTACCTTGGTTGACCGTACTCGTTATCTCGCTCCAACAATTGAGCCCTGTTAACAACATCTGAATAGAGAGAAAATTTATGAGAGATGAGATATTGTCGTATGCCGGGTTTCAAACCTCTCAGAAACATCCGCGTCATACGTTCCTCATTCTCCACCAAATGAGGTGCAAACCTGGATAACTCTGCAAACTTTGCCTCGTACTGAGACACCGTCATGTTATTTTGTTCTAATCTGATGAACTCCACTTCCTTCATATGACGAACACTTTCAGGAAAGTATTTGTCATTAAATAGTTTTTGAAACGTCTCCCAAGACATGCTGAGTGCGGCTGGATGGGTACGCTTCACAGACTCCCACCAGTAGTCTGCCTCGCCACGAAACATAAAGGTGGCGAACGGAACCTTCTGCTCCTCCGTGCATCCCAAGACATCGAATATCTTGGTAATTTGCTTGACCCACGTTTCCGCCACAATCGGATCTGGCTTTCCTTTAAATTCTGGGGGTCCCAACTCTTTGAACTGCTTGGCTGTGACAACTCGTGAATTGCTATCATTTCCTCCTGTATTTTGAACACGAGTCTCCCTCGTCTGATTTTGCATGAACTGCAAAAAGCTTCTAAACATTGCGTCGTTCATCGTCTGATCATTGCCAGCCCGTTGCACGTTCTCCTCGTTGGTAAGTACAGGCATCTCCACGGTCTCATTAACTCCACTGTTAACATTCTCGGTTGCCATTCTTAAATACTGCCATAAAACAAGGGTTAATTAAGCAAATCACATATCACATAATATCCCTAAATACTGACCAACTAACAAATAAGCTTAGGTAGGACACACTAGCGAAGGAATTATTCGTCTCTCCCCTCCTAGTTCTATTCCCCGATCTCCGCCAGAGATCATATCCCTAAGCTCTGATACCAACTGTGACACCCCCAAAATAGGTATACATCACCCATTCTGAGTTGTCAATACACGGTTCAGAAACAACTACAACTTCATTATTACAACATGTAAACTATGAGTTTAAATACAGATATTGCCATCTAGACAACATCCACATAAATAAATCCCCATCATAATTATTGATACATTATTTTACAAAAATGGTGAGGACTACTAAACAACTCTCCCTAAAACCTTCATTCCATACCCCGACTCGTACTCGCTATATTCTCGCCTCCTGAGAAGAAAAATGGAACAAAAAGGAAAAAGGGTGAGCTCAACTAGCCCAGTAAAGAATATTATGACTAAGATAATATACAACAAAATTATCGTTAGTCTTCAACAGGGAAAAATCTGATAGAATACAATAGACAACAAATGTTAAATCAATATTCGCAGCGGAAAATATTAATTCATAGAAGAGTTACGTAGAGAATGAAATCTACTAATGTCTATGAATTTAATAGTCCATCAACAATATTTTTATCCCTGTAACATCAATCAATGCACCTCTTGAATCATATATTCATCCTTGCACTACAGGCCAAGGATATTCATCAGTTGGTCATGTTCATCTAAACAACTGTTCATCTTTGCACTACGGGCCAAAGATATTCATCAGAAATCATTCATCTTTGCACTACAGGCCAAAGATATTCAATAATATCATCATTTAAGACTGAGGATGATGGAAAATATTTTTAAAAAAACGAATCCAGTGAAACAAAATGACAAGGATTAATGATTAAGGATTCGTACTTAGTTTTATCCACGTCCAAAAATACCTCAAAAATAATCATAGTGGTGTAAAATTCAAGAATGATCAAAACATGGATACAATCAAAGCTAGTATCCGGAATAGATATTTTAGACAAAAAGAAGAAATTTCATTTTTCGGTGAATAGTGCCGTATTCGTGAGTAGTATCGTATACGTGAATAGTGTCGTATACGTGAATAATAACTCTGACACCAAAAGATAGTAATTTCACAAAAAAAACATCTTCACGCTTCGTGAATAGTACTCGTGAATAGTAACTCGTGAATAGTAACTCATGAATAGTAACTCGTGAATAGTAACTCATGAATAGTAACCCCGACATGAAAAAGTTCCAAATTTGATAAAAAGTTCAGATCAATACTTCGGCATAATAATATTAGAAAAAATAATATCATTTAAAAAAAAATAATATCCCTTACCTCGGAAGATCAGTACTTCTAGTTGAAACACCGGATATAGGCTGTGACTTGAACTTACTCCGTATAGCAATACTCAAAGTATACTCAAAATACTCACAAGAATACGCTCGATAATATAGAGAGAGAAAACTTCAGTTTCTGGTGTGATTTTCAAATCTAACCTAAGCACCTATTTATAGGAAACTGCTTAGAACACCAAAGCAGAAAATTTAATATAATAATAATATATATATATAAATTTTCTTACGCACACTAAGTAAGATTCAAATATCAGCTAGCCACCAATAGTCAACTTTATCACAAAAAACGTTTTTCATAATTATTTAATTTAAAACTCCAAAAAAATAATAATTAATTAATCCAAAACTTCAATAATTCATAATAAATAGCTCCTTTGTCAGAAAAATTCGAATCTCGTGAGATTTTATAGGAAATTCAATTCTGCACAACTTTGCAGAAGGAAGTTTTTCCAAATTCCAAACAGAAGTTGATCAAAATTCATAAACGGGCGATTTTACAGGCTATAATCAAATTTCAGTCAATAAATGGGTCCACAGACATGTTTAACATGTTTTAAACATTTATTGCAACAAAAATACTCTTTCTTCTTATATACTCATATATCCCATATTCATCGTAAAAATATCACCATTATTATATTTTTTTTTAAAATATAATAATATACTTAAATGAATTATTTTATCAGAAAAATATTAATTTTCAACAATTGTCACATTAAAAATTTTCTCCATCTATATCCACATAAAATCAATATTTTCCTCATCATATAAATCAATAATTAATTATTCACAAATAATATTACAGAATCACAATACTGACAACCAGGCCGTTCCCAGGAAAGAGGGGGCTTTCCAATAAGAATTTCTTCTTACTGGCGCGCAATTAGGTGACCAAACCTCTCCTTAGACAGAACTTTCTAGACATTGCCAATAATGTTATCTAATAATATTATTCAGATAATTTGAATTATTGCTTCGATAATGAAAAATACTGTGTAATGACAATTATTGAAACAACAGCAATATAAAAATATCAACGCAACAGTTATTGAACCAATATAATAAAATACTGAACAATAATTACTGTAACCATTATTGAGTAGTGCCTTCTTACGTAAGAGTCAATAATTGGTGCAATACCGTGTGCTACTGTGCAACAACGCGTATTACTGTGTTTTAACCACCGGGTATTCCAACAGTGTAAACGGTAACAACTACGCCGTTATTTTTAAACAACTTATATTTGTCGTTTTCTTCCTCCAATCGCTTTCCGTTATGGGGCCCACACATGGCTGCGCCGTCGTACGAATATTCTCCGACAGTACGAATATTCCACGACCAAACGAATATTCCCCGTCAACAATGAATATTTTATATTATTTTGAAATATTTACGTATTTTACCCATAACTATCCACATTAATCACATCAACCCTTACTATTTCAAAATAATAATTAGAGGAAATTAAATTTCATTTATTAATTATTTGGGGTCTTACATGAACCATAATGATTTAAGATCAAGGATTGATCAGATAAATTATAACTTTAGTAAACCCTAAAGTTATGTTAATCATATGTTTATTAAGTTAGAAAAATCTAACGTTCTGTTAGAAATCCCTAACGTCTGATAAGAAATCATAGAAATCGGTTCTGAAACCCTAGTTTCTGTTCCGGGAATCCGAAACTCTAAATTCATGATATGAATATGGTGATTAAGTTAGAAAACTCTAACGATATGTTCAGAAAGCCTAATTTCAGTTTCGAGAATTTAAACCCTAATTTAGGAATCCTAATGCGAAGTATTAAACCCTAAGGGTTAAAAAGTTGTGTGTAAGAAATATGAACATTATGTGATGGTTTATCTTTGTTTATTATATAAACAAACAAAAGAAACTAGTGTAACCCTAATTATATATTAGGAATGAAGGATTTAATAACTTAAGGGTTATGAAAAAAGAGAATTGTGGTATTTAGAATACTTACTAATTCTAAGAGATTTATTTTATACATCTCAAATGATTAATTTTATAACCTAATTATAGCAAGTCTAATTGGGTTAAGGAAACAAATGTTCATGACCAAGGATTGGTGTTTTAATGGAGAAATGAAAACCCTAATTAAATTATGTGGGTTGGATAAGAATTTAAGGAATTGGACTATGTATATGTATAGCCCAAATGTTGGCCCAATGAAATTGGTTAGAGGCCCAAGCAATACATTAATTGAGTGGCCCAAATATTTTTATTTTGGAAAGCCCAAAACATTAAAGGAATGGCCCAACTTTTAGCCTAAGTGGGAGAGGAATTTTTGGACATTTGTTAAATCAAATAAGCATGAAATCAAAAAGCCAAACTTGGTGAGAAATAGGCCATGAGAAGCTAGGAAAAGGGGGAGATGAATGTTGTGATTTATTTGCTTTAGTTGTTTACCAACTTCTACCAACTCCTTAGGTGTCCAAATTTTATTTGACCAACATGTTTGTTCAAGCTTGCAAGAAATCTTTTGGCAATTGATTAAGAGAGAAAGAAAGAATTAGTGGAAGAATGAAGGCCACATGGCCGGTTGAGCATGAGAGAAAAAGGAGGAGGTGTGGGGTAATTGTATATACCTATATCTAATATATCTTATTTGGTTTCTCTTTCATCTTATTCCAAGTTAGATAGGAAAACTAAAAAGGGAGAGAGTGAGAGAAGGGAGGCTTCGACAGCTCCAAGATGAGAAGAAGAGGAGTTTTTGATCTTCATACACCAAAGATCCATCCATGGAAGAAGCTATGAAGAAGAAGGAGAGCAAGTAAGAAAAGGTATAAACCTTTTTGTTTAGTTAATTTTGATGGTTGTAAATCAAAATTTGAATCCATAGTTCTCAACTCAAAAATCATGTATATACATGTTAATAAGTGTTTATTGTTTGGATCTACCCATAATGGGTGTTGATTTTTTGTTGGAATCAAAGGAAGAGAAAAATGGAATTTTTCCGGAAAAGTTTAAACTTTTAAAGTGTGAGCTAGGTTTTGATTTTTCTTGAAATCTATGATGAATATATATGATTTATGTTCTTGGGGTACTAGATATATGTGTTAAGGGTAAAATCCCATTGGAATTACTCAAATAGGCTGAATATTGAACAAGTTATGGGATTTCTCCCAAACTACTCAAAGTTAAGAAAACTGTTAGAAGGACAGTTTTGTAACAGCCACTTCCAGGCTAATTTTCGGGAGCTTAGCATGTCCAAATATGGATTGTGATAGATGAAAACTGTAGTTCGGAAAGATACGAACCCAAAAAAATTGACGGAGCATTAATCGGAGTTATAGATTTCATTTTATTTAAGTTTTGGTGAAGAACTCCAAAACTGTCAAATGACAAAAAGTTGCTGCCCAAAATTTTCCGGGGGCTGTTTCGGACATTTATTTAATGAGACAAATTCTAGGCTTTTGGGAAATGAAAATATATGGTATTATGTAGCTCGTGTCCAAAAATGAGCTAATTCTGAGTTAAAATGACCAAGTTATGACCATTACAATTTTTGTGATTTTCTGACGGAAATTGCTATAACCGGAGTTCTACAACTCCGATTGCCACGAAATTTAAAATGGAGAATCACGTTAACATATATAAGATCGTGTCAAAAGATGGGCATTACTGGAGTTAAGCACGAGGTAGCTAATTTCTTAAGCTACGCACTAGAAATGATTTTTGAAAAATACTAAAGGAAGTTAGAAAATTATGGAAAAATACTTTTTATGCATGAAATATGTGTATATAAGTTTGACCAAAGGATAGGAGAATAATACACTGATTTGGTATTTTCGTGATACAGATATAGAATACAGCTTGCTGGATTAGGTAAATTGTGATTCCAGTTTACTGGATTGAAATACAGTTTGATGAATTGAAAATATGTTAAATCCAGTTTGCTGGATTGTAGTTTAGATTGCTGGATTTGGAATCCAGGTTGCTGAGTTGGCAATTTAGTTGCTAGATTTAGAATCCAGGTTGCTGGACGAGTATTTAACTTGCTAGGTGTTAACGAATAACTTATGAAATGAAAAAGCGAGTGTTAAATCATATAAATGTGATTATATGGCATGGTTAAGTGCTTAAGTAGAGTTTAACTGAACTTAAACTCGAGTATTGTCCGACTAGACCATCGGGATGATAGAATTGTGTCGGTTTCAACTCAGACTGCAATAGTTTGACTTGATGCTATGTCTTATGTGATAGAATTATGTGTTATGTGTTTAGGTTATTCTGTGGATATAAATATAACAGTATTATATTGTGATGATATTATTCTAATTATTGGAGATCTATATTACTAATATTAGGTCTTCGGGTAAAGCGTTATAAATTGCGTTGCGGTAATCAACGGGTCAGGCAAGTTTCTTTTACTTAACTCTAATAAGAGTAGTTTCTTCAAGCTTATGGTTAATCATTGCTGATTGCCATGAAATTTGTACTCTGTATATCTTGCATGTATAAGTCAGGTATGAAAGGCTAATCACCTTCATTACCAGTTGGTTCAGAAATGTTTGTTCATGTAAAATACTTGTTCAGTCAAAAATTTGTTCGTGCTAGTTCTCAATTATATTGATGAATTATAGCCAGCTTATTATTCATACTCTTCAATCATGATATATCGTTATATTGTTGTATATAAACTTGCTGGGCAACTTTCATGCTCACCCTTGCTTTATCATGATAAAACATTGTAGATAAGACGAATGCGTTCGGATACAGAAAAAGATTAATGCCAAGTTCAGCTTGGGGCAATATATGCAGCTATTTTGTAATAGAATAGTTGATAATAATGTTCTGTGTTAAATAACTTAAGAATTGTGTAAGCAGTTAA